>OY992895.1:21870515-22050515 GCA_963921405.1 Cepaea hortensis
TCTCTCTATGTCCTTTTCTTTCTATATATATCCGTGTATGTGTATATATCTCTCTCTCACTCTCTCTCTCCTTTCTTTCTATATATCTATGTGTATGTGTCTATTTCTCTTTCTCTCTCACTCTCTCCCACTTTATCTCACTCTCCTTTCTTTCTATATGTCTCTGTGTACGTGTGTATCTCTCTTTCTCTCTCTCTCTCTCCCACTCTTTCTCCATTCTTTCTATATATCTCTGTGTATCTCTCTTTCTCTCCCACTCTCTCTCTCCTTTTTTCTATATGTCTCTGTGTACGTGTGTATCTCTCTTTCTCTTTCACTCTCTCCCACTCTTTCTCCTTTATTTCTATATATTGCTGTGTGTGTGTGTCAATTTCTATCTCACTCTCTCTCTCTCTCTCTCCTTTCTTTCTATATTTCTGTGTGTGTGTGTGTGTATCTCTCTTTCTCTCCCACTCTCTCTCTCTCTCCTTTCTTTCTACATCTGTGTGTATGAATGTATCTCACACAATATCTGTCTCTCGCATTCTCTCTCTCTCTCTCTCTCTCTCTCTCTCTCTCTCTCTCTTCTCCGTATATCTTTGTGTATCGCTCTATGTCTGTTTCTCTATATCTCTCTGTGTGTTCATATTTCTCTATTTCTGTTTTGTCTCTGCATCTCTAGACATACATACGTATGTCTGTCCCTCTATGTAACTATCTTTGTATATACTTCCCTTCCCCCCTCTCTCTCTCCGTCATTATATCACTCTCTCCCCGTCTCTAACCCCTCACCCCCTCTTCCCTCCCTCCCCACCCGAGTCAGCATCTGCAGTTAAAATTCAACTCCTACTGACACAACAACTACAACCATTTTATTATCTTACTTTCTTGTTTACTTCTAAATGTTTCCTTCGGCTTCATACGTCTTCACACTCTCTCCGTCTAACTATACTTGTCATAATTTCTTTTCATTTTTTCTTCTACACTTTAATTACCACTCCATACTTCTTTGCTCTCTCTCTCTCTCTCTCTCTCTCTCTCTCTCTCTCTCTCTCTCTCTCTCTCTCTCTCTCTCTCTCTCTCTCTTTATAACCACGCTTCATTAATTTCTTTTCACTTATTCGTTTCTACAATGTAACTACGGCTTCATACATCTCCACTTTATCTTCTTGCCAGATTTAATTTCATTTCTCTTGTTCGTTCATTTTATGTTACCTGTTTACAAACTACTTTTATACTTTCTTCTTCTTCTTCTTTCACATTTTATTCTTCACTAAGGTATAGGTCCTCAACCAACTTTAAGCTATCCTATCCTGAGTGGCTCCGTCCATATCCTCTCATTATTCAGTTCTGTGTCGACTTCTCTTCCTTGCATGTTGTTAGGTCTTCCGCTATTTCTTGTGCCCTGCGACTTGCAGACAACGGTCTGTCTAGTCTATTATTATTAACTTTGGGCCCATTAGAGATACAAAGTGGAGAGTGGAAAAGAAGAAGCAACAAAGATATTTATGATCTGTTTAAGTCCCCGCTAATCACTGGTATCATAAAGACTAAATGACTGCAATGGCTGAGGCATATAGAAAGAATGGAAGATAATAGGGAAACAAAATTCGCTTACACTCAAGAAATAAATGACCGTAGACCCCGAGGTAGACCAAGAAGACGGTGGAGAGATAATATATATACAGACCTACAAGCACTTGGAATCAGCGACTGGCAAGAGAAGGTCCACCAGAGAGACGAATGGAGACGGCTTGTGTCTGCAGCGAAGAACCTCAATGGCTCGGAATGCTGAAGAAGAAGAAGAAGAAGAAGAAGAAGAAGAAGAAGAAGAAGAAGAAGAAGAAGAAGAAGAAGAAGAAGAAGAAGAAGAAGAAGAAGAAGAAGAAGAAGAAGAAGAAGAAGAAGAAGATTATTATTATTATTATTATTATTATTATTATTATTATTATTATTATTATTATTATTATGTTAGCTTGAAACGTGTCTGTATCTGCAATGGTGTCTTTTGTATGAACTTCACTGTCATTTTAGTTCTCAGTGTTCCATAGTTTATCTTCACTGTTCTTTCTCTAGGCCAGAAGATGTACCTAGATATGTCGTATTTTGAGCAGTATTGAAGTATGTACTTTGCTGTCTGCGTCGCCAATCACATGTGCACACAGCTGATTCGCCAGACCTAAATTGTGTCTACATGTGGTTGCGTAATCTACTGTGTCCTGTTCTAAGGCGCAGAATAATGATTTGTTCCGGTCTGTCCTTAAGGAGATAATCGCCGTGTGCTGGGTACTGATACTTTCCTCTCCTTCTTCTTTTTCCTTTTATCCCTCATTGGGGCATAGGTCATTGGGGCATAGGTCATTGGGGCATAGGTCATTGGGGCATAGGGCCTCAATGAAGTCACTCCAAGGCTTCCTACCCCTTGCCATTCCAAGCAGCTCTGTCCATATCCTCTCCCTTTTATTCACTTCTGTTTCTACTTTTCTTCTCCGTGTGTTCTTGTGTCTTCCTCTATTTATTTTGCTTTGAGAATTCCAGACAAAGACCTTTCTAGCCTACCTTAATTTGCAGTTGGTTTTCGAGTGTCGTGACTGTACTTGCCTATGACTGAGTTTCTTTGCTGATGAAGGCTTGTCACCACAACCTTAATTTGCAGTTGGTTTTCGAGTGTCGTGTCTGTACTTGCCTATGACTGGGTTTCTTTGCTGATGAAGGCTTGTCACCACAAACGTCTTCTGTCTTATTATGACGGTCGTTCTTTTAAATCTGCATTTTACACTTTTTGCGTTTCCTGTCATTACTTCGCTGCTTCATTACTACAGCACTTCATTATTTCAATTCTTCACTAATATAGTACTTCATTATTTCAGTACTTCATTACTACAGTACTTTATTACTGCAGTTCTTTATTACTACACTACTTTGTTACTGCACTACCTCATCTATATATATATATAAAATACAATGTCTGTATGTATGTATGTTATTTATGCGTTCGCGAACGGTCCATCCGATTAATATGAAATTTTCTACACGTCTTCTTCTCATTCCCGTGTTGCCAACTGTCATAGTTTGTTAGTGTACAAACAGTTATTTACTTAATATTATTTAATATTTTAATTTACATTATAATGTATATATAGCGAGGGGACATAACTTTTAATAGCATTGCTATATATGTAAAATTGTTGCATATTTCTCAAATAGGTGGACCTTTCGCTACAGTTATCTACAGACATATGCGTTATAATCCTCCTCCTCCCCTACTCCTCCTCCCCTCCTCCTTCTCCCCTCCTCCTCCTCCCCTTCTCCTCCTCCTTCTCCTCCCCTTCCCTCCCCCTCCTCCCCTCCTCCTCCTCCCTCCTCCTCCCCCTTCTCCGGATAGATAGGTAGGTAGGTAGATAGGTAGGTAGGTAGGTAGGCAGGCAGGCAGGCAGGCAGATAGATAAGATAGATAGATAGATAGATAGATAGGTAGGTAGGTAGGTAGGTAGGTAGGTAGGTAGGTAGGTAGGTAGGTAGGTAGGTAGGTAGGTAGGTAGGTAGGTAGGTAGATAGATAGATAGATAGATAGATAGATAGATAGATAGATAGATAGATAGATAGATAGATAGATAGATAGATAGATAGATAGATAGATAGATAGATAGATAGATAGATAGATAGATAGATCCCCGCCAGGGACTGGGCGAAGCCGGGCCGGGTCAGCTAGTTACTTAATAAATTCATTATCTCATTGCCTTAGTACTTCATTGCTTCAGTACTTTATTACTTAAGTAAATTATTTCATTACTACAGTACCTTATTACTTCAGTATTTATTACTTCAGTACTTTATTACTGCCTTACTTTAACACTTCGTTAATTCAGTACCTCATTACTTAATTAATTCATTACTTCAGTGCTTCATTATTTATTTAATTCGTTATTTCATTACCTCAGTACTTCTTTACTTTAGTACTTCATTACTGCATTTCTTTATTACTTCATTGCTGTATTGTTTATTATTTCAGTACTTAATTACTTAATTAATTCATTACTTCAGTACTTCATTCAGTACTTCATTACTTAATTAATTCATTACATCAGTAATTCATTATTTCATGACCCCAGTACTTCCTTACTTTAGTACTTCACTACTTCAGTATTTCATTACTGAATGACTTCAACACTGCATTACTGCAATACATCATTCAGTAAGTTGCAGTAGATACTCCTACGTAACACGTTTAACATCGATGTAACCACAGCTTTCCAATTCTCGCTTGTCTAGTGCGTCCTCTTAATTCAACTTGCTCCCCATGCCTCCTATAAACGTGGATCAATACCGCGTGTGTATTTCTCAGGTAATCGCAATAAACGTGTGTTATTCGTTATCGATTCACTTCACAACTACCACATCCCAGTATGTATTCACGATTACGTGCCCCGACTACATTTACAAGAATCCAGTTTTCGATACCGTTAATGATTGGGTTTTCAACTTATGAGATTTGAGTTTTCTTGAGCTAAGAACCGACATCACTGCACTCAGGATATTCCCATATGCGCTCCGTCCCCTTGTTCAACAGCCAGCGAAGAGTCACGCTGCTAACTGTTCCCACTTGAAAACTAAGACTACCTCTAAAATGTTGAATATCCTGTCACAGAAAAGAGGTTTTCACGAGGATCTGGTAAATATTTGAAAACTAAGGCTACCTCTAAAATGTTGAATATCTTGTCATAGAAAAGAGGTTTTTCACGAGGATCTGGTAAATACTAAATATTTGAAAACTAAGGCTACCTCTGAAATGTTGTATATCCTGTCCCAGTAAATATTTGAAAACTAAAGCTACTTCTAACATGTTGTATATCCGTTCATGAGGAACTGGTAAATATTTGAAAACTAAGGCTAGCACTAAAATGTTGTATATCCGTTGCAGGACGTTGTGATAAAGTGTATATGTTGATTTTCTATGTAATTTTTACTCCCGGTAGTTTGCCATTGATTTCTGAAAGAGAAGACAACATTTATGTCCAACTAACTGGTGTTTGGCATTAACCTACTACCCCTGCACCGGGGTATGTCTGTAGGTCTTGCGTCAAAACTACATAGGAATATCGGCGCCAAATAACGGTCTTTCGTAATTTAGATCGGCCCCAAATAACGGTCTTCCGTACAAACATGTCAGCCCCAAATAACGGTTTTTCGTACATTATTAGATCGGTTGCACATAACGGTATTCCATATATTCAGACCCGTCCCCCTCCCCTCAAACAAAAAACAGCGACCTTTCGTACATACAGATCAGTTTCAAATAAGGAACTTCCGTGAATTAGGATTTCCCCCCCCCCCCCCCCCCCCCCATAGCGGTCTTCCCTACATCCTACCTTCAAATCGGCCGCAATTAACGCTCTTCCGTACATTCAGAGCTGACTCTAAGCAGTAATTGACCTGGGTCTATCTTGATTTGTTCGTCCTATTCTTTCTGCTGGTAACTGCTGTGGCATACACCTGGCGATGCCCTTGGCGCAGGAAATGTCACAGTAGACATAGCCGTAGACACCAAATGTCATAGTAGACACTGCAGTAGATAGGAAATGCCACAACAGACATGACGTAGGCGGGAAATGTCACAATAAACGCTATCGTAGGCAGAAAATGTCACAACAGACATTGCCGTAGAGTGGAAATGTCGCAATATACGCTGTCGCAGACAGGAACTGTCACAGCAAACATTTCTGTCTGCAGGTGGCGTCACAGTTCACACTGCCGCAGGCAGGCAATCCTGCATCAGACATTACCGTAGGCAGATACACTCCCACTTCAGGTTTTACCGTAGGCAGGTACACGCCCACTTCAGGCTTGACAATAGGCAGGTACACGCCCACTTCAGGCTTTACCATAGGCAGGTAAAATCTCACTTCAGGCTTTACCATAGGCAGGTAAAATCTCACTACGGGTTTTACCATAGGCAGGTAAAATCTCACTACGGGTTTTACCATAGGCAGGTAAAATCTCACTACGGGTTTTACCATAGGCAGGTAAAATCTCACTACGGGTTTTACCATAGGCAGGTAAAATCTCACTACGGGTTTTACCATAGGCAGGTAAAATCTCACTACGGGTTTTACCATAGGCAGGTAAAATCTCACTACGGGTTTTACCATAGGCAGGTAAAATCTCACTACGGGTTTTACCATAGGCAGGTAAAATCTCACTACGGGTTTTACCATAGGCAGGTAAAATCTCACTACGGGTTTTACCATAGGCAGGTAAAATCTCACTACGGGTTTTACCATAGGCAGGTAAAATCTCACTACGGGTTTTACCATAGGCAGGTAAAATCTCACTACGGGTTTTACCATAGGCAGGTAAAATCTCACTACGGGTTTTACCATAGGCAGGTAAAATCTCACTACGGGTTTTACCATAGGCAGGTAAAATCTCACTACGGGTTTTACCATAGGCAGGTAAAATCTCACTTCAGGCTTTACCGTCAGCATGTACACTCCCACGTCTGACATTACCATTAGCAGTTAACCACACAGTAAACTTTTCTCTCGACAAGTTCCGGGGTGGACATTACCCGTAGACTAGAAACATTACCGTAGACTAAACACATTGCCGTAGACTAAAAACATTACCGTAGACTAGAAACATTACCGTAGACTAGAAACATTACCATAGGCAAGAGACATTACCGTAGACAAGAGTTGAGTTAAGTTAAGAACCGACATCACTGCACTCAGGATATTCCCATACGTGCTTCGTCCCCTCGTTCAACAGCCAGCGAAGAGTCATACTACTAACCGTTCCCACCGCTATCTGATTAAAAGTTCTCGTAGACAAGAAACACTACCGTAGACTAGAAACATTACCGTATTCCACAGACATTACCTTAGACTAGAAACATTACCTAGACTAGAAACATTATCGTAGTCCAGAGATATTACCGCAGACAAGAGACATTACCGTAGACAAGAGGCATTACCGTAGTCCAGAAACATTACCATAGTCCAGAAACATAACCGTAGGCAAGAGACATTACCATAGGCAAGAGACATTACCATAGGCAAGAAACGGTACCGTAGGCAAGAGACATTACCGTAGGCAGGAAACACTACCATAGGCAATAGACATTACCGTATGCAGAACCATTACCATAGGCATTACCGTTATCGGCGTAATATTCCAAAGGTTTTCACACATGCTAGGTCACGACTGTATAAAGTGAGGCGACTAGTCCTGTTCCTCGCCACCTCCTTGATCAGCTCAGTCCCAAGTAGCGCTCCTACTGTAATACACGGTGTGTCGAAGCGATACCGCGACATGATCCCCAGAACATCACCATGGTTACCATACACAAACCCTCTATGGCCTTCTTAGATGATGAAACCATCAACTGCCTTCCTCAAGTACCCACAAATGATACACTTGATGACCTGCCAACCATAGTGGAAGTAAATAAAACCATCCAGCAACTTTCCAGCAGTAAGGCGCCTAGTCCTGACTCCATCCCAGCAGAGATATACAAGGCAGGGGGGCCGGTCCTAACAGAGCAGCTTCACCAAGTCTTTACAAACATATGGGTGAACGAGACCATGCCACAAGGTTTCAATCGTCAATAGTCCACCTTTACAAACGTAAAGGAAACCGCCAATCCTGTGGCAACCACCGAGGCATCTCCTTGCTCTCAATTGCAGGGAAGATACCCGCCACAATTCTTCTCAATCGCCTCACGACCCATCTCGATCAAGGTCTTCTTCCTGCGAGTGAATGTGGCTTCTGAAAAGAACAAGGAAATCTTTACATGATTTTTGCCGCAAGGCAGCTGCAAGAGAAATGTCAGGAACAGAACTCCGAAATGTTCTCCACTTTCATTGACCTTACCAAGGCTTTTGATACAGTCAGCAGAGAAGGGCTGTGGAAGATTATGGCGAAATACGGCTGTCAGCGAAAGTTTGTCCAAATAGTGCGGCTATTTCATGATGGTATGCAGGCAAGAGTACAGGAAAATCATCAACTGTCTTAGCCCTTTCCTGTCACCAGTGGATTGAAGCAAGGATGTGTCCTGGCACCAACACTGTTCAGCCTCATGTTTTCAGCCATGCTGACGAATGCCTTCGAGAACAACGACATTGGAATAGACATCAACCACCGCATGGATGGAAAGTTGTTCAATCTCAGAAGGCTGAAAGCTAAAACCAAAATTGACAGCGGCACCGTCAGAGAGCTGCTGTTTGCTGATGATTGCGCTCTATATGCCAACTCAGAGGCAGACATGCAACATAATGTTTCAGCTTTCTCATATGCCTGTGTCAACGTTGCGCTCAATATCAACTTGGAGAAGACTGTAGTTATGTACCAGCCAGCTCCAGGGAATAATCACACAGTGCTGAATATCATGATGAATCGTCATAGACTAACTGTTGTGGACAAATTCATCTATCTTGGCAGCACTGTGTCACAAGCTGCCACAATTGATAGCGAAGTGAATGCAAGAATCTCCAAGGCCAGCGCGGCCTTTGGCAGACTGTACAAGAATGTATGGGACAGAAATGGAATAAGCCTGCAAACAAAGCTGAAAGTCTACAAAGCAGTTGTATTATCCACACTGCTATATGCTTGTGGAACCTGGACTGTTTATCAGCGACACGCTAGGAAATTAAACCACTTCCACACAGTATGCCTTAGAAAGCTATTGAAGATTAAATGACAGGACAAGATCCCAGACACTGAAGTTCTAGAAAGAACGTCCATGCCCAGTATCCACACTGTACTAATGAAGAATCAGATTCGCTGGGCTGGTCACTTAACTCGCATGCCAGATCGCAGGCTCCCTAAACGAATTTTTACGGCGAGCTGCGTTGTGGTAAACGCTCCCAAGGCGGCCAGGTGAAACGCTTTAAAGACACTG
Organism: Cepaea hortensis; assembly: GCA_963921405.1. Taxonomy (NCBI): domain Eukaryota; kingdom Metazoa; phylum Mollusca; class Gastropoda; order Stylommatophora; family Helicidae; genus Cepaea; species Cepaea hortensis. The sequence continues at coordinate 21,879,394 of OY992895.1, forward strand.
GAAATCTCACTGAAAGCTTTTGGAATCATCTTGACACCTGGGAGACTGCTGCCAAAGACCGAAATTCGTGGCTTACATCATTACGCAAGGGTGCAGTCACTTGTGAAGCAACCAGGACTGCAAAAGCTATGAAGAAAAGGCTGGACAAAGAAACCACTGCAGGAGATCCTCTTCCTGGAACGTTAAGCATTCTTTTCCCACATTGTCAAAGAACATTTCGAGCAAAATAGAACTTATCAGCCATCTTAGGACTAATGGCTCCATACTTTCAACCCCACTGGATGAAATGAATGGCCATCATCATTCTTGATGGACAAACAACATGGCATGGATGATGTCAGTAAAAGACCCATTTCCACACCTTAAAACGCACTGGGGAAATGGTGTTGGGTCCATATTTTCATAGACCAATCGGAACTCAGTGGGTGATGTCGTCGATTTTACTTCCCAAGAAATGTCCTGGCATTTCCTAGCCACTACTCTACCGCGCCTCTCATGGGTTAGTTAGTTAGTTAGTCGCGTTTCCAACTTCATGGCAAAGGGTTGCCCCACAATGCTCCATCCCTGTGCCAGTGAATATCACATAAACTGCTCCTCACTATCCATCGTGAAAAGTGGAACAGACAGGGGTCTCGATACATATCTTGAGACTCCTCTCATGGGTGATGTACACAAGGTAAATTTGTCTTCTTTGACTGGTGGTAGTATCTTTGATGTCTTTCGCTGATCACAGATGGCAATTGGACCGAGAGAGAAAGAGTGTTGAAGTGCTACATAGAACCCGTACTTTTGTATGGATGCGAAGCGTAGACAATGCGCAGACAAGCTGAAAAACATCTGATGGCTGTGGATTTGTGGTTTCTGGGAAAACTGCAAAGAATACCATGGGAAGACAGAAAACCCGATAAGCAAGTTTTACCAGAAACAAATGAAATCTGTAAACTGATAAGAGAAATTAGATGCTGACATTGAAGATTTTTTGTGCACGTTCATTATGAGAACAAATAAATGGGATAACTTGGTGACAACTGGCTATATTGAGTGGAAAAGAAAAATGGGACGGTAGAGAAGAAAATACCTGAATGGCTAAACCGGTCGAGACAAGCACACAGAGCTGACCCACGGTCGGTCATCGTGTGAGATGGCGAAACATGACCGTCCACACATATCGGCATGGCACGTGATGATGATGATGATGATGATGATGATGATGATGATGATGATGATGATGATGATGATGACGATGATGACGACGACGACGACGAAGACGACGACGACGACGACGATGATGATGATGATGATGATGATGATGATGATGATGATGATGATGATGATGATGATGATGATGATGATGATGATGATGATGATGATGATGATGATGATGATGATGATGATGATGATGATGATGACTCTCTTAACAAGGTATTTCATTTAATAAAATGAAGAACATCTGATGCAATAAGTCCCCGGCTTTGGGGGCTAGACAAAGAATTCTTCCATGTTACTTATATAGAACAAGTTCTAACCTACAGCTGTGAATTCTGAACAATTAGCAAACAAGCAACAAAAACTAAATCCCTCGAGACCTCGGGGATGTGGTTCTACAGAGGAATGCCACAATTCCCATGGACAGCCATAATGAGTGATCTAAAAGTTCTGAAAGAGACAAAGAGACCTTATAACAAACAACAAAGAGGCAGTCGATATGTGTAGTCCATCTAAAAGTTCTGAAAGAGACTAAGACACAAAGAGACCTTACCATAAACAACAAAGAACAGTTGATATTTCGATCTAAATGTTCTGAAAGAGACTAAGAAGACACAAAAAGACCTTATCACAAACAACAAAGAGGCAGTCGATATTTGTATTCGATCTAAATGGTTTGAAAGAGACTAAGAAGATACAAAGAGTCCTTACCACAAACAACAAAGAGGCAGTCGACATGTGTGGTCACATTATGGAAAGAGAAAAACTGGAACATATTGTCACAACTGGAACGATTTGTGAAAAGAGAGATAGAAGAAAACAACGAGAGAAGATTCTTGACGGCCTTCTGTACAGGGCTGACAAGGTGGCAGTGAAGGAACTGATACATCTGTTGCGGACGGCAAGATGTGGAGAAGCATGGTCGCCGCGCGCCAGTCGGTATGGCACGAGTTGATGATGAGTGGTAAGGAAGCGACAAGGCAGGCGAGAAAGAAGTACACAAGGAAGCAAAAAGGGAGAGATCAAATCAAGAGTTCGATTGCTCTATAGGTGCCCCAGCCTCTTCCCACAGATCACACACGGAGAAACTCTTTACAGTGCACAAACTCCGTAGCACTGAGAGGCTTCAAATGTATATACTGGCATTTTTTTTTTAAGTTTCTTGCATACCCTTTACCGGACGTCGCAGCCAACCCCAGAAATTTTGGTTGTTTGTGATTTCTTGGCAAGCTTACGTTCAGTAGTTTGCCATTGCTTTCTGAACGACCAAAACTCATACCATTTTATGAAAACCAACGTAAGGCGAGCTGCTCTCAAATATCCCGCAGCTGTGTTGCGAACTAGGTATTCGGGATTACGACGTGCGTCCCTAACCCCGTGGCCATAGCGCCGGTTTACTGGAATAACGCATGATATACAAATTACTGTATTGTGTACACAAATTACTGTGTGTGTACAAAAATTACTGTGTGTGTACAAAAATTACTGTTTGTACAAACATTACTGTGTGTACAAAAATTACTGTATGTACAAAAAGGTAAATTGAAAGACTTTTCCAACATTGAGGCTATTGAGTATAAGATGTTAGCCCCATATTTGATAGACCAATCCGGCAATGGGTTGATGACACTGGCTGCGAGCTCCATGTTTTAGACCAATCAGTACTGGACATGTCACTGGTCAATATGCCAAGGATCGTCTTTACTTCCTAGCAAATGTCTTAGCGTCCATTTTATACCGGGACGACCTAGAGGGCCAGGTCAAAGGGGATTTGAACACAAAACGGCCGGGCAGGTTGGCAAGCGATGCCCTAAACATGAACAGTTAATTTTCTCCCATCGGTTTGTGTTTTAAACTAACGGTGTTAGTGGTAATACCGCGGCAATTAAAATGTATCACCAGGTGAAAAACGAAACAAAATGTTCAGCAGAAATTATCACATCATTCACAACAGGATATATCTGCCCAAAATAGTGGCCGGGTTATGTCACAGGACCGAGTGTAATTGATGAAGGTTCCACGCCTCATATAGAAATGAAAGCTTTTTTTTTATCACAGGCGGATGTTACTTTAACATAACGAAGTTAATCGTCTGAACGGGTTACAATGATAAATAAATTAACTATACATATAACGCTTTGCGGACGCAATAATATAACGTTGACAATGGCGTGAGTCCAGCAGGACGAGAGTTTGATGGTTGCTCTCGTCGCTCGCTATGACAGGGAAAGACTACACCTGTCCATTCGTTCACTCAAATTTATTTTTAAACAACATCTGAGATAAGTAGCAACATATTTTCTTCAAATTTTCATTTCCTCTTCATTGCTTTCAATTTTTCAGCTTTTTATTCTCTCATCACGTCTTCATGCCTTAATGTAGTCACCGGAAGGTCTTCTCCGTGACGATATGTTGTGTTTTATGGCCGCTACGTCCTGTATGTTTCATAATTCTGTTCTGTAAAGCTGCATTACTTTGTGTAATTGTATATTGTTTACATGTCCGTTACAGGACGTTATGTTGCGATCAACATCAAGTTGATCATTCTAGTCAATTTCACGATCAGTAATTTGTCATTGTTTTCTGAACCAGAAGTCAGCGTTTAAGTCAAAAAGACCGGTGTATGGACTCGTTTAGTTTAGTTTAGTTTAGTTTAGTCGACGGATCAACATCACGGCACTCGGGTGTAACCCATAAGTCCTCCGTTCTTCTCCTAACTCAAGCCTGAGTCCGTAGAAATTCAGCTCAGTGCACGAACTCCGCAGCACCGGCGAGGATCCTTAAATACTTTGGGTAGATTTTTAACTCCAAATTTTGCCCGGGAAGCGCCGTTAGGCTACTCTTTTTCGATTTCCAACTGCCTAGGAATTTTTTACGTGTCCAACAATTCACACGGGCGTCCGATCTCACTACCCAGAGTCCAGGGGGAATTTTATTACTAGAAGTCCACGTGAAAAAATCCCGGCCCTCACCGGAGCTTGAACCCGGGACCTCCAGCATTCGAGGCGGACACCATACCTGGAGACCACTCATCCCCCGGTGTATGGACTCGTCGACACTATGTGATGGTCCGACCACTTCAAATACCCCCACAGCACGTCTCTGCTACTGGTCGTGTTATATTACTCGCTCTTTGTCTAAAGCCTTGCTACAGGGTGTGTTTTTAATAACTGAGCAGTGTTTGAAAATATTGCCGATCAAAGTTTTGTATTTACCTATTATGTTGTAATGAACTTTGCAGAGGGTGAATACAGAACTTGTACAGGCAATATTTTCAAACACTGCACAGTCATTAAAAATACACCCGATGGGTCAACTGCATATGCGGGCAGAGATTTATAGACGGCTGATAATAACTTTCTTGGACAGAAGAGTCTAGGCAGGTCAACAAAACAATAAATGGCTGGATCGGGAGAAAAGTGTTCACATGTTTCTTTGTTTGTTATTTTTAATATTATTTGGGGGAAGTAGACGTGAGTTGTTAATGCGACATCCTGTGTGGGGCTGTGGGGTTACACTAGACTAGACCTGCAGGGCGTGCGAATAAATAAATGGTAGAGGTATGACTGAACACTGGGATAACTTTAGGTTATGAAGCAACGGTCTAATGTAATCTCTCTAGCGTGTGTATCCTGAGTTAGCGGTCAATTGGGGTCAATTTCAAAACGCATAATTACACGGCTACTACTACGACTACTACTACTACTACTACTACTACTACTACTACTACTACTACTACTACTAGTGCTGTTGCTACTACTACTACTACTACTAGTACTACTACTACTACTACTATTGCTGCTGCTGCTACTGCTGCTGCTACTACTACTACTACTACTACTACTACTACTACTACTACTACTACTACTACTACTACTACTGCTGCTGCTGCTGCTGCTGCTGCTACTAGTACTACTACTACTGGTGCTACTATTAATAATACTACAACTAGCTCTACTACTAATATTATAACTATTTCTATTATTACTACTACTACTACTACTACTACTACTACTACTACTACTACTACTACTACTGCTGCTGCTACTACTACTACTACTACTACTACTACTACTACTACTACTACTACTACTACTACTACTTCTACTACTACTACTACTACTACTACTACTACTACTACTATTACTACTATTTCTACTACTACTACTATTACTACTACTACTACTACTACTACTACTACTACTACTACTACTACTACTACTACTACTACTACTATTATTATTACTACTACTACTACTATTGTTACTAATACAGCAACAATGACAATAACAACTACTAATATAACAACAACAACCATCACTACTACTAATACAACAGCTACTGCTACTGCTACTACTAATACTACTACACCTGCTGCTACTACTACTACTCCTACTACTACAATAGCTACTCCTACTACTACAATAACTGCTGCAACTACCACTATACTACTTTTTACTACTACTGCTGCTGCTACTACTACTACTACTACTACTACTCCTACTACTACTACTACTACTACTACTACTACTACTACTACTACTACTACTACTTCAACTACTACCACTACTTGTAATATTACACTAATAATAATAATACAAATGCTTCCTACAATTACTACTACTGCTCTCACTGTTACTAATGCTACTACTATTACTTCTAATACAACTATAGCTGCTACTACTACTATTGTTGCTACTATCACTACCACAACTACTTTTATATTATTTTATTATTATGTTTATTATTACACATTGTTACTTACACAGATGTATTGGGTAATAAATTAGATCATGATTGTATCATTATTGTGTACATTTTAATGTTACTGCCCTCATTGCTATTATTATTATTATTATTATTATTATTATTATTATTATTATTATTATTAATTTATGCTTAGCCTTTGGACAGCGGTAACATTATTATTATTTGTCATAATTAATTAATAAGTAGCAACGGTGCGCTAAAATACAAAACAAAATAGAAGTAACAGTAGTCGTTGTAGTCGATGATGTAGTAGTAGTAGTAGTAGTAGTAGTAGTAGCAGCAGCAGCAGCAGCAGTAGTAGTAGTAGTAGTAGTAGTAGTAGTAGTAGTAGTAGTAGTAGTTGTTGTTGTTGTTGTTGTTATTGTTGTTGTTATTGTTGTTGTTGCTGCTGATGCTGGTTGTGTAGCACTATTGTAAATAGCGTCACGCTAGTAGTTTCCAATTCCTGTCTGCTACAACTAATTACAAGTTATGAAAACATCGTGACGAAAACAAGTGTTCAGAAAATTATGGTATTATCCGTAAAAGAAATATTGCACGTACTTCAAAATAATTTTTTTTTCCCGGTAAATATTAAATAATTCGTTTAGAATTAAAAGCAGATTAGCATTTGTCTGCAGATCTACAACACGCCTGCTCACCCTGGCTAGACATAAATAAACACATGTGTACAGAAGTAACAAAAATATTCTAGCTCACCACATCGATGTACAGGATTTCTTCCTCCGAAACGAGTGAGTTTTCCGTGGCAGCAAGACAGCCGGTAATATCTCCCTGACTACATTTGACACTGTCATTCCGAGTAGTTTCCGAAACCCTGTCCATGTTAGTTGTTTGTTGCTGTTGCTGTTGTGAGTGGTAGATGAGAAGGACGGGGGTCCCCCCGGCAGCCTTAAGGCTGCATGTACACAACTCGTGTGAAAGTCTTAGGTTACCACTCGCTAACCCGCCTCCTGCAACGATGGATCAGGCATTCGCGCTGAACGAGCGACATCAATACAAAGACACAATATGTTGCTTCGGATTATCTCGTTAACTGCTTGCACGCCGCAAGGCAAGGCGGTAACAACGCTAAGAAACGAACACTCTTATGTCTGAAATTCACATACATCTTCCCGATGTAAGAAATGCCCAGGCCGTTGTTCCCGAGGTTACAGTCGCCACAGACTATACTAACTTAAGATAAAGCCAATCCTAAGAGGATTAGCTCAGCCGCAGAGTTCATGTAAATATCTACATCCCTCCGCTTTTATAAATAAACCTAACTGATCACGAATATCAAGAAACAGTTTTTCAATGTTAATACACAATTAATTTTCAAAGGAATTTAATATGTTTCAGGTTTGTATTTTTATGAAAAAGTTCAAGGAAATGCAGCGAATTGTTTGAGGCTAACACATCAACGCGGAGAAATTTATACATACTCGCTGATCCATGCTAAAAAGTGCGGGGAGATTAGCATTCAGCCTTTGGCCCTAACCTCGGACGAGTTCATTTTCTTTTCTTTTGATCAGTCAGGCGATGAGCCCATGTTTGGGGGGTGTAGCGAGGACAATGTCTGGCTGGGTTGATTCTCTTCTGTTTTCAAATGGGGAGGAAGACTGAGGATTATTGAGTAGTCCCGAGTTAAAATCCTGATGAGGATGCGCTGAGTGTGTACCTGTGCTTGTGTGTGTTCGCGTTTGTGAAAGCGGTGTAACTAAAGGAGAGGTTCACCAACCTTGTACTAATTTCAGTAGTATTTTAGTTTTAGCAACGCCCTTAAAGTGTGTTCTCGTCTACTACTACTACTACTACTACTACTACTACTACTACTACTACTACTACTACTACTACTACTACTACCACCACCACCGCTGCTGCTACTACTACTACTACTACTACTACTAACTACTACTACTACTACTACTACTACTACTACTACTACTACTACTACCACCACCACCGCTGCTGATACTACTACTACTACTACTACTACTACTAACTACTACTACTACTACTACTACTACTACTACTACTACTACTACAACTACTACTACTACTACTACTACTACTACTACTACTACATACATACATCCCCATATGTATGTTTTACAATATGTTTAGTTGTACCACCTTTATCCAAAGTTAGTTTTCATATCCTGTCTGTTAGTTAGGGATTATTTTTTTTTTTTTAAACAGCCTTCTGTCGCAGATGCCCATACTATGCCGATGTAAGATATTTTCTAGTTCAGGTGCCGCATAAGTGAACTGGTCGGTCCAATCACCTGCCGGTCCGAAGCACTGGGTTCAAAGTCTTCATCGAAACGGGGATCAAGTTTCAACAGTTCTTTTGAAATTCAGGGTTATTTTAGGCTATGGTCTACACACACATACACATACACATACATGCATACAGACAGACAGACAGAAAGACAGACAGACAGACAGAGCAAGAGAGAGAGAGGGAGAGAGAGAGAAAGAGGTCATTGTATTTTGCTGATCTTACCTCAAGCACATCGGTCTCCCTGGCCTAGGCGTTAGCGACTTTCTCCGTAATCCCATATACTGACGTGAGTAACGTTATGACGGCGAGAATCGGTAGTGGTTCTAACCGCGTCGGTATGTGAGCCGGTCGCTCAGAAAGCAATGGCAAACTACTGAGCGTATTCTTGCCAAGAAATCAACAATCAGCTGAAAGATGCTGATGTTGACAGCGATGTCTTGTAAAGGATATGCAAACAATTTTTTTTTTTTTTTACCTCAAGCACGTTAATTTAAAACGGTCAACATTCCGTTATGTCCTCGTGTGTATAGGTGGATGTTTTGTAGAGGAGGTTTGCTTTACATTTGTTTTATAACAAAATGTTTTAAATGTGCTGTAGACTGTGATGTAATGCCGCGGTGGAATAACAATTAGTGTTCTTGCTTGTCAAGATAATGGCATGGTTCTATTCCCAGCAAGGACATTATTTTTTTTCTTACTACAGTCAGCGTTGTGTGGGTGGAGGGTGGTGGGTTGGTGGGGAGGGGTGGGGTGGGTGTCGACCCAGATACATAAAAATGGGTACCACAAGATTTCTATAGTTTTTCTTGTTTCGGAAATGGGAAGGACAACCGCAGCGTAGCTCATCATCATCATCATCATCATCATCATCATCAGCTACCAATGCCGATAAGCGTCGGCTGTCACGGTACACCATCATTCACGCGATCATTGGGATTTTCAGATCAGTGCTGTGTTCTTTCGATTATCACTATCATCATAATGTGCCATGCCGGTAAGCGTGGGCGGTCATGTTTTGCCGTCTCACTCGATCACCAGCGTCGTGGATCAGCTCCGTGTTTTTGTCTCAACCATGCCGCGTGGCCAAGCCACGATTATATCAAGTGGACAAATCGGTCATACATGTGTCCCCTTTTCAACCTCTTTTTTCTTTTTCCCCAACAAGTCTGACATTTGTCACCAATGTTTCAAATGTGTATCTCCTCTTAACATGTTCAAAACGTTTTAACTTTTTACGTGTAATTTGACTATTTTTTTTTTTTACTGTTAATGTCAAATTTGCTCAATGAATTAATCGATTTCTAGACTGTTTAATTATAATTTATCGAATGAATTTAACGCTTTCTAGTCTATTTAAAGTTAATTGCATATGCTCTACATGAGGCTGCTCTCAACCCCAGCATTTTTTGGCTGAGATTGTTTGGCAAGTTTACGTTCAGCAGTTTACCATTGCTTTCTCGAACGGCCCGAATGACAATGCAGCGCAAGGCGGTCTGGTGCCAAATCACCCGCAGTTGTGTTTTATACGCGGTATGCGGGATTGTGTGTTGCGTTCGTCACCCCTTCGTCACAGCGCCGTGCCTTGACTATTTACGTCTAATTTATCTCATAAATTTACAGTTTTCTTGATTGTTTACCCCGTGATAATATTTTTTTGTTTTGTGTATGTATTTGTTTCCTGGTGAAGGCTAGTCGCCGCAACGTCCTGTAGTTTCCGTAATTGTGTTCTGTAAAGCTGCATTACTTTTTGTTATAATATATTGTCTACATTTGATTGTGTACCGTGTTTGGTCCAATCCTACTTTTGTTTGGCACTGAATGAGAAGAAATGGATAGGAGAACTTGGTGACAACTGACAAGATCGAAGGGAACAGACCAAGAGGAAGACCGAGAGGAAAATACCTGGATGGCTTGGCCACATGGCATGGACGAGACAGGAACACTGAGCTGATCCATGACTCTAGTGATCGAGTGAAATGGCGAGTCATGACCGCCCACGCTTTCCGGCATGGCACATGATTGATTGATTGATTGATTGATTGATTGATTGATTGATTGAATCAGTTAAGATGAGCTGAACTGAGTCCAGAATCGGCGGGCGCCTTGTTGAGGTTGAACGGGAACTGTGCTGATAATGTCAGGAGTACTTGTGGATGAGAGGGCTGGTCGCTTGCTAAGTGATAACACCATTGGATATCTATTCCTTCTTGCGTTCAGGCCTACAAAAAACGATAGCGCTATCATACAGGCCCGCGACAGAAAACTGCTTCGGGAAATATGTTATTAAGAATCAAGAACCAACATCACAACACCGGTGGTATTCCCATAGTGTTTCGCTCTCACCTTCACAGCCAGCGAAGAGTCCCAACACTAATCGTACCAGATTTAGCCTGATCATGGTCCGTCTGGTCTTTCCCCAGAGAACTGGGTGTCGGTCAGATCCTCTTGTCACTTCCTGCAGCACCGTTCCCTCCAGACCACGACTACTTGTCTAGTCAAAGAGTTGCTTGTTCTTCATCTTTTGAACTGAGGTCAGCATGGCTGAATGGACATGAACGCTCGTTCTTAAACCTCCGGTATGTTAATGTCGAGGTAGCAGGTTCACCCACTGCACCGGTCAGTTGAACGAAAATGTTGACTTCTCGTCCTTGACTTGGAGACGTAAATTACAGCTACCTCCAAAGTCGGGGTGGATTCGCTTGATGGCGGTGGACACTGGTAATAAGGAAAGCTAATCTACACGTAAATATCAGTCAAATGCATTAAAAATTAATGAGTAGCACTTGTATGGACTAAGCTTGAGTTTAAAGCAGCGAACATCAAACAAAAATCTTGTGAATCAATCTAACTAAAAGAATGCTTCATAGCAGATGTCGGTATCTGAAGTGATAGGATCATTACATTTGGTATGCCTGAGAGTACATGGAATCAGCGACTGGCAAGAGAAGGTCAACCAGAGAGACGAATGGAGACGGATTGTATCTGCAGCAAAGAACCTCAATGGCTCGGAATGTTGAAGAAGAAGAAGAAGAAGAAGAAGAAGAAGAAGAAGAAGAAGAAGAAGAAGAAGAAGAAGAAGAAGAAGAAGAAGAAGAAGAAGAAGAAGAAGAAGAAGAAGAAGAAGAAGAAGAAGAAGAAGAAGAAGAAGAAGAAGAAGAAGCAGAAGAAGAAGAAGAAGAAGAAGAAGAAGAAGAAGAAGAAGAAGAAGAAGAAGAGAAGAAGAAGAAGAAGAAGAAGAAGAAGAAGAAGAAGAAGAAGAAGAAGAAGAAGAAGAAGAAGAAGAAGAAGAAGAAGAAGAAGAAGAAGAAGAAGAAGAAGAAGAAGAAGAAGAAGAAGAAGAAGAAGAAGAAGAAGAAGAAGAAGAAGAAGAAGAAGAAGAAGAAGAAGAAGAAGAAGAAGAAGAAGAAGAAGAAGAAGAAGAAGAAGAAGAAGAAGAAGAAGAAGAAGAAGAAGAAGTAGTACATGGGATTCGGTGATTCGGTCTCTGCCTCGAAATGCAAAGAAGTGTTAGGAACTTCATATTTTGTAGACCTGGGTGCAGTCAGGGCAAGAGTGATGAAGTGCTACAAAGAACCTGTGCTTTTGTATGGATGTGAAGCGTGGACAATTAGCAGACAAGCTGAAAAACATCTAATGGCAGTGGAGATGTGGTTTCTGAGGGAATATCAAAGAATACAATGGAAAGACAGAAAAACAAATGAACAAGTCCAACCAGAATCAAACGATAACCATAAACTGATTAGAGAAATTAGACGTAGACAGTCGACATTTTTTGGACACATAAGAGGAAATAAATTACAGAACTTGGTGACAACGGTCAAGATTGAAGGGGAAGGCAGAGAAGTAAATATTTGGATGGCCTTCCCCGTGTTTATACGTTGTGTTTTGTATATGTGATAGTAAACTAATTGTTATTTTTGTGGTAGTAACTAACTGCTATTATGTGTGGTAGTAAACTAATTGTTATATATGTGATTGCTGGTTAATTTGCTTTTATAAACACTGGCCGCATGTTGCATGGATATTACTAATGTAGTTACTGTAGTATCTTCTCCGAGTGTTCATGTTGAGTTATGTGTATTTGTTTGCTAATGAATCCATAATTGTGTTCAGGCTGTTGCAGATGATGACGGAGCACGTATGGATATGTCTCGAGTTCTGTGACGTTGGTTCTGGACTCAACACTCTCAGCTCAACGCTACTCAACTCACAAACAGTCATATAATGCTGGAGTTGACTGCGACGTCCTGTCGAGGACATCCAACTAACCTATTCTTACATTCATGTTGCCGGCCTTACGGCGGAGGATTTACGGAAGCGATTCGTAATCCCGCGTACCGCGTTCGAAACACAGCTGCTGACGATTTGGCAGGATTTGGCAGCAGACCGCTTTGCGTTGGTTTTTATGAAATGGTATGAGTGTTGTTCGTTCAGAAAGCAAAGATTAACTACTCAGCCAAAACTTGGCAAGAAATCACAAGCAGCCAAAAAATGCTGGGATTGGCTGCGACTTCCTGTAAAGGATATGCAAGTAACTTTAACTTCGTGTTGTTTGAGTCCTGGAAATGACTTGCATCTGTCGATGTTGAGTTGGTGCAGTAGAGACTCTTTTTTTTTTGCGTTCGTTCGCTTTCAACGCTGCCGTAGTCCATACACACTATTTATAGTAGTGATGGACTGAATTTTGCGTGTGGGTTAGCTTTCCCTATTAACAGTGTCCCTCGCCATCAGGCGAACCCACTCCGACTTCAGAGGTAATTGTAATTTACGTCCCCTAGTCAAGGACGACAGGTCACCATTTTAGTCCAGCTGTCCGGTGTAGGGGTTGAACCGGTGTAGAGACTGTACTCCTAACTCAGTACCAAAGTGCCATCGATACGGGAACTGCACTACAGAGCTCGCTTTCCCCTCTCCAGGTCCAACCAAAAAAACAAAAAAAAACAAAAACCAAGAGGGTATGGAACACTTGTAGTGTAATTGCACATCTGAGCAGAGGCGAATTAGGATGTAACTTTTTTTTATTTATTTATGTTGCATATCCCTTACAGGACGTTGCTGTCAACATCAGCATTTTTCAGCTGCTGTTGATGTACTAGGCAAGATTGCGTTCAATAGTTTGCCATTGCTTTCTGGGCGACCGGCTCACATACCCCCGTAAGTTACCAGAGCGGCTCGAACAGCTGCCGGTTCGGGCGCAGCTGCGTTACTCACGAGAATATACGGTGTTATGGCGAAAGCCGTAAAGCCCTTCGCCAGGGAGACCGGAGGATATAACTAGGTCTCTGTTTAGTGCAGCAGACACAGACTGGGCGGGATCCGGCCCAGGTCACAGGATAGTATCGGGCCGGGGTGGTGTAGTGGCTAGACGCTGGTCTGCCGGCACAGGGGCCATGGGTTCGAATCCGCATCAGCTCGGTTTTTTTAAATCGATTTTAGCACCCAGGTCGACCCATCTTTAAATGAATGCCAGGAAATGGCTGGAGAAGGTGAAGGCGGCAGGCGTGAATTAACCAGGTCACGCCTCTAGAGCTGGTGATCGTGAGAGATGGCGAAACATGATCGCCCACGCTTATCGGCATGGCACATGATGATGATGATGATGGTGATGATGGTGATGGTGATGATGATGGTGATGATGGTGATGGTGATGATGATGGTGATGATGATGATGCCGATGATGATGATGATGATGATGATGATGAGGATGGTGATGATGGTGATGATGATGATGATGGTGATGATGATGATGATGATGATGATGGCGGCGATGATGATGATGGTGATGATGATGATGATGATGATGATGATGATGGTGATGATGGTGATGGTGATGATGGTGATGGTGATGATGGTGATGGTGATGATGCTGATGATGATGATGGTAATGATGGTGATGATGGTGATGATGGTGATGATGATGATGATGATGATGATGATGATGATGGTGATGATGATGATGATGATGATGATGATGATGATGATGTTGGTGGTGATGATGGCGATGATGATGGTGATGATGGTGGTGATGATGGTGGTGGTAATGATGATGATCATGATGATGATGATGATCATGATCATGATGATGATCATGATGATCATGATGATGAGTGCCGGGGGCTGAGTGGTCTCGAGGTATGATGTCCGTCTCGAGTGCCGGAGGTCCCGGGTTCAAGCCCCGGTGAAGGCCGGGATTTTTTCACGTGAACTTCTAGTAACAAAAATGTCTTCTGGTCTCTGGGGAGAGAGATCGGACGCCGCGTGTATTGTTGCGCACGTAAAGAATTCCTTGGCAGTTGGAAATCGAAAAAAGAGTAGCCTAATAATGGCATAATTTTGAGCTAAAAATCTACCCAAAGTATTCCAGGATCCTCGACGGTGCTACGGAGTTCGTGCACTGAGCTGAGAATCTCCGGACTCAGGCTTGAGTTAGGAGTAGAACGGAGCACTTATGGGTTACACCCGTGTGCCGTAATGTTGATCTGTCGACTACTAAACTAAACTAAACTAAACTAAAGACTAAACATGATGAGTGCCGATAGGTTTAAGAAAATATAGGTCCGGCGCAATTTGGCCAGTGCTCCCAAAAGCACGTAAAATAGTCTTTTACTCTTTTTGTGTGTGGTACACATGATAGTACCTCCTCCCCAGGGAGTGGAAAAGGGGGAGGGGGGGGCATTGATCCAAGAGTAGTGGATCGGTCATCTATTCTTGTAGGATGGGTTCGGGAAACCCCGAGGGCCTGAGTGCATTTTGGCCACGTTCAACGTCCCTTGTTTCCATGTAGAGTTTGTGATGTAGAGTATCAGTATCAGTGTGTGTTTGTTGTTTGTCTGCTGATGAGAGCTTAGGCTGTAACGTCTATTTTGTTTTTTCTTGTGATTGTGTTATAAGAAAGCTCGTCGATTTTTCTTCTTGTTTGTTGATTTGTTCATGTTATGAACAACATAGACGATTGTGGTGAAGGGAGGTAACCGACAATATTTTTCTGTTGAGTCACAAAATTTACAGTAATGTCAAAAAACAAGGCGGGGTTTACTTCTTACACAATGAAAAGAGTTACGAACGTGTGTGGAATAATAAAAAACATACACAGTGTACATACATTACAACGAACGCAAATCCGGTAAACGGAAATCAGTGTGGTAAATAACAATGATAATAATAACGTAACAATAAGTGAGACCTGGACACTTACTAGACAAGCTGAACAGCGCATAAATGCTTTTGAATATAAATGTTATTGACGGGTTCTAAGAATATATTAGGTAAAGAAAAGAACAAATGCATCCATATGATGATGATGATGATGATGATGATGATGGTGGTGGTGGTGGTGGTGGTGGTGGTGGTGGTGGTGGTGGTGGTGGTGGTGGTGGTGGTGATGATGATGATGATGATGATGATGATGATCATCATCGGCCAGGTAGGCGTGTGTCTAGTCATTAAGTTAACATGGCTCCCCGTATGCATGATAGTGTTACTACTCCCTGCCAACACATCTGTATCCTCACACGTGATAGGGGGTTTATGCACTGTATTAGGGTTCCCTTGTGTGATCTTAGGGGGAAAACTTGAGTACTTATTTACGTGCAGTGGGAGTGATCTTTTACTAACCTAAATAGAACATTTTAATGGCAAACAAACATAGAGAAAGACAGATAGCTTCTTACACAGACAGGGGTGTGGACTAACAGGAAGGCTTGACTTCTTCTTAAAGTCTATACCGTGTGTTGTTTGTGATCATGTCTGTCCACAACTCTCTGTCTCGTGTGAAGCCAATCTTTCTTATACTGACGTGCCTCCATTCCGTGATGTCAAACGGCCCAACATTGTATCTCTTTGTCTTCCCCTGCCTCTCTTCCTCTCTAGCTGTCCTGTTGTATCAACATTCTCCAGCTTCCCCCTTCTCACAACATACCCAAAGAATGCGGACCGTCTCCTTCTGATACAAGTAACCAGTTCTCTTTGTGAGCTACATTCTTCTTCTTCTTATTTTTTTTTTTTTTTTTTGCACATCCCATACAGGACGTTGCAGTCAACATCAACATTTTCCAGCTGCCGTTGATGTGCTAGGCAATATTACGCTCAGTAGTTTGCCATTGCTTTCTGAGCGACCGGCTCACATACCCCTAAGTTACCAACGCGGCGAGAACCGCTACCGATTCTAACGCAGGTTACGTTACTCACAAGAATATACGTTAACGCCTGGGCCAGGGAGCGCTTCTTTACAGATGTTTTAATTGATATGGCTACGACCACGGGGTTCTCATCGTTATTCTATTAACCTTCATCTCTGCAGCTTCCACATAATTCCTCACTTGTCTGCCAACTGTGGTTAAAATACAGGATTCTCCTTCGGGAGACCAGGGTTCGAATCCTCGGTAAGGTATAAATTTTTTTCTGTCGGTGGCAAAAAGAAAACCCTAACCTGCACAGTTCGCGGCAACTGCACTAGCCAGGCGTCCTTAATTTCTCAGGCTGAAGACCCCCCTGTCTTACACCGCAAGGTACTATATAGGCAGTAATGCCAGTTTTTTTTTTACGGTCTGCTGTCCATGATTCGCCTCCGTACATGAAGATTGGCTCAATATAGCTCTTAGAATTCTTGTCCGCACCTCGGTTGACAAAGATAAATGACACAGACTATTCTTCATAATGTGAAATGTTACTCTACATGAAGAGATCTTCAATATCTGGTTATTAAAGTACCCACATACTTAAATACATTGACGACGTGTTTCAGACTGGGTCTATTCTCTTTCATGCTGCATTTGGGTATATCATTTTTCTGTGTAATAACCATCACTTATATTTTTTTTTTCAGACTGAGTCCTTGTTTTTAACTTTTTGTTGTAATTATATCTATCATTTATTGTACATGTGTTTCATATTCAACGATCACAACCATGTCATTAGCATCACGCTGATTGTTTACATTATGCTTACCAAACGACATTACTAGGCAGATTGCCATTTGCACACAATTAATATTTTCCAACGCTAATTTTAATTCTTGCTTTAAATTGCCGACCAGGTCTGTTAGACCTAAATGCCCAACATAAAATGCAACAAAATTTAGTAGGCTGAGATCTTGCACATTAATAACGATTACTACAAACTCTACCCTCTCCTCCCCCCCCCCTCCCCCACCATACACCCATACACATGTTGTTTTTGTTTTTTTCCCATCAAGAATGATGATGACCATTCATTTCATCCAGTGGGGTTGAAAGTATGGAGCTGTGAGTTCTAAGATGGCTGATAAGGCCGATTTTGGCTCGAAATGTTCTTTGACAATGTGGACAAAGAATGCTTGACGTTTCTGGAGGAGGATTTCCTGCAGTAGTTTTTCTGTCCTGCCTTTTCTTCACAGCTCTTGCAGTCCTGGTTGCCTCACAAGTGACTGCACCCTTGCGTAATGATGCACTCCACGAATTTCGGTCTCTGGCTGCAGCCTCCCAGGTGTCATGATGAATTCCAAAAGCATTCAGTGAAATTTTCAGAGTGTCTTTAAAGCGTTTCCTCTGGCCGCCTTGGGAGCGTTTACCACAACGTAACTCGCCGTAAAAAATTCGTTTAGGGAGCCTGCGATCTGGCAAGCAAGTCAAGTGACCAGCCCAGCGAATCTGATTCTTCATTAGTAGAGTGTGGATACTGGGCATGGGCGTTCTTTCTAGGACGTCAATGTCTGGGATCTTGTCTTGCCATTTAATCTTCAGTAACTTCCTAAGGCAGACTGTGTGGAAGTGGTTTAATTTCCTAGCGTGTCGCTGATAAACAGTCCAGGTTTCACAAGCATATAGCAGTGTGGATAATACAACTGCTTTGTAGACTTTTTGCTTTGTTAGCAGGCTTATTCCAATTCTGTCCCATACATTCTTGTACAGTCTGCCAAAGGCCGCGCTGGCCTTGGAGATTCTTGCATTCACTTCGTCATCAATTGTGGCAGCTTGTGACACAGTGCTGCCAAGATAGGTGAATTTGTCCACAACATTTTGTCTATGACCATTCACTTTGATATTCGGCACAGTGTGATTAATCCCCGGAGCTGGCTGGTACATAACTACAGTCTTCTCCAAATTGATATTGAGCCCAAAGTTGGCACAGGCATGTGAGAAAGCTGAAACATTATGTTGCATGTCTGCCTCTGAGTTGGCATATAGAGCGCAATCATCAGCAAACAGGAGCTCTCTGACGGTGTCGCTGTTAATTTTAGTTTTAGCTTTCAGCCTTCTGAGATTGAATAACTTTCCAACCATGCGGTAGTTGATGGCTATTCTTCTTCTTCTTCTCTTCTTTGCGTTCATCCGGAGTGTTTTTTCAGATGTGATTGCGGTGTGTCTGGTTAGGCACCCTTGGGTCGAAACCCTTAGGCCAACACATCCGACTTTTAGCGTGCATTTTTGACCAGGTTAGCATTCCTGGGAGACTCTCACTTTTGTGGTACTGTCCAACTCCCAGCTGGTCAAGTTGGACACAGTCGAAGACTGCACGGTCCTCCCTCAAATGAAGGCAGGGACAGTCCATAGCATTTTCCGCCATCCTGGGTGGCTTCCATAATTGCAGAGCCGACACATAACGCTCTGGTGCTGGGCTCACCGAGGGAATCGTCACGTACTGCCCATGGCTGCTTTAATTCCTCACTTCAATATATTGGGCATTTCGTTCGCCCCGGGCCGTTCCCGCACAAACCAGAGAGGTCTGCAGACGGTATCCACTTAGCGAGTTTTCGGACATGTGCTTGTCGTTGCGCCCGTCAGAGCTGTTCCAGGCACGACAGTCATTCGGACGAGACATTTCACTCGGACCTAAATGCGTAGTGCCAATTTTTAGTTTGCAACCCGTAGGACGGCACTTCCGACTTCAGCAGGCATTTTTTTTAGTGAGGTTAGCTTCCTCGGGTTTCGAGGCACGTTAGACTTATTGTTGTGATGTCGCCCACATCTCAGCTGGTCAAGATAAAACGATCATCGACATCACGGTTAACCCTCAAGGGAAGGCAGGGGTAGACCATGGGCCTATCCAAGGCTATCCAAGGAGGTTTCCATGATTGCAGAGCCGGCACATGTTGCTCTGAGACTGGGCTCACCCAAGGAGTTGCGACGTCCTGCTCATGACTGCTTTAGTTCCTCACTTCCATGTGTTGGGTATCTCGCTTGCCAATGGTCGCTCAAGCACACACCAGGAACGGTCAGAATGCAGGCGACATCCACTCGGTAAGCTTTTGCTTTTGACTTCGGACCACGCAATGGATTCGCTAGCCGTGCGTTCCATTTCGTGTTATTGAGACGTTTTTTTCACTTTTGTCTGCACTCTATGTATTAGATACAGACAGTTTTCGTAACTATTTCATTCTTCTGGGGCACTTTCTGCATTTTTATTCTCGCTCACGAGGTAGGCTACATGTGCTGCCGGCTCAGCACCTTACCTCCGTGTAGCAGTGAGCGAGAAACGGCCAGGCCCACTCATCCGGGAATCCGTCATATCCCCCAGCTGAGAGCCTTCAAACAAGTATCATAACTGGGCATGTAGAGTGCTCAGTATCTCACCTCTATTTATCGGTAGGTGTATATCGGCCCGGCTCTCAGATCCGCGGGTTTGTGGCTTAGAGGCGTTCAGCCACAACCCTCGACAGAGAGCCTTAGAGTATTGTCCGGATCAAGGTCTTCTGCCTTCGTGTACCTGATTTAATCTTTTGACTGTTATCCTCAGTCTACCTGCAGAGCAGCAGGTTGTGTCTCTCTTAGTCTGGCCCCTATCCCATAAGCTGTCCGATATGTAGTTTTCATCCATCGGCAAGCAGATGGGGTCAATGGGACACGCAAGCTCCCCCACCACGGCAAGGTGGAGACACATCGGGGGAGGTTGATGCCTATTCCAATGTCGTCATTCTCGAAGGCATTCGTCAGCATAGCTGAAAACATGAGGCTCAACAGTGTTGGTGCCAGGACACATCCTTGCTTCACTCCATTGGTAACAGGAAAGGGCTCAGATAGTTCACAATTTTCCTGTACTCTTGCCTGCATACCATCATGAAATAGCCGCACTATTTGGACAAACTTTCGTGGACAGCCATATTTTGCCATAATCTTCAACAGTCCCTCCCTGCTGACTGTATCAAAAGCCTTGTAAGGTCAATGAAAGTGGAGAACATTTCGCAGTTCTGTTCCTGACATTTCTCTTGCAGCTACATTGCAGCGAAAATCATGTCAACAGTTCCTCGTTCTTTTCTGAAGCCACATTGACTCTCAGGAAGAAGACCTTGATTGAGATGGTCCGTGGGGTAATTGAGGAGAATTCTGGCGAGTATCTTCCCTGCATTTGAAAGCAAGGAGATGCCTCGGTGGTTGTCACAGGATTGGCGGTTTCCTTTACGCTTGTAAAGGTGGACTATTGACGCGTCCTTGAAATCTTGTGGCATGGTCTCGTTCACCCATATGTTTGTAAAGTCTTGGTGAAGCTGCTCTGTTAGGACCGGCCCACCTACCTTGTATATCTCTGCTGGGATGGAGTCAGGACCATGTGCCTTGCCGCTGGAGAGTTGCTGGATGGCTTTGTTTACTTCCACTATGGTTGGCAGGTCATCAAGTGTATTATTGGTGGGAACTTGAGGAACTTGAGGAAGAAGGAAGTTGCATTTAAGATGTTGCTGAAATGCTCTGCCCAGCGTTGAAGGATTTCTTTCTTATCGGTGACCAATGTTCCCCAATCTGCACTGAGGAGGGGAACTATGCCTGGTGATGAAGGACCATAGACCGCTTTCAGTGAGTCGTAGAAGTTTTTCATATCATGTATGTCAGCAAAGCCTTGAATTTCATCAGCTTTGCTGCTCAGCCAGGAGTCCCGCATGTGCCGAAGTTTCTGCTGCACTACTCTCTGAATGTTCGAAAAGGTATTTTTTTTTTTTTTTTTTTTTTGATGTTGACTTCGGGTCATTCAAATGTGCCTTGAGGAGAAGATGTTTCTCGGCCAGCAATTGGTTGATGTCTTCGGAATGTTCATCAAACCAGTCTTTATGCTTTCGGGGGGTTGGACCCAGGATTTCCATAGCAGTGTTGTAAATTATATCCTTTAGGGCTCTCCACTCTGTTTCTGTATCCTGTTTAGCTGCAGCATTGGGCTTGAGGCGGTCTTCCAGCATATTTTCAAACGACAGCTGCATTTTCTTGCTGTTTAGGCGGATGACATTTAGTCTTTGTTGCATTTTTACCCCTTGACCACGCCGTGGTGGTTTGATGTGTATGTTTATTTTCGAGACAATGAGACGATGGTCTGTCCAACATTCGGCACCACATATGGATTTTGTCACCCGAACGTCTTGTCTGTCACTCCTCCTGACGATGACATAGTCAATGAGGTGCCAGTGTTTTGAGCGAGGGTGCATCCACGGTGTCCTATTTCTCATGGGAAGACGGAAAATTGTGTTGGTAATCAGGAGATCGTGTTCGGCACATGTCTGAAGGAGGAGGAGTCCATTGCTGTTACAATTTCCGACTACGTGCTTTCCAATAATGCCACTCCAAGAGGTGGTGTCCGTGCCTACTCTGGCATTGATATCCCCAAGGAGTATAAGTTTGTCTCCTTTGGGAACAGATGTTAGTACATTGTGCAGGTCCTCATAGAACTTGTTCTTGACATCATCTTCATTGGTCATAGGTGGTGCGTAGACACTCACAATGGTTGCATGCTTCCTTCCATTCAGCAGGGGCAACTTAATGGTCATGAGCCTGTCGTTTATATCCTTTGGAAATCCAGCTAGTTTGCCGACCAGGGCCGACTTAATGGCAAATCCCACACCGGATTGGCGTCTTTCCTAGCTTTTCCTTCCACCCCAGAAGAATGTGTAGCCGGCACCTACTTCACAGATTTAGCCTTCTTCTGCAAGTCGTGTCTCGCTCAAGGCTGCAATGTCGATGTTGTACCTGCTCAGCTCTCTCCCAATCAGTGCTGTTCGTCTCTCTGGACCCGACGCGCCGTCTCTGTCAAGTAGGGTGCGTAAATTCCAAGTTCCGATTGTTAAGGGAATATGGTTTACTCTTTTAGCTATACCTGTTTTTTCTTTGTTTGTATGTCGACCGCAGTTTAGGGTACCCACCAACCGCGGCTAGCTGATTAGGTAGTGATGGAGCAGACTAGCCCCTTCCTCATGCTATGGAGGTGAGCAGTGTGTTCCTATAGAGGGCTGCTCAGTCGCTCAGGGGGCTGCCGAATTCCACTGCTGCTCCGGTCAGTAGAGGACGACCATATGGCCTGAGCCGCCTGTGTGCAGGTCTGCGACTACGGCTGCCATCGCACCCACGCCTGCTGCTTCGCCGCTCGCTCATCGCCACAGGGCTTGAAGGTGATATATGACGATGGATGAAGAATGACTTGCGCGATGAATTGGATTAAAGTGAGGAAGAGTTGCGCAGTTCGTCGACCTCACTCTCTCGCCTGAGTCCATCTGAATCCAGTGGCAAGACAAGTCAAGACGACTGAAGACGAATACAAGGGCAGTGGATGACCAGGACGCTCTACGTGCATTGCCGTGCTCATTACGTTTCACAACGCTGTGCAGGTAAACACCATCTTGCCCGTTGAATCAGGAATGATTTCTTCAACGCAGTCTGCCGAATCCTATCTTCACATGCTGGGTAGGCATACACTAGTTCACCGCTTGGTTTGACACCAAATCGGCTACCCGCGCCTGGTTTAGCGAGCCTCTCACATCTGTTGCCCGGGGGGTGGCCGCTGTCGCATGCTGTCAGCTACTAGGAGCCACAGGCGTGAGCTGGGTGTCAGGCTTGGACCAGGGTGGGTCCTGAAAAGGACATGAGAGTCATCCTTACCAAAGGTACTACCAATACCTGACACCCCGTACCCCCCCCCCCCCCCCCACACACACACACATGCGCGCGCACACACAAGATATGTGCAGGGTGTGGTTCACTGTTGCATAAACTCCACCGTAGAGCAAGGGAGTTTCTGATCGTCAGATGGGGATTCCCTTTAAAAGATATTTCAGCCTCTTATCTTCTCTCCAGGAGTGGGTGGTCCCAACTGAGTCATAACCCCGGGTGTCTTTCTCCTCTTTTAAAATCCTAACCATGTACGTCACTTTCAAGAATCTCTTCTTTACATCTTTTTGCAGTCGCCTTCGTTCCCATTTGCGAAACGTCTAATCCATGATCTGCTACGTTTTAGTATTATTAATATTATTCTTTGAATATCTGTTGTTTTTCATTGCTTTAATCTTTAATGGCGCGTTCGTTCAAGACTCTTCTCTGGCCATTTTATATCACGATAGGCTGATAAATACAAAACGACAAGTAGTAGCACTAGTAACTACTACTACTACAAACTTAAATTTAAAACTACAACTGCTCTGTATAGTGTATACTCTGTAATAGAGTATACTATATACATATATCACCCCGCCTTAAAGCGTAACGTATATGGCTGAAAACGCTTCGTGAATGGTATCTTCACATGTCATTTATTGACAAATTCAATATCTATTCATCTTCAGTGGGCGCGTTGTGGAGAAAGTGCGTTGAGTGGTAGCTCAGACCAGGCGGCGGGGTTCGAACACATTCAGGCCAGACCGCGATTAGCACAGATGGTTTTCAAGATGGCGGCTGTTTGGCTTCTGCTCGCCTGGTCGGCTTTAGTTGCCGATTATTGTTTGGTTTCGTCCGCATCTTATAAGGAAGGAGACAAGGTTTGGAAGAATCTTTATAGATACATTTGTTCTAAGGATTGGTTACACTTGTAATTTGTTAATTATGTCTATGTTATTGTGCGTGGAGATGTTTCATTTCAGTCACTCACAGCTTGTCGACAGCGAAATCGGATTTGGCTTTGGATTCGTGGAAGGAAGATGACTATTCAAGTTATTAACTTACTAAACTTAGTTCAGTTATCGCTGTTATTGTGATTATACTTAATTAAGAGGAATAATTTAATAAAATCATTTGGTCTCTTCGTCACAGTAAGGCAATGTTATGTTACATAGTTGTAAAATTGTATTTGTAGTGTACTCACAGTACTGACAGTACTCAGATGACACTCCTCAGTATTGATAGCAAATCTACAACAACTGTTGGACATTGTGGTAACAACAGAGAGTGCAAAGAAAGGACTCTCCTTGAATATCAAGAAAACAGTAACAATGGTGATATCAAAGAAACCGGTTTCACCCATATGTGCAATAGAGAAAGAAGTGAGAATTCTTCACTAAGTGGATAGTTTTAAATACGAAGAATACAAAATACATAGCGCACTATGTATAAAGTATTCCTTTATACATAGTTAACAGTCCCAGCTGGTCACGTGATTTGCCAAGTCACGTGACTTAACGTAAGTTTGTGGCTATATTATACATTTTCGTTGATTGGAAAACGTGTCGTTAGTAGCATAGATGATAGTGTCCCCGCCTGATGGGCGGGAGCTCGAGGTCCGTTTCCTTGCCGAACAATTTTTTTTTTAAAAATTGTTCAGCAATTAATTGGGTGAAAGTCAATCCTTTATCTCTTTGGGTATTTAGAATTGTGTTGTTTAAAGTGAGTGTAAGTAAGTTAGTGTTTCCTCTTGAGCCCTGACTGTACTGGACTTAGGTATCAGTACAGAGCAGGGTAGGTGGTCGCTTCTATAATCCCCAAGGACATTCCATTTTATATCTGATGCCGCCTCTTTTGATACAAGTGCCAGGTTGATGGCCGTGTCAGGGTCCCCCGGTCTCATTGCCTGCCTAGTTGGTGTCCCATCATTTAGACAGACAACATCCATCTCAAGCGAGGCCTCAGCAGGAGCAGTGCCCTGCGTGTTCTCTCCCGACCTGTCCCACTCTTTGGAGCGTGCGCTGAAGTAACCACATAACATAACAGATAGGTAAATGAAGAACAAGTTGTGTTGAGTTGAGTTAAGAACCGACATCACAGCACTCAGGACATTCCCATATGTGCTCCGTCCCCTCATTCAACAGCCAGCGAAGAGTCATACTACTAATTGTTCCCACCGCTATCTGATTAAAAGTTCTCCTGGTCTTCCCTCTCAGTTTTGAGATTCTTCCAGAACCCCTGCCGATACCCCACAATCTCATTCTTTCCACATATGGGTTCTCAATCATTCTACACGAAACATTCCTTTCTCCACCTTGCTAAGCATACACTTTAAATCCGTAATGAATACAACGTGTGTTACAGTAGTCTCCTCTAGCCACCGGAATGCCGCTGTTACTGCCTCCACCTCCATTCACCACCCAGGTGTAATAGTACAGGGGTCAGAAGTCCAGGAACCCATGCGCAATGCAACCTTACGTTCATAAAGGACTGCCGCAACCCATCTAACAAGGCAAGGGCAGACCTCCATGTCCAACAGTGTGTGTATTAACCAGTCATACCTAACCCTGTTATATGCATCCTCCAGGTACCTGGGATGTCCACTAAACCTCTCAACCAGTCCCAACTCTCTCTCTGCTTATGCAAGATTCCCCACTCACATATATATTTATCAGGTTCCAGCTGTATCGGCCGATTTGTATCCGCATTCCCTGCACCTCTTTACTCTCCTGACCCTACACACTCATATCCAGTATTGAATGCTGTAAACCGTCCTTGACCACCAGAGCCTGTCCATGTCTTCCCTGCCCAGGTGGATTGATGTAATATGTATAGCCAGGGCACTTAAAAGAGTTCGTATTCAGTTACTGTAGCATTAGGACATCAAAATCGTTGACCAGTTTCTTCAGCATTTGTCCTCGTTGCTTTGCACTATGGCAATTCCAATACCCAACCCGTACATTTTTGAGTCCCAAACGATCCGTTTTTCTTCTACCCCTTCTGGCTCCAGCCCTCTTCTTCCTTTTCCTTCCCCCTCTCCCCTACACTTCTCCTCCGCTTCATTCTCTCCCCGCTGGCTGTTGTCAAAAGTATCGAGCACAAAGGCACGTACTCCGTTGCTTCGGCGATAATTGTTTGTATTATTCATAGTTGGTTAGGTAGGTGGGTAGTTAGACACGAAAGTGGTTAAGTAGGCAGGTAGGTGGGTTGTTAGACAGATAGATGGTTAGATAGGCAGATATGTGGGTAGGTAGACAGGTAGGTAGTTAAGTAAGCAGGTATGTGGGTAGCTAGGCAGGCAGGTGGATGAGTAGGTACGCAGGTAGATGGGTAGCTAGATCCAACCCGACACTCGCTCGTCGATCATCTGTGTTCCACCATGCCAATTCATACATCTCTTTCAACCTCTCCCTGCAATACTCTGAACAGGCAGGTTGACCGGCCGAGCGACCGAGAGAGAGAGAGAGAGGCAGTCAGAGATACAGACAAATAAACAATGGATATATAAACTGGCAGACAGACAGCAGACAGATAGAGTCAGACACACGCATACATACACACAGAGAGTCAGCCAGACATACATATGGAAAGACAGACAGACAGTTTGTTAGGCAGAGATTCATATAGACATATATACAAATGGAAAGTCAGACAAATAGACTGACAGAGAACAAGAAATCAGGCAGGCTGTCAGACGGACGGACAGACAGAGAGACATCCAGACATGCGGGCATGTAGAGAGGCATACAGACAGGCGGACATATAGAGAGGCACACAGACAGGCGGACATATAGAGGCATACAGACATCTCTCTCTCTCTCCTTCTCTATCTCCCTCCCCCCCTCTCTCTTTCTTGTCTTTATCACTTTTTTATGTCTTTCAACACATCTTTCTCGTATCTCTGTCTCTCATACTATCTTCGTTATCTATCTCTCTCCTCTCTCTTTTTAACCTGCTGTGAATATACCAGGTTTTCCTGCACTTTATATGTGTAGCATTTCATTGTTTATTTGTTAATTCATGAGGCCAGTCAGTCGAAAGCCTGGTGTTTGTATTGCCTAACGACCCTAATCATGTCTCTCTGAGGTGGCGCATATTACTGTCAGCTTGGACCAGAATTATCAGGACATAAATAGTAGGAAATAGTAGGAAATAGTAGGTCGGTAACGTAAACAAAGATGGATGCCTGTAAACAGTAAGTGTACAGAAACGCAAGTTAACCATTCTTGAACTCGCCGGGGGACACAATTATTTGTATTGGGGATACCAATCTGGAAAATTATTCTTGATATTTAAACAGCCATACTTCAACTATGTATAAAGTATCGATTCATAGCGTACTATGTATAAACAAAGTGTCTATTCATAGTGCACTATGTATAAACAAAGTGTCTATTCATAGCGCACTATGTATAAACAAAATGTCTATTCATAGCGCACTATGTATAAACAAAATGTCTATTCATAGCGTACTATGTATAAACTCTCCCTTTTAAATATGGGAGATTTTATACATAGCTGAAGTATGAATAAACAGATACTTTATACATAGGTGAAGTATGAGTAAAGGGATACTTTATACATAGTAGTTGAAGTATGGCTGTTTAAATATCAAGAATAATTTTCCAGATTGGTATCTCCAATACAAATAATTGTGTCCCCCGGCGAGTTCAAGAATTGTTAACTTGCGTTTCTGTACACTTACTGTTTACAGGCATCCATCTTTGTTTACATTCTTCTTCTTCTTCAGCTTTCCGAGCCATTGAGGTTCTTTGCTGCAGATACAATTCGTCTCCATTCGTCTCTCTGGTTGACCTTCTCTTGCCAGTCGTTGATTCCAAGTGCTTGTAGGTCTGTACATGTATTATCTCTCCACCGCCTTCTTGGTCTACCTCGGGGTCTACGGTCATTTATTTCCTGAGTGTAAGCGAGTTTTGTTTCCCTATTATTTTGTTTACATTACCGACCTACTATTTTCTACTAATTATGTCCTGATAATTCTGGTCCAAGCTGACAGTAATATGCGTCGCCTCAGAGAGACATGATTAAGCAATTCAAACACCAGGCTTTCGACTGACTGGCCTGATGAATTAACAAATAAACAAAGAAATGCTCCACATATAAAGTGCAGGAAAACCTGGTATATGTGAAGCAGGTTGAAAAGAGAGAGGAGAGAGATAGATAACGAAGATAGTGTGAGAGACAGCGATAGAAAGATGTGTTGAAAGACATAAAAAAGTGATAACTTTTATATAATATAAATAAGATAATAAAAGTGACAAAAAAGAAATAACTTCGATAAACACGTATTAAAAAATCAGTTCATAATCATAGTTCCTAATATTTGTTTATTAAAAACCAAATTAATTTCAAAAAA
Source organism: Cepaea hortensis (assembly GCA_963921405.1). Taxonomy (NCBI): domain Eukaryota; kingdom Metazoa; phylum Mollusca; class Gastropoda; order Stylommatophora; family Helicidae; genus Cepaea; species Cepaea hortensis. The sequence goes on from OY992895.1 coordinate 21,907,832, forward strand.
TCATTTCAAATTTCAAAATCACCCAATTAATTGCTGAAGAATAAAAACCAAAAAAATAGCATCCGGCAGGGAATCGAACCTCGAGCTCCCGTGTATCAGGCGGAGACACTTACCACTGTGCTACTGAGGATACGATTTTGAATCAACAAAAATTTATAATATAGACACTTGCATGTCCCGATGACGTCACATACGTTAAGTCACGTGACTTGGCAAATCACGTGACCAGCTGGGAAAGTTCCACTATGAATTAAGGGATAATTTATTCATAGTCGGGGTATGAAGTCACTTCGTTTAAATATCTAGTGACATTCGTAACATCAGATGGAAGATGCACAACAGAGATTAAGAGCAGAATAGGACAAGCAAAGGCTGCATTTAAGAAATTGAAGAATATCTTATGCAATAAGTCGCTATCATTGAATGTAAGAAAGAGAGTGCTGAAGAGCTATATAGAACCAGTTTTGCTGTATGGCAGTGAATCTTGGAATGTAAATGAACAAATTAGGAAGAGATTGGAAGCAACAGAGATGTTGTTCCTTAGACAAATGTTGCGAATTCCTTGGACTGCCAAAGTAACTACAACGAATGCTTTAAAGAGGCTAATGAAACTAGAACATTATATACAACATTAAGAAAGAGACAAACATCTTTTTTTGGTCATGTGATGAGAAGAGAGGCGCTGGAGAACATCGTGACAACTGGAAAGATCGAGGGGAAGAGAGGCAGAGGCAGACCACGAGAAATGGTGCTGGATGGATTGCGATGGGGGAATATAAACGGCAAAATTGATCCAGAAAACCAAAGACTGAGATCTGTAGACAGTCATGAACGCCTACGCCAGTCGGCACGGCACTTGATGAGTGCATATAAATATATATTTAATATACACTGTACAAATACACATAAATAACACGGAGAATTGTATTTATAAGACTAATTAAATGTGTATTCAAATCCTGTTCAACCCTTCTGGGTTATAATTGGGGTGTATAATGTATATTATTTCATATTATGGTTGTTTGTATAGTTACATTTTTGCTATTTCATATTTCAATAAAGAGCAAAAATAATGCAGGAGTTAGTGGCCATGAACTGTCAGAAATGCAAAAGAGTTGTAATAGATACTGTATACTGTATTTGTGAGTCTCCATGGGAAAGTGGTTACTATGTCACCTGCCTCACGCTTCAAAGATTTTGGGTTCGATTCCAGTGTACGACGTGTGGTCCGCGAGTGCAGTTTACGTGGAGACTCCTGGTGATCAACGCTGGAGCTACGAAGTTCACGCTTTGTGGAATGATTTGGCAGGCCACTCTACGGAAAGAGACAGAACCATATGGGGTAAAACCTGGTGCGATGAAGTGGAACTTCTTGTCCTTTAAACTTTTTTTAAACAGACATAGTTCAGTGGATTTTGTCACATGGCAACATACCTGGACATGAACAGGCTGACAGACTGGCAACGAAAGGTGAAAGACTACATAAGCCTAATAAAGACATAACCATAATTGGGCCAAGAGGTATAAAAAAAAGTAATTATAGAACGAAGTGGGAATCAGAACATGCATGCTACCAGAAGAGGATGATGCCTACTACAAGCTCAAGTGAAGAAAACAGGTTACAATATTGTCAGCATGGCCGAAAGGATAAGATCGCTTACTCTTAAATTTCCAGTGTGCTGATGCCGAGGTAGTGGGTTAAACCCTTACACCCCCGGGAAGGTTAAGCCGGTCAACAAATGTCGGATGTGTCTGCCTAATGGCGTAAGAACGCAGCTCTGCTGTAAATAGGCGCAACGCAATCACGTCCGAAACAAAATCTCTGGATGAAGGCAGCAGAAGAAGAAGAAGAAACCCTTACACTGGTCAGTTGGACTAAACTGTTGACTTCTTGTCCTTGACTTGGAGATGTAAATTACAAGTACCTCGGTAGTCGGAGTGGGTTTGCCTGATGGCGAGGAATACTGATAATAGGGAAGGCTAATCCACATGCAAAATTCAGTCTAGCACAGTGGTTCTCAACCTTTTTTGGCCCGTGCCCCCCTTCACCATATTTTCAGAACGTCATTCCCCCCTTCCTATCAAAGATTTGGCCCGTGCCCCCCTTCACCATATTTTCAGAACGTCATTCCCCCCCCCCCCCCCACCCCTTTAATATTTCCTACCTAAAAATCCCCCCACCCCTACACAGTATACGTAAAAATCGAAGGTAAATATGTTAAAGCAGGTCTAGACATCCACATAAAACGTGATTTGTAGGTCTACTTACTTTATAAAATAAATTTTAGAAGGATGAAATGTGCATAACTGTAAAGTATGAAGGGAAAAGCAATATCAAGTAATCGGTTCTTGTATTAACGCGATCTTGAAATGATCTTCATTCCCTCCCTGGAAATCCTAAAATTCCCGGGGGGGGGGGGGGGGGGGGGGGAATTCCCCACTGGTTGAGAACCACTGGTCTAGCACTACTAGAAGTAGTATGTATGGACTATGTTTGAGTTCAAAGCGAGCGAGCGCCAATATAAAAAAATAGTTTCTGATGAGCCAATAAAGCTAATTCTGTTGGGGTCTATGGTAGCACTAATCAACATTTTTCTTAGTTCTTTTGTTGTATGCACCATGGAATTCATCGACATCCTGTACCTTGTTAAGAGCGACAGGCGGTCAAGTCTATCAATAGATCTGTTGTTGACATTTCTCCATGGTGATTATCACAGACCTCGGTCTTTGGTGTTTTAGATCAATTCTGTTGGTGACATTTTTCCATGGTGTTTGTCACAGATCTCGGTCTTTGGTGCTCTAGACTGTTGGTGACATTTCTCCATGGTGTTTGTCCATCAAGAATGATAATGACCATTCATTTCATTCACTTCTAGATCAATTCTGTTGGTGACATTTCTCCACGGTGTTTGTCCATCAAGAATGATGATGACCATTCATTTTATCAAGAATCAGTTTAGCAAGAATCAGTCCAGTGCACTAAAGTAGTAGCGTGTGTATGGACTGATGTTTGTTCAAACCAAGCCTACGCAGCAAACACAAGATAAAAATATTTTAGTGTATATCTCTTCAAAACATGAATGTTTCTTTGTTTGACTTGTCCACCAGGTTCTGATATATGTCAACAAGGTTGGCCCGTACTTCAACCCACATGAGACCTACCACTACTACCAGCTGCCAGTCTGCAGGCCAAATAAGGTGAGCTTACTTTACAACAAACAAGTTTGTTGCATATCCTCTGCAGGACATCACAGTTAACCAAAGCATTTTTTGGCTGTTTGTGATCTCTTGGCAAGTTTACGTTCAGTAATTTGCCATTGCTTTCTGAGCGACCGGTACCCGTATCATTTTATTAAAAACCCAATTACAAACTGCATCCATAACCCCTTCGTTGTGAAGCCAGCAACCTACTTAAATCCTCATTAAAAACATAACATTTGACTGGGAAGCTCTTCAGATATAAACAACACAATGATACAGTGAGCGGTATGACACATGTCTTTGTCAACACTCAAGAAAGACAAAATAATGTTCAAACATAGGTTAAACAAGAGATACTTGTTTAGACATTCATGTTCGAGGCGTGGTCATTCTTTGGTACCCTTGCTTAAATTCTCCAGGATAATTGTTTAGACATTCATTTTCGAGGCGTGGTCATTCTTTGGCACCCTCACTTAAATTCTCCAGGATATATATCACAAAAATGTTACTGTGAATTATAGGCAGACTTGTCATTTGATGTTCTTTCTTTTCTTTTCTTAATTTTCTTTAAATGTTTGGTTCTTTTTTCCTTGTTTCCTTCCCAGTCATATTTTTCTTTTCAATTTTCTTCCTTCACATCAGGTTGATTTGTTTTTACTGTTTGTTTTTTCTGCCATTCATATTTGTGTTTGCTGTTTTTGTTTCTGCCCCATTCATAGTATTTTTTAAATGTCTTTCATGCCCATAGTTAATTTTGCTATGTTTCCTGCCATTCAGCTTGCTTTTGTGTTGTTTTTTCCCATTCATAGTTCTTGTTTACTTGTTTTTCCCCATTAATTGTCCCTTTTGCTTGTTTCCTTTCTATTAATTGTTCCTTTTGCTTGTTTCCTTCAAATTTATTAATTTGTATGAGTTTCCTTTCACAAACTTCTTTTTGTCTGTATTCCTTTACATTGTGTCTGTCTTTCTGTGGTTTGTAGGTTTCTACACTGACACTCTACCTAATTAACTCAATGTTCTACCGATCTCCCACCTGCCCCTATCAACCAAGGTGTCAATAAACATGAGAATTCACTTGTTCATTTCTTAATCAATCATCATCATCATCATCTTCCACTTCTGCCGTCAGGCGTCGTGGGGAGGAATAGTTTGCGTTCCAGCGCCCGGTGGACGGCACTGGATAGTGTCATTCCGTGTGGTTGTACAATGTCTCTGATGTCGTCAATCCATTTTCTTCTTGGACGTCCTCGTGGTCTCGTCGCAGATGATCTTTGATGTAAGGCCAATGATGGTAGTTGTTGATGTTGCATTCTAATGACATGGCCAAACCACTTGATCTTCTGTCTGTCAATAAATGTGGCACAAGGTGTTGATCCCACAGTCTGTCTGATAGTAGCATTTCTTACTCGGTCTCGGATTGTTAAGTTGGCAGCTCTTCTCAGGCATCTCATTTCGCAGGTGTTGATTTTGCGAAGGTGTAATTTGGATAAAGTCCAGGCTTAATCAATAAGGAAACAATATTCTGGCTGTGCATTGTTGTAATGTCAATGTTGATTTGATCAACCCATGCAGCTGCATCTGCTCCTTTAACTCTCCCCTTGAGGCTTTACCTCATCAGCCAGTGGGAGGGCTTTACCTCAGCCAGCGGGAGGACTTTACCTCAGCCAGCGGGAGGACTTTACCTCAGCCAGCGGGAGGACTTTACCTCAGCCAGCTTGAGGACTTTACCTGAGCCAGCGGGAGGACTTTACCTCAGCCAGCAGGAGGACTTTACCTGAGCCAGCGGGAGGACTTTACCTCAGCCAGCAGGAGGACTTTACCTGAGCCAGCGGGAGGACTTTACCTCAGCCAGCGGGAGGACTTTACCTCAGCCAGTGGGAGGACTTTTCTGGGCTAGAGGTGATCTGTTGAGCACAACGGCCATGTGGGTGTGAAGAGGCAGGGGTCCACACTTACACATGCTGTTGATTCTTTCATGTAGTCTTCTTTCTTGTTTATGAGTCCGTGTTCTGACGTTCCTTCTTTGTTGTTATTCTTCATTGACATTAATTTTTATTCTCCTCTTTGTTCTTCATTTTTCTTGTTTGCTTGTTTCATTCTCATTCATGGTTTTTGTGTTTGGTGTCTTGTATTCTTCCTATTCATATTTCTATTTGTTGTTTTTCTTCCCATTTATATTTATTTATTTGCAGTTTTTCTTCCCATTCATACTTCTGTTTATTTGTCTTCCCATTTATATTCTTTGCTTGTTTCCTTCACATGAATTGTTCTTTTGCTTATTTCTTCCTATTCATTGTTCTTTATGGTTAATTTTCTTTTTTCTTATGGTTATTTTTCCTTGTTTCTTCCCCAGTCATATTTTATTTTTCAACTGGCTTCCTTCACATTTAGGTTTTTTTATTTGTTTTTTTTTTTTTAAATTTTATTTTCTACCATTTATATTTGTGTTTGCTGGGTTTTTCCCCCACCCCATTCAGAGTATTTAAAAAAAATTTCTTTCATGCCCATAGTTTGTTTTGCTCATGCTCCTGTTATGTTGCCCACGCTCCAGTAATGGTGTCTTGCTGGCCTGCTTCCACTCCAGCGCATCTTTTAAATAGGAGCTGGGAGTCCCCCATGGCAAAGAGGCTACACCACCTGACTTGTGCTCCGAAAGTTTTGGGCTCGATTCTAGACTGCGCCGTTCTGCTCACAGGTGCAATTTTCTCTAAGAAGTAGTTCCAGAGCTATGGAGTTTGTGCATTGTGTGACACTTTTGGCGCATAAAAGAAGATGTGTAAACATGAAAACCATGAGGGTGTTAATCTTAGCAAGGCAAGTCCAAAAAGAAATGAGAACAGTCCATATCTTGGCTGTATTTATTTTTGTTTGCTGGTGAAGATTTCAGAGCTGTAATTCTTCAGTGTCTTTTGTGGTTATGTTCTTATAAAGCTGACTTTTTCTACTTTCTGGTTTTCCTTTATTCTTGACAGTTTCACAGCTTTGCTGCGGTCAATCCCAATTCTTCTTCTTCTTCTACTTTTTCTTTGTCTGTTTCTTTTCTCTACTTCTTCTCCATTCTTCATCATTTTCTTCATCTTTTTCTTCTTTGTCTTTGTCTTTTTTGTCTTTGTCTTTTCTATTTTTCCTCCAATCATCTTCTTCTTTGTCTTTTTCTTTCTCTACTTCTCCCCCATTCTTCAATGTTTTCTTCTTCTTCTTCTTCTTCTTCTTCTTCTTCTTCTTCTTCTTCTTCTTCTTCTTCTTCTTCTTCTTCTTCTTCTTCTTCTTCTTCTTCTTCTTCGTCTTTTTCTTTCTCTACTTCTCCATTTTCATCATTTTCTTCAACTTCTTCTTCTTTGTCTTTCTCTTTCTCTGCTTTTCCTTCATTCATCTTTTTCTTCTTTGTATTTCTCTGTCTCTACTTTTCCTCTATTTGCCTTCGTCCTCTTTGACTTTTTTTCCTCAACTTTTCCTCCATTCTTCAACATTTTATTCATCTTTTTCTTTGTCTTCTTCTTCCTCTACTTCTTCTCCTCTTCATTCTTTACCATTTTCTTCTTCTTCTTGTCAGTAAAGCTGTTCCTGAAGGCTACATTATACTGTTACATTCTAGTCATACAGCAAGCTACATTGATACCAACTCTGACAAGCTGTTACCCACACACTCAACAAGCTGTTCCCCACACACTCCACAAGCTGTTCCCCACACACTCAACAGAGACTCAACACTTGCCACATTGGCCTACGTTGTGACTTGTGCGGGGTTATTGATTTCTTCTTGCATACATATGTTTGTTGCCATGATGTTTGTGTGGTTATTGATCATATCAATTTTCATTAGTTGTTTTAGTGTCTTTTCTTGACTGCGCCAGGCGTGTGCATTAGGTTAGCTAATACACATTTGTTCGTGTAGTAACATGAAGTGTTGTTTTAATGCTGGTAGTTTAACTGTTACAAAATGTGGAGAGCTCACCTGCCATGACTGATGATTCTAATGAAAGCTTTTAGAATTAAGATTGCCCTGCTTACAGATACCAGGGACTGCTAGAGTAACTGACAGTGAGTGCTTGGAAGAGGCTAAAGAAAGTAGGACACTGTGTACGATTATGAAGAAGAAACTTGAGCAACTTATCTCAAATGTCACAGAAAAATTCTGAGAATATCGTGGACCAAATATAAGAAAAATATTGAAATTATTCCAGATCTGAACATTGAAGAAAACTGACTTATAAACAGTGTCATTTCTCAGAAACTAATATACCATGGACCAAGAATAGGAACAATACTGAAATTCTACAAAATTTGAACATCGAAGAAAACAGCCTTAGAAACAGTAAAATATCTCGGGAACTAATATACCAAGAATAAGAAAACTACTGAAATTCTACAAAATCTGAACATCCAAGAAAACTGACTTATAAACAGTGTAATTTCTCGGGAACTAAATTACCATGGACCAAGAATAAGAAAAATACTGAAATTTTACCAAATCTGAACATCAAAGAAAACTGACTTATAAACAGTGTAATTTCTCGGGAACTAAATTACCATGGACCAAGAATAAGAAAAATACTGAAATTCTACAAAATCTGAACATCAAATAAAACTGACTTATAAATAGTGTAATTTCTCGGGAACTAAAATACCATGGACCAAGAATAAGAAAAATACTGAAATTCTACAAAATCTGAACATCAAAGAAAACTGACTTATAAACAGTGTAATTTCTCGGGAACTAAATTACCATTGACCAAGAATAAGAAAAATACTGAAATTCTACAAAATCTGAACATCGAAGAAAACTGACTTATAAACAATGTAATTTCTCGGGAACTAAATTACCATGGACCAAGAATAAGAAAAATACTGAAATTCTACAAAATCTGAACATCAAAGAAAACTGACTTATAAACAGTGTAATTTCTCGGGAACTATATTACCATGGACCAAGAATAAGAAAAATACTGAAATTCTACAAAATCTGAACATCGAAGAAAACTGACTTATAAACAGTGTAATTTCTTGGGAACTAAAATACCATGGACCAAGAATAAGAAAAATACTGAAATTCTACAAAATCTGAACATCAAAGAAAACTGACTTATAAACAGTGTAATTTCTCGGGAACTAAAATACCATGGACCAATAATAAGAAAAATACTGAAATTCTACAAAATCTGAACATCAAAGAAAACTGACTTATAAACAGTGTAATTTCTCGGGAACTAAATTACCATGGACCAAGAATAAGAAAAATACTGAAATTCTACAAAATCTGAACATCGAAGAAAACTGACTTATAAACAGTGTAATTTCTCGGGAACTAAAATACCATGGACCAAGAATAAGAAAAATACTGAAATTCTACAAAATCTGAACATCAAAGAAAACTGACTTATAAACAGTGTAATTTCTCAGGAACTAAAATACCATGGACCAAGAATAAGAAAAATACTGAAATTCTACAAAATCTGAACATAGAAGAAAACTGACTTATAAACAGTGTAATTTCTCGGGAACTAAAATACCATGGACCATGAATAAGAAAAATACTGAAATTCTACAAAATCTGAATATCGAAGAAAACTGACTTTTAAACAGTGTCATGTCTGGGAAATTGAACAGCGCAGTGGCTTGGAGAGACCAGTGATGGGAGGTGTGGTTCCTGGAAGGTTGAGGTTGACCAGCACAAGGATGGACACAAGACATTGCGGACACATTGGGCATGAGGAGGTGCAAGAAATAGCAGGATATCTAGAGGCTCTGGTGCGCATTGATGACTGCAACAGTCTGACAAGGACCTTCTACATGACGAAGGTGATAAGACAGAGACAGTGTTCTTTGGTCACATACTGAGAATTGGAAAACCTCACGATGGCTGGAAAGATTAGCAATGAAAGAGTCAGGGACCGAGAGAAATGATGCTGAATGGCTTGAGACCTTTGCATGGAGCAATTTCATCAATAGATTTGATCTAGCACCAAGGACAGAGATCTGTCATGATATAGTTAGTTAGTCGACCATTCAGTCCATAAGTGCTCAGATCTCCCCCTCAGTAAATCCCACAGTGTGTACCAGCTAATGACACAAGTTCTATGTTGGTTGATTAATCTTCTTTGGCTTTGGGCATAGTGTTCTTGTTTGGCCACACCTCTTTTAATTTGCTGTTCTCACAATCTGAACATGGTTGTAAACTCAAGTCATCACTTGGTTCTCGCAAACGACTTACTTCTTGTAGAGCATTCAGTATATCAGCCAGGTAAGGCTACTGTGGAGGGGGGGAGGGTATTAAGATTATTTCAAGATCGCGTTAATACAAGAACCAGTTACTTGATATTGTTTTTCCCTTCACACTTTACGATTCTGTACGTCTCACCCTTCTGAAATTCATTTTATAACGTAAGTACACCCTCAAATCAAGTTTTATGTAGACGTCTAGACTTGTTTTAGTATGTGCTATTAAATTTATCTTCCATTATTACATATACTGTGTAGGGGCCGGGGGGGATTTTTAGGGAGGAAATACAAAAGGGGGGAATGACGTTCTTAAAATATTGTGAAGGGGGTCACGGGCCAAAAAAGGTTGAGAAGCACTGCTCTAGACAGATCCCGTCCAAGGCAGTCGACTCTACCCGTGGGAATGTTACCAGGGTTCAAGCCTTATGGCCTACTAATAATATGTATACCTACCTCTTCTCTGGGGAGGAGCTGGAGTGTCCACTTGATTTAATGAGTTAACCTGGCGGTACCGTGGTGACTGGCCAGGGTTTTCCATGTTGGACTGTGCTTGTTATCATTTCATGATTTTTTGTTATAGTGTCCCTCTAATTCATGGTTCTTTGTGATAAGTGTCCCTCTAATTCATGGTTCTTTGTTATAGTGTTCTTCTCACACATGATTCTTTGTTATATTGTCCCTCTAATTAATGATTCTTTGTTACAGTGTCCCTCTAATTAATGATTCTTTGTTACAGTGTCCCTCTAATTAATTATTCTTTGTTATAGTGTCCCTCTAAGTAATGATTCATTGTTATAGTGTCCATCTAATTCATGGTTCTTTGTTATAGTGTCTCTCTAATTAATGATTCATTGTTATAGTGTCCATCTAATTCATGGTTCTTTGTGTTCTTCTCATTCATGATTCTTTGTTACTAGTGGTCTTCTCATTCATGATTCTTTGTTATAGTGTTCTTCTCACACATGACTCTTTGTTATAGTGTCCCTCTAATTCATGATTCTTTGTTATAGTGTTTTTTCTCATTCATTGTTCTTTGTTATATAGTGTTCTTTTCATTCATTGTTCTTTGTTATAGTGTTCTTCTCATTCATTGTTCTTTGTTATGGTGTTCTCATTCACAGCTTATTGTTGTGAAGCCTTCTCATTCATGGTTGTTGTTCTAGTTTTGTGTGTGCATGGTCTCATTCATGGTTGTTGTTCTAGTTTTGTGTGTGCGTGGTCTCATTCATGGTTGTTGTTCTAGTTTTGTGTGTGTGGTCTCATTCATGGTTGTTCTAGTTTTGTGTGTGCGTGGTCTCATTCATGGGTGTCATTCTAGTTTTGTGTGTGTGGTCTCATTCATTGTTGTTGTTCTAGTTTTCTGTGTGCGTGGTCTCATTCATTGTTGTTGTTCTAGTTTTGTGTGTGTGTGTGTGTGTGGTCTCATTCATTGTTGTTGTTCTAGTTCTGTGTGTGTGTGGTCTCATTCATGGTTGTTGTTCTAGTTCTGTGTGTGTGTGTAGTGTGGTCTCATTCATGGTTGTTCTAGTTCTGCATGTGTGTGGTCTCATTCATGGTTGTTCTAGTTCTGTGTGTACGTTTTCTCATTCATGGTTGTTCTAGCTCTGTGTGTGTGTGGTCTCATTCATGGTTGTTCTAGTTCTGTGTGTGTGTGGTCTCATTCATGGTTGTTCTAGTTCTGTGTGTATGTGGTCACATTCATGGTTGTTCTAGTTCTGTGTGTACATGGTCTCATTCATGGTTGTTCTAGTTCTGTGTGTTTGTGGTCTCATTCATGGTTGTTCTAGTTCTGTGTGTGTGTGGTCTCATTCATGGTTGTTCTAGTTCTGTGTGTACGTGGTCTCATTCATGGTTGTTCTAGTTCTGTGTGTATGTGGTCTCATTCGTGGTTGTTGTTGTTCTTCTTCTTCTGCATTCATCCGGATTTTTTTTCCGGATGTGACTGCGTTGTGCTTGTTTACAGCAGAGCTGCATTCTTGCGCCATTAGGCCAACACATCCGACTTCTGCGGGCATTTGTTGACCGGGTTAACCTTCCTGGGGATTCATGGTTGTTCTAGTTCTGTGTGTGTGTATGGTCTCATTCATGGTTGTTGTTCTAGTTCTCTGTGTGTGTGTGGTCTCATTCATGGTTGTTCTAGTTCTGCATGTGTGTGGTCTCATTCATGGTTGTTTTAGTTCTGTGTGTACATGGTCTCATTCATGGTTGTTCTAGTTCTGTGTGTGTGGGGTCTCATTCATGGTTGTTCTAGTTCTGTGTGTGTGTGGTCTCATTCATGGTTGTTCTAGTTCTGTGTGTACATGGTCTCATTTATGGTTGTTCTAGTTCTGTGTGTACATGGTCTCATTCATGGTTGTTCTAGTTCTGTGTGTGTGTGGTCTCATTCATGGTTGTTCTAGTTCTGTGTGTGTTTGGTCTCATTCATGGTTGTTCTAGTTCTGTGTGTGTGTGGTCTCATTCATGGTTGTTCTAGTTCTGTGTGTACGTGGTCTCATTCATGGTTGTTCTAGTTCTGTGTGTATGTGGTCTCATTCGTGGTTGTTGTTGTTCTTCTTCTTCTGCGTTCATCCGGATTTTTTTTTCGGATGTGACTGCGTTGTGCCTGTTTACAGCAGAGCTGCATTCTTGCGCCGTTAGGCCGACACATCCGACTTCTGCGGGCATTTGTTGACCGGGTTAACCTTCCCGGGGATTCATGGTTGTTCTAGTTCTGTGTGTGTGTGGTCTCATTTATGGTTGTTCTAGTTCTGTGTGTACATGGTCTCATTCATGGTTGTTCTAGTTCTGTGTGTACATGGTCTCATTCATGGTTGTTCTAGTTCTGTGTGTGCGTGGTCTCATTTATGGTTGTTCTAGTTCTCTGTGTGTGTGGTCTCATTCATGGTTGTTGTTCTAGTTCTGTGTGTGTGTGGTCTCTTTCATGGTTGTTCTAGTTCTGTGTGTGTGTGGTCTCATTCATGGTTGTTCTAGTTCTGTGTGTACGTGGTCTCATTCATGGTTGTTCTAGTTCTGTGTGTACATGGTCTCATTCATGGTTGTTCTAGTTCTGTGTGTGTATGGTCTCATTTATGGTTGTTCTAGTTCTGTGTGTGGTCTCATTCATGGTTGTTCTAGTTCTGTGTGTGTGTGGTCTCATTCATGGTTGTTCTAGTTCTGTGTGTGTGTGGTCTCATTCATGGTTGTTCTAGTTCTGTATGTGCGTGGTCTCATTCATGGTTGTTCTAGTTTTGTATGTGTGTGTGGTCTCATTCATGGTTGTTCTAGTTCTGTGTGTACGTGGTCTCATTCATGGTTGTTCTAGTTCTGTGTGTGTGTGGTCTCATTCATGGTTGTTCTAGTTCTCTGTGTGTGTGAGGTCTCATTCATGGTTGTTCTAGTTCTGTGTGTACGTGGTCTCATTCATGGTTGTTCTAGTTCTGTGTGTACATGGTCTCATTCATGGTTGTTCTAGTTCTGTGTGTGTGTGGTCTCATTTATGGTTGTTCTAGTTCTGTGTGTGTGTGGTCTCATTCATGGTTGTTCTAGTTCTGTGTGTGTGTGGTCTCATTTATAGTTGTTCTAGTTCTGTGTGTGTGTAGTCTCATTCATGGTTGTTGTTCTAGTTCTGTGTGTACATGGTCTCATTCATGGTTGTTGTTCTAGTTCTATGTGTACATGGTCTCATTCATGGTTGTTGTTCTAGTTCTGTGTGTGCATGGTCTCATTCATGATTGTTGTTCTAGTTCTGTGTGTGTGTGGTCTCATTCATGGTTGTTCTAGTTCTGTGTGTGTGTGGTCTCATTCATGGTTCTTTGTCATGGTGTTCCTTCTTCTCATCCATGGCCTTTTGTTGTTTCTGTTCCATTCTCATTCTTGCTTCTTTATTAGACAACATTGATTTATTTTCTTTGCCTCCACTCAAGCGCATCAGATCCCTTTTGTGTGGCTAGTTAAACTGTTGTCATCAACAAAGGCAACAAACACAACACAATAGAATGATAACCCTCTAGGCATTACGACAGCTAACTTCTGCTTTTGCTGCGTGTATGTTTGAGATATTGATTCGAGTATTGATGGTCGCAGGTGGGGTCTGAAACGAGCTGTCCTGGCGATGCAGTCCGTGTGAAGGTTTCACTTTTGTCTGGTTGTGCTGTTTCAAGCAAAGGAGATAATAGTTATTTGTGTAGCATGTAGAAAACTCTCACTTTTGTCAAGATGGCAGTTTGGAATGTGTGAAGTTTGGTGTGTCTAGAGGGGCATATGAAGTGTGGTGTGGTGTGTGTGAAGTGGGTTGTGTTGATGTGGGATGTATGGGGTGTGATGTGGTGTATGATGTGTTGGTGTGGGGTGTATGAAGTGTGGTGTGGGGTGTATGAAGTGGAGTGTCAGGTGTATGAAGTGAGGTGTCTTGGTGTGGGGTGTATGAAGTGGGATGTTGGGTGTATAAGTGTTGTGTCGGGTGTATGAAGTGAGGTGTGTTGGTGTGGGGTTATGAAGTGTGGTGTGTTGGTGTGGGGTGTATGAAGTGTGGTGTGTTGGTGTGGGGTTATGAAGTGAGGTGTGTGAAGTGGGGTGTATGAAGTGTGGTGTGTTGGTGTGGGGTCATGAAGTGTGGTGTGTTGATGTGGGGTGTATGAAGTGTTGGTGTGGGGTGTATGAAGTGTGGTGTGTTGGTGTGGGGTTATGAAGTGTGGTGTGTTGGTGTGGGGTTATGAAGTGTGGTGTGATGGTGTGGGGTTATGAAGTGTGGTGTGTTGGTGTGGGGTTATGAAGTGTGGTGTGTTGGTGTGGAGTGTATGAAGTGAGGTGTGTTGGTGTGCGGTGTATGAAGTGTGATGTGTTTGTGTGGGGTGTGTGATGTGTTGGTGTGAGGTGTATGAAGTGAAGTGTATTGGTGCGGGGTGTATGAAGTGTGGTGTGTATGTATGGGGTGTGCGAAGTGTGATGTGTTGGTGTGCTGTGTATGAAGTGAGGTGTGTTGGTGTGGGGTGTATAAAGTGTGTGGTATGTTGGTGTGGTTGACAAGCAAGAGTAATTGGAGAGGGGAGGGGGTTTGTTGTGTGTGTGCATGCTTGTGTCATCTTTGGGAAAGAGGAAAGTTCATTGTACAATTTGTGTTAAATGGTTGTCTGCTGCTGTTAGCGCCTATCATGTCACATTTGGGGTAGAAGATGCTCATTCTTGAAGCAATGATCCTCTGCCACTGTGTGTTGTAGGAGTCGTGCTAGCCCAGTGGCTAGATGCTGGCTGGCTGGCCCGGTGGTCATGTGGTTGAATCCCCATCAAGGCAGGAATTTATCTTTCAGTGACCTGTGCGCCCCCCCCCCCCCCCCCCTCCCTCCCCCCAAGTCTACCCATCCTAAAATCGGCACCAGGAAATGTTCTGGAAAGAAAAAGCCCCAGTGTGATATTGTTCGGCAGCACTCGCCCGGTGCTGTGCCGTCTACACATATGGGGCTAGCATCATATACCTAAAATGCTCACGGTGTGAAAGGGGGTCTTTTACTTTCTTTTACTCTTTTGTTCTTCCTGCTCCCTCCCTCGTCCTCTTCATCCCTGTGTCATGTAGCTTCTTTATCCTCTGCTCTGTGTGTCTTCCTCTACTTCTTGTTCATTCCACCCCCTATTCTCTATTCTCCCTCTCTGTTTTCTCCCTCTCCCCTCCTTTTTATTCTGCACCTTTCTGTTTTTTCTTACCTCATCCCTCTTTTATGTATTCCCCTTTGTTGTCTTCTCCATTGAACATGATTACACTAAGGTGTTCATTCTCTGAACATGATTACACTAAGGTGTTCATTCTCTGAACATGATTACACTAAGGTGTTCATTCTCTGAACATGATTACACTAAGGTGTTCATTCTCTGAACATGATTACACTAAGGTGTTCATTCTCTGAACATGATTACACTAAGGTGTTCATTCTCTGAACATGATTACACTAAAGTGTTCATTCTCTGAATATGATTACACTAAGGTGCTCATTCTCTCTTTGTTTGCTGTCTTTTCTTTCCCTCCCATTCTCATTTATATTTCTTCACCTTCTTTTTCCCCTCTCCAATTCAGTAAGAGGTTTTTGGAGGTCAGCTTGGCTGAATGGATATGATCGCTTGCTCTTAAACTTAAACGTGTTGATGCCGAGGCGGCGGGTTCAAACCCTACACTGGTCAGTTGAACTAAAATGTTGACTTCTCGTCCTTGACTTGGGGACTAAATTACCAGTACCTCAGAAGTCAGAGTGGGTTCGCGTGATGGTGAGGGACACTGGTAATAGAGAAAGCTAATCCATGCACAAAAATCAGTCCAGTGTTACCAGAAGTAGTAGCACGTATGTGAACTGCACTTGAGTTCAAAGCATGCAAATGCCAAAAAAAAAAAAAGTTAACTAAATAGATGGTGATTTTCTCATAAATTCTCCCATGACTTTCTCATCACTAAGGTAATCACTTTCATTATCATCATGATCATATCCGCTTCATTATTTATGTTAATTATGTTGACCGCTCAATGGTTTAACGTACAGAATGTGGAATATATAATTATGTGTGAAAGGTAGGCAGTAAAAGGGAGAGAAGGTTAGGTTGGCCTGCAGTGCTCATTTCCTGACCCCTTGAAATTGCAGTTTGTGCTGGCAATTTCAAGGTGCAAGATTAAGAGGTCTGTCACAATGAAGATGCATGTACTTTTATGATGAAATTTCTTTCTTTCTTTCTTTCTTTCTTTCTTTCTTTCTTTCTTTCATTCTTTCTTTCTTTCGTTCTTCCCTGCCTTCCTCTTCTTCAAATCACCTTATAGTTTTCCTATTGTTGACTTATCTGTTGCTTGAATGTCTTTCCCTAACACTGAGTTTGTTTTTCTTTCTATTGTTGACTTATTGGTTGCTTGAATATTCTTTCCTGAACAGATCGAACACAAAAGTCTAACCCTAGGAGAGGTTCTAGATGGAGATCGAATGGCAGAGTCGCTATATGACATTACATTTAGAAGTAAGTGATGGGACATGTTTGTGTGTGTGTGTTTTCACATACTATGTTTTTGAGTATGTGCCATGTCTTATCTGACACTTCATTTTTGTGCGAGGTTGTAGTGACCTTTGCTCTAGTTATAATTTGGAGGCTCATAGAACTACCTCTAGACTTATACTTCCACGGTAGCCGGCAGGATCTGTTTCCTTGGAGTCATCATCTCTGCCTATCTGCATCATCTCTGCCGATCTGCATCATCTCTGCCTATCTGCATCGTCTCTGCCGATCTGCATTGTCCGGTCCACAGCAGCCAGATCAGTGGTTGTTTCTGGTTGATCAATGTGTCTAATTTTTCTAATTAATTTAGTTTTCACTTATTTCTTGTAGAACTTTCTCATTCATTTTTCTGTCCGTCCATGGTACTCTTACCATACCTTACAACATTTGTTACAGCTGATCAATGAAATCTGGCAAAGCGAATCCCCACCACAACAGTGGAAAGATGGTGTAATTTTCAAACTGCCTAAAAAGGGCGTTATGTCTGATTGCAATAATTGGCGTGGTATCACTCTATTGTCAGTACCAGGAAAACTCTTTTGTAGCATGTTACTTGAGAGATTGAAAAAGGCGATAGATGAAAGGCTCAGAGAAGAACAAGCAGGCTTCAGACCAAAACGGTCATGCATAGACCACATTTTCACCCTCAGAATAATCATTGAAGACTCCGTAGAATTCCGGTCGAAATTAATCACCAACTTTGTCGACTTTCAAAAAGCCTTCGACAGCATCCACTGTCATTCACTTTGGAATCTACTTAACATCTATGGTTTTCCTACCAAATATACCAACGTCATAAAATCTTTCTACAAAGAGACGTTGCTGCGTAAGAACAGAAACAGGCAACTCTGACTGGTTCTCAGTCGAAACGGGAGTGAAACAGGGTTGTGTCTTATCACCGATGCTTTTTGGAATAGCTATCGATTGGGTCATGCGCAAATGCACAAACAACACAAATATGAGTATCCATTGGGTTGACAAAATTCTAGAAGACCTGGACTTTGCCGACGACATAGTGCTTTTGAGTTCAACACACCCGGATGCCCAAGAGAAAATAAACCACCTCCAAAATGTATCAGGGCAAATTGGTCTCCAAATTAACACCACAAAAACAAAGACTATTGATCTTACCAACAGTTCAGATGACACCAAATTGAACAGCTACGTTCTTGAAAAAGTCAACAGCTTCACATACCTAGGAAGCAAAATGACATCTACAGGGGACTCAACACCAGAAATATCATCTAGAATCGCACTGGCATCTAGTGCCTTCAACAAACTGTCAAACATCTGGAAGTCAAAGACACTCAGCAAACACACAAAACTTAAAATCTTCAACTCTTGTGTGATTCCAGTGTTAACGTATGGATGTGAAAGTTGGAAATCAACGGTAGCTTTAGATAAAAAATTAGACAATTTTCAGAACAAATGTCTTAGAAGACTTCTAAACATCCACTGGACAGACTTCAGAACCAATTCGCAAATAAGACAAGAGACTAAGCAAGATACAGTATCCAATTTCATAAGAAGACGCCGTTGGAACTACATCGGCCATGTACTCAGAATGGACAAGACAAGACTCCCCTACCAAGCCCTCATATGGTCACCGGTAGGGAAAAGAAAACGGGGAAGACCAAGAGAGACCCTGCGTAGAACCATCATTAGAGAAGGCTCATTCAATGGCCAAGTAAATATCCAAGATCTACAACAGGTAACAGCGAACTGCCAGACATGGAGAGCCATGACTTCTGCCCTATGCGCCGCCTTAGGCTCAAGAGGAAAGACTAACTAACTAATGGTACTCTTTGCCTTAACTTTGGAACCTACTTTTCCACTGCCATTAGATATTTCTAAGCTTTTCTGCTTATTGTCCATGTTTGACATCTGTATTACAATATAGGTTGAGTTGAGTTGAGTCAAGAACCGACATCACTGCACTCAGGACATTCCCATACGTGCTCAGTCCCCTCGTTCAACAGCCAGTGAAGAGTCATACTACTAATCGTTCCCACCGCTATCTGATTAAATGTTCTCCTGGTCTTCCCTCTCAGTTTTGAGATTCTTCCAGAACCCCTGCTGATCACCCGCAATCTCATTCTTTCCACATATGGGTTCTCAATCTGTTCCTCCACCTTCTCCACCTGGTCCCACAGGCGCACGACCACCTCCCTCTTGTCCCTAGGCAAGATACCACCAAGAGGTGCATTCCCTGCTAGCCCATCAGCCTGTTCATTCCCCTGTACACCTTCATGGCCAGGGCAAAATATCCATACAATTCTCACAATCTGTGATCTCTGAAGCGACGAGAGCCATTCCACACGAAACATTCCTTTCTCCACCTTGCTAAGCATATTCTTTGAATCCGTAATGAACACATGTGTTGCAGTAGTCTCCTCTAGCCACCGGAATGCCACTGTTACTGCCTCCACCTCCATTCTCATGCTGGAGGTCGTAGTCTCATATGCCAGGCTCTCCTTTTTCAAGACTCGCCCAATATAGGTTCTATATAGTATTTCAACACTTGTTTTCTCACTGCAGTTGACATATTTTTTATTGATGAATGTGTTTTCCATCTTACAAAAGGCTACCTCTGTCATAGTGATTCTTGCTGTAACCTCCTCTACAAGCATCTTCCATCAGATGTTATAACTAGTTAGTTAGTTAGTCGACAGATCATCCTCATTGCACATCGAACCATTCAGTCCATAAGTGCTCGGATACCTTCCTCAGCAAATCCCGCAGCGTTTAGCAGCTCACGACACCAGTTCTGTGTTGGTTTATAACTCTTCTTTGGTTTCCTGCATAGTGTTCTTGTTTGGCCACACCTCTTTTAACTTGCTGTTCTCGCAGCCTGACCATAATTGTAGATTCCCAGTCATCGCTTGGTTCTCGTAAACGACTTACTTCTCATAGAGCATTCAGAATGTCTGCCTGGTCCATGGCTTGCCTGCTTCCACAGTAGCCCTACCCGCAAGCCTGTCAGCCTGCTCATTCCCTTGTACACCCGCATGCCCTAGCACGAAGATGAAACTAATCTTTGCCAGGCGAGACCGTTCCAGAGACAGCTGCCACTCTCTTCGGACCCACCTCATGGATGTTATAACTATTCTGAATTAGTTTTATTGATTCGTCTGTTTAAGAATTTGTTATGTTTGTCCATCAAGTATGATGATGACCATTCATTTCATTCAGGAGGTTGAATGTTTGGAGACGAGTTCTAAGATGGCTGGTAAGGCCTATTTTGGCTCAAAATGTTCTCTGACAATGTCAGCAAGAATTACTTGACATTCCATGAGGAGGATCTCCTGCGGTAGTTTTTTTGTCCAGTCTTTTTTTCACAGCTCTTGCAGTCCTGTTTGCTTCGCAAGTGACTACACCCTTGCATAATCATATATGCCATGAATTTTGGTCTTTGGATGCAGTCTCCTATGTGTTGTGGTGAATTCCAAAAGCTTAGAGCAATATCTTTAGTGTTATTAGAGCGTTTCGTCTGGCAACTCACCGTAAAATATAAGAATTTGCCAATTTACTGTCAATAAAGTACAATTTGACACCTTAACGTGCATTAGGCATAAGGTGCTAGACGGTGTCAGGTCTTAGTCAGATATGACTGAGCTATCGTATGACAGTAGACGGTACTACCTGCTTTCTGTTAGCGCCGAACGTTGGGCGGAGCGACGCAATTGGGGGGATACAAGCCTTATCCTGGTGTGAGGAAATGCAACCAAAAGACTAAATTTCATGGCATGGCAGACCAGGCCCTAAGCCTTGGTTGACAATGGTCTAGAATCAAAGCTCTGACAGAGCATTGCTTTGCTGATCCAGCAGCAGCTTCAGCAGCTTGTCTTGTTCCAGATGTATTGGTGTTATCTTTCCTCTGGAGTAAACTAGGCAGGCCAAGAGGGGGATCATGCTGCGTGGGCAACACATGGTCTCTAAATTCAGCCCAGGCTTTGTGTTATGGAGAGGTATAATTCCATTTTACAAATTATCGTCTGTCAAATGGCCAGGTGCTAATCAAGCTAGACACATATTTGTATAGACTAATCAGCATCTAGCAGGTGATGTGTTATGTATCCCATTGGTGGTAGCCTTTACTTCCCAAGATATTTTCGGGCGCTCACTTTAGGCTAACCGAACCTGGGAGCCTAGGTCAGTTTTAACAGTTTAAATGTGCCCCAATGCGGCTCGAACCCTTGACCACTGAGCCATTAGGCAAGCATCTAGTCACTCTGCCACCATCGCTGCATCAACCATACCGTGACCTTATTCACCAACTCCTCGTTTTGGGCATTGCATTGTGTCTGTTTTTCATAATCTCCCCATTAGTTCTACCGTGTCGTCGTCAACGACGCCTGGCGAGTACGGCCAGGACGAGCCCCCACGTTCACACTTGTCAGAGTCTTGCATACAGCAATAACACAGGCTCGTAATCACCAACAAGTGTGATACAAACACGGTCACAGAATGACTTGACGTGACACGCTGCAACTACAATTCAAACACTTTATTCACACATCTCACTCATCACAACTATTAAATGTATCGTACAATTACAATGACGATGCAATAATACATTCAATAGATATATCAATACAATATACACAACTCACAAGCGCACAGTCTTCTATTATTCCCACAGGCGTTCTCTCTATTCGCGTTCATACACTCAAGTATACGAGCACCATTCATTCCGTCTGTCTTGTCCAACGCTCCCAAGCCGTCTGGCCGCTAACCACTGTGAGTCTCGCTAGTCGGGGTTGCGTCCCTGCGTGGACTGCATGATCCACGCATTCACCGACTGGCTATTCCTGACCCAGTGTGGTTAGTGTCGCTCACAGGTGGACCCCTGGCCGTACTCACCAGGCGTCGTTGACGACGACACGGTAGAACTAATGGGGAGATTATGACATGTTGACAACGAGATTCTTAAAACAGGTAGAGAAATATATTAACACCCCATGCCTGAGTCAAGAACCAACATCACAGCATCTGGGACATTCCCATACATGCTCTGTCCTCAAGTGCAACAGCCAGCAAAGAGTCCCAGTACTAATGGTACCAGCAGCAGTCTAATTATGTGTCCGTCTGGCCTTTCCTCTGAATCCTGAATGTCAGAGATCCTCTGGTCACTCCCTGCAGCACCATTATTTCTGGGTCCTGATGATCTATCTGTTCAACAACAAAACAACAAAACAATAATAATGGTAAATGATCTCAAACGTCAACTAGCCAATAAACATTCCCATATGTGGGCACGCTACACCTTCCATAGCTATTTATAATGCCCATGTTAAACATTGCCTCAGTGAGTCATGTATTATTGATTATTTTTCATGCGTTTTAATGCTTATTGTTCTTTTGTTGTCAAAGATTAGCTTCATAAGTGATATTGAATGAAAGAATGTATGAGAGGAAATAGAGAAGAAGGGCAGAATGTTAGATGGGCCCGCGTGCCCAATTCTTAACCCTTTGAAAATAAAGATTGTTTGTTCGTTCTTCTAAACTATGCACACAATTTCAAAGGGTCTCCACCACATCTGTCTTATCATAGATTAATACCCCATCAAAGGGTGCAGAACCAGCCAATCTGTCTGCCTGCTCATTTCCCACCACACCAACATTTTGTGAGGAAAACATCCAACAGATGCTCTCTATTTTTGATTGTTGAATGGAGGCCTGCCACTCTGCCCAAGGCATGCCTGTCTTCACCTTTCTCATCGTACTTTGTGAGTCTATGACAATCAAAATATGCTTGTGCTATTTGTCCTCCAGCCAGCGAAAAGCTGCCATTTTGAAATCAGATGTTCTGGTATCATATGCCTCATTAGTCAGTCAGTCTAAGTGTGCTGTGCTGAATCATGACCTTCTTCTTCTTCTTCTTCTTCTTCTTCTTCTTCTTCTTCTTCTTCTTCTTCTTCCTCTTCCTCCTCTTCTTCTCTTCTTCTTCTTCTTCTTCTTCTTCTTCTTCTTCTTCTTCTTCTTCTTCTTCTTCCTCCTCCTCTTCCTCCTCTTCTTCTCCTCCTCTTCCTCCTCCTTCTTCTTCTTCTTCTTCTTCTTCTTCTTCTTCTTCTTCTTCTTCTTCTTCTTCTTCTTCTTCTTCTTCCTTCACTTGTTATCTCCCAGTGAAGCATACGCCCACCACCAACTCACCCCAAACCCCGAGTGTAGACTTGATTATGATTGGTCAGATTTTACAGCTAAAGATGTTTATGAGATAAGGTAGCCAGTGCCACACCACCCCTCCTCAGTCTCCTCTTATGACATGCATGGCAGGCTACACTGTTACTATTCTTGGCTTGCCTCATGGACCCAGGTAACACACAGGTGAATCATGACCTGCCACATCCTGGCACTCCTCTCTACAGATGGGAAGTTCCAGTACTGGTCTTGCACACCCTGTCAGTTTCTGTTTGGAGAGGGGAAGAATGGGTCTGCAGCACAGTCCCTAAGTAGGTCGCAAGGAATTCTGCCTCCAAGCAAGATCTTTTCAGGAACCTGAATGCCAAAGTCTCAGACTTAAATGTAAAACTCACAGTTGTCCAAAGTATTCATAACCAACCACACATTTATTGATTCCCAGTTTGTTTGTTTGTTTGTTTGTTGTTGCTTTTTTTTCACTTGCTCACTTTGAACTCAAGCATAGTCCATACACACTATTTATAGTAGTGATGAATTGAATTTTGTGTGTGGATTAGCTTTCTGTATTAACAGTGTCCCTCGCCATCAGGCGAACCCACTCTGACTTCAGAGGTATTTGTAATTTACATCCCTAAATCTAGGACGACAGGTCAACATTTTAGTCCAGCTGTCCGGTGTAGGGGTTGAACCGCTTACCTCGGCATCAGCACAATGGATGTTTAAGAACACACGTTCTTACCCATTCAGCCATGTGGACCTGCAGTTTATTTTACAAGCACTAGGGTGAGCTAACTTGACTTTGGTTTCAAAGTTTGACCATTTGTTTCAGCCGACATGACAACAAAGAAGGAGCTGTGTACAGTCAACTTAAGTGAAAGTGATGTTGAACTTCTGCGCAGTGCTATTGAAGATCTATACTACTTTGAGTTTGTTATAGGTTTGTTGCATGTGTTTCAATTGTTGTATTGTTATAGAACATATTTGTTGGTCAAAACTTGAATGTTTTCAGGGATTGGATTAAAGTGGATTCAGGGATCATCTTTATAACACAGTGAAATTCCATTAGGGCCCTCATCTCTTCATTCATGAGGAGGTTTAACTGTAATCATAAGTTCACTAGCACCAGGGAAGGGGGCGCAGTGACCTAGAGATACAGCATCCACCTGTAACCAAGCAGACCTGGTTCGATTCACTGTGTGATCGTTATAGATTTGAATGGAATACGGACATGACAGTATATTTCTTCCCTGATCCTGCAGTAGTGGATCGGATGTCTAACTTTCTCAGATAAATGTGAGAAACCAGGAGGACCTATGCATACACGAGAAATCTCTAGCAGATGGAAATTGAAGAGAGCAGGTCAGAAAGGTCAATGTCTGGGCTTTGTTTTCAAAATTAATTATTTGTTTCCTTTCACGCTACTTTCATAATATTAATGTTCAGTGAATGATAATTGGTCATTTGCGCCATGTTTGGTCAAAACCTACTATTTCTGTTTGGCATTGAATCAATTAAGTGCCACTGCAGTTTGGAAAGAACAGCGGTTCAAGGTATGATTCCTAGAAGAAAAGCACGAAGGCTGACCAGCAGAAAGGTGAACTGGACATTGCAGAGACCTTGGGTGGGAAAATGATTGGAGCAAGAAAAACTAAGGAAGGATCTAGAATCTATTGGCAGGCCAGGACGAAGAGCGATGTTCTGCAAAGGACTTGCTGCTCGATGATGATCTATAAGAGGAGGCTGAAGCATCTATGGAGTTAGTGGGCAGTGAAAGAGATCCTTTACAAACTGGAAACTGCAATGCTCAGTCATTACAAGGGTTCCAGTATGTGTACTAAAATTTATACATATCACTAGCCTTATGAGGGAAAATACTAGGCAGAAGAGACAGAGGGAAACAGAGAAAGATTTATGTGGAAAGCCAGAGCAGTTGGGCAACAACAAAAGTAATATAAGCAAATTGCAATTACAGATAAAGGAAAGAACAGATAAAGGAGAGTACAGATAAGGAGAAAGTCCAGATAAAGGAAAGTACAGATCATGGAAAGTAAAGATAAAGGAAAGAACAGATCATGGAAAGTAAAGATAAAGGAAGGTACAGATAAAGGAAAGCACAAATAATAGGAAGTACAGATAATGGAAAGTAAAGGTAAAGGAAGGTACAGATAAAGGAAGGTACAAATAAAGGAAAGTACAGATAATGGAAAGTAAAGATAAAGGAAAGTACAGATAAAGGGAAGTAAAGATAAAGGAAGGTACAAATAAAGGAAAGTACAGATAATGGAAAGAAAAGTACAGATAATGGAAAGTAAAGATAAAGGAAGGTACAGATAAAGGAAAGTACAGATAATGGAAAGTAAAGATAAAAGAAAGTACAGATAAAGGAAAGTACAGATAAAGGAAGGTACAGATAAAGGAAGGTACAGATAAAGTAATGGATCCTGTTCCAGTTTATTCCCGGGCGTATTGAGAATTTGGTGCTAGCCCCATATTTGTAAAGACCCAACAATGGGTGATATGATAAATGTCATGCCCCTGCCACCTTTACTTGGCAGAACAGTTCTAGTTCCAGGAACCCATTTGTGTGTGAAGCCTAGGTATACTTCCTTATGTCTATATTGTAGGGAAGGAGAGTGTGTGTGTGTGGGGGGAGGGGGGGGGGAATATTACCACAAAAGCTATGGTTAGTGGTATAGTCAAATTCCACCGTTCTGAGAATGACATCGCTGCAAGCTGATAAAAAGAATATCCAACATCACCACTGGGATATTGCTGTCAACCATGTCTACGTAAGTCAGTGTAATGTATTAAAATGAAATTTACTTTAAGAAAATAAGACTGCAGCAATTAATGAAAATTGTGATAAAGATTAATTATATGTTTCTGTAATCAGATGAGGGGTGGATGTCACAGTCTATGTTACAGAGAATGAGTTAATGAAAAGAATGAGTGTGAGTAGACAAGACAGTAGGGAGTTAACACAGACTTGAGTGTTGAAATTACAGGTCAGCCAGTTGGTTAGAAGCATGGAGCATGAAGATCAGGACATCAGTAGCACAGACTTTCCAAAAGACACCTTTTGTTTATGGAATAAAGGGAAAGCAACCTTACCCTACCCAGTAACAATGCGACACAATTATTTTTTCTTTCCTCATTTTGTACTAGAGTGTTGAGACGAGATGTATTTTCTTCCTCCAGATGACATCCCAGTTCGGGGCTTCATTGGTCACCTGGAAGAGGGAGGCTTTCTACCACACACCCACAAAATATTTTTGTGGTCACACTTGCATTTTAATATAGAATTTAACAAGGATCATGTGAGTATTGTCTTTTGCATTGAAGTATGCTTTGAGGGGGATTTAATTTCTGAGTGTAATTCAGATTTGTAGTAGTCGGTTAATATTAAAATAAGAATATAAAAGGCAAGATACACTTTCAAGCACTAGGAAATTTGGAAGCCAAAGAAAATTAAACTTAGCACCAAGCTTAGAATTGTCAAATTAAACTTAGCACCAAATTTAGAATTGTCAAATTAAACTTAGCACCAAACTTAGGATTGTCAAATTAAACTTAGCACCAAGCTTAGGATTGTCAAATTAAACTTAGCACCAAACTTAGGATTGTCAAATTAAACTTATCACCAAACTTAGGATTGTCAAATTAAACTTAGCACCAAACTTAGAATTGTCAAATTAAACTTAGCACCAAACTTAGGATTGTCAAATTAAACTTAGCACTAAACTTAGGATTGTCAAATTAAACTTCGCACCAAACTTAGGATTGTAAAATTAAACTTAACACCAAACTTAGAATTGTTAAACTAATCTTAACACCAAACTTAGAATTGTCAAATTATTTGCCCTGTGTTATCACGACCATCAGTTTTGAAGTGCTACATAGAACCTGTATTTTTGTATGGATGTGAAACGTGGACAATGAGCAGGCAAGCTGAAAAACATCTAATGGTAATCGAAATGTGTTTTCTGGGGCTGATGCCAAGAATACCATGGAAAAACAGAAAAAAAGCCATGAGCAAGTCCTACAAGAGACAAATGAAAACCATAAACTGAATAGAGAAATTAGATGTGGACAGTCAACATTTTTGGGCATGTTACGAGAAGAAATAAACTGGAGAACTTGGTAACAACTGAAAAGATTGAGGAGAAAAGTACAAAGGGAAGGCAGAGAAGTAAATACGAAAGCTATTCCAAAATCAACCGCCGATTTAAAAAAAATGTTTGCATATCCTTTACAGCACATTGCTGTCAACATCAGTATCTTTCAGCTGATTGTTGATTTCTTGGCAAGATTACACTCAGTAGTTTGCCATTGCTTTCTGAGCGGCCTGCTCATATACCCCGTAAGTTACCGACGCGATTCGAACCACTGCCGATTCTCACCGTCGTCACGTTACTTACAAGATTACGGAGAAAAATCACTAACCTCTAGGCCAAGAAGCTGGCTCAACCGCCGATTGGCTGGTAAAAATTTTAATAAATTGACAATAACATCTAAATACATACAAAAGTTACATGCATCACTGCATTACTTTTCCACCTAGTCACCACCTAAATTCAGGCAATTGTCATACCATGGCATGAGTTTTTGTAACCCCTGGTGAAGGAACAGGGCCGCCAGGGTACTTAGCCAGTTGTTGACTCCATCCATGAGCTCCTCGGTAGTGTCGAAGAGCTGGGTAGCCAGCCTGACCTTCATCTAGCAGAAGACATGACAATCGCTTGGTGCCAAGTCCAGGCTGTAAGTGGGTGGTTGAAAATTTGCCACTTGAACAACTCGAGTAGTTTGATGCTATAAAACAACATTGACTGTTTTTATACTATAAAACAACATTGGCTACTTTTATGCTATAAAATCCCATTGACTACTTTTATGCTATATATTTACATTGACTACATTATTATATAAGATCACATTTCACATTGACTACTTTAACATTTCAGGTTATCTATGCTAATGTGACCACCAAAGACCAGTTGCCTGTCCCACTGGATGGCAGCACCTTTCCACTGGAGGTTACGTTCACGTACACTGTCAAGTGGATCCCAACAGAGTAAGAGATCCCAGATAGTTGCATTGTGTGTTGTAACATACAGGTTTGTTATATGTCATCAAGTTCATCTTCATCCCGGGACATGCGGGAATTGACGGAGATGAACGAGCTGATAAACTTGCTGGTTCTGCATCCCCTGCAGATGACCAGCCCATGAATCTTGTCGATGTTATTGCCCTTAAAGAGATATCGAGAGTAGAGGACTTTGACGCCAGTGAATCTACTTTGTTGTCCAGAATGAGAGACTCGGAAGTTAAAAACTTGGCAAGACCAGACACGAGAGGCATATCGGGAGAATTAGGGGCCTTATCCACCAACACAGAACTGGAACTATTGGCCGTAGGGTGCTGATGTATATGGTTGGGGGGGGGGGGGAAGAGAAATCTGAGCACCTATGGACTTGCTGAAGTGTAAGGATGATACCCCAATAGATTAACTAGCTAGCATAAAGGTCAAGGACCTTGTTTTCATGCTGTTGTCACATGTTTGATATATGGTGCTAGGTCCATTTTTGTTAAGCAAGTGGCACTTGATGGATGATATAATCGGCATCACAATGGATGATATAGTCAGCATCACCATGGATGATATATATAAATTTTCAGCATTCTTCTAATAAACCACATCTCCAAGGCTTCCAGGGATTTTTTTTTGTTCTCCTCCCCCTCCTGCTCCTTCCCCTCCCCCTCCTCCTTTTTCTTCTGCTGCTGTTGGTCTTCGTTTATCTAAGGTTGTTCTATCTGTCTGTCTGTCTAACAGACATACAGACAGACAGATAAACGGGAACGGGAGCTTATATGAATACTTATATGATTTAAATGAGATGCTCCCCACCAGGGGCTGGGCGAAGCCGGGCCGGGTCAGACAGACAGACAGATAGTCGGGAACGGGAACTTATATGACTACTTATATGAATTAAATGAGATGCTCCCCACCAGGGGCTGGGCAGGGCCGGGTCAGACAGATAGATAGACAGACAGATAGATAGATAGATAGTCGGGAACGGGAATGGAGCTTATATGACTACTTATATGAATTAAATGAGATGCTCCCCACCAGGGACTGGGCGAGGCCGGGCCGGGTCAGACAGACAGATAGATCCCCGCCAGGGACTGGGCGAAGCAGGGCCGGGTCAGTTAGTAATATATATATATATATATTTTGTGGGGATGGGGGAGGGGCTGGCAAACTATTACTGCTGAACTAAATATGCATAAACCACAAACAGCCAATAAATACTGGGGTTGGTTGCAACATAAAGGACATTCACCTAACTCTTTTAACTGTTAAATGAGGTCGCTGCACATTGAGCACCTGTGATACTAAGCCTGCTGTTGTCCACACTAATGTATTGTATTTTTATCATTCATAGACTCAGCTTTGAACAGAGAGCTACACGCATCAGAGATGATTCCTTTTTCCCAAAAAATTTAGAGGTGATCAGCTCAAGTAATTTAGATTTTAGATTTCACTTGTTCTGTGTCAAGCAATTCATTGTATATTGGCCTGTAATTATGACCGCATTTCCATTTTATTGCCTCATTCCATAGCAAGCAATTCGTGTATATTGGCCAGTAATTATGACCGCATTTCCATTTTATTGCCTCATTCCATAGCAAGCAATTCGTGTATATTGGCCAGTAATTATGACCACATTTACCATTTTATTGCCTCATTCCATAGCAAGCAATTCGTGTATATTGGCCAATAATTATGACCACATTTACCATTTTATTGCCTCATTCCATAGCAAGCAATTCGTGTATATTGGCCAGTAATTACGGCCACATTCACCATTGTATTGGCTCATTCCGTAGCAAGCAATTCATTGTATATTTACCAGTAATTATGACCACATTTGCTCTTTTATTGCCTTATTCCATAGCAAGCAATTTGTATACTGGCCAACAATTATGAACACATTTACCATTTTATTGCCTCATTCCATAGCAAGCAGTTATTACTACAGAGTGATGTGAAGGTATGGTGTCCATCTTTAGCCACATTAGTTCACTTGCCTGCCAGCCTGATTGTCATGTGTTTGAATCCCCAACAGTGCAGATTTGTAAAACATTTGAATTTGGTTCCCAGTTTGACTCAGCCCACAGTGGGAACCATGCAATGTCCAGGGAAATAAAGATGGCCGGTGTGATGTAGACATCACCCATAGGTGCCAAGTGTCTGTGCAAATACAGGGCTAGCACCAGATGTGTTTTCCCCTATACAGTGAACATATTTTACAGGAATTTAGAAGATATGAGAGGAATCAGCATTGGGGGACATAATGTCAATGACATTAGATATGAGAGGAATCAGCATTGAGGGACATAATGTCAATGACATTAGATATGAGAGGAATCAGCATTGGGAGACATAATGTCAATGACATTAGATATGAGAGGAATCAGCATTGGGGGACATAATGTCAATGACATTAGATATGAGAGGAATCAGCATTGGGGGACATAATGTCAATGACATTAGATATGAGAGGAATCAGCATTGGGGGACATAATGTCAATGACATTAGATATGAGAGGAATCAGCATTGGGGGACATAATGTCAATGACATTAGATATGAGAGGAATCAGCATTGGGGGACATAATGTCAATGACATTAGATATGAGAGGAATCAGCATTGGGGGACATAATGTCAATGACATTAGATATGAGAGGAATCAGCATTGGGGGACATAGTGTCAATGACATTAGATATGAGAGGAATCAGCATTGGGGGACATCGTGTCAATGACATTAGATAAGAGAGGAATCAGCATTGGGGGACATAGTGTCAATGACATTAGATAAGAGAGGAATCAGCATTGAGGGACATAATGTCAATGACATTAGATAAGAGAGGAATCAGCATTGAGGGACATAATGTCAATGACATTAGATATGAGAGGAATCAGCATTGAGGGACATAATGTCAATGACATTAGATATGAGAGGAATCGCCATTGTGGGATGTATCATCAATAACATTAGATATGAGAGGAATTACCATTGGGGGTTAGCATCAATAACATTAGATATGAGAGGAATCACCATTAGGGGGCATAATAGATATGAGTGGAATCACCTTTGGGGGACGTAACATCAATAACATTAGATATGAGAGGAATCACCATTGAGGGACGTATCATCAGTAACATTAGATATGAGAGGAATCACCATGGGGGGAGGGGGGGGGCAATAACATAGATATGAGGGGAATCACTAGTGGTGGATGTAGCATCAATAACATTAGATATGAGAGGAATCACCATCGGGGGGCATAACACCAATAACATTAGATATGAGGGGAATCGCCATTCGGGGACGTAGCATCAATAACATTAGATATGAGAGGAATCACCATTGGAGGGGAGGGGGCAATAACATTAGATATGAGAGGAATCACCATTGGGGGGGATAACATCAATAACATTAGAGATGAGATTAATCACCATTTCGGGGGGGGGGGCATAACATCAATAACATTTTATATGAGGAATCACCATTGGGGGGGGGGGGGGCATAACATCAATAACATTAGATATGAGAGGGATCACCATTTGGGGGAGGGGGGGCATAACATCAATAACATTAGATGTGAGAGGAATCACCATTGGGGAACATAACATTAACATTAGATGTGAGGATCATACAGTATTGATTGCACTTGCCAAAACGAGGGACAGATTGGCTGCCTGTTCACCCTGGCTCTCAGCCTGTAGATGGCTCCGTCACATCCCAGAACTGTAGCAAGAAACTGCCATGGGACAGAAGAAGAAGAAGAGTTAGTCTCACAGAAGAGTTAGTTAGTCTCACAGAAGAGTTAGTCTCACAGAAGAGTTAGTCTCACAGAAGAGTTAGTCTCACAGAAGAGTTGGTCACACAGGTTCACAACTCCACAGTATATTTGCCTCACTGCTTGTTGACTTGTAATGAATGTGTTCCACAGATTCACTGGCTGTCCATCATCAACTCCCTGGTGCTGGTGTTTCTTCTCATTGGATTTGTTATCATCATCATGGTAGGTCCAGTCTAGATGTTATATAATCATCATCATCATGGTAGGTCCAGTCTAGATGTTATATAATCATTATCATAGGTCCAGTCTGGATGTTATATAATCATCATCATTATCATAGGTCCAGTCTGGATGTTATATAATCATCATCATTATCATAGGTCCAGTTTGGATGTTATATAATCATCATTATCATAGGTCCAGTCTGGATGTTATATAATCATCATTATCATAGGTCCAGTCTGGATGTTATATAATCATCATCATTATCGTAGGTCCAGTCTGGATGTTATATAATCATCATCATTATCGTAGGTCCAGTCTGGATGTTATATAATCATCATCATTATCGTAGGTCCAGTCTGGATGTTATATAATCATCATCATGGTAGGTCCAGTCTGGATGTTATATAATCATCATCATTATCATAGGTCCAGTCTGGATGTTATATAATCATCATCATTATCGTAGGTCCAGTCTGGATGTTATATAATCATCATCATTATCGTAGGTCCAGTCTGGATGTTATATAATCATCATCATTATCGTAGGTCCAGTCTGGATGTTATATAATCATCATCATTATCATAGGTCCAGTCTGGATGTTATATAATCATCATCATTATCATAGGTCCAGTCTGGATGTTATATAATCATCATTATCGTAGGTCCAGTCTGGATGTTATATAATCATCATCATTATCGTAGGTCCAGTCTGGATGTTATATAAACATCATCATTATCGCAGGTCCAGTCTGGATGTTATATAATCATCATTATTATCGTAGGTCCAGTCTGGATGTTATATAATCATCATCATGGTAAGTCCAGTCTGGATGTTATATAATCATCATCATTATCATAGGTCCAGTCTGGATGTTATATAATCATCATCATTATCATAGGTCCAGTCTGGATGTTATATAATCATCATTATCGTAGGTCCAGTCTGGATGTTATATAATCATCATCATTATCGTAGGTCCAGTCTGGATGTTATATAATCATCATCATTATCGTAGGTCCAGTCTGGATGTTATATAATCATCATCATTATCGTAGGTCCAGTCTGGATGTTATATAATCATCATCATGGTAGGTCCAGTCTGGATGTTATATAATCATCATCATTATCATAGGTCCAGTCTGGATGTTATATAATCATCATCATTATCATAGGTCCAGTCTGGATGTTATATAATCATCATCATGGTAGGTCCGGTCTAGATGGTATATAATCATCATCATTATCATAGGTCCAGTCTGGATGTTATATAATCATCATCATTATTGTAGGTCCAGTCTAGATGTTATATAATATTGTGCTCAAAGACTAAACAAGAGACTGTCTCAATACAAAAAGGTGCTATCAGGAATCACAAGACAGAGAGAAGTGGTGTAGCTAATTATTGACTCTTATGTACCAGGTTTTAAAAAACAACAGATGAAATGGTTTGGCCACCTCACAAGAATTCCCTGGTGCTACCTGCCACCATATTGAAGAAATATGATGGATACAGAGGGATCATCATCATGTGCCATGCCGATGAGCGTGGGCGGTCATGTTTCGCCGTCTCACATAATCACAGGGTTATGGAATCAACTTTGTGTTCTTGTCTCGACCATGCCACATGGCTAAACCTTCCAGGTATTTTCTTCTCTGCCTTCCACTTTGTTCTTTTCCCCTCACTCTTGCCAGTTGTCACCAGGTTCTCTAATTTATTTCTTCTTATAATGTACCCAAAATATAATGACTGTCTACATCTAATTTATCTAATCTTTTTAAGGTTTTCATGTTTTCTTGCAGAACTCTCTCACTCGTTTTTCTGTCCTCCGTGGTATTCTTTGCATTTTTTCTCAGAAACTGCATTTCCATTGCCATAAGATGTTTTCTCATCTTCTCTGCTTGTTATCCAGGTTTCACATCCATACAATAGTATAGTTTCTACACATTAACTCTTACCCTATAATACAGCATGTGAATAGATGTATAGGTAATGCGGTGATAAAATATTTCAGACACGGGTTCTCAAGAGCGACTTTGCTCGCTACAACATCGAAGATGAAGAAGATGCTGATGACTTGGATTCTGATGACAATGGGTGGAAAATTATCCGTACAGATGTATTCAGGTTTCCACCCTGCAAGAATCTTTTCTGTGCAATATTGGGTATGATTGTAATCTTGTTTTTGTGCAGTATTGTGTAGGGCTTTAATATTATTTTCTGTGCAATATTGGGTAGGCTTGTAATATAGTTTTCTTTACAATGTTGGGTTGTAGTTTATTTGATTGTTTTTATTTTGTTTTTAATATTCAGCTTTGTAGTATAACTTTATGCTGCATATTAGGTATGGTTGTAATCTAGGTTTTCTGTGTAATTTGGTGTTGGGTGTTGTCTATTTTTGGGTTTATATATTCTATAGTGTTGTAGTATATCTTTCTGCACCATTTTAAAAGGGTTGTAGTCTAGTTTTCAGTGCAATAGTTGGTTGAATTATAGTCTAAAATTCTGTGCAATATTGAGTAACATTGACTAGTTATCTGTGCAATATTTGGTAGCATTTACTAGTTATCTGTGCAATATTTGGTAGCATTTACTAGTTTTCTGTGCAATATTTGGTAAAATTGTAGCCAGAAGAGCATTTGTTCTTAAATTTCCGGTGTGGATGCTGAGGTAGCGGGTTCAACCCCTATACTGGTCAGTTGGACTAAACGGTTGATTTCTTGCCCTTGACTTAGGGAAGTAAATTACAAGTACCTCAAAAGTGGGAGTGGATTCGCCTGATGGTAAAGGAAAGCTGATCCACACACACACACACAAATCAGTCCAGTGCACCAGAAGTAGTAGCACGTGTCTGGACTACGCTGGAACTCAAAGCAAGCAAGTGCAAAAAACAAAGCACATGAAAAACAAATGGATGTACTGAGCCACAGGCTTGATAAATCAGTGCAATGCAACTCACTTAACAATGATGAATCGTGTCTGATGTGGACATCTCTGTACCTGACACAGGTGTGGGCAGTCAGTTCCTGGCCCTGGCTACCGGCATCTTGTTGATGGCCATGGCTGGCATGTTCAACGTCCACCGTCACGGGGCCATCAATGCTGCGGCTGTGGTCTTGTATGCTTTTACTTCAAGTAGGTGGCATTGTGTTTGTTTTTTGTGTGCATATTTAACCTCATTACACAACAAATGCCATTGTGAACTGTTAAGGATCTAAAGTGGACCAGATCACCACATTCATGATTGGTTGGGTTTTTGTGGGAAATTTGTAGAAGGGAAAAGTAAAGAACTGACACCATTTAATTGTAACGTTAATTCACTACTACTGAATTGATCAGAAACAGGTTAAATTAGTTGCATATCCTTTACAGGATATGGCAGTCAACACCAGCATATTTTGGCTGTATATGATTCCTGGACAAGTTTACATTCAGTAGTTTGCCATTGCTTTCTGAACGACCATCACCCGTACCATTTCATAAAAAACCAACGCAAATGGTCTGCTGCCAAATTGCCCGATGCTGTGTTTCGAACGTAGTATGTGGGATTACGAGCTGCATTCGTAACCCTTTCAGAATAACTAAAGCTGTTATTAGTAAACTTCAAACGTTCACTTTAATTGGTGCCTTTGCAGAATAAGGGGGCTAAAATGGTATGAAAGAATAACCAATGTGTGCTCTAAACAAATACCATTGAATCAAGAGATGAAGAAAAGAGACTGTCGCTGGATAGGAAATGCATTGAGGTAACCTGAGGGTAGTATAACTGGAAAGCCCTTTGAGTAGAACCCACTGGGTAAACACAATAGAGGAATAACTAAAAACACATGGAGGCAAGAATCGGAGAAGAAATGAATAATATGGGAAAGGAAGGTGTAGAGGGAGCTGCTTGAGATAGCAAAAGAGTGGACGGCTTGGCGTTAGCTGGTTGAGGGCTTATGCTGTGGGGAATAACAAGCAGAAGAAGGAAAAAGATTCTTCAGTACAATTTGCCGTCAGGTTTAGTGCTGTCATCTCCACTAGCCATGTTTACTCTGCATGACAGGAGGACAGAAGAAGGATTGACAGGCTAAATTTTGAAACTTGATTGTTACAAAACTTATCATCTGTTTGACACTATTGCAGGTTTCAGTAACTATGTTGTAAACTGATCATTTGTTGGACACTATTGCTATATTTTGAAACGATGGTTATTGATGGTTACAAACATCGTGTGCTTGACACTGTCACTATATTTTAAAACTTGATGGTT
Organism: Cepaea hortensis; assembly: GCA_963921405.1. NCBI lineage: Eukaryota > Metazoa > Mollusca > Gastropoda > Stylommatophora > Helicidae > Cepaea > Cepaea hortensis. Next base: position 21,943,738 of record OY992895.1, read on the forward strand.
ACAGACATAATCGTGTGCTTGACACTTGTTATATTTTGGAACTTGATGGTTACAGGCATAATTGTGTGCTTGACACTTGTTATATTTTGGAACTTGATGGTTACAGGCATAATTGTGTGCTTGACACTTGTTATATTTTGGAACTTGATGGTTACAGGCATAATTGTGTGCTTGACACTTGTTATATTTTGGAACTTGATGGTTACAAACATAATCGTATGCTTGACACTTGTTATATTTTGGAACTTGATGGTTACACACATAATCATGTGCTTGACACTGTTGTTATATTTTGGAACTTGATGGTTACACACATAATCATGTGCTTGACACTTGTTATATTTTGGAACTTGATGGTTACAGGCATAATTGTGTGCTTGACACTTGTTATATTTTGGAACTTGATGGTTACAGGCATAATTGTGTGCTTGACACTTGTTATATTTTGGAACTTGATGGTTACAAACATAATCGTATGCTTGACACTTGTTATATTTTGGAACTTGATGGTTAAAGGCATAATTGTGTGCTTGACACTTGTTATATTTTGGAACTTGATGGTTACAGGCATAATTGTGTGCTTGACACTTGTTATATTTTGGAACTTGATGGTTACAAACATAATCGTATGCTTGACACTTGTTATATTTTGGAACTTGATGGTTACACACATAATCATGTGCTTGACACTTGTTATATTTTGGAACTTGATGGTTACAGGCATAATTGTGTGCTTGACACTTGTTATATTTTGGAACTTGATGGTTACAAACATAATCATATGCTTGACACTTGTTATAATTTGGAACTTGATGGTTACACACATAATCGTATGCTTGACACTTGTTATATTTTGGAACTTGATGGTTACAGACATAATCATATGCTTGACACTTGTTATAATTTGGAACTTGATGGTTACACACATAATCGTGTGCTTGACACTGTTGTTATATTTTACAACTTGATGGTTACACACATAATCATGTGCTTGACACTTGTTATATTTTATAACTTGATGGTTACTCACATAATCACGCGCTTGACACGTATTATATTTTGGAATTTGATGGTTAAAAATGTAATCATGTGCTTGATACTGTTGTTATATTTTGGAACTTGATGGTTACACACATAATCATGTGCTTGACACTTGTTATATTTTGGAACTTGATGGTTACAAACATAATCGTATGCTTGACACTTGTTATATTTTGGAACTTGATGGTTACAGGCATAATTGTGTGCTTGACACTTGTTATATTTTGGAACTTGATGGTTACACACATAATCGTGTGCTTGACACTTGTTATATTTTGGAACTTGATGGTTACACACATAATCGTGTGCTTGACACTGTTGTTATATTTTGGAACTTGATGGTTACACACATAATCGTATGCTTGACACTTGTTATATTTTGGAACTTGATGGTTACAGACATAATCGTGTGCTTGACACTTGTTATAATTTGGAACTTGATGGTTACACACATAATCGTGTGCTTGACACTGTTGTTATATTTTACAACTTGATGGTTACACACATAATCATGTGCTTGACACTTGTTATATTTTATAACTTGATGGTTACACACATAATCATGTGCTTGACACGTATTATATTTTGGAACTTGATGGTTAAAAACGTAATCATGTGCTTGATACTGTTGTTATATTTTGGAACTTGATGGTTACACACATAATCATGTGCTTGACACTTGTTATATTTTGGAACTTGATGGTTACAGGCATAATTGTGTGCTTGACACTGTTGCAGGCATCAGTGGCTATGTGGCAGCCAACATGTACAAAAAGATGGGGGGAGATAACTGGGTGTGGAATATCAATTTGACGTCTGCTTTGTTTGCAGGTGAGTGATTCAGGGTTGGTCGATTGCCCTCACATGTTTTCCTTTAGCTATTTTCTTTTAGACTCGTAAAGTGTCTAGTTCATGTCTAGATGAGAGACATTCTTAAAATGAAACAGAAAGCAATTACAGAACACAGCCTGGGAAATCGCCAGTACTACGGACACTACTTTCTGGACTAGTCAATCAGCGTAAGGTCACCAAACAGTGGACACCATCTCACTGTGGAGTACCTGGAAATGAGAGAGCTGATCAACTAGTTGACAGCCTTATGTACCTGTTACTTACCACCAAAAGAAAAGAATAATCAAAACAATCAGAAAGCTAACAACACCAGCTCAAGACGATTATCACTTTATGGATAGACAGGACAAATCATTATTTTGTGCCTCAGGACAGGACACAATAGATTACACAACCACACGTTTACTAGATTTAAGATCAGTGAATCAGCCATGTGCACATGTGGATTGGCGTCGCAGACAGCAGAGCACATACTCCAAGACTGCGAACAATACGACATGTCTAGGCAATCCTTCTGGCCTAGAGAGACAACAGTGGAAGATAAACTCTATGGACCGCAGAGTGAACTAAACATGATAGTGACATTTTTAAAAGAGACAACATTGCAGATATCTAAAAATTTCAAGTCAACAAAAGAAGAGGAAGAATAAGATACTCGTCTCTGATCTCAGGATAGTGAGACCTAACCTTCTTGGATAAGGGCGAAAAATAGGTGATTATCTCATCTCATCTTGTTCCTCTTGTACCTTGCAGTGTCGAGGTGAAGTATAAACAGCGGGAGAGTGCCCACTTATGGGCTTCATGTATCGATATTCTCATGGACTCTGCTATTTCCTCCATCCATTGTTTATGTGGTCTGCCTCTTCCTCTGCTTCCCTCTGGTCTGTACATCATTGCTTGTTGTGGTATGCTGTTAGTTGGTAACCTAGTTGCATGGCCAAACCATTTGACCTGCTGCCTTCTAATAAAATCTAGCGCTGCTGTAACCATGTGTGCAAGATATAGACCCCACGCTAGTTGAAAACCGTTAAAGAGTAGGCCTACTGGATACTGTTGAGGAAAGTGAATTACTTTGGCTATATTAAACGTCAGTGGTTTGGAAAGAAGAGTACACGGGAAGGTTAACTAAAAAATTCAAATGTGTTGATTTTTTTTTTTTTTAAGTTCCATATCCCTTACAGGACGTTGCAGTCAACACCAGCATTTTACTGCCGTTGTTGATGTCTTGGCAGGTTTTTACGATCTGTAGTTTGCCATTGCTTTCTGAATGACCAGCTCCCATACCAACACATTAAAACCAGCGAGGCACGGTCTGCTGCCAAATCGGTCACCGCTGTGTTTTGAACGCGGGCAAGCAGTATTACGAGTCGCATTCTCAACGCCATTGCCACTGAGACCGGAAAGGTTAACTGAAAAAGTCAGATGTGTTGATTGAAAGGCGTAAATATCGCAGCTCTTCTGTAAACAGGCACAATGCATTTACGTCCAAAACGTATTTCCAAAGATCATAATGTTGCCTTCATCATTCACACTTATTATGTTTATATATATCTTCTTCTTCAACATTCCGAGCCATTGAGGTTCTTTGCTGCAGATACAAGCCGTCTCCATTCGTCTCTCTGGTTGACCTTCTCTTGCCAGTCGCTGATTCCAAGTGCCTGTAGGTCTGTATGTATATTATTGTCTTCTTGGTCTACCTCGGGATATACGGTCATTTATGTCCTGAGTGTAAGCGAGTTTTGTTTCCCTATTATCTTCCATTCTTTCTATATGCCCCAGCCATTGTAGTCTATTAGCCTTCATGATACCAGTGATTATACTATATATATATATTGTATATCCAACAGTTTGTGTCTTTATACAGATCTCAATGTTGCCTTCATCGTGCAATGGTATATTTCAGTGCCATTGTTCCTGGTCTGGGCAGTCATCAACTCGGTGGCCTGGGCGTACGGGACCACTAGAGCCTTGCCGGCAGCGACCGTAGTCCTACTGATGGCTCTCTGGCTCTTTGGTAAGTTTTCTATGTCTTTATAGCATGTGCTTTTATACATTCTCACTGCTGAGCTAGTGTTGATGCATTCTCACTGCCCAGCTAGGGTTGAGCAGTAGAAGATATATAACACTGAAGTCAGCAATAGAGGGTAGCCTGGAATCGAACCCACAACCTTCAGAGCATGAGGCAGGCAGCTTGACCTCTTCACCACAGAGACTCCCTATAGAAGATATTTATAACACTGAAGTGAACAATAGGAGATATATATAACACTGAAGTGAACAATGGGTGATATATGTAACACTGAAGTGAACAATAGAAGAGATATATATATAACACTGAAGTGAACAATGGGTGATATATGTAACACTGAAGTGAACATTAAAAGATATATGTAACAGTGAAGTGAACAATAGAAGATATATATAACACTGAAGTGAACAATGGGTGATATATGTAACACTGAAGTGAACATTAAAAGATATATGTAACACTGAAGTGAACAATAGAAGATATATATAACACTGAAGTGAACAGTAGACGATATATAACAATGAAATGAGCAGTGTTAGTTATGTAGAAATGACTTATGGATTTTCATATTGCCATGCAAATGATTATATTATTGTTGTTGCTTACAATTAATCTAATAAATGATGTATGTATGAAATATGTGTAACAGGATAGAGACAAGAAGGGCAGTATGTCAGACAGGCCTGCCTGCCCAATTCCTAACCCTTTGAAATTAAAATGTGTTCATTCATTCTCAGCTTGTGTGCTTATTGCCCATGTTTCACATACATACAACATTATAGGTTCTATTCAGCACACTAGCACTTTTTTCTCACATATAATTGCCAACATTTTATTTATGAGTATGTTTTGCATCTTGCTGAAGTCCACTGGTGATTCATATTTTAATCTTTAGTGAGGACTCTGGAAGTCCACTGGTGATTCATATTTTAATCTTTAGTGAGGACTCTGGAAGTCCACTGGTGATTCATATTTTAATCTTTAGTGAGGACTCTGGTGCTTTAGCTGAGACCACAAGTAGTCTGACTATGGAAGTCATGGCAGTAAGTAAAGCAATAACATGGCTCGAGACACAGACATTCACTAGGGCATGTGTCCTTAGCGACTCAATGAGCATAAAAAAAGTCGCTTAAAAGACGACAGGGTCGACTTCATTGCACCGGGTTTGATCCCATTTGTCTCGGTCTCTTTCCGCAGCGCGGAAAGCGTCGCACAAAGCACGAACTCCGTGGCTCTAGCGACGACCCACAGGAGTCTCCGAAAAATTTAACTCGTGAACCGAAGGACGCGGCCCGGAATCGAACCCACAACCTTCAGAGCCCGAGTTAAACGGCTTGACCACTTCACCACGAAGACTCCCAAAGACTCAATGAGCATGCTCAAGAGGATAGAGACGGGGTGGATCCGAAGAGAATGGTTGCTGTCTCTGGAGCGATCTCGGCTGACAAAGATTAGTTTCATCCTCATGCCAGGGCATGCAGGAGTACAAGGAAATGAGCGGGCTGACAAGCTCACATCTAGGACTAATGTGGAGGGCGGACGTGCCATGGACCAGGCTGACATTCTGAATGCTTTACGAGAAGTAAGACGTTTGCGAGAACCAAGTGATGACTGCGAATCTACAACCATGGCCAGACTGCGAGAACAGCAAATTAAAAGAGGTGTGGCCAAACAAGAACACTACGCAGGAAGCCAAACAAGATTGATGGACCAACACAGAACTGGTGTCGTTAGCCACTACACGTTGCGGGATTTGCTGAGGAGGGGATCCGAGGTAGATTGAATGGTTCGATGTGCAATGAGGATGATCTGTCGACTAACTAGTAACTAACTATTTTAATCTCTAGAAAGTATTCTCTACCAGACATTGTGAACCAATAATCCTTCCTCATAATGTCATGACCAAGTATATCTGAAGACCTAACATGTCACTCCCCAGTGGTAATTATCTGCCGTGGATTGACCTTGACAATGCATACAAACCGACACTTGTTTCTTGTCCCCAGTGGGTTATCCTCTGACCGTCCTTGGGGGTATTTTTGGTAAAAACTACGCCGTCAGCTTCGATGCACCCTGCAGAACTAAAAATATCGCCAGGGAAATACCCAGCGTGCCCTGGTACCGCTCAGCCTTCGTTCACTGCGCCATTGGAGGATTTTTACCATTCAGGTATGTTACCTTTTATGTTTCATTTGAGCCTTAAAGGTAAGGGGTAAGTATTTTAGGGTCGACATTTTCAAGGACTTATCATCATCATCATCATCATCATCATCTCAACAATTTGCGATCTCTGACGTCATGGATCAGTTCATGTGTTGACTCCCTTCTGTGCCATGATACAAGGCTGTCATTAATTTTCTTTCGCGGTCTTCCTCTATCTCTCTGTCCATGAAGCATCAATATCTTGAGAAAATACAGCAGTGGTTTCCCCTTGCCTTCCACCAGTTTGCATATGGTTCACACCCCTAGCCTCTGTCTAAAAAGCTGCAAGACAGCGGGGGGGGGGGGGGGGGGGGGGGGGGGTATAGCGGCTCTCACCCACAGATAACCACATCATAGAGTTTTGAGGTATTTTATAGAGATAGCTGTGCCACCAACTACGAGGTTAGGTTAATAAGTAGGTCACAAATGGCTGTAGGACAATAACTAAATATGATAACAACTTGAAACACGTTTATTTTTGTACTTACATTGTCCCTTTATTTCTCAACATAATTTCCACCAACATTGATGCACTTATCCCATCGTTTTATCAGTCCTCCCAAACCCGCTGCATAGAACTGCAGTTGCCATGTTGTTGGGAGATTAGCTAGATTTAATAGGCACTTAAAACTGTGAGCAGCGCCATCTATGTCTTCTGTACGAGGGGCTGGTCATGTCTGTTTTGGAGTATGCAATGGCAATCCTGACTCTCAGCCATAAGCAGATAGAAAGGATGGAAAGGATACAGAATGAAGCTATGCGCATTATTCTTGGATGTACAAGAGATACAGCATGCAGGGCGATGCGCTACCTTCTTGATTTTCCAACCATTGAAGAGAGAATGCAAGTTTGCAGGGCACGCGCCTACCTCAGAATTAACGCAAACACACAGCATCCACTGCACAGTGAAATTAGGAAGGTGAAGGGCAGCAGGTTAAAAAGAGGACGGTCGTGGATGGGTCAAGCCGAAGACGTTCTTCAACAGGTGTGTTCACTTGAGGACTTAGAACCTGGCGAGGAGTGGGTGCAAGTGCCAACAGACTTCTGCACATCCTTTTCAGTGTGCATCCAACTAGATAGAAAATGCAGACAAGAAAATCCGGCTGCTGTGGAGGCTGAAGTACAAGCGTTGATTTTCGAGAATTCGCTAGACAGTGACGCGGTCATCTACACAGATGGGTCGGTCGTCCGACATGTGAGAAGCTCATGGGCCTTTACAGCTCGGGCCGGAGGGAGAATTGTGAAGGAGGACTCTGGTGCTTTCACTGAAACCACAAGTAGCCTGACCATGGAAGTCATGGCAGTAAGTAAAGCAATAACATGGCTCGAGACACAGACATTCACTAGGGCTTGTTTCCTTAGCGACTCAATGAACATGATCAAGAGGATAGAGGAGGGGTCGATCCGAAGAGAATGGTTGCTGCCTCTGAAGCGGTCTCGGCTGGCAAAGATTAGTTTCATCTTCGTGCCAGGGCATGCGGGAGTACAAGGAAATGAGCGGGCTGACAAGCTCGCAGGTGAGGCTACTGTGGAGGGCGGACGCGCCATGGACCAGGCTGACATTCTGAATGCTCTACGAGAAGTGAGACTTTTGCAAGAACCAAGTGATGACTGTGAATCTACAACAATGGCCAGACTGCGAGAGCAGCAAATTAAAAGAGGGGTGGCCAAACAAGAACACTACGCAGGAAGCCAAAGAAGATTGATAAACCAACACAGAACTGGCGTAGTTAGCCGCTACACGCTGCGGGATTTGCTGAGGAGGGGATCCGAGCACTTATGGACTGAATGGTCCGATGTGCAACGAGGATGATCTGTCGACTAACTAACTAACTAACTAACTAATAGGCACTTAACTATTTACTCACTTATTTATATTCGATATGTAATGTTTTTAAATCCCTGAGTAGAAAAGAAATTATACTCGTAGGTTATAACCTGAAAACCAGACCACAAAAAATATGCTAATACATCACACGCTGAAAAAGAGATGCATTATTAATCATATTGCATGCAAAATCATTTGGGTATACTCATCTTAACTTTCCAGATCAATCATGTACACTCGTTTGGCACCTCAGGTCTATTCGTCTGACAATACCACACACAGCTTGCGTAATGCTTATCACCAGCTGTTGTTCACCCTGGTTATTAAGAGCATCAACAATTAACCACTTGCAAACGATATATAATTTTAGACAATTATACAATTAAATGCCCCAGGACAAAAAAAATGTGGTTTAAATAATATTAAATGTCACTGTCCTGTCTTCGTTCTAACGTTTTATGCCTTCCCTATCTCTATCTGTTTAATCTATGGAAGTGATGTGCAGACTGCGTCTTATTTGCTTAGCCAAAGTAGTGCCATCGCGACGGTAACAAATAAAGAAAATATGAAAATAATTAAATAAATGCTTTGAAATAAATATAAAAGTAATAATATTGTTCAAATAAATAAATATATTCAATAAATAACTATTATAAACAAATAATATTTGGTATAAGGCAAAGATTCAGGCGAGCAGCCGCTTTGCGATTTGTAAACAATCAGTCGCTGTACTGCAAATGGCGTACCGCAGCTGTTTGTCAGCCGCGAAACGTCAGAGGCGCAGCGCTATTTTTAGCTTGGAGAAATCGATATTTTTCTCGGCACATTTTGTGTATCGCTCCGCCGTGAATCATATTTTACAAATACTCGTAAATAAATAAGTAATTATAGAAATAAATGTTACAAAACTATAATAATAATACTTACAAATGAGAAGAAAACATATTCATAAGCACAAAATAAGTAAATAAGCACAAATAAATGTAAATTGGTCACGATGGGCACAGCTCGCACCTTGCTCTGTCTGCACACGCCATTGTCACTAACACAAATTAAACCTGTGATTTTCTAGCCGTTATTCTATTTTAGAGCCGTGGGTGAGTGTTTTGGCTTGAACAATTGTCCAAGCCACACTTCTGACACCACTTTATCCTAGCCTGTCAGCAACCGCTTTCACAGGCATTCTAGGATACTTCTCTCGCACCACACAAAAGACTTGCTAGTCGTACGAGAGGAATTGGTTCCACATTTTATTGCCACTGGCTCTTTGTATCACATCAATGTACAACAAACAGTCGCTAACAAATCACACAAGAATAAATACACAGAACTTCCTATCCCTAGTCGTTTCCTAACCCTATCGCTAATCTATCTACTCGGCTAACGAAACAAGCATCGCTAAGCGATGTTATCACTCTGAAGTCTGTGTCCCGTCTGATTCTACTCCGCGTGCTGTTTACACAGTACGCGGAAGGACTCAGGGCGCACTACGGCTTTTTGTGTGCGGCCTCATTTAGCACGCTCGAGTAGTGGCCTCTCTTGAGTTACACTCTAGTTTCACGTTGCCGTGATCATGCCGTGACCAGAGTGCTAACTCTCTGGTTGACACCTCCGTGTCTCATGAGAGAACTATCTAATAGTTCCCCTTCCTATAACCTACCCTGCCCTCAAGTAGGGGCACTGAGTTACCTCTAATCTACTGGAGGTAGACCACTCATTCAGGGTGGTCTTCCTCCTCTATACTTGAGTCTTTGACAGCCATCCCACAGAATTGTGTGACTTATTTATTGACTCACCCTCGTAACTTTTTCTACCCAGCTATGCACTACTTTACAGGACAAACATTTGTCAGCATAAACAGGAAATCCACTTTGGCGGGAGACATTTTGTGAATGACGCCGAAGTTGAACGTGAAGTGAAAACGTGGATTAGAAACCCATAGATAGAACCAGTCTGCAGATAGAACCCATAGGAAACCCTAAATGGAAAATCCATTCCAATCATGAACCAGTCTGCAGATAGAGCCAATAGATAGAACCAGTCTGCAGATAGAACCCATAGATAGAACCAGTCTGCAGATAGAACCCATAGATAGAACCAGTCTGCAGATAAAACCCATAGATAGAGCCAGTCTGCAGATAGAACCAGTCTGCAGATAAAACCCATAGATAGAACCAGTCTGCAGATAGAACCCATAGATAGAACCAGTATGTAGATAAAACCCATAGATAGAACCAGTCTGCAGATAGAACCCATAGATAGAACCAGTCTGCAGATAGAACCCATAGATAGAACCAGTCTGCAGATAGAACCCATAGATAGAACCAGTCTGCAGATAGAACCAGTCTGCAGATAAAACCCATAGATAGAACCAATCTGCAGATAGAACCCATAGACAGAACCAGTCTGCAGATAAAACCCATAGATAGAACCAGTCTGCAGATAGAACCAGTTCTGCATATAAAACCCATAGATAGAACCAGTCTGCAGATAAAGCCCATAGATAGAACCAGTCTGCAGATAGTACCAGTCTGCAGATAGAACCAGTCTGCAGATAAAACCCATAGATAGAACCAGTCTGCAGATAAAACCCATAGATAGAACCAGTCTGCAGATAGAACCCATAGATAGAACCAGTCTGCAGATAGAACCCATAGATAGAACCAGTCTGCAGATAGAACCAGTCTGCAGATAAAACCCATAGATAGAACCAGTCTGCAGATAGAACCAGTCTGCAGATAGAACTCATAGATAGAACCAGTCTGCAGATAAAACCCATAGATAGAACCAGTCTGCAGATAGAACCCATAGATAGAACCAGTCTGCAGATAGAACCCATAGATAGAACCAGTCTGCAGATAAAACCCATAGATAGAACCAGTATGCAGATAAAACCCATAGATAGAACCAGTCTGCAGATTGAACCCATAGACAGAACCAGTCTGCAGATAAAACCCATAGATAGAACCAGTCTGCAGATAGAACCAGTCTGCAGATAGAACCCATAGATAGAACCAGTCTGCAGATAGAACCCATAGATAGAACCATTCTGCAGATAGACCCAGTCTGCAGATAAAACCCATAGGTAGAACCAGTCTGCAGATAGAACCAGTCTGCAGATAGAACCAGTCTGCAGATAGAACCCACAGATAGAACCAGTCTGCAGATAAAACCCATAGATAGAACCAGTCTGCAGATAGAACCCATAGATAGAACCAGTCTGCAGATAGAGCCCATAGATAGAACCAGTCTTCAGATAGAACCAGTCTGCAGATAAAACCCATAGATAGAACTGGCCTGCAGATAGAACCCATAGATAGAGCCGGTCTGCAGATAGAACCCATAGATAGAACCAGTCTGCAGATAGAACCCATAGAAAATCCTAGCTGTAAAATCCAACCAATCATGAACCAGTCTGCAAATAGAACCCATAGATAGTACACATGCTACTACTTCCAGTTCACTGGACTGATTTTTGCGTGTGGATTAGCTTTCCCTATTACCTGTGTCCCTCACCATCAGGCGAACCCACACCGACTTCAGAGGTACTTGTAATGTCCCCAAGTCAAGGATGAAGTCACCATTTTAGTCCTACTGACGGGCCGCAGAGGTGTTTCTAAGGCACATGGGCAGGTTCTATACTGGCCAAGACCTACTAACACATCCTAGTTGTGCATCCTGGGCAACAAGTCCCTTCGGGGTCCTGGGTCACGTAGTAGGATCGCTGATTCTTCAAAAATCTGAGATTATCTGCCTGCACGACGAGGAACCACCAGTCAGCACGCCAATAAGCCAGACATAGGACAACAGATACGCAAACCTCAGTCCGGTATGACATCACACTGATGTTGGACAACAGGATGTCTTCATCTGACATACAGGACTTTACACTGGAGTTCACAGCCAGCGAATGCAAGCAAGCAAACATCCAACTTACCGGTGGAGGGGTTGAACCCGCCACCTCAACATAAGCACACAGGGAGCACTCTTGATGCGATTATACACACTATGAGATAATGCTTCATGATAAAATAATACCACGATGAGATAATAACCCACGATGAGATAACACACGATGAGGTAATACGATGAGATAATACCCATGATGAGATAACATCCACTATGAGATAATACCCATGATGAGATAATACCCACTGAGCCTTTTGTCTGAACATTTCCGTACTTGTCAGTTTCATGATCCCCTTTGTATGTCAGTCTAGTTTTGGGACTGCTAGGGTTAGGGCATCACCCATCAGAAGAGATTTAAGGCAGCATCTTCCGCTCGCTAGCCTACAGACACTTAGGGCGAGGAGACGAGGGCCACAAAGGAATCAAAAAACAGTTACACTGTAACCTGTCATGCATATTTAACTGAGGTCATCATGACCGAATGGAAAAGAGCACTCACTATTAAACTTCCAGTGTGCTGATGCCGAGGTAGCTGAATCAACCCCTACACAGGTCGGCTGGACTAAAATTGTTGACTTCTCATCCTTGACTTGGGGATGTAAATTACAAGTACCTCTGAAGTCGGAGTAGGTTCGCCTGATGGCGAGGGACACGTAATAGGGAAAGCTAATCCATACGCAAACATCAGTCCCGTGCACTAGAAGTAGTAGCACATGTGTAGACTAAGCCTTCAAAGAAGGCACCCAAAAATAATGCATATCTAATGAAGGTTGGCATGGGACTGGCTGCCTCAACCCATGGCACACCCTAGCTGTAAAATCCAACCAATCATGGACCAGTCTGCAGATAGAACCCATAGGTAGAACCAGTCTGCAGATAGAACCAGTCTGCATATGTTGTTTGTCCATCAAGAATGATGATGACCATTCATTTCATCCAGTGGGGTTGAAGGTATGGAGCCGTGAGTTCTAAGATGGCTGATAAGGCCTATTTTGGCTGGAAATGTTCAACAGTTAATGTAGACAAAGAATGCTTGACGTTCCAGGAGGAGAATTTCCTGCAGTGGTTTTTCTGTCCTGCCTTTTCTTCACATCTCTTGCAGTCCTGGTTGCCTCACACGTGACTGCACCCTTGCGTAATGATGGACGCCACGAATTTCGGTCTCTGGCTGCAGTCTCCCAGAGTCTGCAGATAGAACTCATAGAAAACCCTAGCTGTAAATCAACCCAATCATAAACCAGTCTGCAGATAAGTTGTTTGAGAGCTCATTTTCTATTATGAGATGAAGGATGAAGAGGAAGACAAAAAGAGCCAGTGAACAGAATTTTTTTTATTGTTGGCGCTCACTCGCTTAGTCTAGTAGTGCTAGATTGAATTTTGCGTGTGGATTAGCTTTACCTATTAACAGTGTCCCTCGCCATCAGGTTAACCCGCTCTGACTTCAGAGGTAAACACAAATGTATAACTGCACGTGTCTTTCTATTCTAAAAGTTTACCCAAATATCAGCTAATTTTCACCTGTGTTTCACCGACCAGTGCCATATCCGTGGAGCTGTACTACATATTTGCCACCTTGTGGGGACGGGAGCAGTACACCCTTTTTGGGATTCTGTTTATCGTGTACGGGATCTTGCTCAGTGTCACCGCCTGCATCTCCATCGCGCTGACCTACTTCCAGCTGTCGGCTGAGGACTACCGGTGGTGGTGGCGTTCGGTGTTCAGTGCTGGGTTTGTATTTTTTCCATCTTCCTTGTTTTGTTTTTCCTTTTATGTTTTTTTTTTTAGTTTAGTTTAGTTTAGTCGGCAGATCAACATTACGGCACAAGGGTGTAACCCATAAGTGCTCTGTTCTACTCCTAACTCAAGCCTGAGTCCGGAGAATCTCGGCTCAGTGCGCAAACTCCGTAGCACCAGCGAGGATCCTGAAATACTTCGGGTAGATTTTTAACTCGAAATTTTGCCCGGGCAGTGCCGTTAGGCTACTATTTTTCAATTTCCAACTGCCAAGGGATTTTTTATGTGCGCAACAATACACACGAGCGTCCGATCTCACTACCCAGAGACCAGGGGACATATTTTTTACTAGAAGTCCACGTGAAAAAAATCCAGGCCCTCATGGGGGATTGAACCCGGGACCTCCAGCGCTCAAGGCGGACACCGTCTTAATTCTTTTCTTCAATATAATGGTCTTTTTGCCTGTTTTGTAGCCTTTATTATTTCTTTCTCATTCTTTCTAGTACTGGCCCCTGTGTCACACTCCCAGTATTATCTGATATGCCTGGCCTGGGGGGTCTCACCACCAGATCTCTTATTATGTTTTCTTTCATGGCTGTTAGGTTTCTTGGCAAGTTTTGCAGAAGGTTTTTCTTTCCTGTTTCTTAGTTTTTCTTTCTTGCTTCTTAGTTTGTTTCTCTTAATTCAGCCTTTCTTTTTTCTAATTTGTCTCTGTCTCTCTCTCTGTCTCTCTCATATTCTCTAGCTTCCCCCCTCCCTCTCTCCTAACTTCCTCACTGCCTTCCACTGTCTCTTTCATCCTCTCCCTCTCTCCCTTCCACTGTCTCTCTCTCTCTCTCTCCCTCCTTTTCACTATCTCTACTATCATCTTTCTTTTGATCTCCCTCCCTATCTCCCTTGTTTTATGCACTCAGTATCTCACAGAAGTGAGCGTGGAAACAAACTGTATCACTGCACTCTTGCAAAAGATTAGGCATCAAAAATTGAAGAGAAAACTACCCAAAGAATGCTCTCTCCCGCAGAAGTTGGATGTGTCGGCCTAACGGCGCAAGAACGCAGCTCTGCTGTAAACAGGCACAACGCAATCACGTCCGAGAAAACTCTCCGGATTAACGCAGAAGAAGAAGAATGCTCTCTGAAACAGGCGTGTCACCAAGCTACTTCTAGTGCACTAGACTGGCTTTTGCGTGTGGATTAGCTTTCCCTATTACCAGTGTCCCTCGCCATCAGATGAACCCACTCCAACTTCTGAGGTACGTGCAATTTACATCCCCAAGTCAAGGATGAGAAGTCAACAATTTATACCAACTGACCGATGTAGAAGTTGAACCCGCTACCTCAGCATCAGCAACCAGAAGTTTAAGATTGAGTGCTCTTATCCATTCAGTCTTGCTGACCTGCCTTGGTCCACAGTGTTCTGAGAGTGTTTCTGTAGCAGTTCAATTCAGAAGCCTTGATTGTCTTTTTCCATGACTGAAGTTGTCCACGATTCACAAGAAAGATACATGTTCTAAACCAGTGGTTCCCAACCTTTTTTGGGCCGTGCCCCCTTCACCATATTTTCAATTTTTTCAGCAGCTGTTGATGCACTAGGCACGATTACGCTCAGTAGTTTGCCATTGCTTTCTGAGTGACCGGCTCGCATACCCCGTAAGTTACCAACGCGGCGAGAACCGCTACCAATTCTCATGCAGGTTATGTTACTCACGAGAATATACGGGATTACGGAAAAAGACGTTAACTCCTAGGCCAGGGAGACCGGCGCCAGGGAGACCGGCCTTAACATTATTACATATACTTATTTGCTGGCATTGTGTTAAAGGGTCTTATTGCTGTTTAAATATTCTGCCAGACATTGCGAACTGAGAAACCCTCCTAATAATACCACGACCTATTATATTTGAAGACCTAGCACATCACTCCCCAGCAGTAATGATCTGCCGCGGATTTACCTGGACGCTGCATGGAAACTTACACTGCTCCTTGTACTCACCACTATGGACAGTCTGCTTCTGACTTCTTATGAGCAGTCCCGTTGTAATATGAACGTCCTGACTACATAATTAACAACTTATAAATGATGCTATGCTATAAATTAACAGTACAACTAACATCTTTTTTTTTTCCTATGGCGAATGATGGTGAGCGATGAAGGTGGTGGAAAAAAAAATGAAATATATTTGTTTATTTGCAGGTCGACAGGTGTGTTTGTGTTCCTGTACGCCTTGTTCTACTACCTGAAGCGCTCTAACATGTCGGGCCTGCTTCAGACGTTAGAGTTCCTGGGATACACGGCCTTGACCTGTTATGTATTCTTTCTGATGTTGGCTACAGTGTCGTTCTTTGCCTCGCTCAAGTTTGTCCGGTACATCTACGTCAACATCAAGATGGACTAGGCTGGCCATGTGTGAATCATTTTGTGTACAGTTGACATGTATTCTTGTACTTGATTGTGTGGGCGGAATTTGGGAACTAATTTAGAACATTTAATTTTGAAATTTGAATATAGCAGATTCTGGAGAACAATGGAAAATCTGGAAAAATATAATGTGCATAAACAGTTGTTGCATATTCTTTACAGGACGTAGCGGTCAACATTTTTTGGCTGCTCGTGATTCCTGGGCAAGTTTATGTTCAGTAGTTTACCATTGCTTTCTGAATGACCAGCACTCACACCATTTCATAAAAACCAAAGTAAGGCGGTCTGCTGCCAAATCGCCCACAGTTGTGTTTCACAACACAGGTATGCGGGATTATGAACTGCGTCCATAACCCCTTCACCACAGAGCCGTAAACAGTAAAGTGTGGGGACTTTGTGGAAACAAACAGAATGTGGGAAAACAGCCAAATTTAGGGAGGAAAATAGAATATGGGAAAATTATAAATCTAGTGGGGAAAATTGTACAAAATGTTGCATGACCTTTGTAGGATGTTGGGGTCAGCAACACCGGATTGATTCTCCTGGCAATTTTACGCCCAGTATGTCCATAACTCATGACTATAAGATGTCAGTGTTTAAGTCCAACGGTCTTGCGTGGGGAGTGAACACACTACCCTGCCATTGCAAAACAGGGGGACAATTTGAAGCATGCTATAAAGTAGGGACCCTAGAGTATCGAAAAACAGCTGAATCAGGAGAAATTAAATGTGGGAGAGCAGTAGAATCTTGAAAAAACTGAATTTGTGGGATTCTGGTTTTGTGTGTATTTTTCTGGGCACTGAAGTTGCAGGGAGAATATTCAATGACAGATGTACAGGGTCGAGAGATCAGGGTTGTCATTGTTTTTAAATGTTGCCGTAAGTATTTATTCGTTGAGAGATTTCACATTATAGTCACATCTTGTCATTGTTCACAAGCTACAGTTGATCGCACATCTCTCTCTTCTTTTATGTTGGTATATTTCTGGCTTTGTAATTTGGATGTTTGCTTCTGTCAATGCTTTATTTAATCTTGTGCCCTAAACTCCTGCCATGAATATTTTTACTTTCGCCCACTTTATCTCAGCTGCTGCTTTACTCATTTTGATTCAGACATTTGTTACTTGAATTATCATCCGAACAGCTTAATTTTTTTCTTCTGATTGTTTCTTTTTTTCGTTCGCTCGTTTTGAACTCAAGTGTAGTCCATACTTCTAGCAGTGCTGGACTGAATTTTGCATGTGGATTAGCTTTCTCTATTAACAATTTTGTAATCTTGCCAAGAACAAATAGCAGCTGAAAAGTGCTGGTGTTGACTGCAACTTCCTGTAAGGGATATGCAACTTTAAAAAAAATTAACAGCATCCCTAGCCATCAGGTGAACCCACTCTGACTTCAGAGGTACTTGTAATTTATGTCCCTAACTCAAGGACTATAAGTAAACATTTTAATCCAACTGCCCGGTGTAGGGGTTGAACCCCTTACCTCGGCATCAGCACACTTGATGTTTAAGAACACTCATTCTTATACATTCAGTCATGCTGACCTCCAGTTATAGCTTTAATACTGTTTATTTATGACATTTTGGTAATTTTTAACTCTACCTGATGAGGATAGGTGTTGCATTAATACTTTATCCAGACAGCTGTTATATTAATGGCTTCTTATCTAGACAGCGGTTATATTATAATGGCTTCTTATCCAGGCAGCTGTTACTTTAACGGTTTCTTATCCAGACAACTTTTATTTTATTCATTTGTTTCTCCTTACTTTTTCCTTATCCAGGCAGCTGTTATTTTAACTCCCTATCCTGACAGCTGTTATATTAGTGGCTTCTTATCCAGACAGCTGTTATATTAATGGCTTCTTTATCCAGACTGTTGTTACTTTGACAGGCAACTTTTATTTTATTTGTTTCTCCTTATCCAGACAGCTGTTATTTTTTTAATTTCCATAACCAGACAGCTGTTATATTACCCTCCTTACCCTTTTTAGCTCTATCCAATGAAGACAATTGTTACTTTTTACCTTCTGTTATCTCTTTAACACCTTCCTAGCGAGATAGTTATTTAAAGTAGTTATACCAATGACAGAGAGCATTATACCAATTTTTGTTGTCTTGAAACCTGTGATAAGCATTGTATTTTCTTCCTGCCCTCACCCACACTAGCTCTGTGGCCGCTAGTTCATTTTGGGACATGTCTGCTTCTGTGAATCTATAGGTTTACACATCTCCGGATTTCTGGTCCAATATGGCGAATAGGTTGTTGAGCTGTTAAGGCCTGTGGGGTGTTTTTGCTTCTGGCTACAGTTTGCATATGCATTTCCCTCATGTTGGACTAGTAGTAGATTGACCTGTCACCCAGCTACTGAGTTAAGTGTGTAGAATGACACTGTGAGCTGTGGATTTCATGTGGAATGCTTCTATATCTGTCTGCAGTTGTTTGTATTGAGAACTGCATGTTCATTAAAATGGCAGATGGCGAGTTGCTGAACTAGTTGGTTTTGCCTTATGAAGTAATGTGAGTACAACTGCTGGTTTTCTAGTGACTGCAGCGGATTGTGAGTGGCAGACTGTTGTGTTGGCATTCTGGCAGTGGCCCTTTGCATGTATGCCTGTGCGAACTGTTGGTTTTTCGGGACTGCTGTCTGTTCCACTTTTCACACAGGACTGTGAGGAGTATTTTGTGTGATATTACTGGCACAGGAATGGAGAATTATGGGGTAACCCTTTGTCGTGAAGCTGGAACCGTGATTAACTAACCAACACATTTTCTCTCTTAATTAATTTGTGTGTGACTTCATTTCATTGATATATTTTTATAGGATCAATATTTCCAGCGAAGTGCATTGTACAAATCATAAATTTACCTGTTTGTTTGTGCTTTTTTCACCACTCGTGTGACGACGTAGTTCTGCGACAACATAATTCAGCTACAATTGTGTTCCGTGGTGAATTAGTTCTGTGGGAATTTGCCTGGCTCCGTATATTGTTAATGTATTTTTTCCAATGCTTTGCCTTTGTAAGTTTCATACAGCATTTATGTTACAAGTAAAGTGTATTATTGTAACCATATTTCCTGCAACATTTTCCATGTCTGAATATTTGGGGCAATCTGGTTAGTGTTACATGCCATTTGTAACTTTTGTTCCCATGTTATTTAATGCTTTTTTGTGTCATGAAATCTTTCAGTAAATTCATTGTAAAATTGTTATGTTCTTCTGTCATTCCACCATGTCAGTTACTGTTTCAATTCCAACAACACTGTTGTGTGATTGGCTCTTTTGTGTGAATCCAAACCATTGCGCAGTGTTTTCTTGTATTTCTTACATTTGGTCGGAGCTCTAAGTACATCTGGCCCCCCATGTGGCAACTTTGATTTTGTTCTTAGCGTTTTTGAAAGTCAAGCACACGCGTTTTATAGCAGTGTTTATTGCAGCAAGTCACTTTCATTGAATGTCGGAAAGAGAGACCTGAAATGTTATATTTTATTTCAGCAAGTCACTTTCATTGAATGTCAGAAAGAGAGAACTGAAATGTTATATTGAGTCTATTCTGCTGTATGACCGTGAATCATGCAGTATGAACAACCAAATTAGGACGAGCTCAGAGGCAGCGGAGATGAGGTTTTGAGGACGGCCTGGTGTGGGTGGGTTGAGAACTTATGATCAAATGTTGAATAAAGGGCAGAAGAACAAGACTTGTGTGGGGCACTGCCTGGCAGTAATCGGGAAATGGGCATCTATGGACAAGGGGGATGTGGTTGGTCGTCTGTGGGACCAGGTGGAGAAAGCTGTGGAACAGACTGAGTGTCTGTATGTGGAGAGGATATGGCGGAAGATCGGCAGGGTCTCTGGACGAATCTCAAAACTGAGAGGGAAGACCAGGAGACCTTTCAGGCAGATGGCAGTTGGAACCATTAGTAGTAAAACTCTTCCCTGGCTGTTGAACGAGGGGATGGAGCGTGTATGGGAATGTCCTGAGTGCAGTGATGTCAGTTCTTTGCTCAACTCAGTCGGAAAATGATGCCAGACCATATTACTAGTGGAGGTCAGCATGGCTGAATGGACATGAACGCGCGTGATGCCGAGGTAAGGGGTTCAACCCCTACACAGGACAGTAGAACTAATATGTTGATCTCTCATCCTTGACTTGGGGGCGTAAATTACAAGTACCTGTGAAGTTGGAGTGGGTTTGCCAGATGGCAAGGGACACTGTGAATAGGGAAAGCTAATCCACACACAAAATTCAGTCCAGCAGTAGAAGTAGTGTGTATGAACTACGCTTGAGTTCACAGCGAGCGAGTGAAAAAAAAAAATGTTAAAATTGTATCAATTTTTATATCAAGTGAAATGGTTCGGCCACATAACTAGGCTACCAACTGACAGTATACCACAAGAAATGACCAAATGGAACGAGAAGAAGAGAATGACCATGTAAACAATCGACAGGGAATAACATGAGTCCATAAGGGAAGAAATACTAACTAGAATCAACTCTGGAAATAAGATATACTATGCACTACAACATCTACTAAAATCAAAGGCGCTATCTCGTAACACCAAAATCACAATATACAAAACACTGATCAGACCAGTTGTGCTGTATGGCTCTGAAACCTGGAGTACAACGAAAGGAGACGAAGCCTTGTTACAAACCTTTGAGAACAAAATTTTAAGACGCATCTTTGGACCCATTAGGGATACACAAAGTGGAGAGTGGAAAAGAAGAAGTAACAAAGACATTTATGATCTGTTTAAGTCCCCGCTAATCACTGGTATCATGAAGGCTAATAGACTACATTGGCTGGGGCATATAGAAAGAATGGAAAATAGGGAAAAAAAACTCGCTTACACTCAGGAAATAAATGACCGTAGACCCCGAGGTAGACCAAGAAAACGGTGGAGAGATAATACATGTACAGACCTACAAGCACTTGGAATCAACGACTGGCAAGAGAAGGTCAACCAGAGAGACGAATGGAGACGGCTTGTATCTGCAGCAAAGAACCTCAATGGCTCGGAACGCCGAAGAAGAAGAAGATGGGAATCTCGATATATGAAGCCCATAAACGGGCACTCTCCCGCTGTTTATGCTTCACCTCAACAAGGGCAAAGGTACAAGAGGAATATGATGAGATGGGATTGTATGAATTATTGTGAAGTGGCTGCTCCATCGGAAACAAGTTAGCAAAATAGGGAGTTGACAAACGAGAGATGTTGAACTTTCTGCGTTTCCTTATTATTTGAATCCTTTCATAAGTTAGGCCATGTTGTGTTGCTTTAGAATGTTCTTCTTCAGCTCTCATATAAGTTGTTCATATTCTCAGAGTTTTGTGTGTAGTTACTTTATGCCTTGGTTGCAGCTTCCACTTCCTCATGTCTCATTTGTCAGGTTTTCTAATGACATTTTGCGCTTGTTTTCACAGAACTTTTACAAACGTTCTATGACATCTCCATTACATCTACAAAGACAATGCAGACCAGCGCAGTCACAATAAAGACAAAAATTGTTTTGAGATGTTAAAGATGTTTCGAGAATTTTCTTATTTTTGTCTTCAGGTTCTAGCACAAAGCATGAAATAAGAAACATATTGGGACAATCTTCCATTTAGAATTTAAAATTCTGATTCAGAATGGACAATTAATCATCTTGTGCCATGCCGTAAAGTGTGGGCGGTCATGGTTCGCTCCCTCACACGATCACCTGTCTCAGATAAAGTCAGAGCATATCTTGTTCTGTTTATGTCACATGGGTAAGCCATCCGTTTATGTATCTCTCTGCATTCCCCTTGCTCTGTTCCCATCAGTTTTGTCAGTTGTCACCAAGTTTTCTAGTTCATTTTTCTTATAGCAAATAGGCAATTGATGGAGATTATGTTTGTTGACTATACAGGTGTTCATTTCAGGGGACAGGCTGGTATATGTTCTTGACACACATTCAAGTGTGGATAATTCAACTATTCATATCAGGATTGGTTATTTGTCTCAACATTTTTAATTGACGATGATTGGTTTGGGTTTTTGTTGTTGTTGTTTTACTGAATGGGTTATTTTGTAATGAGAAGTGTAACAATTGTTACCGTGCTCCTGTTGTGCTGTTATGTTTTGTTGAACAGAACAGTCTCAACATTTTGGGCATTCACAAACTTTACACTGAGTCATCCTAGAGTATTTCTGCTGACTGTTATCTTGTGAGGTATCATCCCAGAGTATTTCTGCTGACTGTTATCTTGTGAGGTATCATCCCAGAGTATTTCTGCTGATTGTTATCTGCCGGGGTATCATCCCAGAGTGTTTCTGCTGACTCTTTATCTTGTGAGGTATCATCCCAGAGTATTTCTGCTGATTGTTATCTGCCGGGGTATCATCCCAGAGTATTTCTGCTGACTCTTATCTTGTGAGGTATCATCCCAGAGTATTTCTGCTGAGTTATCTTGTGAGGTATCATCCCAGAGTATTTCTGCTGACTCTTATCTTGTGAGGTATCATCCCAGAGTATTTCTGCTCTTATCTTGTGAGGTATCATCCCAGAGTATTTCTGCTGATTGTTATCTGCCGGGGTATCATCCCAGAGTGTTTCTGCTGACTCTTTATCTTGTGAGGTATCATCCCAGAGTATTTCTGCTGATTGTTATCTGCCGGGGTATCATCCCAGAGTATTTCTGCTGACTCTTATCTTGTGAGGTATCATCCCAGAGTATTTCTGCTGAGTTATCTTGTGAGGTATCATCCCAGAGTATTTCTGCTGACTCTTATCTTGTGAGGTATCATCCCAGAGTATTTCTTCTGTTATCTTGTGAGGTATCATCCCAGAGTATTTCTGCTGACTATTATCTTGTGAGGTATCATCCCAGAGTATTTCTGCTGACTGTTATCTTGTTAGGTATCATCCCAGAGTATTTCTGCTGATTGTTATCTGCGGGGGTATCATCACAGAGTATTTCTGCTGACTTATCTTGTGAGGTATCATCCCAGAGTATTTCTGCTGACTGTTATCTGCCGGGGTATCATCCCAGAGTATTTCTGCTGACTCTTATCTTGTGAGGTATCATCCCAGATTATTTCTGCGGACTCTTTATCTTGTTATCTGCCGGGGTATCATCCCAGAGTATTTCTGCTGATTGTTGTCTGCCGGGGTATCATCCCAGAGTATTTCTGCTGACTGTTATCTTGTGAGGTATCATCCCAGAGTATTTCTGCTGACTGTTATCTTGTGAGGTATCATCCCAGAGTATTTCTGCTGATTGTTATCTGCCGGGGTATCATCCCAGAGTGTTTCTGCTGACTCTTTATCTTGTGAGGTATCATCCCAGAGTATTTCTGCTGATTGTTATCTGCCGGGGTATCATCCCAGAGTATTTCTGCTGTTATCTGCTGAGGTATCATCCCAGAGTATGTCTGCTGACTCTTATCTTGTTATCTGCAGTGGTATCATCCTTGCATTCTAGCCCTTTACCGGGCAGACGTTTGTCTGTTTTGTAGCCCTGAACGGGCAAGAAGAATTTTGAGGTGCGGTAAAATTTTGGGTTACGTTAGTAAAAATATCACATATAAGTTGTTAGTCAACAGATTTTAGTCAAACAGCAAAAGGAAGGGAAAAGCATGCAGAATATTTTACTTACGTGAATGATGCCGCTATTCCACACATGAACACAAATATTTACAAAATACAACATTGTCTGTGATTGTCAGTCATCTATACGGAAATTTACAAACACATTTTCCGAATCATAATCACTTTCTTTAAAGTCCAACTCACGACTGCTAACGCAAAGTAACGCTGATCACTGATATCTAGCTCCAATTAATAGTCAATTTCGTGCCTTTCAATGTCACTTAAATTGAAGCCAGTGAAATCTCCGCTAGCACTTGAAGAATCGTTGAAATCCATTTTGAAATACAAAGCGTAAAACCCACAAAAACTATTTTTATAATCCGTTCAAATTCAAAGTACATGCTTGCAAATGGTAGCCACGTTGTCAAGCTATCGACGAAACCGAAAGTAGACAATCGGAAGTCTCAGCAAGCCAGGAGATCGCGTTTTTACAATGCATAATAGTATCGGGTGGTTTCAAACGCTTTGCCCGTTCGGGGGTAGAAACGTTCCTGGACACTTTGCCCGCTAAAGACATGTCCATGGATGCTCAGATCCTTCTTCCTTTCCAACATATGCATCAGAGTCCGGCGGCCAATAGTGCCAGTTGTGTTGGTTGATGAGACCCCCTCATTCTCCCGATGTGCCTCTCGTGTCTGGCCATGCCAATTCTGACTCCCGAGTCTCTAATTCTGGACAGGGATATGGACTCACTTGCGTCAAAGTCCTCTGCTCTCGACATCTCTCTAAGGACATTAATAACATCGGCACGATCCATGCACTGGCCATCTGCAGGAGATTTGGAGTCAGCAACTCCTGTATGTCCTGGAATGAAGATGAAGGTGACTCTAGACAACAGACCTCCGCAGTGATTCAGTCCACTGTCTACATACGGAACCCGCCTTGTACTTTTAAATCATGTTCATTTAATCACTTAGTACACAAACGGTATAATGCTGCGATTCTAGCCATATGAAAGCCTGCGTTACTGCCATCATCATGGTGTTCGCGGTCATAGAGTGGACACAGGGGAAAAACAAACTAAATCCGCACACTGAACCGCCACAATTATAAACAACGTTGATAAAGCTGGTTGAACAAGGTGGAGATAGGACCATATGCCTGATTTACATTACGATGTGTGAAGCGGTCCTTTACTTTCTTTTAATACATGGGAAACTGTCTCAGTCCATTGTAAGTTATTGCCTGGTATTATTGATAGCCATGGTTCCGTCACCCAGCTACTGAGTTCAGTGCTTGGAGGTATTGCACCATGCAGTAATGTGTGTGAAGCTGCTGCTTTTCTAGTGACTGCTCTTCCATCAACGATGAACCGTCATTTTCATGGCGGACTGTTGTGATGGCATTCTGGCAACGGCCTTATGCATGTACTTGCCTGTGCGTGCTGTGGGTTTGTTGGGAGTGCTGTTTGTTCCACTTTTTACATGGGGCAATGAGGAGCATTGTGTGCGATATTCACTGGCACAGGAATGGAGCATTATGGGGTGACCCTTTGCCATGAAGTTGGAACCGCAAATAACTATCATTGCTGATAGAAGATTGACAGTATGCGATTCAAGCTTAATTGTAACAACAGGAGTTAATTTCACCAGGAGAATGCTTACTATGACACAAGTGACAGGATAATACGTTTTGTGGGAAGCAGGTGCAGGGGGCACAATGTCAGCAGTGCATCGTATCATTGAATGTCAACAATGGATTGTGTAACTGTTGGTTGGTTAGGTCACATAACATGACTGCCCACAAACCGCCTGCCCTCAAGAGCACTGAGATCTGTAGAAACAGCGCAAGGGACAGGCCCCACACGTATGTGGGGTAATATCAACTTGGAACACCACCATGTATGCAGCCACCACAAGTGTCTTGTCTACACAGCTCTTTCTAACCTGTCACTGAAAAGACAAAACAGGACAGAAAGAATGAGTATTGCCATTGATCCTGACAAACGGGACAGAAAGAAGGAATATTGCCATTGATTCTGACAAACAGAACAGAAAGGGAAGAAAGAATGATTATTGCCATTGATCCTGTGATCTTCAGGACCTCATGTAGGACATCCAGGCAAACATGCTTCTTTCATGTATTTAGTCATTCCTCTTCTACCCATGTGTAGATTCTATATGGTTTAGTTTGTATACAGTTTAGCTAACTGATTAATGCTAAAACAAAAAAGTAGGTTGGAACCAACAAAAATGGATGATGAAAATGGGAAGTAGGGTGTGTCACAGTTATGACATAAAAGTTGTTAATATGGTAGCAGACATGTATTATATATCAAATTAAAGGAGGTTGCTTAGGGAAAACTACAGTATTTGTCTATGTCAGTTATGGGAACTCGCTTAAGATTATTTATCATCCCATGACATTTAATCAGCTAATATGGCATGACTGCATACACCATTTGTCAAATCAAGGCCTCGGTGGGAACCAGAAACTTGGATCTCCACATCTGACGTGGTGGTAACTGCAGTGACTTATGAAAACGTGGTGCCTTGTCGCAGAATATTTCAAGTTT
Source organism: Cepaea hortensis (assembly GCA_963921405.1). Taxonomy (NCBI): domain Eukaryota; kingdom Metazoa; phylum Mollusca; class Gastropoda; order Stylommatophora; family Helicidae; genus Cepaea; species Cepaea hortensis. The sequence continues at coordinate 21,969,884 of OY992895.1, forward strand.
CACCAGTTGAATTTACTTTCATTTACCAAAAATCATATATAAATACACACACACATTGCATACTGAATACATGTCAACAGCATTCCACCAGTTGGCAATCATTCATCTGATCCCCATGTTTGTGTATCTGCCATGTTATAATGTGTATGGATTGTTGAGGAATCTTGCAGTGGAACCTACATTTTGTAGACACTTGTCAGTTGTATTACTTGTAATCATTTCATACCATACTTCTACAGTTGCATGACACATCTGTTTAGTCATTCCTGCAGAGTAATTCCTGCAGGTGCGTGACAGATCTATCACAAACTACTACAGATGTATGACAGCTATAATGTAACTACTAAAGATATATGACATATCTATCATGTAACTCCTACTGATGTATGACAGATCTATCATGTAACTACTAGATTATGACACATCTATCATGTAACTACTACAGAGGTATGATACATCTATCATGTAACTTCTACAGATGTATGATGAATCTATCATGTAACTACTAGATTATGACATATCGATCATGTAACTACTACAGAGGTATGATACATCTATCATGTAACTACTAGATTATGACATATCGATCATGTAACTACTACAGAGGTATGATACATCTATCATGTAACTAATACTAGGAGTCTTCGTGGCGAAGTGGTCAAGCCGTTTGACTCGGGCTCCGTAGGTTGTGGGTTTGATTCCGGGCCGTGCCCTTCGGTTCATGAGTTAAATTTTTCTGAGACTCCCGTGGGTCGTCGCTAGAGCTACGGAGTTCGTGCTTTGTGCGATGCTTTCCGCGCTGCGGAAAGAGACCGAGCCATATGGGATAAAACCCGGTGCAATGAAGTCAACCCTGTCGACTTTTAAGCGACTTTTTTTTATCATGACAGATCTATCATGTAACTACTACAGAGGTATGATACATCTATCATGCAACTTCGACAGATGTATGATTGATCTATAATGTAACTTCTACAGATGTATGACAGATCTTTCATGTAACTACTACAGATGTATGAAGATCTATCATGTAACTACGACAGATGTATGACAGATCTATCATGTTACTACACATGTATGACAGATCCATAATGTAGCTACTACAGATGTATGACATCTGTCATGTAACTACTACAGATGTATGATGAATCTATCATGTAACTACTACAGATGTATGATGAATCTATCATGTAATGTGATTATTATTTTTAAGCTGTACTGAAAATCATATTTGCCCCATTTTATGTATTTAATAATAATATTGTTTCCAAACTTCCCATTTAGCGAGGATAGAATAAAACTCTCAGATTAGTTTGCCTTTATTATTTGGTAGCAAAGTGGGCTATGTTCAATTATTACTTATACCGTTATCTTCCTGATACACAGGTGAAATCATGTTTTGTACCGAGAGAAATAAACATCTACATTTGATTCACACTGTGCCTCGGGGTGTGGGAGAGTCATTCTGCTTTTACAGATATTTGTGGTGTGTCTTATGTGACTGATGATGTCATCAGTGTGGTGTATCTTGTGTGACTGATGCTGTCATCAATGTGTATTAAATGTGATGCATCTTGCGTGACTGATGCCGTCATAAATGTTTATGAAATGTGGTGTATCTTGTCTGACTGATGATGTCATCAGTGTGGTGTATCTTGTGTGACTGATGCTGTCATCAATGTGTATTAAATGTGATGCATCTTGCGTGACTGATGCCATCATAAATGTTTATGAAATGTGGTGTATCTTGTGTGACTGATGCTGTCATCAATGTGGTGTATCTTGCGTGACTGATGCTGTCATAAATGTTTATGAAATGTGGTGTATCTTGTGTGACTGATGCTGTCATCAATGTGGTGTATCTTGTGTGACTGATGCTGTCATCAATGTGGTGTATCTTGTGTGACTGATGCTGTCATCAATGTGGTGTATCTTGTGTGACTGATGCTGTCATCAATGTGGTGTATCTTGTGTGACTGATGCTGTCATCAATGTGTATGAAATGTGGCGTATCTTGTGTGACTGATGCCATTATCAATGTGGTGTATCTTGTGTGACTGATGCTGTCATCAATGTGGTGTATCTTGTGTGACTGATGCCATCATCAATGTGTATGAAATGTGGTGTATCTTATGTGACTGATGCCGCTATAAACGTGTATCAAATAAAAGATACACATTTCTTCTCCCTCCTCATGCATCCAAAGTACGCTGGTTGTGTTGTATGTCTGAAGCTGAGCAGTGATATTTGCCACCTTAGACTGAATATCTAACTCGAGCAGGGTATTCTTTGGTCTCGGCTGTCTTTTCTTATCTTGATCTTCTTATAGTCTAACAAAGTCTTGATCACTCCCCAAATTCTTCATTGCATACAACAGAGAACAAGGTTTGTACAACATTTTCAATCAGAGATGTTCAACTGTAGGTGATCCATGTAAGGCAGACATGGTCGGGGTCCTTTGGGATAGTGTGTATAGTGCGGAAGAAAGAAAGCTCACCAGAGTCCAGAGAGAATGGTGCCGCAGGCCAGAGGATCTGGCCGACACTCAGAACTACAAAGAAAGGCCAGATGGACACATAGACTGCTACTGGTATACCATTAGTATTGGGCCTCTTCACTGGCTGTTGGAGGTGACAGAGCACATATGGGAATGTCTTGAGTGCTATGATTTCGGTTCTTGGCTCAAAACTGAACTGCTTTTCTGTCACGTGAACACCGCTTGCCTTCCTGTTTTAAGGTGCATGGAGTTTGCCTCTGTCATAAGTTGAGTCGTTACCGCGTCTGAATCCCCAAGTAATAAAGTATTTCCCTGACCAAACCTCTTCCTTGCTTAACCCCTGAGGGCTTTCTTTATAGATCCTCCAATTAAATTTTACTCTCTCTCTCACAGAGAGAAATTGTTGCATGCCCTTTGTAGGATATACGATTAAGCTCAGGTTGATTTTCTAGGTTCAATAGCTTGCCATTTCTTTCTGAACAAGAAGTCAGTATTTAAGTGTTAACCCTACCAGACCTGAGGCCCTGAACCTAACTGTCCCCTATACCTGGGCTCCTGAGCATTAAAGAGAAAAAACCAACATGATATAGAAAAATGTTAGTTACATGTGGTTAGAATAAGATGGAACTTGGAGACATTGTAGAAAATAGGTTTACCTTTCATCTAGCGCCAATATTCCACCTTTGCGTGCCAATCCATTCTGAATAAACCAATTATTTTTAGTTTGTGACACACATTTATCATGAAATAGGCAAAATACCGAAAATTAGGTACAGCGGTAGATTAGGAAATTACTGAAAAATTGGTACAGCGGTCTGGTAGGGTTAAGTCCAACTTAATGCTAGTGTAGGGGTTGAACCACCATCAGCACACAAGAAGACAGGGGCGATAGCTCTTATTCTTTCTACCACATCGACACCTGTTCTACCTATGTTGTTATGACTGTTGAGATTTCCAGAGTGTTTGTTCTCTTACAATGACATATATATAACAGAAAGGTCAAGGCACCAAAATACACTGCAAACACATGAAATAAAACAATTTAATCTATAATCACATTATTTATAAACAGGACATAATACAACAACTCGTATTTGAGGAGTTAACTTGAAACACCTGCAGCTTTCTATATCTCTTTGTTTTCTTCTCTGTTCACAATATTCTCAATATCCTTATTTTTGTACCTAACATATATCATTTATCCTTGTATTATATCATTTAACTTATCCTTATGTCTTTACCTATATCCCTTATCCTTGTATTATCTCACATTTCCTTGCGTCTTCTCCTATAACACTTATCCTTATGTCTTCACCTATATCCCGTATCCTTGTATTATCTCACATTTCCTTGTGTCTTCTCATATATCCCTTATCCTTGTATTATCTCACATTTCCTTGTGTCTTCTCCTATAACACTTATCCTTGTGCCTTCACCTATATCCCTTATCCTTGCATTATCTCTCATTTAACTTATCCTTATGTCTTCACCTATATCCCTTATCCTTGTATTATGTCACATTTCCTTGTGTCTTCTCCTATAACATGTATCCTTGTGTCTTCACCTATATCCCTTATCCTTGCATTATCTCTCATTTAACTTATCCTTATATCTTCACCTATATCCCTTATCCTTGTATTATGTCACATTTCCTTGTGTCTTCTCCTATAACACTTATCCTTGTCTTCACCTATATCACTTATCCTTGTATTATCTCATGTTTCACTTGTCCTTATGTCTTCACCCTATCACTCAACTTTGTGTCTGACACTTATATCACTTCACCTCGTGTCTTACACACAATACCACTTATCCTTTCACTGCCTATCTTGTATATTATAATCTGTCTTGACATAAACATGCATGTGCACGCATTCACTTGCATACAGTTAATATAACTTATTTTCAGTGAAGCAACAAACGTTAATTTCCCAATTTCCATCTGCAACAAACAGTCATTTCCAGTTTCAATGTAAATGCCAGTCCACTTACATAGGCAGAACGAAACAATACTTAAAAAGTAGAATAGCAGAGCATATACGTAAACAGCTTAGGAAGTTAACATTGGAAAATTCTGGCAAGCCTCCTGCCCTTAGCAATGACCAGAAGGAGCCAACACGTTCAGTAACACGCCATTTAATAAAATCTGGACATGTTGCAGATGAAATTTTCACTAATAACCAAATGTTACTCAGAGGCATCTGCTATTCACTTGGGTAAACCACAATTATGCGAGCAGAAAGACATGACAGTCTAAAACTGCCATGATGACATTTAAATATTGTATAGTTTTATTTTGATTGAAATAACTCATTATGCTACCTCATAATATGTGGAACTTCCCCCTGCAGTATGCACCTAATGAGATACAGCATCCCACAGAAGTCGGATGTGTTGGCCTAACGGCGCAAGAACGCAGCTCTGCTGTAAACATGCTCAACGCAGTCACGTCCGAAAAAAAAGAAACTCCGGATGAACGCAGAAGAAGAAGAGAAGATACAGCATGATGTGCCAGGCAATAAACTGCAATATATTGTTTGATGTCTTCACTATTCACATTCCACAATTAATAGGTTTCAATCCTACACTCACACCAGTTGTCTATTCCTCTGTAGATTGTAAGGATTACTTTTGAATTTGAGATTTTCTACTGGTACCTAAATTGGCGCTGTGCGAAGGGGTTATGAATGCAAATCGTAATCTCACATACCACATTCGAAACACAGCTGCGGGCGATTTGGAAGCAGACCATCTTTTCTTGAATTTCAAACACATGCATGAGTGCTAACTACTGAATGTAAACTTGCCAAGAAATCTCAAACAGTCAAAACAACACTGGGATTGACTGCCACGTCTTGTAAAGGATATGCAACTAACTAACCCAGCTTCAGCATTACATACAAATGAGGCAGTGCTGTAGCTCGTCCATTCTCTAGAGTTCTTAGTCCACAACTTTGCCTTCCTCTTGGTTATGTCTTCAACCTGCACCTTGCCGAATAGTGTTCAAGAAGAAATCCTTGCAAGTAGCCTGGCCACTGATATTTCACTACTGACCAGAGAGATTCGTGGTCATCTGTGTTTGTATTTGCTCACTCCCTAACAAAGACCAGCTCACAAAGCATCCAGTTTGACTTCTGCTAGGAGAGACCAAGAACTTATGGGCTTGCCTCAGGTGCGGTGACATCAATTCTTCACCATAAATTCCTAATGAAGAAAGACATATCCACGTACTATCTTTAAGAGAAACTTTCATGCCAGTATTCGCACCAGTACTGAGGTCAGCTGGTAGTGCTGTTTGAGAGCTGAGGAGCTATGGCTGTTTCCCTCACAACACACTGTACAGGACTTGGCTGTTTCCCTAGCCGCCACCACACACACTACAGGACTTTGCTGTTTCCCTCACTGCCACCGCACATACTGTACAGTACTTGGCTGTTTCCCTCACTGCCACCACACATACTGTACAGTACTTGGCTGTTCCCTCACCACCATCACACACACTACAGGACTTTGCTGTTTCCCTCACTGCCACCACACATCCTGTACAGTACTTGGCTGTTTCCCTCACCACCATCACACACACTACCGGGCTTGGCCGTTTCCCTCACTGCCACCACACATACTGTACAGTACTTGGCTGTTTCCCTCACCACCATCACACACACTACAGGGCTTGGCCGTTTCCCTCACTGCCACCACACATACTGTACAGTACTTGGCTGTTTCCCTCACCACCATCACACACACTACAGGACTTGGCTGTTTCCCTTGCTGCCACCACACACTACAGGACTTGGCTGTTTATTTCACTTCTCACCAATACAAATCCTGATGAACTAGAACCCATACATCTAGATGTGGGAGATGCAGGTATCCTGGCTGCTGCTTCTCCTTAACCATCTACAACATTCACTCACTACTAACCACTTGAACACCGACTCTTTAACCATTTGAAGATCCACTCCTAACAACATGAACATCTGCTCCTCCAAACCAGCTTCACCATCCACTCTTAATACCCGAATTCATCCCATAAAATGCAAGTACATAAATCACAAATTTGTTTTAAAAACCACACATACCCCCACACACTCTGAGTCACCTCACCTGTATATATCCATTACTTTCAAATACACACAACTCTCATGCAAGAGAGTAGGACCATTCATAAATAAAGCAAGACTCTCTCTCTCTCTCTCTCACACACACACGCAAACACATATTCCCACACACAAGACAATCATTTCTTCCACTTCTCCTGGTGCTGATACGAGGTCATAGGTTTGCCGCCAGACCCACAAGTGCCGACACCCACTTTGCCTGTGATGTGGTCCGGCGTGGCAAAGATGCTTTTCTTGACTTTTCCTTTACTTGTCTTTGCAAAGGTCTGAAATACAAGAAACATACATGTCACGGGCACACACAAACATACGCCATCATCATCAGCAAGTGCCCTGCCAGCTGGCGTAGGCGTTCATGGCTCTCCAAAGATCTCGGTCTTTGGTGTTCTGGATCAACTCTGCTGATGATATTCCTCCATGCCACCGTTTCAATCCGTCCAGCATCATTTCTCTTGGTCGGCCTCTGCCTCTCTTCCCCTGGATCTTTCCAGTTGTCACTCAATATTTCCAGAATGACCAAACCATTCACATAATTACTAATGCATTAATTGTGTGCCGACACCCATAATCACACTACCCAGGCATATTCCTACACAGAGGTCAGCATGGCTGAATGGAAAAGGGATGTGCTCTTAAACATTCAGTGTGCTGATGCTGAGGTAGCGGGTTCAACCCCTACACCGGACAGTTGAACTAAAAAGTTGGCTTCTCATCCTTGGGACAAATTACAAGCACCTCTGAAGTCAGAGTGGGTTCGCCAGATGGCGAGGGGCACTGGTAATAGGGAAAGCTAATCCACATGCAAAAAGCAGTCCAATGCACTAGAGGCAGTGTGTGGACCATGCTTGAGTTCAAAGCGAGCACAACCAAAAACAAATGGTTGCACATCTCACATAACATGAATGTAGAAAACAAATGGTTGCACATCTCACATAACATGAATGTAGAAAACAAATGGTTGCACATCTCACATAACATGAATGTAGAAAACAAATGGTTGCACATCACACATAACATGAATGTAGAACACAAATGGTTGCACATCTCACATAACACGAATGTAGAAAACAAATGGTTGCACATCTCACATAACATGAATGTAGAAAACAAATGGTTGCACATCTCACATAACACGAAATGTAGAAATCCCAAACTGACAGGGACAACAAAGACTATGTTATCCACAGCCTGTGCCATCAGCTTACTCTGACACAGTCATGAGTCCTGGAGGATCACTATGTCCAGCAAGAGAACAGACATCACACCTTTCACTTAATCATGTCTGTGTTTAACCCTTGGCATTCTGAGTAACCAGCTCCGAACTGGCTTGAGGAAGAGTCAGTTACTATAATACATAATACTGACCTTGTGGTTAGTCTTACCCAGTGGTTCTCAACCAGTGGGGAATTCCCCCCAGAGGGGAATTTTAGGGTTTCCAATGGGGGGAATTAAGATTATTTTAAGATCGTGTTAATATAACAACCGATTACTTTATATTGTCTATACCTCCATACTTCACGGTTCTGTTCTTCTCGCCCTTCTGAAATTTGTTTTATAACATAAGTAGACCCGCAAGTCATGTTTTATGCAAGTCTAGACTTGTTCTAGTATGTTATTAAAGTTAGCTTCCATTTTTACGTATACTATGTAGGGGCGGGGGTGGAGGGGGAAATTTATAGGGAGGAAATACAGGGGGGAGGAGGGGGGAGAGGAAGAATTGACATTCTGAACATATGGTGCAGGGGTGCATGGGCCAAAAAAGATTGAGAACCACTGGTCTAACCAATACATAAAACTGACCTTTGTGATTAATGTCTAACCATTAAATAAAACTGACCTTGTGGTTACAATCTAATCAATACATAAAACTGACCTTAAGGCTAAAATCTAACTAAAACAAAACTGACCTTGTGATTAATGTTTAACCATTATATAAAAGTGACCTTGTGGTTAAAATCTAACACACACAAAACTGACCTTGTGATTGAAGTCCAGCCACTTGTTTTTATCAGTCTCATGCTCCTCATCCATCTGCTTCATTCTCTGAGCTTTCTTGAGTGCCTTCTTTCTCTTGTATTCTCTTTGTTCCGCGATCAGGTCTTTCCTGTTGATGGTCAAGTAGAATCATTTTTCTGCCTCAAATTTCCTTTATGATAACATGCATGACACCTAGCCGTCTTAACAGATGAAAGTGTTTTTATTTGAGCTTTAAAAAAGGTAAAACAACAAAACCCATGGCCGTGGCGAATATGACTGACCAGCCCAATTTGTACGATAAATGTTTGTCCATAATGGATGCATGTGAACACATATTAATTTTCACCATCACCTGGCATCTCACACGCTCAGTGTGTGACCTATCTGCAATCATTTTCCCCTTTGTCTTTATTCCATTCCTGATCTTTGCCCTCCATGCAATGTGATTAATGGCAACTTGCTCCTAAGATGCAATATCAATGCCTGCATCATTATGTCCTGCTTGCACACATCTTTGTACCATAGTAAAGGCCACTCCCGAGATCATTTCAAGGAGGCGCATAGGGCATAAGTCATAGCTCTCCATGTCCGGTGGTTCGCTGCTACCTGTAGTAGATCCTGGATCATTTACTCATCTGTAATTCACCACAAAAAGATGTCCTTTGGTATTCCGTTTTTCACCCTCATAATCTGTTCTATCCATCCTACAAAGACTGAGCATGAAACAAACTGTCACACAGCCCAATCTTTCCAATAATTTGGTATTTGTGATCTTAACTAGCCATTTAATACCAAGTGTTCTTCATAGACACTGCATGTGAAAGCTGTTTACACATTTATCTTAATGTGAGTGCGCTGACCAGGTTTTACTGACATAAATAAGTCGGGAGTTAAGACCAACATCACTGCGCTTGGGGCATTCCCATTAGTGCTCAGTCCTCATCTTCAACAGCCAGCAAAGAGTTCCAATACTAATGGTGCCTGTTGCAATCTGATTATATATCCGTCTTGCTTTACCTCTGAGTGATGACTGTCGACCAGGTCCCCTGACCACCCCTTGCTGATGCATTCTCTCTAAACCATGATAGTCTATCTGTTCTTCTGCATTATTCACACGCTCCCAGATGGCCTTCACCACATCATGTATCACATCACCCCTAAATGATGTGGCACCAGCCAATCTGTCTGCTTGTTCATTTCCAACCACACCAGAGTATCCTGGAGAAAAGATCCAGCGAATGCTCACAACCCATGAAGCATGCCATTCTGCACAAAGCATGCCAGTCTTCACCTGTGACAGCATGGCAGTCTTCACCTGTGACACCATGCCAGTCTTCACCTGTGACAGCATGCCAGTCTTCACCTGTGACAGCATGCCAGTCTTCACCTGTGACAGCATGCCAGCCTTCACCTGTGACACCATGCCAGTCTTCACCTGTGACACCATGCCAGCCTTCACCTGTGACAGCATGCCAGCCTTCACCTGTGACACCATGCCAGCCTTCACCTGTGACACCATGCCAGCCTTCACCTGTGACAGCATGCCAGTCTTCACCTGTGACACCATGCCAGTCTTCACCTGTGACACCATGCCAGTCTTCACCTGTGACAGCATGCCAGTCTTCACCTGTGACAGCATGGCAGTCTTCACCTGTGACAGCATGGCAGTCTTCACCTGTGACAGCATGGCAGTCTTCACCTGTGACAGCATGCCAGTCTTCACCTGTGACAGCATGGCAGTCTTCACCTGTGACACCATGCCAGTCTTCACCTGTGACAGCATGCCAGTCTTCACATGTGACAGCATGGCAGTCTTCACCTGTGACAGCATGCCAGTCTTCACCTGTGACAGCAAGCTTTGTGAATCAGTTATTCAGCCAGAGACTGACAGCTTGACTGCCACCTTTACAATATAAAACTTTTAATCAGACAACAAACATAACACAGAATCAAGCACCGGCAAACCCACACAGACTTACTTTGATTTCTTGGCATCTGCGGCGCTGTCGGCCTTAGCTCCACGCTTCAGTGATGGGTCATACGGTTTTAGCTGCCAATTCTGAACAAGATAAAACATTGAATAGAACATTCTCATCAACATGTTTACAATAATCAACTCAAGTGTCTCATTTCAGGCAATAAAATATCCGTTAAACAAATTAATCAATCCAAAAGCAGCAGTACATGGATACCTCAAACTCCAGTCTCCTCCCATAATCCTAACAAAGAAACATTCAATACAGCGCACAAACTCCATGGCACAGCTGAAAATCCCAATGTGTAAATACCAGAATCCACATATACTATAAATCAATACCCTCCTGTGCATAAGTTCCTAAATTTATTTGCAAGGGCAGCAGCATAAACAGTGACTCTACAAAACAATTTGTAACTGCCGAGAGCTTTCCGAAGAAGTGGTTGTAAAGTGGCTGTAAATGTCTGAGTGGCCACAAAAATGTCTAGCCCATTGACTTAATGTTTTATAATTAATGCGCATTTACCATTTGTCACACACACACCTGCTGGATGCATGCAATGTTTTACATCTCAAATACAACCCCAGATATGATGTGTTAGTTTAATAACAGAGATGGAAAAACACGGAAGGGAAGGAGAATGAAAGGAGAAGATGGAATCACATAAGATAAGACGGAGGGAATAACAGGAGATAAGTCAGGCAGGGGATAACAGGAGATAAGACAGGGATGAGATAACAGGAGATAAGACAGGGAAGGAATAACATGAGATAAGACAGAGAGGGAATAACGAGATAAGACGGAGGGAATAACGAGATAAGACAGGGAGGGAATAACAGGAGATAAGACAGGGATGGATAACAGGAGATAAGACAGGGAAGGAATAACAGGAGATAAAACAGGGAAAGAATAACAGGAGATAAAGACAGGGAAGGAATAACAGGAGATAAGACAGGGATGGATAACAGGAGATAAGGCAGGGAAGGAATAACAGGAAATAAAGACAGGATGGGAATAACATGAGATAGGACAGGGAGGGAATAACATGAGATAGGACATCGAGGGAATAACATGAGATAGGACAGAAAGGGGAATAAGATAAGACAGGGAGGGAATAACACGGGGGCGTGCATTGCGTGTGTGTTTCCCCTATGAGACTAGAGATGGACAGAATTCCAAATAAAATTAGAGGAAACAGACGTGAAATAACAGAGAACATAGACCACACACAAGACAGAGAAGACATCCCACACATGCAACTGCTTACAGGACAGACTGTACTGGTGTTCCAGCCTGTGAATGTGACTGTACATGTGCCATCTTCTAGGACCTCTTCTACCAATGCTTCATAGAATCTGCAAGTGTAACGGACATATATCATGAAACGGCATTGCAATAATGGAACAAATACATTTCAGACAGAGCCTGAACTTCATACAAATAAACTAATGCCTCATAGTATCTGCAAGCATATCAGAATTATATCATGAAATAGCAATGCAATGTTTAGTCTTAGTCAGGTATGACTGAGCTACCGTATGGCAGTAGATGGTACTACCTGCTTCTGTTAGTGCCGAATGTTGGGTGGCACTTACCAAACCTGACACCCCACATTGCGTCAAAGGCTTTGGACGGAGGAGTTCAATTGGGAGGGTACAAGCCTTATCCTAGTGCAAGGAAATGCAACCTAAAGACTAAATGTCATGGCAGGGCAGACAAGGCCTTGCTGATCCAGCAGCTTCTGCAGCTTGTCTTGTTCCAGACGTATTGGTGTTACTTTTCCTCTGGAGTACACTAGACAGGCCAAGAGAGGGATTATGCTGCATGGGCAACACATGGTCTCTAAATTCAGCCCAGGCTTTGTGTTATGGAGATGTATAACTCAATTTTACAAACTATAATCTGTCAAGACGGCTAGGTGCCAGTCAGTCAGTCAATGGAACAAGCAATAACAGATAGAACCTCAAGTATTACACATAAACCAATGCTTCATAGTATCTGCAAATGTATCGGAATTATATCACGAGAACCCCCTCTGCTGTGTGTCCACCGTGACGAGGTAGAGGGGCTTGTGCGTCCCAATGACCCCAAGAGCTATGCCGACAGTAGCACAGCTACTGGTAGGGCCACCCATGTCGGACAGGTCAAGGGAGAGGGACCAGACGAAGAGACACACAAACCTGCTGCCTTGTAGGTAGACTGGGGACAGTCAAAGGCTAGGGAAAGCATCCCGAATAAATGCTTGTCGAAATCGGATGTACTGAGCCACAGGCTTGACAAAGCAGTGCAACGTAAAACCTGCTGCCTTGTAGGTAGACTGGGGACAGTCAAAGGCTAGGGAAAGCATCCCGAATAAATGCTTGTCGAAATCGGATGTACTGAGCCACAGGCTTGACAAAGCAGTGCAACGTAACTTAATTCATGATGTCACAAATCAAAATTAATCGTTATGGTGCTAATCCCGTGAAGTCCCATCAGGCGGCGATAGTGCCGGGCCCCCTGCCTCGAGGGGGTCCACCCATGACTACTGGTGGTCACCTTCCCCTGTGCTGTGGAGTCAAGGCACAGAGGAGTAGGTTAAGAGCTATTGACCAAATACCCCGGACACTCAACATACTACAGTGGAATGCCGAAGGAGTTTACAAGAAGAAAGACTCCCTAACACAGCGTCTTCATAAAGATAGAATAGATGTGGCATGCATTCAAGAGACACACCTCAACGCCAATCACAAATTCTCAGTCAGAGGATATCAGGCCACACGTTTCGACCGTGAAGGACACAAAGGAGGAGTTCTAATACTTACACGAAATACAATACCTTGCAGCGAAGTATCTGTGATCTCTGACAACCAAACGGAAATTATAGGTGTTGATATAATGATAAAGGACGTGAAAATAAGAATCTACAATCTGTATAGCCCAGCAGATAAGGACCTTACACTCTCAAACATGAAAATAACTGACACAAACTGCATTATTGTCGGAGACTTTAATAGCCGTTCAGAAAGATGGGGATACCCAGATACTGACAAAAGAGGAGAAGAATTGGAGGACTGGGAAATAGACTCAAATCTCCATCTACTCAACAAAGCGGATGACACACCGAGCTTCTACTCCAGAAGATGGCTTACCACTTCTACTCCAGACTTAGCTTTCTGCACAGGAGACATCCTCCACAAAATTGATCGCCATGTGCTGGACCAATTAGCAGGTAGTGACCACAGACCAATCAAGCTTGTAATGAATATGGAGTATGTTCCACAGGAGCAAAAGCCCTTGCCCCGCTGGAATTACAAACGAGCAGATTGGGACAGATTTGCCATACTAACAGACAAATATTGTGAAAACATAAACACACGATATGGCAACATAAAGCAAATGGTGGAAAGTCTAAACAGAGCGATAATACAGGCAGCCACGGAGTCCATTCCAAGAGGAGCGAGGAAAAATTACAAACCATACTGGACTGAAGAACTACAAAGTTTGGAGGACAAAGTTGAAGATGCCAGGAAGACAGCAGAGAGAGAACAAACAATTGAAGCGAACATCTCTCTCAAAGCCATCTCAGCAAAATATAAAAGAACAGTAAATCAAACAACAAGAGATTGTTGGAGGGAAAAAACAGAAAATCTGAATTTTGACAGGGATGGAAACAAACTATGGAAACTAGTGAAAGCCATGAACAATGAAGGACCTAGCAACAAACAAATAACAATTAAACAAGGAAATGCCTTGCTTACAGGAAAAAAGGCTGCAAATGCACTAATGGAACACTATGCAAATGCAAACCACATTGATATTACAACCGAACAGAAGAAAGCAATCAAAGATAAACAGATACATCATACAAATACAGAGACAGCAGCAGAATATATGATGGCAAATCTAACAATGGAAGAAATGGAACAGGCAATGAATACCCTAAAAAAGAAGAAATCACCAGAAAAGGATGGAATCACAAATGAAATGCTAATAGGACTAGGCACTAAGGCAAAAAAGAAACTACTAGCAGTCCTAAATTACAGCTGGAAGAGGGGAATAGTCCCACAGGCATGGAAAGAAGCTATACTAATACCAATCCCAAAGAAAGGAAAAGACCTGGAAGAACCAAATGGCTATCGACCTATCAGTCTACTTAGCTGTGTAGGAAAATTAATGGAACGCATTATCAATGGCAGGCTAACATGGCATCTGGAAGAAAACAAACTCTTAACACCACACCAAGCAGGATTCAGAAAGTACAGATCCACTGAAGATCAAATAACCTATATAGCTCAGGAAATAGAGGATGCCTTCCAAGAGAAAAAGCACACACTAGCAGTCTGGATAGATTTAGAAAAAGCATTTGATAAAGTATGGAAGGAAGGACTGAAAGTAAAACTGCAAAACATGCATGTTTGTGGAAAAATGTATAAATGGATCAGCCACTACCTTGAGAACAGAACTGCCAGGACAAAAGTACAAGGACAAACCAGCAAAATGATGCTGTTGGAGCAAGGTGTCCCCCAAGGAGGAGTTCTTTCACCAACATTATTCCTAGCATATATAAACGACATCACAGAAAATTTTCCAGCCAGAGTACACACATCATCCTTTGCAGATGACCTAGCCATATGGACATCTGAAGAATATATTAGTACAGCTAACAGCAGAATACAGCAAGCCTTATTAGCACTAGAGGACTGGTCAAAATCATGGCTAGTGAAGATAAGTGAGGAGAAAACAACATGCACAGTGTTCTCCCTCTCAAATAAAACTCAACAACCTAAGCTGGTATTGAATGGAAAAATATTGCGCCATGAAGAAAATCCAAACTATCTCGGAGTCACCTTTGATCGTCGCCTGACATGGAAAACACAGGTTGAGAAAAATCGAACAAGAGCAAGGCAAAGAATGGCAATCATGAAAAAGCTTGCTGGTACAACGTGGGGAGCAGATGAGAAAGTTCTCAAGAAGTTATATACTGGACGGGTGAGGCCAGTACTGGAATATGGCATTGCAGCTTGGGCAACAGCAGCTAAGTCAAACTTTAACAAAATAAGTAGAGTCCAAAATCAAGGAATGCGAATCATAACTGGAAGCCTGAAGACAACGCCTATTAATGAACTTGAACAGATCACTTGTTTACAACCAATGCAGGATAGAAGAGATAGCAGAGCCCAGCAACAAGCAGAAAAATTTAGAAGATTGACAGACCACCCTATGTATAAAAGGTTTAGTGGTTTTGGAAAGGGACGACTGAAGCGTAGCAACTTTGTAGAAACTGCAAAACGAAAAATTAGGGCAGATCCCATACTTAACATATCAACAGTCAAACCTATTTACAATGCAGACAAGTTCCCAGCTTGGAGACAGCAGCAACTGCCTGAGATGATAGAAAACATTCCTGGTATTGAGAAAAAGAACACTCAGCATGAAACCGAAAGAAGAGAAATAACCCTAAACTACATAAAAGAACATTACCCAAGCAGCAATTGGACCCATGCATATACAGATGGATCAGCCAAAAATTCAATAGAGAATGGAGGAGGAGGAATTCTCCTAAATTTAAAAAATGGAGTGAAAAAAACACATTCAGTGGCAACTGGAAAGTTTTCAAGTAACTTCAAAGCGGAGGTAGAGGCTCTGAAAACTGCAGCAGAAATGCTCTTGATGGAGGAAAATAAAGAGAAGCAAATAGCTATCTTCACAGATGCAAAGTCAGCTGTCTCAATACTGAAGAGCAAAAACAGCACAGAAATAGCTGACCTAAGAGCAGCACTCCATGGTCTATGCCAGAAATCCAAAAAAGTTGTAATACAGTGGATCCCATCACATTGCAGTATACCTGGAAATGAAGAGGCTGACAGACTGGCAAAAAAGGGCGGACGACTACCACAGCCTGACATAGACATAACCTATAACGAGGCAAAGAGGTTGATAAAAAGCACCTATAGAACCAAATGGGAATCAGAGCATCCAGGCCACCAGAAGGATGATGCATATTACAAACTCGACAGAAGAGAACAAGTAGCAATCTTCAGACTCCGCACAGGACATAACAGGCTGAAATACCACTTGTTCAATAAACTAAAGATAGGAGATACCGATGAATGTAATTGTCGAACTGGAAAAATGACAGCAAAACATTTGCTTCAGGATTGCCCAATATATGCAGAACAGAGAAAGATATTTTGGCCCACACCTGCTTCATTTGAGGACAAGCTCTATGGAGATATCAACAAGCTCAAGTTGACCGTAGCTTACTTTAACTACATACAGGTTGACATTTAAAGGTGTATGAAGAAGTATTCAGACTGCCACACTTCATACCACAGGTATGTCGGTTACAAAAGCCTCCCAGAGGCATGAAATGGAATATTGCTGGATAGGAGATCCATTACGTGGAAAGTCCGAACCAAAAGCTCACTGTGTGGGCTTTCAAAAAAGGTGGAAAAAGTGTCCTAGTGGCACGAAATGGAATATTGCTTGGATAGCAAATCCATTATGTGGAAAGTCCGAATCAAAAGCTCACTGTGTGGGCTTTCAAAAAAGGTGGAAAAGTGTCCTAGTGGCACGAAATGGAATATTGCTCGGATAGCAAATCCATTGTGCGGAAAGTCCGAATTGAAAGCTCACTGTGTGGATGTCATCTGCACACTGCATTCTTCTGGTTTCCGGTAGAACAGCCTATGGTGAACGGAAGGCCCAATATACGGAAGTGAGGCTAAGCAGCCATGTGCAGGACGTGACGATTCCTTGGGTGAGCCCAGTACCAGAGCGCTGTGTGTTGGCTCTGCAAGTATGGAAGCCTCCTTGGATGGCGGGGAATGCCCATGGTCTGCCCCTGCCTTCCCTTGAGGGGTGACCAGGATCTCTTGGGCTGTTCTATATGGGCCAGCTAGGATGGGAGATAACACCACAACAGTGAGAGAACGTCCTAAGAAACCCCCGGGAAGGTTAACCCGGTCAACAAATGCCCGCAGAAGTCGGATGTGTCGGCCTAACGGCGCAAGAACGCAGCTCTGCTGTAAACAGGCACAACGCAATCACATCCGAAAAAAAACTCCGGATGAACGAAGAAGAAGAATATCACGAGAACAGCATTGCAATAATGGAACAAACACTAACAGATAGAACTTCAAGTATTACAAATAAACCAATGCTTCATAGTATCTGCAAGTGTATCGGAATTATATCACGAGAACAGCATTGCAATAATGGAACAAACACTAACAGATAGAACTTCAAGTATTACAAATTCATTTGTTTAATTTGTCACATATGATTTGCAGGATGTTTTGATCAAGCCTACCACCAGTTTGATTTACAAGGCAATTTTACACTCAGTAGTAGTTTTCTAAACCAGAAGTCAGCACTGAAGTCCAACTGACCTGTGAAGGGAATGAACCCCCTACCCTTTACACATAATAAACACACAAAATGTGGCACTTATAACTGCTGAAACAAAGATTATTACAGAACATCTACAATACTAATAGTAAACAAAATATATTTGTGAATGTATTAAATGTATGCCAGCTTCCTGGCCTAGAGGTTAGCGATTTTTCTCCGTAATCTTGTATACTCTAGTAAGTAACGTGACGACGGTGAGAATCAGCAGTGGTTTGAATTGCGTCGATAACTTACGGGGTATGTGAGCCGGCTGCTCAGAAAGCAATGGCAAACTACAGAGCGTAATCTTGCCAAGAAATCAACAATCAGCTGAAAGATGCTGAGGTTGACAGCAATGTCCTGTAAGGGATATGCAAACAATTAAATTGCACTTATCCCATCGTTTTATCAGTCCTCCCAAACCAGCAGCATAGAACTGCGTGCTTTGGTTTCATTTACGTGCCATCCCACAGAACTGTGTGACTTACTTATTGACTCACCCTCGTAACTTTTTCTACCCAGCTATGCACCGCTTAACGGGATAAACATTTGTCAGCATAAACACTGAAAACCCACCTTGGCAAGAAACATTTTGCGAATGATGCTGAAGTTGAAAGTGAAGTGAAAACGTGGTTTAGAAAACAGAGCACAAAGTTCTATGCAGCCAGTTTGGGAGGGCTGATAAAACGATGGGATAAGTGCATCAATGTTGGTGGAAATTATGTTGAGAAATAAAGGGACAATGTACGTATAAAAATAAACTGGTGTCAAGTTGTTATCGTATTTAGTTATTTTTCTACAGCCATTTGTGAATTACTTATTAACTTACCCTTGTACCTCCAAAACAAGAATGAAACAATCAGTGGTTAGTCTACTGGTTTCAAGAAAGTGAGTAAGACACATCTACCAACAGTAATCACTTCTATCTACATGTGCTGCATTTTCAGATGTAAATATTCCACCACAAAGTTTAGTGTCACTTATTTTTTTTATTTCAGCGATTTATTAATCAGTACTATTTACTATTAAGTGCAGAAAACAATAGAAACTGTACACATCTGGACAATTTTAACTCTCATTAAACTATTAAAAGTGCAAATGAAATTTTTTTTCAGTGTGCCATGCATCATGTATGCAATTTCCAAGTATATCACTTTAGAAATGTGTTTTCTCTGAGTTTGTGCGACTGACTGGTGTCTCTGCCATTATTTCCATGTGAATAATTGGAAAGATCATGGATTTTATGTTTAACATGGGGTCACAAACTGCAATAAGTTCACACTGCAGGTAAATAATAACATTAGCATTGCCATCTTTAAGATGTCATTGCAAAGCTCATATAAACAATAGTATTAATCCCGGAAAGGTTAACCCGGTCAACAAATGCCTGCAGGTCGGATGTGTCGGCCTAATGGCGCAAGAACGCAGCTCTGCTGTAAACATGCACGACACAATCATGTCCGGGAAAAACTTTCCGGATGAACGCAGAAGAAGAAGAAGAAGAAGAAGAAGAAGAAGAAGAAGAAGAAGAAGAAGAAGAAGAAGAAGAATTAATCACTGTAACAAGTAACAAAAACACAACAATGGGCTCCTTACATGAAAATTACTGCCAATATTTACGTTCCATGCTCACCTATCAATAATATATTTACACGTGGGTTAAAGCATGGCTGCTTGTTTACAAGAAATAAACCAAACACAAGAATGATAAACTATCATTGATTTGAAACATTTCATGACAGTTTCAATGCTAAAATACACCGTTTCTAACTGCTTGTACAAGTTACCTCAAGGGAGCCACAGAAACACAGTAGCTAGCCTGCCAGCCCAGTGATTGTGTTCATAAAGTAAGCTAATGAAACCAGAAAACTTCTTCTTCTGCGTTCATCCTGAGTCTTTTTTTGGATATGACTGCGTTGTGCCTGTTTACAGCGAGCTGTGTTCTTGCGCCGTCAGGCCGACACATCCGACTTCTGCGGGCGCTTTTTGACCGGGTTAACCTTCCCGGAAACCAGAAAACTATATACAACTAGAAGAAAGAGACAAACAAAATTTGTTGGTCATGTGATGAGAAGAGGCATTGTAGTACATCATGACTACTGGAAAGATCAGTCGGAAAAGAGGCAGACCAAGAGAAAATATGCTAGATGGAATGAGATGGATGAATATCATCAGCGGAATT
Organism: Cepaea hortensis; assembly: GCA_963921405.1. Classification (NCBI taxonomy): domain Eukaryota; kingdom Metazoa; phylum Mollusca; class Gastropoda; order Stylommatophora; family Helicidae; genus Cepaea; species Cepaea hortensis. The sequence continues at coordinate 21,990,011 of OY992895.1, forward strand.
TGATCCAAGACACCAAGATCTTTGGAGAGACATGAAAGTTGGCAGAGCACATGCTAATGATGAAAGCCAGCTACAATGCACTTTCATCAAAACCTAATGTCCAGTACATCCCATTTCAACAGTTAATTAATTCAGGGTCGACTTCCCTAGCTTTTGACTGCCACTCCTACCTATATTCCTATTACGATCATTAGGACATGGAAGCCCCCCCCCCCCCCCCCCCCCCCCCCAAAAAATGGCAGACATGGAAGAAAATACAACTGACAGACAAACCGGATAGATAAACATATTTTTTAAAAACTGTCATTTACTGCCAATATAGTACCTTGCGGTGTATGGCAGAGGGGTTTTTGAGCCTGAGGAATAAAGGCTGCCTGGCTAATGCAGTCGCCGCGAACTGTGCATATACAGGGAGGTAAATAAACTCTATGGACTAATGTGTGGACTAAAGAAGACAATGAAGTTCATAGATTGCATATATAGATAAATGTTAAGCAAAAGAAAGAAGAAATAAAAAGGAAGGTAAAGCAAAGATAAGCACAGAGCAAACAACTTACTGGCTGTCATCCTCCCAGAAAGCCATACATTTGTCTCCAACTTTCCAGTTTGCCTCATGTCCGTCAACAGAGTCACCAGCAGTCTTCGGTATAAATCCTCGAGATGATGATGATGAAGCAGCTGTGCCAGAACCCTTGGCTGGGGCACTTGGCGCAGATATCAGCTCAGTGGTCAACTGGATAACCTCCTGCAGGTCACACAAATGACACAAGAAATGAATACAGAGAAAACTTAACAATGCACAATCATTTCTGTTCAGAAAATAAGAAAACAATGCGCCCACTTCAGGAATATTTACCCATTTTACTGTCTACGGATAGAATGATAACTGGATTGTACAAGCAAACTAGCATGCCAAATGAAGCCACAGTAGCCCAATGGCTATAACGCTTGCCTAAAGTCCCTGGGGTCGTAGGTTCAAATTCACCTTGAGGTGGATTTCAACAATTGTCCTGGGCTCTATGGTCAATCCAGCTTGAAATGGGTACCAGGAAATATCTGGACAAGCCAATGCGGCTGGCGTGAGACTGGCCGCATCATGCCTCGAGTACCGACTGATATATACAAACATGTCTAGCAACGCCTGCAGGATACATCTTGAGGCATGTACAATGCCACATCAAAATGTGAACTTGCTACTAAATAAGACAGTTAATATCCAACCCCTCCATGACTTCACCATGAGAATAGCAACCCCCTGAGCCCTAAACAACAACAAAAACATGACATAATAACAATGTTTAACATTCAGTAGGTAGCATTCTTTTTCAACCAGAAGTTGAGGTGAGTGTTTTCTTCCATCTAACCGAATGGGTATCTTAAAAGCACAATATACACATCTGATCATTTATCAGACAGTGTGAACAGGGGTCAGAGGATCAACTTCTTTGCACTGGTTCTATCCCAGATGGCTTGGTCTTCTTTCCGTACCAAGGTCCACCAATAGTGCCGCACAAAGCATGAACTCCGTAGCTCCAGCAACGACTCCCAGGGATCCCCCAAAATTGCACCCCTGAACTGAATTAGAGAAACGAACCCACAACCTTAATTGTAGGAGGTAGGCGACTTGACCCCGTCGTCATACAGGCCGGCTCAAGGTGTGCATGTTTGTGCCAACCCAATACAACAAAACATTGCATGAAAACAAATAAGCAAATGTGTTTTGTGATTATAATAATGAGGGGATTTGTATACAGTGAAAGAAGACAAATGATCATCACCACTATAGCAGGATACATGGTAAATTTAATCAGTCATTTACCTGTATAATATTATGTGATAGAATTTTGTTAAAATACGTAATGTACTTGAACCAAAATCAACACCAGTCACAAATATGCGAACAACAAATCCAACCTATATGAACATGTGTTACTGAGATGCTATAAAGCAAAGAATAGGAACAGTATAAACCTTGACAGTCTAATGTCATGGCACGGAAGGGAGTCAACACACAAATTGATCCATGACATCAGAGATTGTAATTTGTGGAGAGGCATGATCACCCATGCCAGCCAGCAAGGATAACCTGCCAATTGTGTTGCAATACTCAGCTAAGAAGTTTGGAGTGGGGCTGGCCTCTCATTCCACAGAAAACATTTACTGCCAGATCTAAGCAACCCTGCACAAATCTACAGAACAGATAAGAAAGACAAATGATCCAGCGGAGATGAAAGTAGGCTACTCCCCTAGAAGAAGAATATGCAAGACATGTTAAGAACTACAACAAGGAAATAACAAAGGATGTAAGGGCTTGGCATGAGACGGTTGAGTGCCTACATTTAAATGGAGACAGAAGACAACAGAAGAATATATCAACATATGAAGACTTTACAGTATAATTGTAATGTAAAACAAAAGGCTTCAATAACTAAACTAATGAGCATAAAACATTAAAACATTTAGATGAAGAAGACAAAGACAATAGGCTGCAAACTGTGTTACCTAGCCTATTTTGCTGCATCTCAGCAGGTGCACATGCAGAGTTAGAAATCATATGAAATGGAAACAAATAGGTATTTTAAATTCCTGCTAAACTGTACAACACACACAGCCACTGATACAGTTCAACTGTAAAACTGTGTTGTTTTTCAGCCAGAAAAGGATTCATCTATTCACTTCGTATGATACATAACTGCAGTGTGCACCTGGCAAGTATCAGTTAAATGTGCCTGGTAACACACTATGCAACCTATTTCTTATGTCTTCATTGTTTAAATTCACAAAAGGAAAACATTGCTTCCAATACATTCCAATAATTTAGCACATCTACAGACAGGGCGTCAGAATGTATGACTGTCAAACACTACTCTTTCCATCAAACCCAGTGGCTGATTTAAAAAACTGGGACTAATGGACGCCCATACTTACACTTGCTGCTGCTTATAGACTAGAACAACATGAATCCTGCCGCGGCTTCTTTTATCATGCTCACCGTTGAAGATGCATGATCTAGAATATAAAAGTCTAGCAGAAATTAAATTTGGATTGTTCAACTGTAATGTTTATTGAGCTTAGACGATTTGAGGGGATTATATCTCTTCTCATTAATTGATACAGTAACTAATTAAGGCAGGGATTGTGCTGTTGTGTCGAGCTGAGGTAGATTCATTCGTTGAATCTTTTGTGATAAATATACTGAGGGTGTAGAGGTACCTTATGGTCTTATTTTGGATTCATGACATTTGCCAAAGTCTAGAGACATCTCACTGAAGATCAGCCCCTCTCTATGTATGCGACTGCAGGTCTGTGTGTTACTGTTCTACCACTGAATCATCAGTTTTATCATGTATATTGTGTTTTATAGGTCAGATGAGTTCCCTGAAGCCAGAGAATTCTGATTTTTTTACCCTGTAGCCACAAAAACATGGTTTTACTACGTAGCCACAGAAACATGGTTTCTTCTTCTTCTTCTGCGTTCATCTGGAGTGTTTTTTCAGACGTAATTGCGTTGTGCCTGTTTACAGCAGAGCTGCTATACTTGCGCCTTTAGGCCGACACATCCGACTTCTGCAGGCATTTGTCGACTGGGTCAACCTTCCCGGGTGAAATATGGTTTTACTATGTAGCCACAGAAATATGGATTTACTATGTACCCATAGTTATATGGGTTTACTATGTAGCCTCAGAAATATAGTTTTACTTAGTTGCATATCCTTTACATGATGGTGCAGTCAAACCCAGCATTTTCTGGCTGTTTGTGATATCTTGGCAGGTTTATGTACAGTAGTTTGTCAATGTTTTCTGAACAACCAAAACTTATACCATTTTATGAAAACCAGCATACGGTGGTTTGCTGCTAAATCGCCCGCAGCTGTGTTTCAGGCGCAATGTGCAGGATAGCAAATTGCATTCGTACCCCTTTGCCACAGAGCTGGCTTTACTATGTAGCCACAGAAATATTGTTTTACCCTAAAAGCTAAATTGGGTAGCAGGAAATGCTCTGCACACAACACTGTGACAGTGTCCACAATGACCACCAATAAAAAAATTTAGCCAGTGATCAAGAAGATAGAAGCATATATGATACGGTAAGGTAGTAGGCGCCGGCTTCGTGACAAAGGTGTTACAGATGTAGTTCGTAATATCCCGCATACCACTTTCGAAACACAGCTGCGTTGGTTTTTTTATAAAATTGTATGGGTGCCTGACTGCATTGGTTTTTTTTTATGAAATGATATGGGTGCCCAGCTGCGTTGGTTTTTTTAAAAATTAAATGGTATGGGTGCCGGTAGTTCAGAAAGCAAACTACTGAACATAAATTTGCCCAGGAATCATGAACAGCCAAAAAATGCTGGGGTTGACTGTTACGTCCGTAAAGGATATGCAACTAACTAAAGTAGCAAGCAACAGACAACATTTTGGCTACCGGGACGTTATCCTTCAGTACGTCACCACACTAACCTTAATATGATTTTATTTCCCTCTGCACCATACATAGAAACGGTAATTCCAAAGAAGGGTAACTGAATATACAATATACTACATCCCACCCAATTCTCTACAAGAAAGGTATTCTTCTTCTTCTTCAGCGTTCCGAACCATTGAGGTTCTTTGCTGCAAATACAATCTGTCTCCATTCGTCTTATAACCCCTAAAAATTAATGACTTTGCCGAAATGTCATGTCACATAAACTATAAGTATTTCACTACAGCACATCTGTTTTAAACAACACCATTTGCATTCAAATGAAAATGATGCCTTTAACGGACAGCTGCGGACACAACAGCACAATGGTGATTTATACCTATTAAAACTTAAAATAAGGACATTTAAACAAGTATAATTTGAAGTGTCATGGTACTAAAGGCTTAACTGATAGTAAATGTAAAATAGAAAATGTACATTCATTCTTTACATAACCTATGAGGGGCACATGGAAAGTATGTGTCTTTGTATTTTCACCAGAACATGTTTGTATTATAGTAACCAGGGCATGAATATTGATGATCAGAACCTTCGCTTTTCTATATTTAAAAGCTAAAATCACAAAGAAATTCTCTACTACGTATAAATGAACAAACGAACCTTATTTTCAAAGGGTTGATAATTGGGCATGCAGGCCTGTCTAACATTCTGCCCTTCCTATCTCTCTACTTTAAAGACAAAAACATAGCGAGGTTCTGACGAATACTGACCAGACTTCAGTTTCAACACCATCATTAGGATAATGTAATTGACATACTAACCACTTTGTTTTAACACTACACCACCAGCTGGCACTTTGACACACATACTCTCCAAGCCCCACCTTCTAAGCCATACATCAATTAAACTGAGTACTGTCTATGAAGTCACTGTTATGTACAAAACTAAAGTATTTCTGTGCAACAATCCTCACCTTTAAATCCTTATGAAGCTTGATAAGTTCCTCATTTGCTGGATCAGTTGTAAGTGCTGCCTCGACCTGAGAAGAAATGTTTAGACACGATTAGGGAATCATGTGATCAACATAGAACAATTAGTATAATGAGTCACATCACAAAGATTTTGCTCAGAATTATCATGCAAAGAGTGAGGAAGAAGATACAACCTGAAATAGGGGAAGAACAATGCGGGTTTGTAGAAGGAAAGGGTACAGTAAATGCTGTGTATATGCTGCGAACAGTTATTGAAAGTGCTATAGAAGTAAACAAGGATATACATCTTTGCTTTATTGACTATACAAAGGCTTTTGATAGCGTTAGACATGTCAATATGGTGGATATGCTTGCAGATCTACAAATTGATGGGAAAGACATTAGACTTATAAAAAACATATATTGGAAACAACAAGCTGCAATAAGGATTGATAATGAAGTGGGAAAGTATCAGCCAATTAAAAGAGGTGTTAGGCAGGGATGTGTGATGTCTCCAGATCTTTTTTCCCTATACAGTGAAAATATTTTCAGAAATGTAGAGGATATAAATGGAATCAGCATTGGAGGACGAAACATCAATAACATTAGATATGCAGATGATACAGTATTAATTGCAGACAATGCGCAGGACCTGCAACAATTAGTAGATGCGGTTGTTTTACACAGTGAGCAACTGGGGTTAGAATTAAATTGTAAAAAGACTCAGGTTATGGTCGTCACTAGGAAGGAAGAAGTGCCACAATGTAATATACAAGTAAATGGAAATATTCTTCAACAAGTGAATCGGTACAATTATCTTGGAACAGTCATAACATCTGATGGGAGATGCCTTGAAGAGATTAGAACAAGAATCGCCATGGCGAAAGTAGCCTTTAGCAAGATGAAAAACATTCTGACCAATAGAAAGATGTCAATTGAAACAAGAAAAAGAGTGTTGAGGGGATACATAGAGCCTGTTCTTTTGTATGGATGTGAAGCTTGGACAATGGGCAGTCAAGCTGAAAAACATCTGATGGCTGCAGAAATGTGGTTTCTGAGGAAAATGCAAAGAATACCATGGACAGACAGAAAAACCAATGACCAAGTACTACAGGAGACAAATGAACATCGTAAATTGATTAGAGAAATTAGACATAGACAGTCAAAAAATTTTGGGCATGTTATGAGAAGAAATGGATTGGAGAACTTGGTGACAACTGGCAAGATCGAAGGAAACAGACCAAGAGGCAGACCGAGAGGAAAATACCTGGATGGCTTGGCCACTTGGCATGGACGAGACAGGAACACTGAGCTGATCCACGACACTGGTGATCGAGTGAAATGGCGAGTCATGACCGCCCACGCTTTCCGGCATGGCACATGATTGATTGATTGAGGGAATCATTGTTCACTTCAGTTTCTAATGTAAACTACAAGTCGCTTAAAAGTCGACAGGGTCGACTTCATCGCACCGGGTTTTATCCCATATGGCTCGGTCCCTTTCCGCAGCGCGGAAAGCGTCGCACAAAGCATGAACTCCGTAGCTTTTAGCGACGACCCACAGGAGTCTCCGAAACATTTAACTCGTAAACCGAAGGGTGCGGCCCGGAATCGAACCCACAGCCTTCAGAGCACGAGTCAGACGGCTTGACCACTTTGCCACTCCCTAAATGTAAACTACATTTTGCAATAGTACTGCGGCTTTTACCTTTCTTGGCCATGCTTCTCCCTGGGTATAGAAGAAAATCATTAACTTGTACCATGCCAACAAGCCTGGGTTTGCCATCTCACACAATTACCTGAGTTTTGACTTTATCAGTGTCGTAATCTTGTCATCCTGTCAAGCCGGTCTCCGTGGCGATGACGCTGTGGACGCGATTCGTGATGCCACTCACCCGTGTTTGAAACACAGCGGTGACCGATTTGGCAGCAAACTGTGTCTTGCTGGTTTTAACATGTTGGCATGGGAGCCGGTCGTTCAGAAAGCAATGGCAAACTACTGAACATTAAACTTGCCAAGACAACAACGGGAGTAAAATGCTGGTACTGACTGCAACATCCTGTACAGGGTATGCAACTTTAAAAAAACAATCTTGTCATGTGAACACGCCATCAGGTAATTATCTCTTTACCTTCCCTTTGCTCCTTTCCCAGAAATTATGCAAGTGTCACTAAGTATACAACTTTATTTCTTCTAACATGCCCAAAATATGATTGTCCAATTTTAATTTCTCTCATCAATTTACGGTTTTTGTTTCTTTAAAAGCTGGTTCATTCATTTTTTTTTGTTAGCCCTTGGTATTCTTTGTGTTTTCTTCAGAAACTACAGAAGAAAATAGGACCCAATAATTTAATACGTTTGGCATCAGTACAAGCAGCATTCTCGATTTCCTAGTCTCAAGGCCCAAATATTCCTTCCTTATGTGGAGTGGCTTTCAGGTACAACATTCACTTTTACTTTAGCAGAGCTGTTATGATTCACCATGTGGACGGTATCAATTTTTACCAAATATTTATCTGGCCGAGCAGCTAGAATGCTGGGTTCTCCTTCGGGAGACCCAGGTTCAAATAGTAAGGTGTGGAGTTTTTTTTCTGTCGGGGGCAAACAGAAAACTCTAATCTGAACATTTTGCAGCGACTGCACCAGCCAGGTGACCTTAATTCCTCAGGCTTAAGACCCCGCTGCCATACACAGCAAGGTACTATATAGGCAGTAAATGACAGACAGTTTGACAGTATCACAAATAATAAACATATGTGTATTTAATCGAACGATATTTTTAGATGGATATTCAAATTGTGCACCCATGTTTACATATATTTGGAGAGTTTAATCGCTTATATCGCTTTATATGTGGTAGAAATTTATTTCTGCAGATATATTGTTTGGTTTGTGAATGGAAAGCCAAGATGGCGGCCGACACGAGTATCGATCGGACTAGGCTAACATGCAATTTGTTGAACTACTAAAGTTAAAGAGAATACAAGTTTAAAGATTATAAATAATTTATTTGTATACTTTTACTATTTTTTTGTCATTTAACATGACAGTACATATTTTTGAAGTCAGTTTTCATATCCGTCTATGACCCGATTGAGACAATCTCACACGGACTGGCAGCGGAGGTACTGAGACATAAAGGAGAGCTCCAGAATTATGGGAATCATGACAATGTTTTTGCAGGAGATAACGAACATCAAATGTGAAAATCTCCGCTTAGAATTGACTTACAGGCATCAATGAGGTACCATTAGATTTGGTTTTTCAAGGCCTATCTATCTGTGGTGGTCTCATTAGTATATACTCAACCTGAAAATCATGATCGAACCTGCTCGACATTGGTTTGGAAAGAACAGTGACGGAATGTCAATGTGTGATCCATAAAGTTAAAAAAAAACAACAGAGAGGAAGCGAGAGTAAGACCAGCACGAAGATGCACAAAAGACATTGAAGACACATTGAGTATGAAAATGCACGAGGCAGAGGAAATAGCAAGGAATTGAGAATCTTTTTGGCTGCCCGTAGAGAAGAATGTAGATTTTAGATAATTACTGAGACCAGCCGTCATTCTGCAAAGGACATACATGCTACATAATGAAAACATCTAAACAAAAAATATATGAATAAAATTTGGTGGAACTGCGGTAAAGCCGTGAAAATGTAAACAATATCAAATAACACAAAGTAATGCAGCTTTACATATCAGAATTACGATACATACAGGATGTTGCGCCGACTAGCCTTCATCAGCAAACAAACACATACACAAAACACAGCATATAGTCATACTGGTAGCTCCCCCGTGTCCCTTTGACCCCATGTGTTGTCGATGAATGAAAACTACATATCGGACAGCATATGGGATAGGGGCCAGACTAAGCGAGACACAACCTGCTGCTCTGCAGGTAGACTGAGGATAGCAGTCAAAAGTGTAAATCAGGTGCACGAAGACAGAAGTTCTTGGTCTCTGTCGAGGGTTGTGGCCGAAAACCTCTAAGCCATAAACCCTCAGATGTGAGAGCCAGGCCGATACCCACCTACCGAAACATGGAGGTGAGATACTGAGCACGCTACATGCCCAGTTCAGCTTACTTGTCCGAAGGCTCTCAGCTGGGGGATATGAGGGATCCCCGGAAGAGAGGGTTTGGCCGTTTCTCGCTCACTGCTGCACGGAGGTAAGGTGCTGAGTCGGCAGCACATGTAGCCTACCTCGTGAGCGAGTACTAAAAGGTAGAAGAAGTGCACCAGGCGAATGAAAATGGTTACGAAAATTGTTATCTAACTCATAGATACAGGTGGATACAAAGGTGGAAAAACATCTCAATAACACGAAATGGAACACACGTTTAGCGAATCCATTGCGTTGTCCGAAGTGAAAGCTTACCTAGTAGATGTCGCCCGCAGACTGATGGTTCCTGGTATGTGCTTGAGCGACCAGTGGCAAGCGAGATGCCCAACACTGGAAGTGAGGAACTAAAGCAGCCATGAGCAGGACGTGGCAACTCCTCGGGTGAGCCCAGTCTCAGAGCAATATGTGCCGGCTCTGCAATTATGGAAGCCTCCTTGGATAGCAAGGGAATGCCCATGGTCTGCCCCTGCCTTCCCTTGAGGGTTGACCGCGATGTCTTTGACCGTTCTATCTTGACCAGCTGAGATGTGGGCGACATCACAAGTCTAATGTGCCTCGAAACCCGAGGAAGGCTAACCTCATTAAAAATGCCAGGCGAAGTCGGAAGTGCCATCCTACGGGTGGCAAAATAAAAATTGGCACCACGCATTTACGTCTGAGTGAAATGTCTCGTGTGCTAGGAACAGCTCTGACTACCTAGTTTCCGAATGCCGCTCTTGTTTGGAACAGCTCTGACTAGGTAGTTTTCCGAATGTCCGTTATGCCTGGAACAGCTCTGCCGGGCACAACGACAAGCACAAACATGTCCGAAACGAAAACTCGCTGAGTGGACACCGTCTGCAGACCTGTCTGGTTTGTGCGGGAACGGCCCGGGGTGAACGAAATGCCCAATATATTGAAGTGAGGAATTAAAGCATCCCAGCAGCAGGGCGCTATGTGTTGGCCCTACAAATATGGAAGCCACCCTGGATGGCGGAAAATGCCATGGACTGTCCCTGCCTTCCTCTAAGGGATGACCGTTAAGTTTTCGACCGTTCCAACTTGGCCAGCTGGGTTGTGGACGGTACCGCAAAAGTGAGAGTCTCCCAGGAATGCTAACCTGGTCAAAAATACACGCTAAAAGTCGGATGTGTTGGCCTAAGGGTTCCGACCCAAGGGTGCCTAACGAGACACACCGCAATCACATCTGAAAAAACACTCCGGATGAACGCAAAGAAGATACTGGTATAATACTAATACTAGACAGTTCCATTGTGCCATTACCCGAAATTAAAACGGAAGTGATGTACGGAGCCATTCCGCGCTGATCCACCTTTTCCTGCAAAACGCTATCTTATATACCATGCATTTTTTCGACGTCATTCATTCATTCAAATCTCACGTGACAATAACACACATCATCCTGGGTTTTCCAGGAAGGGTTTGCCTAATATTCCATGCACAGCGATTGGTCGAAATCATCATGACCTTTTATATAAATAAGAATATATTTCATACTTACCGTAATTAATTTTTTTTTTTTGGGTGTTGTTGATAGAATTGCATCAATTGTACATGTATTTTTGAATTCTGCATACAATTTTACATATATCTGGAAAGTTTCATCGCTGTACTAGCTTTATTTGTGGATGAAAACAACATTTTCTGCAAAGATGTGTTTTTGTTCTTTGCGCATATCGATCGGACTGGCATGTACACTTTGGAACACTATTTTGACAATGTTGATAGATTTGCATCAATTATAGATGTATTTTTGAATTCTGCATACAATTTTAAATATATCTGGAAAGTTTCATCGCGGTATTTGATTCCGATGTGGATGAAAAACAACATTTTCTGCGAAGCGTGTCTTTGTGAATGGGGAAATGCAAGGCCATGTGCAATGGCGACTGCACATACAGATCGGCATGGCATGTACACTTTCACTTTTCAACACACAAAACGTGCGATTTGACCTACTGAAGTTAAAGAGAACACAAGTTTAAAGATAATTAATAATTTATTTGTATACTTGTACTATTTTTAAATCAATTAACATGACGGAACATATTTTTGAAGTCAGTTTTCATAATCCGCATATGACCCGTTTGGTTGAGACCAACCTCGCACGCAGAGAAAAATGAAAACAGCACACTGAACCGTAAATAATTTTTTTCAATAGAAAACCATTAATTGTAGATGGATCTTCGAATTCTGCATCAAATTTTTAGGAAATTTTGAAAGTTTCACACTAAACTTGCTTTAATTATGGTTGAAAAACAGACAAAAATGTTACGATCATGAAACTCAAAATGGCGGCTTGACTATATAAATATCTTTGTAGAACAAACATTGTGTCCTCGCTAGCGTAGACGTAAGCAGTCCGCCTGTCACGCGGGAGATCTGGGTTCTGTTCCCGGCTGGGCATATTTTTTTTTTTTTATTTTTCACAAAATTATTAGGTGACTGCCATGAGATGGATACGCGAAACATAGCAAGTGTGTCAATCGTAGAAACCAGAGAGATGTCGTTGACACACAGTTCAAAAACACAAGCGAACACTGGCAGATTAGTGGGCGGAGCTAATGTGGTCACGTGACGCGCCCAGGTCAAAGCCGGAAAAGGTTGTGATCAGGACAGAAGGCGATGGGATGTGAGCAAAGACGGTTGTGTTTTGAAGAGTTGTGAAAGTGTTTCAGTGTTCGAAGTATTCAAAGGAATGGGAAACATCTGAGATTCAGTTGAGTGAAGATTGTTTCTATTGTGAATGACGGCAATGATGGAGCAACGCACTGCAGCTGTCGCTTGATGAACACAAACGTGAGGGCTAGACAGCTGGCCCTGGTGTGGCAACACTTCAACAAGAATGGCCGGCAGATGCATGCCCTGACCAGAGCTGGTGGTTACCAGTATGTGTGAGTAGTGCTGAGTAGTAATGTGTTAACTGGTAAATCATTGACTAGATAGAATGTATTCTCGTCAGACAGATCAGATGTAGCAATGATAGTCGTCAGACGATTAGATGAGCAAGACATTGTACATTGGTGGCAGACGGTGTGCTGGTCATAGGCAGAACGCAAGACGGTAGGAACCGGTGGTCTATGCCTACCCCGTGTAGTACTGTGACACAATAAAGATGCTTGTATCGTTTAAGGACGCGACTGACTTTTCTGTTGTGTGCATCTGAGATCTGAGAGTGATAAAGGTTTTGTACGAGCCCATTATAAACATTAAACCTAGACAAATACCAAGATGTCGGACATTGGGCATGGCTGTAGACACGTGGCCCAAGTGTGTCTGAATTAGTCATCCATCATAACAGACACGAATTCGGCACTTGGCAGTGATATCTTCTTCTTCTGCATTCATGCGAAGATTTATTTTTTTCGGACGTGATTGCGTTGTGCCTGTTTACAGCAAAGCTTCATTCTTGCGCCGTTAGGCCGACACATCCGACTTCTGTGGGCATTTGTTGACCGGGTTAACCTTCCCGGATTAGGTGATATAATAGGAACTATTAAACATTAAGAACTAAAATATTATATAGAACTAAGAAACTGGAAGTTTGTGAATACAGTGTGCTCTATGGATCTGTGCAAGTTGCCGACTGCCAGGGAGCGCATCCCACAGAGGCAGCGAAATAATCACGTATCGGAATCGATGGATCCAATAGATCGATTGATTGATTGATCTAGGAACCGACATCACAGCATTCAGGACATTCCCATAAGCGCTCTGTCCCCATCCTCAGCAACCAGCGAAGAGTTCCAACACTAATAGTTCCAGTAGCAATCTGATTATATGTTGAGACATATAAACATATATATATATCTTATATATAAAAAAGACTTGTGCGTATGTATCTCTGTATGTATTTATGTATCTCTGTCCGTATGGCCTTTATTTGTTCGCGAACGGCCCATCCGATTGAGATGAAATTTTCTACACGCCTTCCTTTCATTCCAGAGCTGACAACTGTGATATTTTGTTAGTGTGAAATCGCCTGCTTACTCAGTATTATTTCATTTTTCATTTTTCATCATAATTTCATATATTTCAGGGGACCTAACTCTGTAAAAGTTATTTCAAGGGGCATAACTTTTCTGTATAACTTATAGTCATATTGTGGCATCGTTTTCAAAGATTTATAAACTCTTTGTCCATAGTTATGTACCGGCATATGAGTTATAATAAATAATGATACAATCTGTAAGGCATTTTCAAAGTTTTCATAAAAATGATGCACAATGCATAACATTGTAACTCATCTTTTTTTGCTTAAGAAGTTACTGTAGTCATGCAGGTGATTAGAAAGAGTTTTCATTAAAAATAATGGATGGTGTGTAGAAGAACGTTCTTTTAAGTTACTTTTTTTGTTGTATGAATTTAATGAAGCCGGACAGGGTCAGGCAGACAGATAGACAGACAGATAGACAGTCGGGAACGGGAACTTATATGACTACTTATATGAATTAAATGAGATGCTCCACATCAGGAGCTGGGAAATGCCGGGCCGGGTCAGACAGACAGACAGACAGACAGACAGACAGACAGACAGACAGACAGACAGACAGACAGACAGTCGGTAACGGGAACGAGAACTTATATGACTACTTATATGAATTAAATGAGATGCTCCCCACCAGGGTCTGGGCGAAGCCGGGCAGGGTCAGCTAGTATATATATATAATTAGGATCCAATAGATGTCTTTGTTTAATGTAAATTTTAATTGCCATATAAAATATCGCCCCTGAATCAGCAAATTTTCATCGCTAAACTTGCTCGAATTGTGTTTGAAAAACAGATTTTCTGCGAAGATGTGACTTTATGAATTGGAAACCCATGGGTCATGACGGCCACCGCATATCGATTGTGCTACACTTTTCAACACACAAACCATGCGATTTGACCTACTAAAGTTAAAGAGAACACAAGTTTAAAGATTATTAATAATTTATTTGTATACTTGTACTATTTTGTAATCATTTAACATTACGGAACATATTTTTCAAGTCACTTTTCATACACCATTTGAGACCATCTCGCACGAACAGACATGCACACCCACTGGAGGAGGTAATCGGACACACTGGAGAGTTCTAATTATGGGTGAATAGCATGAGAAATCGCAACTAGTCTCACCTTCACAAAATTGTGAATATCTTCACTTAGAAATGACATACAGGCATCATTGAAGTACCAATAGATTTTGAATTTCAAGGCCTGTCTACTGTAGTGGTCTCAGTAAATTCTCAAATTTATAATCGTGATGACATCATTGATAGGACTACCTAATTTACATTATATAAGACGTCTGTAAAGAGGAGTTGAGAAGAATAATCAAGATGAAAACATGAAGGCAATGAAGAGAAGATGAAAATTTGAAGAAAAAACTGTTCGTACTTACCTCAGAATCCCAAAGGAATCTTGGGATTCTGAGGTAAGTAAGAAATTTTTTTTTTTTTCATTTTCTCTTCATTGACTTATTTTAGCGTGTTCCATCGTGCCATTACCCGAAGTAAAAACAAAATTCATGTGCGGGGTCAGATCGCCATAGAAAATCTCGTCCCGGAAATCGCTGTCTAATTTATCATGCATTCTTTCGACGTCATTCATTCATTCAAATCTCACGTGACAATAACACACGTCATCCTGGGCTTTCCAGGAAAGGTAGGCTTAATATTCCGTGCACGGCGATTGGTTGAAAACATGGTGAACTTTTATATAAATATGAATATATTTCATAGTTACCGTAATTAATTTTTTTTTTGTGTTGCTGACAGAATTGCATCAATTATAGATGCATTTTTGAATTCTGCACACAATTTTAAATATATCCGGAAAGTTTCATCGCCGTACTAGCTGTAATTGTGGAGAAAAACAACATTTTCTGCGGAGGCATGTTTTTGTTCTTTGTGCATATCAATCCGACTGGCGTGTGCACTTTGTAACACTATTGTAGCTTTGTTGTTAGAATTGCATCAATTATAGATGTATTTTTGAACTTTGCCTACAATTTTAAATATATCTGGAAAGTTTCATTGCAGTACTAGCTCTTTTGTGGATGTAAAAGAACATTTTCGGCGAAGCATGTTTTTGTGAAGGGGTAAACGCATGGCATGATAATGGCCATGTGCCATGGTCCTGCGCATGCGCGTATCGATCGAATTGGCATGTACACTTTCAGTTTTCACCACTCAAAACGTGCAATTTCTTCTTCTTCTTCTTCTTCGTTCATCCTGAGTTTTTTTTCGGATGTGATTGCGTTGTGCCTGTTTACAGCAGAGCTGCGTTCTTGCGCCGTTAGGCCGACACATCCGACTTCTGCGGGCATTTGTTGACCGGGTTAACCTTCCCGGGGAAACGTGCAATTTGACCTACAACGTGCAATTTGACCTACAACAGTTAAAGAGAACACAAGTTTAAAGATTATTAATAATTTATTTGTATACTTGTACTATCTTTTAATCATTTAACATGACGGAACATATTTTTGAAGTCAGTTTTCATAATCCATCTATGACCCGTGTTGGTTGAGACCAAATGAAAACGGCAAGCTGAACCGTAAATAATTTTTTTCTGGCGCTTTCAATAGAAAACCATCAATTGTAGATGGTTTTTCGAATTCTGCATCAGATTTTTCAGAAATTTGGAAAGTTTAATCGCTAACTTGTTTTAATTGTGGTTGAATAACAGGAAAAAATGTGTTACGATCATGAAACCCAAAACGGCGGATTGTCTATATAAAAATCTGTGTGGAAAATTTATTGTGTTCTCGCTAGCGGAGTCATAAGCAGTTCGCCTGTCACGCGAGTGGCGCGGGAGACCGGGGTTCTCTTCCCGGCTGGACATTTTTTTATTTTTTTTATTTTTCACAAAATTATTAGATGATATAATAGAAACTATTAACCATTACGAACTAAAATATTATATAGAACTAAGAAACTGGAAGTTTGTGAATAAAGTGTGCTCTAAGGATCTGTGCGAGCTGCCGACTGCCAGGGAGCGAATACCACGGAGGCAGCCGAATGATCCCGATCGGAATCGGTGAATCCAATAGATATCTTTATTTAATGTGAATTTTAATCGCCATATAAAATATTGCCCCTGAATCAGTATAGTTTCATCGCTAAACTTGCTGAAATTGTGGTTGAAAAACAGATTTTCTGCGAAGATGTGACTTTGTGAATGGGTCATGACGGCCGCGCATATCGATTGCGCTACACTTTTCAACACACAAAACGTGCGATTTGACCTACTAAAGTTAAAGAGAACACAATTTTAAAGATCATTAATAATTTATTTGTATACTTGTACTATTTTGTAATTTTTTTTTAAATTTGTAATTAACTTGAGACAATCTCGCACACACACACACACACACACACACACGAACACCCGCTGGGGGAGGAATGGGACACACTAGAGAGTTCCACTTACGGGTGAATAGTATGAAAAATCGCAACTCGTCCAACCTTCACAAAAATGTGAATATCTTCACTTATAAGTGACATACAGGCATCATTGAGGTACCATTTGATTTTGAATTTCAAGGCCAATCTTCTATGGCGGATTCATTAGTAAATTCTCAAATTTATAATCGTGATAGGACTTGCTACAACTTACAAGTTATTTTTTAAATATTTTTTTATTCTTCTCATCCCGTCGTTACCCCTAAAACAAAACAAAAAATAAACTGTCTATTATAACCCAAAACATGATATATTCAAATGAGAAGATTACTATTCAAATAGCTATAGCAATGTACATGTGAACTTACCTGCAGTAACTGCAATTCATATGTTTTCAAATCGTCAACACTAGCCATTTTACGTGAGATCTGGTCAAACCGTTCCTCCGCTCGTTTCTTGTCTTGTGACGTCACTTCCAGCTTCTCGTCTGCTGTCCAGATTTTTTACATTTTCTTCTCATAGTTTACTCCGTGGCGCGTTAGCGATTGCGAATAAGCACTTCCAAAGAAGTGTATACGGTGCCGATCACTGAACAACAGTTGGATGGGAGGGGTAGGACTCTATCATTCGTTGACGACATCCTCGTGTATCGACAGGGTCGAGATAGACAGGCGGTTGCCAACTATATGCAGGGCGAACTAGATCGAATTTCCTCATGGTGTGCTGATGCCGATGCCCTTGTCAACCCTGCAAAGGCAACGGTTACATGGTTCTCACTAAACAACCATATTGTGAAAACAGACCTGCCGACAGTAAGAATGGATGGGAGCATTCTGAGTAGAACCCAGTCAATGACATATCTTGGCGTGAGGCTTGATCGTAGCCTGTCCTTCAGAGATCATGTCGATTATGTCATAACGAATGCTCGAAAAGGTTTGGCAGCAATGAGAGTCATGGCGACTGCCAATATCGAGCAAAGACTGCTATTACTTCTGTTCCAAGGACTTGTGCTTTCACGCATCGAGTATGCCCTGGCCATCCTCACTGTCAGCCCTACACAGATTGGAAGACTTGAAAAGATACAAAACGAAGCCATGCGCATCATTTTGGGCTGCACGAGAGACACCAGCTGTGTAGCAATGAGATACCTCCTTGACTTCCCGACAATGGAACACAGGATCAAGATCTGGAGAGCTCGTGCATACTTAAAAATAAGTGCAGATGAGCAGCACCCTCTGCATGACGCTATATTCAGAGAAAAGGGTGACAGGCTAAAGAGGGGCAAATCATGGATGGGTCGGGCGGAAGATGTCGTCGGACAGGTCTGCAGTCTTACCAGTATCAACCCAGGCAAGGAATGGGTGCCGGTGCCTCCAGCTTTTAAGTGTACCTTCTCCTGCATTATCACACTCGACAGACGGTGCAGAGAGCAGAACCCTGCCGCTGTCAATGCAGAGGTTAACGCGCTCATCTATGATCACTCAGATAGCCCCGAAGTGCTCATCTATACAGATGGATCTGTTGTAAAGCAGCAGAGAAGTGCGTGGGCATTTACAGCCCGTTCAGCGTGCCGAACCGTTCAAGAATCCAGTGGTGCCCACTCTATGACCACGATCAGCATGACGATGGAGGTGATGGCAGTTACACAGGCTTTCATATGGCTGGAATCACAGCATTATACCAACGTGTGTGTACTAAGTGATTCAATGAGCATGATTCAGAAGGTCGAAGCTGGATCTGTACGTAGACAGTGGACTGAGTCGCTGCGGAAGTCTGTTGTCCGCAAAGTCACCTTCATCTTC
Organism: Cepaea hortensis; assembly: GCA_963921405.1. NCBI lineage: Eukaryota > Metazoa > Mollusca > Gastropoda > Stylommatophora > Helicidae > Cepaea > Cepaea hortensis. Next base: position 22,008,732 of record OY992895.1, read on the forward strand.
GTCCCGGGACGTGCGGGAGTCGAGGGAAATGAAAGAGCTGATAAATTGGCTGGCTCTGCACCCCCTGTAGATGGCCAGCCCATGGATCGTGCCGATGTTATTAACGCCCTTAAAGATATGGCGAGAACAGAGGATTTTGACGCCAGTGATTCCACATCGCTTTCCAGGATGAAAGACTTGGGAGTAAGAATCGGCACAGCCAGACGCGAGAGGTACATCGGGAAAACAAAACGCCTCGTCAACCAACACAGAACTGGCACTATTAGCCACCGGACGCTGATGCATATGCTGGGGGGAGGATCTGAGCACCTATGGACATGTCCGGAGTGCAACGAAGATACCCCAACTGATAACTAACTAACTAACTTCCAATGAAATCATGTCTGTCTGTTATTATTCTTATAGTCGTTGCTGTGTGGCGTTGGCGATCATGTCTGTCTACACCTTTCTGTCTGTTATTATTCGTATAGTCGTTGTTCACAGCTTTCTGTCTTTTATTATTCCCGTAGTGAATTTGAATAACCTAGACACAAACAATAGACTGTTCGATTTATTGCCTTGCATATTTTTCTGCATCTCGCCAGGTAGATATTGCAGAATTCACACAACATAAAGTATATGCGAACATGTGTATATTTCAGCTTGAATGTTGCATCTATATTTTACTCTATGTTGTGTGAATTCAAGAAAACAGTACCTCCGAAGTCGGAGAGTATCTGCCTGCATGGCAAGGTACCACCAGTCTGCACACCAATAAGCCAGAATGGGACAACGGATACTCACGCAAACCTCAGTCCGGTATGACATCACACAACAGGATATCTTCATCCGACATACTCTTCACGCTGGAGTTCACATCCAGCGAACGCAAGCAAGAAAACAGTAACAATGGTGATATCAAAGAAAATAATGACACCAAAATGTGACATAGAAATAGAAGGGAAAATTCTTAACCAAGTGGATAATTGTAAATATTCAATATTGTAAAAAACAATTGTTAATACCTAGGGGCATTTATAACTTCATATGGAAGATGTACAACAGAGATTAAGAGCAGAATCGAGCAAGCAACAGCCGCATTTCAGAAAATGAAGAGTATCTTATGCAATAAGTCATTATCACTGAATGTAAGGAAGAGAGTGCTGAAATGCTATATAGAACCAGTTTTGTTGTATGGCAGTGAATCTTGGAATGTAAATGAACAAATTAAGAAGAAATTGGAAGTAACATAGATTTGATTCTTTAGAGGAATATTGCGAATTCCTTGGTAACATTTGAGTTGGGTTGAGTTAATAACCGACATCACTGCACTCAGGACACTCCTATACGTGTTCAGTCCCCTCGTTCAACAGCCAGCGAAGAGTCATACTACTAATCGTTCCCACCGCTATCTGATTAAAAGTTCTCCTGTCTTCCTTCTCAGTTTTGAGATTCTTCCAGAACCCCTGCCGACCCCCCGCAATCTCATTCTTTCCACATATGGGTTCTCAGTCTGTTCCTCCGCCTTCTACACCTGGTCCCACAAGCGCACTACCACCTTCCCTTTGTCCATAGGCAAGATACCACCAAGAGGTGCATTCTCTGCTAGCCTATCAGCCTGTTCATTCCCCCGTACACCCGCATGATAACAATGATTGCCTGAAACAGGCTAATGAAACTAGAACATTATAATTATATACAGCAATAAGAAAGAGAATCTTATGCAATAAGTCATTATTACGGAGTGTAAGGAAGAGAGTGCTGAAATGCTATATAGAACTAGTTTTGTTTTATGACAGTGAATCTTGGAATGTAAATGAACAAATTAAGAAGAAATTAGAAGCAACATAGATTTGATTCTTTAGACGAATGTTGCGAATTCCTTGGTAACAATGATTTCCTGAAACAGGCTAATGAAACTAGAACATTATATACAACAAGAAAAAAGAGACAAACAGCTTTCTTCGATCATGTGATGAGAAGGGGCATTAGAGGATATTGTGACAACTGAAAAGATCGAGGGGAAGAGTAGCTAGGTAGACCAAGATAAATAATACTGGATGGATTCTTCTTCTGCTGCTGCGTTCAACCGGAGAGTTTTTTTGGACGTGATTACGCTGTGCCTGTTTTGTGCCGTTAGGCCGACACATCCTACTTCTGCGGGTAATTGTTGACTGGGTTAACCTTCCCGGGTGTTTCGAAAGGCATTCCACTCTCATTCGGACGTCTTTGTGTTGTACCTGTTTATTTGCGCCTTTCGGCCGACACATCCGACTTCTGCGGGTGTTTGTTGGCCGGGTTAACCTTCCCGGGTGTTTCGAGGGACTTTCGACTCTCATTGTTGTGGTGTCGTCCATATTCCAGCTGGTCAAGATAGAACGAGCAAAAGCAAACCGGTAAACCCTCAAGGGAAGGCAGGAGCACATCATGGGAATTCCCTGCCATCTTGGGAGGCTTCCATAATTGCAGAGCCGACACATAACGCTATGGTACTGGGCTCACCCAAGGAATCGTCACGTCCTGCGCATGGCTGCTTAGCCTCACTTCCGTATATTGGGCCTTCCGTTCACCATAGGCTGTTCTTCCGGAAACCAGAAGAATGCAGTGTGCAGATGACATCCACACAGTGAGCTTTCGACTCGGACTTTCCGCGCAATGGATTTGCAATCCGAGCAATATTATATTTCGTGCCACTAGGACACTTTTTCCACCTTATTTGAAGCCCACACAGTGAGCTTTTGATTCGGACTTTCCACGTAATGGATTTGCTATCCAAGCAATATTCCATTACGTGCCACTAGGACACTTTTTCCACCTTTTATGAAGCTCACACAGTGAGCTTTCGATTCGGACTTTCCACGTAATGGATTTGCTATCCGAGCAATATTCAATTTCATGACTCTGGGAGGCTTTTGTAACTGACATACCTGTGGTATGAAGTGTGGCAGTCTGAATACTTCTTCATACACCTTTAAATGTCAACCTGTATGTAGTTAAAGTAAGCTGCGGTCAACTTGAGCTTGTTGATATCTCCATAGAGCTTGTCCTCAAATGAAGCAGGTTTGGGCGAAAATATCTTTCTCTGTTCTGCATATATTGGGCAATCCTGCAGCAAATGTTTTGCTGTCATTTTTCCAGTTCGACAATTACATTCATCGGTATCTCCTATCTTTAGTTTATTGAACAAGTGGTATTTCAGCCTGTTATGTCCTGTGCGGAGTCTGAAGATTGCTACTTGTTCTCTTCGGTCGAGTTTGTAATATGCATCATCCTTCTGGTGGCCTGAATACTCTGATTCCCATTTGGTTTTATAGGTGCTTTTTATCAACCTCTTTGCCTCATTGTAAGTTATGTCTATGTCAGGCTGTGGTAGTCGTCCGCCCTCTTTTGCCAGTCTGTCAGCCTCTTCATTTCCAGGTATACTGCAATGTGATGGGATCCACTGTATTACAACTTTTTTGGATTTCTGGCTTAGACCATTGAATGCTGCTCTTAGGTCAGCTATTTCTGTGCTGTTATTGCTCTTCAGTATTGAGACAGCTGATGTAGTATTCTATAATTTGTTCTGTCAGTGATATTTTTGTGTGTAGGTCCTGTAAAGCGACTCCTCCTTTGTTCTTATCTGTATTAATGTCTTGTGCTTTATACTGTGAATTTTGTTGCTGAAGATGAATTGTCTAATGTGTTTGTTTATGTCTGTGATTGTTTGTTGGGGGGGGGGGTGGTCTAACATTGTGGCTAAATATATTATTTTAGGAATGAAGAAGGTGTTTACAATTGTGCTTCTTACAAAAATTGTTGATGTCTTGTATTTGAACCCATGTAGTATGTTTATAATTTGTTTTGTCAGTGATTGCCATGTTTCTGTGTGTGTTTTTCTGGGGTTGGATGGAAATGTGATCCCATATATTTTCATGTTATCTGTGACTGTTAGATCCGGGGGGGGGGGGGGGAATCTGCTTTATTCCTCCCCTTCCCCAGACCCATTATTTTAGACTTCTGTATGTTTATTTTGGCCCCACTTCCTTCACCAAACTGTTTGAAGGTGTGAAGTATGTTCGTTATGGAAGTGTTGGTTGTAGGGAAGAAGGCGGTGTCATCTGCGTAAGCAATTAATTTCCGCTCCTCAGACCCTTGTATAAATGTACCTTTAATGTTAGCGTCCTGTCTAATTGCCTCTAAGAGTGGTTCTAGTGTGAGTACATATAGGACTGGTGATAGCGGACACCCTTGTCTGACAGATCTAGTGATTCTGAAACTGGCAGTGAGTGAATGATTCACCAGTACCTTACTTTCAGGATTTTTATACAATATTTCTATCCACTGTCTATAGTATTGTCCTATGTTACAGTGTGCTAGTGTTTTGTGTATGTATGAGTGTGAAATTCTGTCAAAGGCCTTATCCTGGTCTAAGGATAAAAGGGAGGATTGACAGTCTTTCTGATGTGTGTGTGTAATGAAATCTGTAATGAAATGTGTATGTTGGTGTATGTTTCTGTGTTGAACACTGCACTGTTGTCTGGGTGGATGAGTGATGGCATGAATATTTTTTAATTTGTTTGCAAGTGATTTTGCTAGAATTTTGTAGTCTGTGTTTAATAAAGAGATGGGTCTATAGTTTTTCAGTTGTGTCTTGTCTGTGTGGTCTTTAGGTATGAGTGTTATATATGACATGTTGCAAGTGTTCGGGAGTTCTTGTTTGTAAAAAGCTTCTTGGTAGACTTTTAGAAGGAAATTGTCTAGGATAGGAAAGAAGTGTTGGTAGAATTCTACTGTGAGTCCATCTGGTCCTGGTGTTTTGTCTTTTTGCATTTGATTGAGTGCATGTGTTATGTCTGCTAATGTAAGCTCTGTGTCTAGTGTGTCTTTATCTATGTCAGACAGTTTCTTTGTGTATTGTAAGAACCTATTTTGTTTTTGTGTGTTGGCCTGTTCTGCTGTATATAGGTCGGTGTAGTATTGTTGGAATGTTTCTAGTATATGTATTGCCTCTGTCTGTGTGTTTCCTTGAATGTCTGTTATTGCTCCTATTTGTCTGTTACGTTGAACGTTTTGTTCTAATGCAAGGTGTTGTTTACTGGGACTTTCTTCTGATATGTTAGTAAGTTTAGGTCGAAGGAGTGTACCACGAAATGTGTGTTGCTGGTGTTGTTCTAATTGTATTCTAGTGTGTGTAGGTGTAGTGTATTCCTGTCAGTCTGTTTTGTGAGTTGTATTGCTGTCTGTATGATATGTTCTTGTTGTTGTCTGTCTTTATGTATGATGGATGCTAAATGTTGTGTTCTATAACGTATTGTATTCTTTAGTAAATCCCAAATTTGTGTTATGTTGTCGGTGGGTGTACTATTAGTGTATGTTAGAATAAGGTGTGTCATGTGTTGTACATAACCAGTGTTTTGGAGTAGGGTGTTATTGAATTTCCAATATGGTGTTCTTGTTGATGGCCTTGCACTTGTAGTGTCTGTAGTGATATGTGCTAGTACTGCTTTGTGATCTGTGTATTGTAATGTCTCTTGTAGATGTTTTTTGTGTATTATGTGGTGTGTTGAAGGTGTGTATATTCTATCTAGCCTGGCTGATCTATTGTAAGCCCTATTTTTGTGTGTTGTTGCAATGTTATTAGGGTGTCTGTATCTGAAAGCGTCTGTTAAATTGTGTGTGTCTGAGGTATTGTTTAGTATATCCAGTTGATGTATTCCATTTCTGTTACTTCTCCTTAATAGTGTCTTGATTCCTGCTCTGCCTCCCCCTACGATATCCAAATCTGAGAGTACAAAATTGAAATCCCCTGCAAGGATAACATTTTGCCCTCTGTATGTTTGTATAAGTAAGGTGTCTAATTCTTGGTAAAAATTTGGTTGATGATTGTAATTAGGTGGCGCATGTATGTTCACTATGGTGTATGCATGTATAGTGTTTTCAACCTGTATTATGGAGATTCATCCCTGGTTATCCGTGTGTGTTTTAATTATATCCCACTTGTCTGATGTCTGCAGAATAGCTGTTCCTGACCCAATTTTGTGTGTGCCTAAACTAAAGCATGAATGTTTGAGGCCTAGCTGTGTGGTGATATGTTGTGCGAATGTTTTCTAACATATGTTTGTTTCTTATAGTAGTATAAAGTCTGGTTTGTGTATGTTTATTAGTGTGATAATGTGTTGTAATTTTGTACGTATTCCACAAATGTTTAAAGTAATAATAATTAAATCACTAGTCATTGTAATTTAAGTAAAAACAATAAATGAGATATAATAACTATATCGATTCACACACAAAGTTGTTATCTATGATGGGTACATTTAGGCGAGCAAGTCTTTAGTGGCAAAGGTTTGTGTGAGAGGATCATCTTGATCCTCGTTCTTATCACTTGTGTTGGTGTCTACAAAGAGAGTGTCTGGTATGCGGTATGTGTCGTCTTCGTCTTGTACGTGTGTCTCATCTTGTTCTTGTTCAGTTTCCTTTGTCTTGCCTATAGTTGCTTTGACTTTTTCTTTCTTTGGCGGTGATAAGTCGTCTGTTTCTGTGTCGTCGCTGTGTTTTGACGGCAGTAGTCTTCTATTAGCCCATGTTCTCTTCTTTGGTTTGCTGACGACTTGAAAACCGTCAGAGTCTTCATTCCTTGGATTGATTTCTTGTGTGTTATTTTCTTGTGTGTTATTTTCTTCTGTGTTCCTGTCTTCTTGTGTGCTGATTTGACTATTGAAAGTTTGTGTCAGTGCAATCTCTTTCGAGTGGTGGGAAATCTTCTTGGCTTTGTACACTGACTGTTGCTGCCGTTGGTGACATCGGTTGTCGTCGACTTGGGCATTTATTTGCCCAGTGGTTGTTTTGACCACACGCTGGGCAATTGGTCTTTCTCCCCGTCATCGTGATCAACACTCTGAGATTATTGTTCGTAATGCCAGGAGTGTAGATTCGTATATAATGGGGAACTTCCTTTTTTGGGTTGCAGAGTGCTCCTACTTGCCAGCCCCATTTTTAATCCTAAACACCTCAGCCTTTTCATCTCCTGTGATGCTGTGCACCAGGTTTTTAACTCATTGGGGAGCAATCGTGACGGGTAACCAGTTGATGATCAGCCTGTCTGTTTCTTTCTTACAGTGCTCCAGAGATATGTCTATCCTTAGACTTGGTAGAGAAAACTTTTTGCCGTGTAACTTGTCATACACGGCTTTCTGAGCCTCTGCTGACAGGTGAAAGTACCACCTAGTGGGAACTTCGAACCTATGCAGGTCTACGACGCCTCCAAAAGGTACACCTCCTGGACCAGTTAGGGCACTCATAATAAGTGCAGGTGTTGCTTTAGCAGCAGCCCCGGGACCAGTTATGGAACACACTATCGTTCCGAACTGGTGAAGTAGCTGGACATCGTAGTCATTTATTGAGATCCCGACTTCAGTGATATTCGAATACATCTTGAAATTTTTTTCCGGGGAAATATCCAGAATATCAAATCCAAAGAATATCACCACAAAATCAGGAAAAAACAAACAAATTTATAGTACGTAAAGCTAGATATTGTTCGAAAAAAATGTTCTTCAAAATACCAAACAATTTTCAATGAGCATATATATATTCGAATACATCTTGAAATTTTTTGTTCCAGGTAATAATTCCGGGGAAATATCCAGAATATCAAATCCAAAGAATATCACCACAAAATCCGGAAAAAAAAACACAAATTTATAGTACGTAAAGCTAGATATGTGGTGCTGGTCTGGTTCGCTAGATCAGTTCCGCGTCTAGCGTTCGTTGTCTCGGATGGCTGTGTGAGGTGCACCAAAATGGGATCTTCCCAGCCAACGTGAGTTAGCGAGGCAGGCGTTTCAAGAATGTAACCGCATCGTGCAGCCAGGGTCGTGGTTTGAGCGGGCAAAAGAGCAAAATTTGTACGACCGTTCGACAAAGTCTCGATAAGCGCCCACTCTCTCTCTCTCGATGAGTAGTGGGCCTGCAGTCAGTAAGCTGGTATAGCTTTTATTTTCGGTCACTCCTGCCGGCGTAGCTTGAAAGCTCGTCGGTAGGCGTCCAGTGGTTTTGCATGTATCACCTTGTACCGGGAGGGCGCGCTTTAGCGATGCTACTCTTGGCTTGCGTGTGCGTGAATAGTCCGCCTGTCCGATAGATATCTGGTTGATCCTGCCAGTAGTCATATGCTTGTCTCAAAGATTAAGCCATGCATGTCTAAGTTCACACTGTCTCACGGTGAAACCGCGAATGGCTCATTAAATCAGTCGAGCTCCCCCGATGTGTCTCCACCTTGCCGCGGTGGGGGAGCTTGTGTGTCCCTCTGACCCCATGTGCTTGCCGATGGGTGAAAACTACATATCGGACAGCTTATGGGATAGGGGCCAGACTAAGAGAGACACAACCTGCTGCTCTGCGGGTTAGACTGAGGTGAGGATAACAGTCAGAAGTTTAAATCAGGCGCACGAAGTTCTTGGTTCGGACAAAACACTTAAGGCTACCTGTCGAGGGCTGTGGCTGAACGCCTCTAAGCCACAAACCCTCGGATCTGAGAGCCAGGCCAATACCCGTCTACCGGAAAATAGAAACGTAATACTGAGCAAGCTACATGCTCAGGTCTGATACATGTTCGAAGGCTCTCAGCTGGGGGATATGAGGGATTCCCGGATGAGAGGGCCTGGCCGTTTCTCGTTCACTGCTGCACGAAGGTAAGGTGCTGAGCCGGCAGCACATGTAGCCTACCTCGTGAGCGAGTACAAAAAAGTCTGAAAAGTGCTCCAGTCGAAGGACATGGTTACGAAAACTGTCTGTCTCTAACTCATAGAGAGTGTAGACAAAAGTGGAAGAACGTCTCAACAACGCGAAATGGAACGCACGGCGAGCGAACCTATTGCGTGGTCTGAAGTCACAAGCAAAAGCTTACCGAGTGGATGTCGCTCGCAGTCTGACCGCTCCTGGTGTGTGCTTAAGCGATCAGTGGCAAGCGGGATGCCCAACACATGGAAGTGAGGAACTAAAGCAGCCATGAGCAGGACGTGGAAACTCCTTGGGTGAGCCCAGTCTCAGAGCAATATGTGCCGGCTCTGCAATTATGGAAGCCTCCTTGGATAGCGAAATAATGCCCATGGTCTGCCCCTGCCTTCCCTTGAGGGCCGACCACGATGTCGTTCATCGTTCTATCTTGGCCAGCTGAGATGTGGGTGACATTACAACAGTCTAACGTGTCTCGAAACCAGAGGAAGGTTAACCTCACTAAAAAATGTCCGCTGGAAGTCGGAAGTGTCGTCCTACGGGTGGCAAACTAAAAATTGACACTACGCATTTACGTCCGAGTGAAATGTCTCGTCCGAATGTCTCTCGTGCTAGGAACAGCTCTGACTACCTAGTTTCTGAATGCCGCTCTTGTTCGGAACAGCTCTGACTAGGTAGTTTTCCGAATGTCTGTCGTGCCTGGAACAGCTCTGACGGGCGCAACGACAAGCACATGTGCGAAAACTCGCTGAGTGAATACCTTCTGCAGACCTGTCTGGTTTGTGCGGGAATGGCCCGGGGCGAACGAAATGCCCAATATATTGATGTGAGGAATTAAAGCAGCCATGAGCATGACGTGACCATTCCATCGGTGAGCCCAGTATCAGGGCGCTATGTGTCGGCCCTGCAACTATGGAAGCAACCTAGGATGGCGAAAAATGCTATGGACTGTGCCTTCCTTCTCTTGAGGGATGACCGAAGTCCTCGACTGTTCGAACTTGACCAGCTGGGATGTGGACGGTACCACAAAAGTGAGAGTCTCCCAGGATTGCTAACCTGGTCAAAAATGCACGCGAAAGCCGGATGTGTGACCTAAGGGTTTTCAACCCAAGGGTGCCTAACGCCCACCGCAATCACATCTGAAAAAACACTCCGGATGAACGAAAAGAAGAAGAAGAAGCTAGATATTGTTCGAAAAAAATGTTCTTCAAAATACCAAACAATTTTCAATGAGCGCCAGCAATAATTGATACGTTGTGATATGGTGCTGCACTTGGAACACACAAAACAGATTTAAATTTATACGTTGTGAAGAGAAAAGGAATTTTCGTTCAGATAGAAGTGATGATACTCTTTGCTTCTGTAACTTCTAGTCCAGTGTTTACAAACATCATTGTATCGTGAACTGTGAGTTTCGTGTGAAATGCTTTCGAATCTGCCCGAGGTGTTTTGGAACGTGACTGCATGTTCGGAGCGATGGCAGATGGTTATGTCTCAGAGTTGACTAACTAACTAACTAACTAACTAACTAACTAACTAACTAACTAACTAACTAACTAACTAACTAACTAACTAACTAACTAACTAACTAACTAACTTACTTACTTACTTACTTACTTACTTACTTACTTACTTACTAACTAACTAACTAACTAACTAACTAACTAACTAACTATTGTATCGTTGCTTTCAATACGCTTTTTTTAAAAAAAAACATCTTTTATTGCGTGTTAAAATCGTTGCAACGTGTATTGTTTGTGTTTTTACAGTGCGTTGCATGAGGGCGTGTAGGTGACATATGCGCAAAAAATACAAATATTTTATACATTTTAACATTTCTACATTGAATTTGTTGTAGGGTAACACCTTACAGAAACAACAGCATGATGATAGTGCACAATTATTTATTTCCCCTGCCGCCTCCCTCTCCTGTCGACTCTAAACCCCTAATTTCATCATCACCACTCGGTAATGATGAAACTGGCAGTATAAAAAGTCTGAACCGATCGGAGATGGCGGCAGCAGCATCAACAAACAAACAGTATCAAGGTGGTGGGAATGGGAGGTGTAAACAGTATCGGGGTTTACAAGGCAGAAAGGGTAGTGGTTGCATTTATAATGTTTATGTTGTTACATGCGTTCTGTGTATTTAGTATTTGTGTAGGTGTGTTTACGGAGCGTTGCATGTGGGCGTGTATGTGACGTGTGCATATTTTATTCATTGGGCATATTTACATGTGAAGGGGAGTAGATATGGAGAAGGATACAACTTTCCATTTATGTTTCCATTGTCACACTCTCACCCATTTGGACCCACCACTCTAATGCCCTCATCACCACTCTCTGGTAATGATGGTAAGGGCATGGTAATTTTTGGAACCAAAAGGTGATTGTATCAGCAGAGGCAAACAAACAAACCATGAGCAAGGGAAGGGGGGGGGGGGGGTCACATAGGAGATGAGGTTATATATTCATAAAGGTAACTATAATAATAATGCAAATAATACCAAATACATCAATAATAATGATGACAAACATTAACCTACTAAGGGTGTTAACAGTACTGATAGTAACAGCAATGATAATAATAGTTATGATAATGATACCACTTTCCAAGACTGTGATTCCATTTGCTAGAATGATTTTCCTAGGAATGGTGTTAGCATAGCATAGTAGGTACATATAATTGCAACATGCAATGTTCAATAATAGTAGGAGTAAAAGGAGTTGGTTATTTTTTTCTCCTTGCTTATTTTTTTTTGTCTTATTTGTAAGGGTTTTTTTTTGTGGTAAAATGTAAACAAGCATCTGTATTAGCACAAATTTTACACTCTCATTGGTTTGGTAAACATATGTGGTTTTGTATTCATTCATTCTTTATTCACTCACATCTTTTTGTTTCTTGCACGCACTCATCATGTGTACTAAAATTATAAAATCAGAAAGAAGAGTACTTGTATTTACTCTGGAAATATCTGTGATATTTTGTGTTTACAACATAGGAAATATATCCATTAGCATATTCCATTTCTTGAACACATTTACATGTGAATGGGGGTTAAACAAGGAAAAGGGGAAATCTTTACATTTTTGGGTACTTCAATTTTAATTCACCGCAACAAAGAAGAATCCCTTCGAGCCTCATTTTGCATCGGTCCGGCGTTCATTTTCCGGTTTAGTGTTCGGTGGACTGCTAGACCGATCGATGGATGTTTTTAAGTTTTTGGGCCCGTGGGGCCCTCACTGTCGACGACATACTGTGTATTTAGTATTTGTGTAGGTGTGTTTACAGAGCGTTGCATGTGGGCGTGAATGTGACGTGTGCATATTTTATTCCTTGGGCATATTTACATGTGAAGGGGAACCTTGTTCATCTATATAAAATATATTTAATATTTTTGTCCGCCTGTGAAAGGCCAAGTATCATTAATCACTCTCTCTGTCTCTCTCGTGCGCGCACAAGCAAATACCTTTCAATACTTTTTTTTTTTTTTTTTACTGAAAAGAGCTGTTGATTTAATGCACTAAATGAATTGGGGATGTGGGGATTTAGAGCACAAATAAAAAATACCCCAGCATGAAATGTACACACCACCATGAATACACACAGCAAACACACGACATAGGAGCTGAATCTCTTTACATCGTCAATTCCATGATAGCATTGACAATATCATTGTTGTTGTTGAGGAGAGCTTTGACAGCCTTGGCTTTAGAGACGTTTGCCTGGGACATGACCAGCTCAATGTCCTTCTGTTCTACACCGGTGTCATCAACCTCCTCATCTTCCTCCTCGGACTCTTCCTGTATGGGCTGGGACACTGTGCTGACTTGTTCACCTGTGGCGCCGGCACTGTCAAATGCTTTAAATTTGTTGGCAGCTGCAACTTGGGCCTGCTGGTTCAGATCTTCAATCTTGGCTTCCCCAAAGACAATGTAGGTATCTGAGGCTGGGATCTTGTAGACATCTGGGCGATTAATTACAAATAAGATATTCTTTGATTTCCTGATGGTGACTCGGGTGACACCGGGCACTGGTTTCAAACCCAGTTTGGACATTGCTTTGCGTGCTTTCTTTTCACTACGGCTTTGCTTGGCCTTGGGCACTAGCTCTTCTGGCAGTCCAGCGGCTGCTGCAACCTGGCTCTGTTGCTGCGTGGCTGCTGCGTCATGTTCCTCTAGCTCAGGGGGGGGGGGGGGGGGTCATCGTCATCATCTGAATCAATACCTTTCAATACTTTTTTTTTTTTTAAATTGTTATTAAGTGTTAACAACTTTGCAAGGTGTATTGTTCGTGTTTTTACAGAGCGTTGCATGTGGAAGTGTAGGTGACATATGCGCAAAATTTTACATTTATTTCAACATTTTTACATTTGAAATGAGGGATAACGAAAAACGAGTACAAACAACAACAAGACGATAGTATACCATTATTTTTTCCTCTGCCACCCTCTCACCTGTCAGCTCCAACCCCACCAATACCATCATCACCACTTGGTAATGAGGAAAATGGCAGTAACCTTGTTAGAACAAACGGGTGAATGCAGCAGCAGCATCAAAACCAACAGTATAAAAAAGGGGGGAGGGTTGTCAAGGGGTATACTAGTTTACAATGCAGAAAAGGTAGTTGTTGCATTTGTATTGTTCGTATTGTTACATGCATCCTGTGTGTTCAATATTTGTGTGCGTGTATTTACGGAGCGTTGCATCTGGGCGTGTAGGTGACATATGTGTGATATTACAACAATAATTCATTTGGCATAATTACATATGAAAGTGGGGTAACCCAAAATGTATGTTATTTTACCATGTTTGTTTCCCCTGTCTCCACCCTCACCAGCAGCCGGTTCCAAAACCGCCAACACCATAACCACCTCTTCGGTAATGTTGATAAAGGCAGTAAAACATTTTGGAACCAACCAGTGAGGGCGGCATCAGCATCAACAGCAACAGTAATAAGCGGGGAGAAGGCGGAGATGAGGGAGGATACTAATAATAATAGTGATCTTGAATTAAATTTAATAGCAATCAAACCATAATAATCATATAGTAATACAGAATTACCTACCAATCTCAATAAGAGAGCCTCGTAATAGCAGTACAAATGCATTTATATTGTTAGTGTCGTTACATGCGTCCTGTGGGTTCAGTATTTGTGTGCGTGTATTTACCGAGCGTTGCATGTGGGCGTATATGTGACATATGCATATTTTATTCATTGAACATATTAACATGTGAAAGGGGGCAACGAAGATAAAGAAAAAAAAATGTGATCCCATACAGTTTCATGGTGTCTGTGTGTCTCAGATCTGGAGGGAAATCAGACTTTTGTTTCCACTTTCCCAGACCCATTATCTGTGATTTTTGTACATTTACTTTGGCTCCACTGCCTTTTCCAAAATGGGTAAAGGTGTGGAGTATATTCCTTATTGATGTGTTGCTGGTGGGAAAGAAAGCAGTGTCATCTGCATAAGCGATGAGCTTCTGCTCTCCTATCCCATGCAGGAAGGTTCCTTTAATACTAGTGTCTTGCCTTATCTTCTCTAATAAAGGTTCTAGGGTGAGCACATACAGGAGTGGTGATAAGGGACATCCCTGCCTTACAGATCTTGTCAGCCTGAAACTTGCTGTCAGTGAATGGTTCACCAACACTTTACTCTCAGGATTTTTATACAAGATCTGTATCCACTGCCGGTAGTACTGCCCTATGTTACAGTGTTCTAGTGTCCTATGCAGGTAAGTGTGGGAAATTCTGTCGAAGGCCTTCTCTTGATCCAAGGACAAGACGGAGGATGGACGGAGCAATGATTCCATTTGCTAGAATGATTTTCCTAGGAATGATGTTAGCATAGCATAGCAGGTACATATAAATTGCAGCAAGCAATGTTCTAGAAGTAAAAGAAGTTGGTTATCTTTTACTCCTTGCTTATTTTTTTGTCTTATTTGTAAGTGTTTCTTCATTTTTTCCCTTCCTTTCGTTTTTTTTTTTTGTTTTTGTTTATTTTTTTGGAAAAAATTAAAACAAGCATCTGTATTTGCACACATTTTTTCAATCTCATTGGTTTGGTAAACATTGTATTCATTCATTCATTAGTTTGGACATTGCTTTGCGTGCTTTCTTTTCACTGCGGCTTTGCTTGGCCTTGGACACTAGCTCTTCTGGCAGTCCAGCGGCTGCTGCAACCTGGCTCTGCAGCTGTGCGGCTGCTGCGTCATGTTCCTCTAGCTCAGGGGGGGGGGGGGGGGTCATCGTCATCATCTGAATCAATACCTTCCATACGGAAGTTATCAGACCGGTTATGGCGGACAGGGAAGTATGAATTGTGTAAACTCCTTTAAATAAAAGTAATTCCTGCCGCCCGCCGCCAATTGCCTCTGTGGTTATTCCATCTGGACCTGCTGATTTGTTTTTAGGACTTTTCTGTACAACTGCTTTGACTTCTGTAGAATTTCAGAAAAAAAAGAGAAATGGCAAGTTCAACCCTTAGAACCTTGGGGATGGGATATGACATAGTCCAATACTGCGTCCAGAAACTACTTGACGTACTATCAGGCGTGAGAGTACGCTTTGTGTTCTTTTTGGAAATCCAGTTTGATGGAGACAGGGCAGCATTCGACCGTGATCGGCCAAACATCCAGGAAAGACCAATATACGCTGTGAAGAAAGATTTATACGTTGTGAAGAGAAACCAGAGTAATCAGGCCTCAATGGGGGGACAGTCGTTAACATCGTGCACGGAGCTTGCAGTGTTGAAACATTGTATATATTGCATTAACAAGTATATTTTATTCATTTTTAGCAGTCAAAGTATTTGAAACGTTAGGACGTCAAATTACTGTGAATAGATCGTGTCCTTATTTTAAACATTTAACAATAAATCTAACTAATTGCTTCTTTAGAAAGACGTTGGCGAGTTATGTCCCTTGCAAATAATAAAATGAATATTATGTTACCGTGAAAAAAGGTAATTGTTTCCCCTTAAATTTCGCTTACCAAGTGCACAGGCCGCCGAGAGCGCGATAGCGAATGGTTAGCCCGTAGATCAGGGGTGGCCAACCTTTACAGCAGGCGGGCCAAATTTCAGAAATAATATTTCCTGCCGGGCCACGCAACTAATTTTTTTTTGTTAAATTAAAGTAAACAAGCAAGCGTACTACAGCTTCGACCACATGGTCGTTTCCCACTCCGCGGGCCCCAACATGACTACCGGCGGGCCTCGTGTTGGTCACCCCTGCTGTAGATGCTGCCGGCTCAGCATCTCACCTCCATGCAGCAGCGGGTGAATAACGGCTAGGCCCTCAAATCCGAGGGATATTGCCTTAGAGGCGTTCAGCTTTATCTCTCAGCTGAGAGCCGTAGAACAAGTGTCTGGACCAAGCATGTAGCAGGCTCGGCATCTCAATTCCATGCAGAAGAGGGTGAGTAACGGCCAGGCCCTCACCTCCGGAGAATATTGACTTAGAGGCGTTCAGCCATATCCCTCAACTGAAACACGTAGAACAAGTGTCTGGACCAAGCAGTTCAATGAGCCATTCGTGGTTTCACCATGAGACAGTGTGATCTTAGACATGCATGGCTTAATCTTTGAGACAAGCATGTGACTACTGGCAGGATCAACCAGATATCTATCTCACAAATGGACTATTCACACACACGAAGGCCAAGAGTAGCAATCGCTCAGCTCGCTCCCTCGGTACCCGGTGATACACGCAAAACCACCGGACGCCAATCGACGAGCTCTCAAGCTACGCCAGGCAAGGCTGACCGAAAAACTATGCCAGCTTACTGATCGAGAGAGAGAGAGAGAGAGAGAGAGAGAGAGAGAGAGAGAGAGAGAGAGAGAGAGAGAGAGAGAGAGAGAGAGAGAGAGAGGAGGGCTTATCGAGACTTTGTCGAACGGTCGTACAAAAATTGCTTTTTCGGCCGCTCAAACCACGAATCTGGCTTCGCACTGCGGTCACAATCTCCATGCTAACTTGCGTCGGCTGGGAAGTTCCCGATTGGGTGCACTTCACACAGCCATCCGAGACATTGAACGCCAGACGCGGGGCTGATATTGCGAACCAGACCAACCCCCAGGCTGGATGGATTGAGACGGTGGCATGGAGGAATATAATCAGCAGAGTTGATCAAGAACACCAAAGACCGAAATCTTTGGAGAGCCATTAACGCCTACGCCAGCTGGCAGGGCACTTGATAATGATAATAATGTGTGAATTCTGCAGTATGTACCTGGCGAGATGCAATGAAATATGCCAGGCAATAAATCGAACATCTATGGTTTGTGTTTTCGTTATTCAAATTCTTAGAGTCGTTGCTATGTGGCGTTGGCGATCATGTCTGTCCACAGCTTTCCTTCTGGTGTTATTCTTATAGTCGTTGCTGTGTGGCGTTGGCGATCATGTCTGTCCACAGCTTTCCGTCTGGTGTTATTCTTATAGTCGTTGCTGTGTGGCGTTGGCGATCATGTCTGTCTACAGCTTTCTGTCTGTTATTTTATTATTTTTATACTCGTTGCTGTGTAGCGTTGGCGATCATGTCTGTCCACAGCTTTCCTTCTGGTGTTATTCTTATAGTCGTTGCTGTGTGGCGTTGGCGATCATGTCTGTCTACAGCTTTCTGTCTGTTATTTTATTATTTTTATACTCGTTGCTGTGTGGCGTTGGCGATCATGTCTGTCCACAGCTTTCCTTCTGGTGTTATTCTTATAGTCGTTGCTGTGTGGCGTTGGCGATCATGTCTGTCTACAGCTTTCTGTCTGTTATTTTATTATTTTTATACTCGTTGCTGTGTGGCGTTGGCGATCTTGTCTGCCTACAGCTTTCTGTCTTTTATTATTCTAATAGTCGTTGCTGTGTGGCGTTGGCGATCATGTCTGTATACAGCTTTCCTTCTGGTGTTATTCTTATACTCGTTGCTGTGTAGCGTTGGCGATCATGTCTGTTCACAGTTTTTGTCTTTTATTATTCTTATAGTCGTTGCTGTGCGGTTTTGGCGATCACAGTTTCTGTCTTTTATTATTCTTATAGTAGAAAGTAATGGCAAACTACTGAACGTCAACTTGCCAAGGAATCGCGAACAGCCAAAAAATGCTGGGGTTGACTGCTACGTCTGTAAAGGATATGCAACTAACAAAAATTAGTTGCTGTGTGGTGTTGGCGATCATGTCTGTCTACAGCTTTATGTCTTGTATTATTCTTATAGTCAAAACAATATTTTCCCGCAGTGAATTTGAATAACCAAGACACAAATCATAGATTGTACCATTTATTGCCTGGCATATTTCTCTGCATCTCGGCAGGTACATACTGCAGAATTCACACAAGTTAAGAGTATTCGCGAACATGTGTATATTTCAGCTTGAAGGGTGTGTTTTGCTCTATGTTGTGTGAATTCAAGAAAACAGTAACAATGGTGATATCAAATTTAAAAAAAAACATAATGACACCAACAGAAATAGAAGGGAAAATTCTTAACCAAGTGGATAATTTTAAATACCTAGGGGCATTTATAACATCAGAGATGAAGAGCAGAATAGGGCAAGCAAGAGCCGCATTTCAGAAAATGAAGAGTATGCAGAGAAGAGGTCTTATGCAATAAGTCATTATCACTGAATGTAAGGAAGAGAGTGCTGAAATGCTATATAGAACCAGTTTCCCCGGGAAGGTTAACCCGGTCAACAAATGCCCGCAGAAGTCGGATGTGTCAGCCTAACGGCGCAAGAATACAGCTCTGCTGTAAACAGGCACAACGCAATCACGTCCGGAAAAAAAAAACTCCGGATGAACGCAGAAGAAGAAGAACAAGTTTTGTTGTATGGCAGTGAATCTTGGAATGTAAATGAACAAATTAAGAAGAAATTAGAAGCAAACATAGATTTGATTCTTTAGACGAATGTTGCGAATTCCTTGGTAACAATGAGTGTCTGAAACAGGCTAATGAAACTAGAACATTATATACAACTAGCTGACCCGGCCCGGCTTCGCCCAGGCCCTGGCGGGGATCTATCTATCTATCTATCTATCTATCTATCTATCTATCTATCTATCTATCTATCTATCTATCTATCTATCTATCTATCTATCTATCTATCTATCTATCTATCTATCTATCTATCTATCTATCTATCTATCTATCTATCTATCTATCTATCTAACTATCTATCTATCTATCTATCTATCTATCTATCTATCTATCTATCTATCTATCTATCTATCTATCTATCTATCTATCTATCTATCTATCTATCTTTCTTTCTATCTATCTATATATCTATCTATCTATCTATCTATCTATCTATCTGTCTATCTGTCTGTCTGTCTGTCTGTCTGTCTGTCTGCTTATCTGTCTGTCTGACCCGGCCCGGCTTCGCCCAGCTCCTGGTGGGGAGTATCTCATTTAATTCATATAAGTAGTCATATAAGATCCCGTTCCCGTACCCGACTGTCTGTCTGTCTGTCTGTCTGTCTGTCTGTCTGTCTGTCTGTCTGTCTGTCTGTCTGTCTGACCCGGCCCGGCTTCACCCAGTCCCTGGTGGGGAGCATCTCATTTAATTCATATAAGTAGTCATATAAGTTCCCATTCCCGACTATCTGTCTGTCTGTCTGTCTGTCTATCTGTCTGTCTGTCTGTCTGTCTGTCTGTCTGTCTGTCTGTCGACCCGGCCCGGCTTCGCCCAGCTCCTGATGGGGAGCATCTCATTTAATTCATATAAGTAGTCATATAAGTTCTCTTTCCCGACTGTCTGTCTCTCTGTCTGACACGGCCCGGCTTCGCCCAGTCCTTGGCGGGGATCTGCCTGTCTGTCTGTCTATCTATGTATCTATCTATGTATCTATCTATGTATCTATGTATCTATGTATCTGTCTATCTATCTGTGTATCTATCTATCTATCTATCTATCTATCTATCTATCTATCTATCTATC
The DNA here is from genome assembly GCA_963921405.1 of Cepaea hortensis. Classification (NCBI taxonomy): domain Eukaryota; kingdom Metazoa; phylum Mollusca; class Gastropoda; order Stylommatophora; family Helicidae; genus Cepaea; species Cepaea hortensis. The sequence goes on from OY992895.1 coordinate 22,028,357, forward strand.
TATCTATCTATCTATAGCCAGGGGATTTAACTTAAGATATAGCAATCCTACTAAAAGTTATGTCTCTTGTTTTATTTTTTCTTATGTTGAGTCATGGAATTACAAAATTAAATTTTAGTAAGTAAATAGATGATTGTACACTAAGAAACTATTACAGTTGGTTGCACAGGAATGAAAAGAAGACGTGTAGAAAATTTCATCTCAATCGGATGGACCGTTTGCGAACGCATAAAGAACGGACATACATACATACATACACACACATACATACATTGTGTTTTATAGATATAGACAAGAAGAAAGAGACAAAGAGCTTTCTTCGATCATGTGATGAGAAGAGATGCATTAGAGGATATTGTGACAACTGAAAAGATCGAGGGGAAGAGAGGCTAGGCAGACCAAGATAAATAATACTGGATGGATTCTTTTTCTTCTGCTGCGTTCAACCGAAGAGTTTTTTCGGACGTGATTACGTTGTGCTTGTTTTGCGCCGTTAGGCCGACACATCCTACTTCTGCGGGTAATTGTTGACTGGGTTAACCTTCCCGAGTGTTTTGAAAGGCATTCCACTCTCATTCGGACGTCTTTGCGTTGTACCTATTTATTTGCGCCTTTCGGCCGACACATCCGACTTCTGTGGGTGTTTGTTGGCCGGGGTAACCTTCGCGGGTGTTTCGAGGGACTTTCGACTCTCACTGTCGTCCATATTCCAGCCGGTCAAGATAGAACGAGCAAAGGCAAACCGGTAGGCCCTCAAGGGAAGGCAGGAGCACATCATGGGAATTCCCTGCCATCCAGGGAGGCTTCCATAATTGCAGAGCCGACACATAACGCTATGGTACTGGGCTCATCCAAGGAATCGTCAAGTCCTGCGCATGGCTGCTTCACTTCCTAATTTCCGTGTACTGGGCATTTCGTTTGTCACAGGCCGCTCCCCCACGCAAACCAGGAGAGGTCAGTCTGCAGACGACATCCACTCAGCAAGCTTTCTGTTCGGACTTTCCACGAAATGGGGTTGCCAGCCAAGCAGTATTCCTATTCTGGCTTCTGGGTCGCTTTCTCAACTCTTACTGTTGTGGTGTCATCCCTATCCCAGTTTGGTCCACCCAGAACAGCCAAAGACATCCCGGTCGACCCTCTAGGGAAGGCAGGGGCAGACCATGGGCATTCTCCGCCATCAAAGGAGGCTTCCATAATTGTAGAACCGACACATAACGCTCTGGTACTGGGCTCACCTGTGGAATCGTCACGTCCTTCACACGGCTGCTTAGCCTCACTTCCGTATATTGAGCCTTCCGTTCACCACAGACTGCTCCTCCAAAGACAAGGGGGACCTGTATGCAGATGACATCCACACAGCAAGCGTGCCCTTGGGACGCTTTTTTCACCCTTGAGTAATGCTTACAGGGTAGACTGTAGATCATGGGTAGCCAACCTTTTCAGCAGGCGGGCCAAATTTCAGAAATAATATTCCCTGCCGGGCCACGCACCTAATTTTTCTATTTTTTTTTTTTTTAAATTAAATTTTTTTTTTTAAACACTGTTAATACAGCGTATACATTCATGTACACGTGACGTTATATTCTTGGCATGGTGTAGTAATCATTTGCTCTCATGCATACCAAACCATTTAATTTGAACTTTCACACTGCAGGCAATCTCATGCAAGCTTAGCTGCAAACAAGTTCAATAGTATTACTGAATCACAATCACTCCCTTAATCACAAGTGCAAAGGATTTGTTTGTGGCGGGCTGGGCTGAGACCGGGAAAGCGGGCAACAAAGAGGGAGAGAGAGAGAGAGAGCTGGGGGAGGGAGGGGGAGAGAAGGGGAAGGGGGAGAAAGGGAGGGCGCGTAGATTGGAATTTGTTTAGTTCGCTACACAGGATGGCAAAATTCCACCACTACAGGGATTTTACCTGAGCTGACCTTCTGGTGAAGGTCAACCCTCGGTCGACAAGACCACTGACTCACAAAGGACACCTTCCCATCGTGTCTAGTTTGGGCCAATAGACTCTGTAACAAAGAAGGAACATTTATTCAGTTATTTGGCCCTTTTCCCCCAATGATTGAGCTTAGTGGTACCCATTAGGAGTATAGAAATATCTGTGAGAGTGTGTGTTTGAACATGTATGTTATGTACTGTAAACCTGGTGGGAGTGACGCTTGCTTAATCAGCGAATAGCTGGGAGATTTTCTGTTGAAAAATCTGAGATAGTATGTGTGGGTGTATTGTGTGGTGATTGTCAGTGGCCCAGTTTCGACTAGACCATATTATGTTTCTATACTCAGCTAGTGCTATGAGAAGTTTAGTGTGTTTGTCTTTTGTGGTTGTAAGTATTGTATTTAGGAATATTGCTTTGTAAACGTCAGTTATCTTGTTTGTGTGTGTTTCTATTAACTGTTGTAATGCAGTCTCAATGGCTGTGATTGTTGGGCATCCATAAAACAGATGGTTCTCTGTTTCCTGAATATTGTGTCTACATAATTGGTATGGGGCTATTTGCTTGGATGTCTGTCCTGCCCTCTCTGTTGTCGGGGTCATATTATAAATTAGCCTGTATGTTACTTCTTTGGATTTCGATGTGATATGTTTGTTGTGTAAGTTAGTGAAGGTGCAGTTATAGTCTTTCATATAATATTTGTATCCTCTTTTGATTCTCAGATGTAGTGGTGGGGCTTGTTGTTTCACTAAATACTTGTATATCTGCTTGGTTGTCTGTTGTATTAAATGTTCATTGCCTTGAATTGCTTGCATACATGTTCTGTAGAAGTGCGGTAGTGTGCCGTAATAGTGCGGTGTTGTTTTGTCTATTTTCTTAAGTCTGTGTAATCTAATTGCAATATAGTATAATGCTAGCGAGTGTTGATCTGGATGATTGATGATGCGCCCTATGTGGTTGATTCTTAATGCTTGTATTTTTGTGTGTAGGTCATGTTAAGCAACTCCTCCTTTGTTCTTATCTTGTATTAATGTCTTGTGCTTTATACTGTGAATTGTGTTGCTGAAGATGAATTGTCTGATGTGTTTGTTTATGTCTGTGATTGTTTGTTTTGGGGGGTCTAACACTGTGGCTAAATATATTATTTTAGGAATTGTGAATGTGGTTACAATTGTGCTTCTTACAAAAATTGATGTCTTGTATTTGAACCCATGTAGTATGTCTATAATTTGTTTTGTCAGTGATTGCCATATTTCTGTGTGTGTTTTTCTGGGCTTGGATGGAAATGTGATCCCATATATTTTCATGTTATCCGTAACTGTTAGATCCGGGGGGAAATCTGCTTTATTCTTCCACTTCCCCAGACCTATTATTTTAGACGTCTGTATGTTTATTTTGGTTTATTTCACCAAACTGTTTGAAGGTGTGGAGTATATTTGTTATGGAAGTGTTTGTTGTAGGGAAGAAGGCAGTGTCATATGCGTAAGCAATTAATTCCAGATCCTCTCCAGACCCTTGTATAAATGTACCTTTAATGTTAGTGTCCTGTCTAATTGCTTCTAAGAGTGGTTCTAGTGTGAGTACATATAGGACTGGTGATAGTGATTCTGAAACTGTCAGTGAGTGTATTATTCACCAGTACCTTACTTTCAGGATTTTTGTACACTATTTCTATCCACTGTCTATAGTATTGTCCTATGCTACAGTGCGCTAGTGTTTTGTGTAAGTATGAGTGTGAAATTCTGTATTCGGCCTTTTCCTGGTCTAAGGATGAAAGGGAGGATTGACTGTCTTTCTGATGGGTGTATGTAATGAAATCTGTAATGAAATGTGTATGTTGGTGTATGTTTCTGTGTTGAACACTGCACTGTTGGTCTGGGTGGATGAGTGATGGCATGAATTTTTTTAAATTTTGTTTTCAAGTGATTTTGCTAGAATTTTGTAGTCTGTGTTTAATAAAGAGATGGGTCTATAGTTTTTCAGTTGTGTTTTGTCTGTGTTGTCTTTAGGTATGAGTGTTATATATGACATGTTGCAAGTGTTCGGGAGTTCTTGTTTGTAAAAAGCTTCTTGGTAGACTTTTAGAAGGAAATTGCCTAGGATAGGAAAGAAGTGTTAGTAGAATTCTAATGTGTGTCCATCTAATCCTGGTGTTTTGTCGTTTTGCATTTGATTGAGTGCATGTGTTATGTCTGCTAATGTAAGCTCTGTGTCTAATGTGTCTTTCTATGTCAGACAGTTTCTTTGTGTATTGTAAGAACCTATTTTGTTTTTGTGTGTTTGCCTGTTCTGCTATATATAGTTCGGTTTAGTATTGTTGGAATGTTTCTAGTATATGTATTGCCTCTGTTTGTGTGTTTCCTTGCATGTCTGTTATTGCTCCTATTTGTCTGTTACGTTGAACGTTTTGTTCTAATGCAAGGTGTTGTTTACTGGGACTTTCTTCTGATATGTTAGTAAGTTTAGTTCGAAGGAGTGTACCACGAAATGTGTGTTGCTGGTGTTGTTCTAATTGTGATTCTAGTGTGTGTAGGTGTAGTGCATTCCTGTCAGTCTGCTTTGTGAGTTGTATTGCTGTCTGTATGATATGTTCTTGTTGTTGTCTGTCTTTATATATGATGGATGCTAAATGTTGTGTTCTATAACGTATTGTATTCTTTAATAAATCCCAAATTTGTGTTATGTTGTCGGTGGATGTACTATTATTGTATGTTAGAATAAGGTGTGTCATGTGTTGTACATAACCTGTGTTTTGGAGTAGGGTGTTATTGAATTTCCAATATGGTGTTCTTTTTTATGGCCTTGCACTTGTAGTGTCTGTAGTGATATGTGCTAGTACTGCTTTGTGATCTGTGTATTGTAATGTCTCTTGTAGATGTTTTTGTGTATTATGTGGTGTGTTGAAGGTGTGTATATTCTATCTAGTCTGTCTGATTTATTGTAAGCCCTATTTTTGTGTGTTGTTGCAATGTTATTAAGGTGTCTGTATCTGAAAGCATCTGTTAAATTGTGTGTGTCTGAGGTATTTTTTTTAGTATATCCAGTTGATGTATTCCATTTCTGTCATTTCTCCTTAATTGTGTCTTGATTCCTGCTCTGCCTCCCACTACGATATCCAAATATGAGAGTACAAAATTGAAATCCTCTGCAAGGATAACATTTTGCCCTCTGTATGTTTGTATAAGTAAGGTGTCTAATTCTTGGTAAAAATTTGGTTGATGATTGTAATTAGGTGGTGCATGTATGTTCACTATGGTGTATTCATGTATAGTGTTTTCAATCTGTATTATGGAGATTCGTCCCTGGTTATCCGTGTGTGTTTTAATTATATCCCACCTGTCTGATGTCTGCAGAATAGATGTTCCTGACTCAATTTTGTGTGTGCCTAAACTAAAGCATGAATGTTTGAGGCCTAGCTGTGTGGTGATATGTTGTGCGAATATTTTTGAACATATGTTTGTTTCTTGTAGTATTATAAAGTCTGGTTTGTGTATGTTTATTAGTGTGATAATGTGTTGTAATTTTGTACGTATTCCACAAATGTTTAAAGTAATAATAATTAAATCACTAGTCATTGTAATTTAAGTAAAAACAATAAATGAGATATAATAACTATATCGATTCACACACAATGTTTTTATCTATGATGGGTACATTTAGGCGAGCAAGTCTTTAGTAGCAAAAGTTTGTGTGAGAGGATCATCTTGATCCTCGTTCTTATCACTTGTGTTGGTGTCTATAAAGAGAGTGTCTGGTATGCAGTATGTGTCGTCTTCGTCTTGTACTTGTGTCTCCTCTTGTTGTTCTTGTTCAGTTTCCTTTGCCTTGCCTATAGTGACTTTGACTTTTTCTTTCCTTGGCAGTGATAAGTCGTCTGTTTCTGTGTCATCGCTGTGTTTTGAATGCAGTAGTCTTCTGTTAGCCCATGTTCTCTCCTTTGGTTTGCTGACGACTTGAAAACCGCCAGAGTCTTCATTCCTTGGATTGATTTCTTGTGTGTTATTTTCTTGTGTGTTATTTTCTTCTGTGTTCCTGTCTTCTTGTGTGCTAATTTGACTATTGAAAGTTTGTGTCAGTGCAATCTCTCCCTGCGGAGGAGTTTCTCTTTCGAGTGGTGGGAAATCTTCTTGGCTTTGTACACTGACTGCTGCTGCCGTTGGTGTCATCGGTTGTCGTGGACTTGGGCATTTATTTGCCCAGTGGTTGTTTTGGCCACACGCTGGACAATTGGTCTTTCTCCCCGGCATCGTGATCAACACTCTGAGATTATTGTTCGTAATGCCAGGAGTGTAGATTCGTATATAATGGGGAACTTCCTTTTTTGGGTTGCAGAGTGCTCCCCACCTGCCAGCCCCATATTTAATCCTAAACACCTCAGCCTTTTCATCTCCTGTGATGCTGTGCACCAGGATTTTAACTCCTTGGGGAGCAATCGTGACGGGTAACCAGATGATGATCAGCCTGTCTGTTTCTTTCTCTCAGTGCTCCAGAGATATGTCTATCCTTAGACTTGGTAGAGAAAACTTTTTGCCGTGTAACTTGTCATACACGGCTTTCTGAGCCTCTGCTGACAGGTGAAAGTAACACCTAGTGGGAACTTCGAACCTATGCAGGTCTACGACGCCTCCAAAAGGTACACCTCCTGGACCAGTTAGGGCACTCATAATAAGTGCAGGTGTTGCTTTAGCAGCAGCCCCGGGACCAGTTATGGAACACACTATCGTTCCGGACTGGTGGAGTAGCTGGACATCGTAGTCATTTATCGAGATCCCGACTTCAGTGATATTCGAATACATCTTGAAATTTTTTGTTCCAGGTAATAATTCCGGGGAAATATCCAGAATATCAAATCCAAAGAATATCACCACAAAATCCGGAAAAAACACACAAATTTATAGTACGTAAAGCTAGATATTGTTCGAAAAAAATGTTCTTCAAAATACCAAACAATTTTCAATGAGCATATATATATTCGAATACATCTTGAAATTTTTTGTTCCAGGTAATAATTCCGGGGAAATATCCAGAATATCAAATCCAAAGAATATCACCACAAAATCCGGAAAAAAACACACAAATTTATAGTACGTAAAGCTAGATATGTGATGCTGGTCTGGTTCGCTAGATCAGTTCCGCGTCTAGCGTTCGTTGTCTCGGATGGCTGTGTGAGGTGCAACAAACTGGGATCTTCCCAGCCAACGTGAGTTAGCGAGGCAGGCGTTTCAAGAATGTAACCGCATCGTGCAGCCAGGGTCGTGGTTTGAGCGGGCAAAAGAGCAAAATTTGTACGACCGTTCGACAAAGTCTCGATAAGCGCCCACTCTCTCTCTCTCTCGATGAGTAGTGGGCCTGCAGTCAGTAAGCTGGTATAGCTATTCGGTCAGTCCTGCCGGCGTAGCTTGAAAGCTCGTCGGTAGGCGTCCAGTGGTTTTGCATGTATCACCTTGTACCGGGAGGGCGCGCTTTAGCGATGCTACTCTTGGCTTGCGTGTGCGTGAATAGTCCGCCTGTCCGATAGATATCTGGTTGATCCTGCCAGTAGTCATATGCTTGTCTCAAAGATTAAGCCATGCATGTCTAAGTTCACACTGTCTCACGGTGAAACCGCGAATGGCTCATTAAATCAGTCGAGCTCCCCCGATGTGTCTCCACCTTGCCGCGGTGGGGGAGCTTGTGTGTCCCTCTGACCCCATGTGCTTGCCGATGGGTGAAAACTACATATCGGACAGCTTATGGGACAGGGGCCAGACTAAGAGAGACACAACCTGCTGCTCTGCGGGTTAGACTGAGGTGAGGATAACAGTCAGAAGTTTAAATCAGGCGCACGAAGTTCTTGGTTCGGACAAAACACTTAAGGCTACCTGTCGAGGGCTGTGGCTGAACGCCTCTAAGCCACAAACCCTCGGATCTGAGAGCCAGGCCAATACCCGTCTACCGGAAAATAGAAACCTAATACTGAGCAAGCTACATGCTCAGGTCTGATACATGTTCGAAGGCTCTCAGCTGGGGGATATGAGGGATTCCCGGATGAGAGGGCCTGGCCGTTTCTCGTTCACTGCTGCACGAAGGTAAGGTGCTGAGCCGGCAGCACATGTAGCCTACCTCGTGAGCGAGTACAAAAAAGTCTGAAAAGTGCTCCAGTCGAAGGACATGGTTACGAAAACTGTCTGTCTCTAACTCATAGAGAGTGTAGACAAAAGTGGAAGAACGTCTCAACAACGCGAAATGGAACGCACGGCGAGCGAACCTATTGCGTGGTCTGAAGTCACAAGCAAAAGCTTACCGAGTGGATGTCGCTCGCAGTCTGACCGCTCCTGGTGTGTGCTTAAGCGATCAGTGGCAAGCGGGATGCCCAACACATGGAAGTGAGGAACTAAAGCGGCCATGAGCAGGACGTGGAAACTCCTTGGGTGAGCCCAGTCTCAGAGCAATATGTGCCGGCTCTGCAATTATGGAAGCCTCCTTGGATAGCGAAATAATGCCCATGGTCTGCCCCTGCCTTCCCTTGAGGGCCGACCACGATGTCGTTCATCGTTCTATCTTGACCAGCTGAGATGTGGGTGACATTACAACAGTCTAACGTGTCTCGAAACCAGAGGAAGGTTAACCTCACTAAAAAATGCCCGCCGGAAGTCGGAAGTATCGTCCTACGGGTGGCAAACTAAAAATTGACACTACGCATTTGCGTCCGAGTGTCTCTCGTGCTAGGAACAGCTCTGACTACCTAGTTTCTGAATGCCGCTCTTGTTCGGAACAGCTCTGACTAGGTAGTTTTCCGAATGTCTGTCGTGCCTGGAACAGCTCTGACGGGCGCAACGACAAGCACATATGCGAAAGCTCGCTGAGTGAATACCTTATGCAGACCTGTCTGGTTTGTGCGGGAATGGCCCGGGGCGAACGAAATGCCCAATATATTGATGTGAGGAATTAAAGCAGCCATGAGCATGACGTGACCATAATATATCACTGTGTGAACTGGGAAAGCTCGTTACTAACTAAGCTCCATATGTGTTCCGGTGAATCATTTGTATTAAGCAGAGAAAAACAGTGTCAGAACATTAAATAAATCCAGACACGAAAATACTGGTCTACGACACAATCGAACTCTACAGGGGCAATACCCATAGGACACAAGTATGACTGTGTAATGTGTTTAATATACCCAGGACAAGTGTGAATATATAGTATGCCAATGAAAGCAATTTCTGAACATTAGGGCAACGACTAACCTGAGGTATTTAAATACTATGTATATATAAACTTAATGTGATATGTATTATAACATTTTAATATAGTGATAAATTATAGGTAGATTAGGTCACTTTAATTTACATTTAGATTTAGACAATAGAATAGTTTTCATTTTTTTGAGTAGTTTAGATAGGATTAATTAGATAGATCAGTAATTTACCCACTTACTTACCTTAAAAGTAGAATAGGATAGTAATTTAAACGTAATAACAGCTAATTATAAACTAGAATAAAAAAGTTTAGATAGTATTAGTACCATTTAGGTTTATTACATTTCACTTTGTTTCATTTCATTTGAGTTCATCCCATCTTAATGAACCAGTCCATTTAACAAACGTGATCATATAGTATTAGGATTAATGTACATCATTATCATAGGATAAAAAGATTATACAATTAAACATACATCATTTACACCATCAATCATATATTTTTTTTCATTACTCATAATTTTGTTATATTTCACATTACCCATGTTAAAAAGGGACATAATTTATTACATTTCATATTACCCATTTTAGTTAGTTACATAACTCATCTCACATCAATTTCATTTTAAATAGTTAGATTACGTCCCTTAAATTAGATAAACATTAGGATTAATGTGGCAAATTAAATGAGAATAGGTAACACATTAGATACATATTTTTAGAACTAGTATGTCAGTATTTAGAGTATTATTTCAGTAGAATATAGTAGTTACTAACACCAGGGTACAAACCATCAACCCTTTTTCTTACATGTAAATATGTGTAAATACATGACTCGTGCAGCAATTTACGCACAGTCATTTAGCTCAACTTTGTCAAACTGAGCCAAGCTTGTACAGTGTCACTCCAAGGTTTTTAAATAATTGTGAGGGTAAAAGAGGTGTGACAGAAGTGAGAGTAAAAGATGTGTGATAGAAGTGTGAAAGTGAGAGCGAATGTAAATGATACAGGAGAGGGTGAAATCGGCGGAGTTTTTCTGCCGCTCAGCGCGACTTTTTGTTTTTTGTCTGCGTCAAGTGTTTGCTTTCGATGTTGAAAATGTGCTGTCTTGAATGTGTTGTGTGTAGTTTAGTGTAGATCTTAGAGAAAGTATTTTAAGTATCATAAGACGGAAACGTAGTCACGAATTAGTGTTATACACTTGTTTGTGGCCGCGTTTAACCGAATTATGGCACTTGAAAACTAACTTACATACACATGATAGTTACATACACATGTTAGAAGTTAGATTATACTATTAGTTAGATGCAAACACGCAAACAACCAGAAAAACAAACATATAAATTGCATACATTTTTTGTGGATCAAAGGGAGATAACTCCGGGTCAGGGGACATAATAGACAACGAAACACTAACTTAACAGTGAAAGATAACTTTACACGCGGAAGCGAGATAGGTAAAGCCTGTCGCACACAGCTTGCGTAATGGTTGTTTAATATTATATGGGGGACATGAAGCAATTCATGTGTTGACCCTAAGAAAGTCAACTTTGTATGGGTAGTGAGTTAATTTACTATTTGAGGGCAGGTCTTATAAGACAACGGTCCGGTTCAGACATACCTCTAAATAATATAATATTGCGAATGAGAAGAGGGCTCACGCCAACCAGACAAGTTTGTGGCGATTGCCAGTAGCCAAGAAGAGTTATACTACATTGTGACATTGGTCAGTAAGAGTCTATTTAGTAGCCCAAAGCCAGGTTATCTACAGTCTTTGACAAAAATTAGAGAAACTAATTTTTTATATTCCCTTGCGTCACAACCGGGTTAAAGTTGATGACGCAACACAAGAGGGGAGGGTGTGTGTCAAAGACTGACGTAGAGGGTTCCTCGGGAACACCCTTAGATAGAGTAATAGGGAACATAGGACCCCAATTAGGGACAGGGTGGTTGTTAAAGAGGGGAACTAGTAACTAGTCCTCACATGAGAACACGGAGGCGTTGACTAGTGAGTTAGCACTACTGGAGTCACGCCTGCGTGACAACCACGAACGGTAGTAACCCCTAGCCAGCCAAGGGAAGCGTGCGGGGCAAATTAGCACGCAAAGAGCCCAAGGACGCTTGAAGGTCCTTCCGCGTGGCGTGTAGCCGCGCAAGGTGAATCTAGTCAGACGGGGACTGACGGTCTAAGAGAGCACCTCGGTTCAGAACCGAGTTAGTTATTCGATAGCCAATTAGATAGGAATTAGCGCTAGGCTTTAGTAAAACTAGTGATAGATAATATTGTGATTTCTGTGTGATGTGATAGCGACTGTTCTGCAAATGTAAAAGAGCCGACGGCAATAAAATGTTCATTCCATGCCTCTCACACGACTTGCAAGTTCCTTGTATCGGTGTGCGAGAAGTAATCCAATGATGCCTAACAACTTGAGTTGTTGACAGGCAGTAGGATTAATTGTGTGTCAAAGACTGACGTAGAGGGTTCCTCGGGAACACCCTTAGATAGAGTAATAGGGAACATAGGACCCCAATTAGGGACAGGGTGGTTGTTAAAGAGGGGAACTAGTAACTAGTCCTCACATGAGAACACGGAGGCGTTGACTAGTGAGTTAGCACTATAATAGTAGTAAGTGTAGCAAGTAAAGTGATACTACATTGTGACAATAGTCAGTAGAAGTCTATTAGGTTACCCAAAGCCAGATTATCAGCAGTCTTTGACAAAAATTAGATACACTAATTTCTTACAAACCTCTTGCGTCACAACCAATGAGTCAAAGTTGATGACCCAACACAGGAGGGGAGGGTGTGTGTCAAAGACTGATACATATAGGAAAGAGGTCTACTGCAAGATAGAAGACCACCGGGAAGAGTGGTCAACCTCAAGTAGATTAGAGGTAACATAGTGCCCCGATATAAGGGCAGGGTAGGTGATAGAAAGGGGGACTATTAACTAGTTCTCTCATGAGACACGGAGGCATCGACCAGATAGTTAGTACTCTGGTCACGACAGAATCACGCCTACGTGATAGCCACGGAGAAGAGTGCCACTCAATAGGAGAACGGCTGCTACAAGCGTGCTGAGTGTAGCCGCACGCAAAAAGCCGAAGGACGCAACAAGGTCCTTCCGCGTGCTGTGTAGCGACGCGTGTAGGAAAAGTCAGACTGGGGACTGACTTCGTAGAGAGCAGATCGTTTAGTGTCGATAGGAGTTTTTTGTAGCCAATTAGATAGAGATTAGCAATAGGGTTAGGAAACTAGAGATAGGCAATACTGTGGCTTTGTGTGTGATTTGATAGCGACTGTTTTGCAAATGTAAAGAGCCAACGGCAATAAAATGTACCATTCATTTCCTCTCACACGACTTGCAAGTTTCTTGTGTGGTGTGGGAGAAGTAATCCTATGATGCCTGACACATTGGTTGTTGACAGTGGTGATGAGGGCATTAGAGTGGTGGGTCCAAATGGGTGAGAGTGTGACAATGGAAACATAAATGGAAAGTTGTATCCTTCTCCATATCTACTCCCCTTCACATGTAAATATGCCCAATGAATAAAATATGCACACGTCACATACACGCCCACATGCAACGCTCCGTAAACACACCTACACAAATACTAAATACATAGAACGCCTGTAACAACACAAACATTATAAATGCAACCACTACCCTTTCTGTCTTGTAAACCCCGATACTGTTTACACCTCCCATTCCCACCACCTTGATACTGTTTGTTTGTTGATCCTGCTGCCGCCATCTCCGATCGGTTCAGACATTTTATACTACCAGTTTCATCATTACCGAGTGGTGATGATGAAATTAGGGGTTTAGAGTCGACAGGAGAGGGAGGCGGCAGGGGAAATAAATAATTGTGCACTATCATCATGCTGTTGTTTCTGTAAGGTGTTACCCTACAACAAATTCAATGTAGAAATGTTAAAATGTATAAAATATTTGTATTTTTTGCGCATATGTCACCTACACGCCCTCATGCAACGCACTGTAAAAACACAAACAATACACTTTGCAACGATTTTAACACGCAATAAAAGATGTTTTTTTTTAAAAAAGCGTATTGAAAGCAACGATACAATAGTTAGTTAGTTAGTTAGTTAGTTAGTAAGTAAGTAAGTAAGTAAGTAAGTAAGTAAGTAAGTAAGTAAGTAAGTAAGTTAGTTAGTTAGTTAGTTAGTTAGTTAGTTAGTTAGTTAGTTAGTTAGTTAGTTAGTTAGTTAGTTAGTTAGTTAGTTAGTTAGTTAGTTAGTTAGTTAGTTAGTTAGTTAGTCAACTCTGAGACATAACCATCTGCTATCGCTCCGAACATGCAGTCACGTTCCAAAACACCTCGGGCAGATTCGAAAGCATTTCACACGAAACTCACAGTTCACGATACAATGATGTTTGTAAACACTGGACTAGAAGTTACAGAAGCAAAGAGTATCATCACTTCTATCTGAACGAAAATTCCTTTTCTCTTCACAACGTATAAATTTAAATCTGTTTTGTGTGTTCCAAGTGCAGCACCATATCACAACGTATCAATTATTGCTGGCGCTCATTGAAAATTGTTTGGTATTTTGAAGAACATTTTTTTCGAACAATATCTAGCTTCTTCTTCTTCTTTTCGTTCATCCGGAGTGTTTTTTCAGATGTGATTGCGGTGGGCGTTAGGCACCCTTGGGTTGAAAACCCTTAGGTCACACATCCGGCTTTCGCGTGCATTTTTGACCAGGTTAGCAATCCTGGGAGACTCTCACTTTTGTGGTACCGTCCACATCCCAGCTGGTCAAGTTCGAACAGTCGAGGACTTCGGTCATCCCTCAAGAGAAGGAAGGCACAGTCCATAGCATTTTTCGCCATCCTAGGTTGCTTCCATAGTTGCAGGGCCGACACATAGCGCCCTGATACTGGGCTCACCGATGGAATGGTCACGTCATGCTCATGGCTGCTTTAATTCCTCACATCAATATATTTTGCATTTCGTTCGCCCCGGGCCATTCCCGCACAAACCAGACAGGTCTGCAGAAGGTATTCACTCAGCGAGTTTTCGCACATGTGCTTGTCGTTGCGCCCGTCAGAGCTGTTCCAGGCACGACAGACATTCGGAAAACTACCTAGTCAGAGCTGTTCCGAACAAGAGCGGCATTCAGAAACTAGGTAGTCAGAGCTGTTCCTAGCACGAGAGACATTCGGACGAGACATTTCACTCGGACGCAAATGCGTAGTGTCAATTTTTAGTTTGCCACCCGTAGGACGACACTTCCGACTTCCGGCGGGCATTTTTTAGTGAGGTTAACCTTCCTCTGGTTTTGAGACACGTTAGACTGTTGTAATGTCACCCACATCTCAGCTGGTCAAGATAGAACGATGAACGACATCGTGGTCGGCTCTCAAGGGAAGGCAGGGGCAGACCATGGGCATTATTTCGCTATCCAAGGAGGCTTCCATAATTGCAGAGCCGGCACATATTGCTCTGAGACTGGGCTCACCCAAGGAGTTTCCACGTCCTGCTCATGGCTGCTTTAGTTCCTCACTTCCATGTGTTGGGCATCCCGCTTGCCACTGATCGCTTAAGCACACACCAGGAGCGGTCAGACTGCGAGCGACATCCACTCGGTAAGCTTTTGCTTGTGACTTCAGACCACGCAATAGGTTCGCTCGCCGTGCGTTCCATTTCGCGTTGTTGAGACGTTCTTCCACTTTTGTCTACACTCTCTATGAGTTAGAGACAGACAATTTTCGTAACCATGTCCTTCGACTGGAGCACTTTTCAGACTTTTTTGTACTCGCTCACGAGGTAGGCTACATGTGCTGCCGGCTCAGCACCTTACCTTCGTGCAGCAGTGAACGAGAAACGGGCAGGCCCTCTCATCCGGGAATCCCTCATATCCCCCAGCTGAGAGCCTTCGAACATGTATCAGACCTGAGCATGTAGCTTGCTCAGTATTAGGTTTCTATTTTCCGGTAGACGGGTATTGGCCTGGCTCTCAGATCCGAGGGTTTGTGGCTTAGAGGCGTTCAGCCACAGCCCTCGACAGGTAGCCTTAAGTGTTTTGTCCGAACCAAGAACTTCGTGCGCCTGATTTAAACTTCTGACTGTTATCCTCACCTCAGTCTAACCCGCAGAGCAGCAGGTTGTGTCTCTCTTAGTCTGGCCCCTGTCCCATAAGCTGTCCGATATGTAGTTTTCACCCATCGGCAAGCACATGGGGTCAGAGGGACACACAAGCTCCCCCACCGCGGCAAGGTGGAGACACATCGGGGGAGCTCGACTGATTTAATGAGCCATTCGCGGTTTCACCGTGAGACAGTGTGAACTTAGACATGCATGGCTTAATCTTTGAGACAAGCATATGACTACTGGCAGGATCAACCAGATATCTATCGGACAGGCGGACTATTCACGCACACGCAAGCCAAGAGTAGCATCGCTAAAGCGCGCCCTCCCGGTACAAGGTGATACATGCAAAACCACTGGACGCCTACCGACGAGCTTTCAAGCTACGCCGGCAGGACTGACCGAATAGCTATACCAGCTTACTGACTGCAGGCCCACTACTCATCGAGAGAGAGAGAGAGAGAGTGGGCGCTTATCGAGACTTTGTCGAACGGTCGTACAAATTTTGCTCTTTTGCCCGCTCAAACCACGACCCTGGCTGCACGATGCGGTTACATTCTTGAAACGCCTGCCTCGCTAACTCACGTTGGCTGGGAAGATCCCAGTTTGTTGCACCTCACACAGCCATCCGAGACAACGAACGCTAGACGCGGAACTGATCTAGCGAACCAGACCAGCATCACATATCTAGCTTTACGTACTATAAATTTGTGTGTTTTTTTCCGGATTTTGTGGTGATATTCTTTGGATTTGATATTCTGGATATTTCCCCGGAATTATTACCTGGAACAAAAAATTTCAAGATGTATTCGAATATATATATGCTCATTGAAAATTGTTTGGTATTTTGAAGAACATTTTTTTCGAACAATATCTAGCTTTACGTACTATAAATTTGTGTGTTTTTTCCGGATTTTGTGGTGATATTCTTTGGATTTGATATTCTGGATATTTCCCCGGAATTATTACCTGGAACAAAAAATTTCAAGATGTATTCGAATATCACTGAATTCGTGGTCTCGGAAAATGACTACGATGTCCAGCTACTCCACCAGTCCGGAACGATAGTGTGTTCCATAACTGGTCTCGGAGCTGCTGCTAAAGCTACACCTGCACTTATTATGAGTGCCCTAACTGGTCCAGGAGGTGTACATTTTGGGGGAGTCGTCGACCTGCATAGGTTCGAAGTTCCCACTAGGTGTTACTTTCACCTGTCAGCAGAGGCTCAGAAAGCCGTGTATGACAAGTTACACGGCAAAAAGTTTTCTCTACCAAGTCTAAGGATAGACATATCTCTGGAGCACTGAGAGAAAGAAACAGACAGGCTGATCATCAACTGGTTACCCGTCACGATTGCTCCCCAAGGAGTTAAAAACCTGGTGCACAGCATCACAGGAGATGAAAAGGCTGAGGTGTTTAGGATAAAAAATGGGGCTGGCAAGTGGGGAGCCCTCTGCAACCAAAAAAAAAGGAAGTCCCCCATTATATACGGATCTACACTCCTGGTGTTACGAACAATAACCACAGAGTGTTGATCACGATGCCGGGGAGAAAGACCAATTGTCCAGCGTGTGGCCAAAACAACCACTGGGCAAATAAATGCCCAAGTCGACGACAACCGATGACACCAACAGCAGCAGCAGTCAGTGTACAAAGCCAAGAAGATTTCCCACCACTCGAAAAAGAAACTCCTCCGCAGGGAGAGATTGCACTGACACAAACTTTCATTAGTCAAATCAACACACAAGAAGACAGGAACGCACAAGAAAATAACACACAAGAAAATAACACACAAGAAATCAATCCAAGAAATGAAGACTCTGACGGTTTTCAAATCGTCAGCTAACCAAAGAAGAGAACATGGGCTAACAGAAGACTACTGCATTCAAAACACAGCGATGACACAGAAACAGACAACTTATCACTTCCAAAGAAAGAAAAAGTCAAAGTCACTATAGGCAAGAGAAAGGAAACTGAACAAGAACAACAAGAGGAGACACACGTACAAGACGAAGACGACACATGCAGCATACCAGACACTCTCTTTGTAGACACCAACACAAGTGATAAGAACGAGGATCAAGATAATCCTCTCACACTACCCATCATAGATAACAACTTTGTGTGTGAATCGATATAGTTATTATATCTCATTTATTGTTTTTACTTAAACTACAATGACTAGTGATTTAATTATTATTACTTTAAACATTTGTGGAATACGTACAAAATTACAACACATTATCACACTAATAAACAAACACAAATCATACTTTATACTACTACAAGAAACAAATATATGTTCAAAAACATTCGCACAACATATCACCACACAGCTAGGCCTCAAACATTCATGCTTTAGTTTAGGCACACACAAAATTGGATCAGGAACATCTATTCTGCAGACATCAGACAAGTGGGATATAATTAAAACCACCAAGGTTAACCAGGGACGAATCTCCATAATACAGATTGAAAACACTATACATGTATACACCATGGTGAACATACATGCACCACCTAATTACAATCATCAACCAAATTTTTACCAAGAATTAGACACCTTACTTATACAAACATACAGAGGGCAAAATATTATCCTTGCAGTGGATTTCAATTTTGTACTCTCGGATTTGGATATCGTAGTGGGAGAGAGAGCAGGAATCAAGACACAATTAAGGAGAAATGACAGAAATGGAATACATCAACTGGATATACTAAAAAAATACCTCAGACACACACAATTTAACCGACGCTCTCAGATACAGACACCCTAATAACATTGCAACAACACACAAAAATAGGGCTTACAATAGATCAGCCAGACTAGATATAATATACACACCTTCAACACACCATTAATACACAAAAAACATCTACAATACACAGATCACAAAGCAGTACTAGCACATATCACTAGAGACAATACAAGTGCAAGGCCATCAAAAAGAACAACATATTGGAAATTCAATAACACCCTACTCCAAAAACACAGGTTATGTACAACACATGACACACCTTATTCTAACATACACTAATATGTATACAATAATACACCCACCGACAAAATAACACAAATTTGGGATTTACTAAAGAATACAATACGTTATAGAACACAACATTAAGCATCCATCATACATAAAGACAGACAACAACAAGAACATAACATACAGACAGCAATACAACTCACAAAACAGACTGACAGGAATGCACTACACCTACACACACTAGAATACAATTAGAACAACACCAGCAACACACATTCCGTGGTACACTCCTTCGACCTAAACTTACTAACATATCAGAAGAAAGTCCCAGTAAACAACACCTTGAATTAGAACAAAACGTTCAACGTAACAGACAAATAGGAGCAATAACAAACATGCAAGGAAACACACAAACAGAGGCAATACATATACTAGAAACATTCCAACAATACTACACCGACCTATATACAGCAGAACAGGCCAACACACAAAAACAAAATAGGTTCTTACAATACACAAAGAAACTGTCTTACATAGATAAAGACACAATAGACACAGAGCTTACATTAGCAGACATAACACATGCACTCAATCAAATGCAAAAAGACAAAACACCAGGACCAGATGGACTCACAGTAGAATTCTACCAACACTTCTTTCCTATCCTAGGCAATTTACTTCTAAAAGTCTACCAAGAAGCTTTTTACAAACAAGAACTCCCGAACACTTGCAACATGTCATATATAACACTCATACCTAAAGACAACACAGACAAAACACAACTGAAAAACTATAGACCCATCTCATTATTAAACACAGACTACAAAATTCTAGCAAAATCACTTGCAAACAAAATTTAAAAAAAAATTCTTGCCATCACTCATCCACCCAGACCAACAGTGCAGTGTTCAACACAGAAACATACATCAACATACACATACACATACACCCATCAGAAAGACATTCAATCCTCCCTTTTATCCTTAGACCAGGAGAAGACCTTTGACAGAATTTCACACTCATACTTACACAAAACACTAGCACACTGTAACATAGGACAATACTATAGACAGTGGATAGAAATATTGTATAAAAATCCTGAAAGTAAGGTACTGGTGAATCATTCACTCACTGCCAGTTTCAGAATCAATAGATCTGTCAGACAAGGGTGTCCACTATCACCAGTCCTATATGTACTCACACTAGAACCACTCTTAGAAGCAATTAGACAGGACACTAACATTAAAGGTACATTTATACAAGGGTCTGGGGAGCAGAAATTAATTGCTTACGCAGATGACACCGCCTTCTTCCCTACAACCAACACTTAAATAACGAACATACTTCACACAGTTTGGTGAAAGAAGTGGGGCCAAAATAATCATACAGAAGTCTAAAATAAAGGGTCTGTGGAAGTGGAGGAATAAAGCAGATTTTCCCCCGGATCTAACAGTCACAGATAACATGAAAATATATGGGATCACATTTCCACCCAACCCCAGAGAAACACACACAGAAACATGGCAATCACTAACAAAACAAATTATAGACATACTAAATGGGTTAAAATACAAGACATCAATTTTTGTAAGAAACACAATTGTAAACACCTTCATCATTCCTAAAATAATATATTTAGCCATAGTGTTAGACCCCCCAAAACAAACAATCACAGACATAAACAAACACATTAGACAATTCATCTTCAGCAACACAATTCACAATATAAAGCACAAGACATAAATACAAGATAAGAACAAAGGAGGAGTTGCTTAACAGGACCTACACACAAAAATACAAGCATTAAGAATCAACCACATAGGGCGCATCATCAATCATCCAGATCAACACTCGCTAGCATTATACTATATTGCAATTAGATTACACAGACTTAAGAAAATAGACAAAACAAAACCGCAATATTACGTCACACTACCGCACTTCTACAGAACATGTATGCAAGCAATTCAAGGCAGTGAACATTTAATACAACAGACAACCAAGCAGATATACAAATATTTAGTGAAACAACAAGCCCCACCACTACATCTGATAATCAAAAGAGGATACAAATATTATATGAAAGACTATAACTGCACCTTCACTAACTTACACAACAAACATATCACATCGAAATCCAAAGAAGTAACATACAGGCTAATTTATAATATGACCCCGACAACAGAGAGGACAGCACAGACATCCAAGCAAATAGCCCCATGCCAATTATGTAGACACAATATTCAGGAAACAGAGGACCATCTGTTTTATGGATGCCCAACAATCACAGCCACTGAGACTGCATTACAACAGTTAATAGAAACACACACAAACAAGATAACCGACGTTTACAAAGCAATATTCTTAAATACAATACATACAACCACAAAAGACAAACACACTAAACTTCTCGTAGCACTACTAGCGGAGTATAGAAACATAATATGGTCTAGTCGAAACTCGGCCACTCACAATCACCACACAATACACCCACACATACTATCTCAGATTTTTCAACAGAAAATCTCCCAGCTATTCGCTGATTAAGCAAGCGTCACTCCCACCAGGTTTACAGTACATAACATACATGTCATAACATACTGCCAATATCGAGCAAAGACTGCTAATACTTCTGTTCCAAGGACTTGTGCTTTCACGCATCGAGTATGCCCTGGCCATACTCACTGTCAGCCCTACACAGATTGGAAGACTTGAAAAGGTACAAAACGAAGCCATGCGAATCATTTTGGGCTGCACGAGAGACACCAGCTGTGTAGCAATGAGATACCTCCTTAACTTCCCGACAATGGAACACAGGATCAAGATCTGGAGAGCTCGTGCATACTTAAAAATAAGTGCAGATGAGCAGCACCCTCTGCATGACGCTATATTCAGAGAAAAGGGTGACAGGCTAAAGAGGGGCAAATCATGGATGGGTCGGGCGGAAGATGTCATCAGACAGGTCTGCAGTCTTACCAGTATCAACCCCGGCAAGGAATGGGTGCCGGTGCCTCCAGCTTTTAAGTGCACTTTCTCCTGCATTATCACACTCGACAGACGGTGCAGAGAGCAGAACCCTGCCGCTGTCAATGCAGAGGTTAACGCGCTCATCTATGAACACTCAGATATCCCCCAAGTGCTCATCTATACAGATGGATCTGTTGTAAAGCAGCAGAGAAGTGAGTGGGCATTTACAGCCCGTGCAGCGGGCAGAACCGTTCAAGAATCCAGTGGTGCCCACTCTATGACCACGAGCAGCATGACGATGGAGGTGATGGCAGTTACACAGGCTTTCATATGGCTGGAGTCACAGCATTATACCAACGTGTGTGTACTAAGTGATTCAATGAGCATGATTCAGAAGGTCGAAGCTGGATCTGTACGTAGACAGTGGACTGAATCGCTGCGGAAGTCTGTTGTCCGTAAAGTCACCTTCATCTTCGTCCCGGGACATGCGGGAGTCGAGGGAAATGAACGAGCTGACAAACTGGCTGGCTCTGCACCCCCTGTAGATGGCCAGCCCATGGATCGTGCCGATGTTATTTACGTCCTTAAAGATATGGCGAGAACAGAGGTCTTTGACGTCTATGATTCCACATCGCTGTCCAGGATGAAAGACCGGGAGTAAGAATCGGCACAGCCAGACGCGAGAGGTACATCGGGAAAACAAAGCGCCTCGTCAATCAACACAGAACTGGCACTATTAGCCACCGGACGCTGATGCATATGCTGGGGGGAGGATCTGAGCACCTATGGACATGTCCGGAGTGCAACCAAGATACCCCAACTGATAACTGATAACTGATAACATACATGTTCAAACACACACTCTCACAGATATTTCTATACTCCTAATGGGTACCACTAAGCTCAATCATTGGGGAAAAAGGGCCAAATAACTGAATACATGTTCCTTCTTTGTTACTGAGTCTA
>OY992895.1:22055515-22185515 GCA_963921405.1 Cepaea hortensis
GCCACACAGCAACGACTCTAAGAATAACACCAGACAGAAAGCTGTATACAGACATGATCGCCAACGCCACATAGCAACGACTCTAAAAATTTGAATAACGAAAACACAAACCATAGATGTTCGATTTATTGCCTGGCATATTTCGCTGCATCTAGCCAGGTACATACTGCAGAATTCACACATTATTATCATTATCAAGTGCCCTGCCAGCTGGCGTAGGCGTTAATGGCTCCCCAAAAATCTCGGTCTTTGGTAATCTGGATCAACTCTGCTGATTATATTCCTCCATGCCACCGTCTCAATCCATCCAGCGTGGGGGTTGGTCTGTCTCGCAAGATCAGCCCCGCGTCTGGCGTTCATTGTCTCGTCGGATGGCTGTGTGAAGTGCACCCGATCTGGAACTTCCCAGCCGACGCAAGTTAGCATGGAGATTGTGACCGCAGTGCGAAGCCAGATTCGTGGTTTGAGCGGCCGAAAGAGCAATTTTTGTACGACTGTTTGACAAAGTCTCGATAATAAGCCTCTCTCTCTCTCTCTTTCTCTCTCTCTCTCTCTCTCTCTCTCTCTCTCTTCTCTCTCTCTCTCTCTCTCTCTCTCTCTCTCTCTCTCTCTCTCTCTCTCTATCAGTAAGCTGGCATAGTTTTTCGGTCAGCCTTACCTGGCGTAGCTTCAGAGCTCGTCGATTGGCGTCCGGTGGTTTTTCGTGTATCACCGGGTACCGAGGGAGCGAGCTGAGCTATTGCTACTCTTGGCCTTCGTGTGTGTGAATAGTCCGTTTGTGAGATAGATATCTGGTTGATCCTGCCAGTAGTCACATGCTTGTCTCAAAGATTAAGCCATGCATGTCTAAGATCACACTGTCTCATGCTGCAACCACGAATGGCTCATTGAACTGCTTGGTCCAGACACTTGTTCTACGTGTTTCAGTTGAGGGATATGGCTGAACGCCTCTAAGTCAATATTCTCCGGAGGTGAGGGCCTGGCCGTTACTCACCCTCTTCTGCATGGAATTGAGATGCCGAGCCTGCTACATGCTTGGTCCAGACACTTGTTCTACGGCTCTCAGCTGAGGGATAAAGCTGAACGCCTCTAAGGCAATATCCCTCGGATTTGAGGGCCTGGCCGTTATTCACCCTCTGCTGCATGGAGGTGAGATGCTGAGCCGGCAGCATCTACAGCAGGGGTGACCAACACGAGGCCCGCTGGTAGTCATGTTGGGGTCCGCGGAGTGGGAAACGACCATGTGGTCGAAGCTGTAGTACGCATGCTTGTTTACTTTAATTTAAAAAAAAAAAAAAAAAAATTAGTTGCGTGGCCCGGCAGGAAATATTATTTCTGAAATTTGGCCCGCCTGCTGTAAAGGTTGGTCACCCCTGATCTACGGGCTAACCATTCGCTATCGCGCTCTCGGCGGCCTGTGCACTTGGTAAGCGAAATTTAAGGGGAAACAAATACCTCTTTTTCACGGTAACATAATATTCATTTTATAGTTTGCAAGGGACATAACTCGACAACGTTTTTCTAAAGAAGCAATTAGTTAGATTAATTGTTAAATGTTTAAAATAAGGACACCATCTATTCACAGTAATTTTACATCCTAAAGTTTCAAATACTTTGACTGCTAAAAATGAATAAAATATTCTTGTTAATGCAATATATACAATGTTTCAACACTGCAAGCTCCGTGCACGATGTTAACGACTGTCTCCCATTGAGGCCCTGGCATTGTTACTCTGGTTTCTCTTCACAACATATAAATTACTTTTATTTAAAGTCGTATACGATCATTTGTCCTTCGTATTCTATGTCCAAAAAGAACACAAAGCGTGCTCTCACGCCTGACGTCAAGTAGTTTCTGGACGCAGTATTGGACTATGTCATATCCCATCCCCAAGGTTCTAAGGGTTGAACTTGCCATTTCTCTTTTTTTTTTTCTGAAATTCTACAGAAGTCAAAGCAGTTATACAGAAAAGTCCTAAAAACAAATCAGCAGGTCCAGATGGAATAACCACAGAGGCAATTGGCGGCGGGCGGCAGGAATTACTTTTATTTAAAGGAGTTTACACAATTCATACTTCCCTGTCCGCCATAACCGGTCTGATAACTTCCGTATGGAAGGTATTGATTCAGATGATGACGATGACCCCCCCCCCCCCCCCCCCGAGCTAGAGGAACATGACGCAGCAGCCGCACAGCTGCAGAGCCAGGTTGCAGCAGCCGCTGGACTGCCAGAAGAGCTAGTGTCCAAGGCCAAGCAAAGCCGCAGTGAAAAGAAAGCACGCAAAGCAATGTCCAAACTAATGAATGAATGAATACAAAATCACATATGTTTACCAAACCAATGAGATTGAAAAAATGTGTGCAAATACAGATGCTTGTTTTAATTTTTTCCAAAAAAAAAAAAAAAAAAACGAAAGGAAGGGAAAAAATGAAGAAACACTTACAAATAAGACAAAAAAAATAAGCAAGGAGTAAAAGATAACCAACTCCTTTTACTTCTAGAACATTGCTTGCTGCAATTTATATGTACCTGCTATGCTATGCTAACATCATTCCTAGGAAAATCATTCTAGCAAATGGAATCATTGCTCCGTCCATCCTCCGTCTTGTCCTTGGATCAAGAGAAGGCCTTCGACAGAATTTCCCACACTTACCTGCATAGGACACTAGAACACTGTAACATAGGGCAGTACTACCGGCAGTGGATACAGATCTTCTATAAAAATCCTGAGAGTAAAGTGTTGGTGAACCATTCACTGACAGCTAGCTTTAGGCTCACAAGATCTGTAAGGCAGGGATGACCCTTATCACCACTCCTGTATGTGCTCACCCTAGAGCCACTATTAGAAAAGATAAGACAAGACACTAGTATTAAAGGAACCTTCTTGCATGGGATAGGAGAGCAGAAGCTCATCGCTTGTGCAGATGACACTGCTTTCTTTCCCACCAGCAACACATCAATAAGGAACATACTCCACACCTTTACCCATTTTGGAAAAGGCAGTGGAGCCAAAGTAAATGTACAAAAATCACAGATAATGGGTCTGGGAAAGTGGAAACAAAAGTCTGATTTCGCTCCAGATCTGAGACACACAGACACCATGAAACTGTATGGGATCACATTTTTTTTTTCTTTCTCTTCGTTGCCCCCTTTCACATGTTAATATGTTCAATGAATAAAATATGCATATGTCACATATACGCCCACATGCAACGCTCTGTAAATACACGCACACAAATACTGAACCCACAGGACGCATGTAACACCACTAACAATATAAATGCATTTGTACTGCTATTACGAGGCTCTCTTATTGAGATTGGTAGGTAATTCTGTATTACTATATGATTATTATGGTTTGATTGCTATTAAATTTAATTCAAGATCACTATTATTATTAGTATCCTCCCTCATCTCCGCCTTCTCCCCGCTTATCACTGTTGCTGTTGATGCTGATGCCGCCCTCACTGGTTGGTTCCAAAATGTTTACTGCCTTTATCAACATTACCGAAGAGGTGGTTATGGTGTTGGCGGTTACGGAGCCGGCTGCTGGTGAGGGTGGAGACAGGGGAAACAAACATGGTAAAATAACATACATTTTGGGTTACCCCACTTTCATATGTAATTATGCCAAATGAATTATTGTTGTAATATCACACATATGTCACCTACACGCCCACATGCAACGCTCTGTAAATACACGCACACAAATATTGAACACACAGGACGCATGTAACAATACGAACAATACGAATGCAATTGCACTATTATTAATATGCCTCCTTGCGGCGATAGTTACCCTTGTCATTACCTTTCTATTATTAAGGGTTATTGCTATCAATTTTATTGTTGTTAATTTTTATGGATGTTTACTATTACTATTATGCTCCCTCATTTCCCCCTCCTCCCCGCTTGTTTACTGTTGGTTGTTTTGACACTGCTACCGGCCTCGCTGGTTGGTTCTAACAATTGCCTGCCACTGCCATCATTACCGACAATTTGGCGATGGTATTGGTGAGTTTGGAACCGGCTGGAGAGGGTGGTGACAGGGGAAACAATCAGGGAAATAAATAAATTTTGCGTTACCCCCCTTTGACATGTAAATATGCAAATGATTTAATTGTTGAAATATCACACACATGTCACCTACACGCCCAGATGCAACGCTCCGTAAATACACGCACACAAATACTGAACACACAGTACGCATGTAACAACACGAACAATACAAATGCAACAACTACGTTTTCTGCATTGTAAACTAGTATACCCCTTGACAACCCTCCCCACTTTTCGATACTGTTGGTTTTGATGCTGCTGCTGCCTTTACCGGTTGGTTCTAACAAGCTTACTGCCATTTTCCTCATTACCAATGGTGAGGAGGGTATTGGTGGGGTTGGAGCTGACGGGCGACGGGGTGGCAGAGGAAAACATAATGGTATACTATCGTCTTGTTGTTGTTTGTACTCGTTTTTCGTTATCCCTCATTTCAAATGTATAAATCTTATATATAAAAGGCGATCTCCGTCTGTCTGTATGTCCCTATGTCCTTTATGCTCTCGCGAACGGCCCATCCGATTGAGATGAAATTTTCTACACGTCTTCCTTTCATTCCGGCGCAGCCCACTGTCTAAATTTTGTAGTGTGAAATCGGCTGCTTACTCAATATTATTTCATTTTTCATTTTTCATTATAATTTCATATATCTCAGGGGACTTAACTCTGTAAAAGTTATTTCAAGGGGCATAACTTTTCTGTATAACTTATAGTCATATTGTGGCATCGTTTTCAAAGATTTATAAACTCTTTGTCCATAGTTATGTACCGGCATATGAGTTATAATAAATAATGATACAATCTGTAAGGCATTTTCAAAGTTTTCATAAAAATAATGCATAATATTTTTGCTTAAAGAATGAATAAATAATAGTTACCTTATCTCTATCAAGTTTGAAGATTTTATATTAATTTACACTGTCGCCAACTCTAAGAAGACATGGTACAACTTCAGCCATTATTAAATCTACAGGCATATGCGTTATATTCCTCCTCCTCCTCCTCTCCCCTCCTCCACCTCCTACACTCTTCCTCTTCTCCTTCCCCTCCTCCCTCTCCCTCCTCCATCCTCCTCTTCTCTCTTTCTCCTCCTCCTCCCTCCTCCTACCTCTTCCCCCTCCCAGCTCCTACTCCTCCTTTTTCTTATTCTTCTGCTGCTGCTGCCGCTGCTCCATTTACCCAAGTTAATTGTTGGGGAAGATGTAAAGATCTTTCAAGTGCTCTTTCTAATGCTTTTTGTAAGTTGGTCTTCGTTTATCTAAGGTTGTTCTAACTGCAACCAATAAATGATTAGACAGACAGACAGACAGACAGACAGACAGACAGACAGACAGACAGACAGACAGACAGACAGACAGACAGACAGACAGACAGACAGTCGGGAACGGGAACTTATATGACTACTCATATGAATTAAATGAGACGCTCCCCATCAGGGGCTGGGCGAAGCCGGGTCGGATCAGACAGATAGACAGACAGATAGACAGACAGACAGACAGATAGATAGTCGGGAACGGGAACGTGAGCTTATATGACTACTTATATGAATTAAATGAGATGCTCCACACCAGGAGCTGGGCGATGCCGGGCCGTTCAGACAGACAGACAGACAGACAGACAGACAGACAGACAGACAGACAGACAGATAGTCGGTAACGGGAACGGGAACTTATATGACTACTTATATGAATTAAATTAGATGCTCCCCACCAAGGACTGGGCGAAGCCGGGCCGGGTCAGACAGACAGACAGACAGACAGACAGACAGACAGACAGACAGTCGGTAACGGGAACTTATATGACTACTTATATGAATTAAATGAGATGCTCCCCACCAAGGACTGGGCGATGCCGGGCCGGGTCAGACAGACAGACAGACAGACAGACAGACAGTCGGTAACGGGAACGGGAACTTATATGACTACCTATATGAATTAAATGAGATGCTCCCCACCAAGGACTGGGCGAAGCCGGGCCGGGTCAGCTAGTGTTAAAATAAATGTTGTAAAATTGTGCGCATATGTCACCTACACTTCCACATGCAACGCTCTGTAAAAACACGAACAATACACCTTGAAAAGTTGTTAACACTTAAAAAAAAAGTATTGAAGGGTATTGATTCAGATGATGACGATGAACCCCCCCCCCCCCCCCCCCCCCGAGCTAGAGGAACATGACGCAGCAGCCACGCAGCAACAGAGCCAGGTTGCAGCAGCCGCTGGACTGCCAGAAGAGCTAGTGTCTAAGGCCAAGCAAAGCCGCAGTGAAAAGAAAGCACGCAAAGCAATGTCCAAACTGGGTTTGAAACCAGTGCCCGGTGTCACCCGAGTCACCATCAGGAAATCAAAGAATATCTTATTTGTAATTAATCGCCCAGATGTCTACAAGATCCCAGCCTCAGATACCTACATTGTCTTTGGGGAAGCCAAGATTGAAGATCTGAACCAACAGGCCCAAGTTGCAGCTGCCAACAAATTTAAAGCATTTGACAGTGCCGGCGCCACAGGTGAACAAGTCAGCACAGTGTCCCAGCCCATACAGGAAGAGTCCGAGGAGGAAGATGAGGAGGTTGATGACACCGGTGTAGAACAGAAGGACATTGAGCTGGTCATGTCCCAGGCAAACGTCTCTAAAGCCAAGGCTGTCAAAGCTCTCCTCAACAACAACAATGATATTGTCAATGCTATAATGGAATTGACGATGTAAAGAGATTCAGCTCCTATGTCGTGTGTTTGCTGTGTGTATTCATGGTGGTGTGTACATTTCATGCTGGGGTATTTTTTATTTGTGCTCTAAATCCCCACATCCCCAATTCATTTAGTGCATTAAATCAACAGCTCTTTTCAGTAAAAAAAAAAAAAAAGTATTGAAAGGTATTTGCTTGTGCGCGCACGAGAGAGACAGAGAGAGTGATTAATGATACTTGGCCTTTCACAGGCGGACAAAAATATTAAATATATTTTATATAGATGAACAAGGTTCCCCTTCACATGTAAATATGCCCAAGGAATAAAATATGCACACGTCACATTCACGCCCACATGCAACGCTCTGTAAACACACCTACACAAATACTAAATACACAGTATGTCGTCGACAGTGAGGGCCCCACGGGCCCAAAAACTTAAAAACATCCATCGATCGGTCTAGCAGTCCACCGAACGCCGGACCGATGCAAAATGAGGCTCGAAGGGATTCTTCTTTGTTGCGGTGAATTAAAATTGAAGTACCCAAAAATGTAAAGATTTCCCCTTTTCCTTGTTTAACCCCCATTCACATGTAAATGTGTTCAAGAAATGGAATATGCTAATGGATATATTTCCTATGTTGTAAACACAAAATATCACAGATATTTCCAGAGTAAACACAAGTATTCTTCTTTCTGATTTTATAATTTTAGTACACATGAATGCGTGCAAGAAACAAAAAGATGTGAGTGAATAAAGAATGAATGAATACAAAACCACAGATGTTTACCAAACCAATGAGAGTGTAAAATTTGTGCTAATACAGATGCTTGTTTACTTTTTACCAAAAAAAAAAAAACCTTACAAATAAGACACACAAAAAATAAGCAAGGAGAAAAAAATAACCAACTCCTTTTACTTCTACTATTATTGAACATTGCATGTTGCAATTATATGTACCTACTATGCTATGCTAACACCATTCCTAGGAAAAATCATTCTAGCAAATGGAATCACAGTCTTGGAAAGTGGTATCATTATCATAACTATTATTATCATTGCTGTTACTATCAGTACTGTTAACACCCTTAGTAGGTTAATGTTTGTCATCATTATTATTGATGTATTTGGTTTTATTTGCATTATTATTATAGTTACCTTTATGAATATATAACCCCATCTCCCATGTGACCCCCCCCCCTTCCCATGCTCATGGTTTGTTTGTTTGCCTCTGCTGATACAATCACCTTTTGGTTCCAAAAATTACCATGCCCTTACCATCATTACCAGAGTGTGGCGATGAGGGCATTAGAGTGGTGGGTCCAAATGGGTGAGAGTGTGACAATGGAAACATAAATGGAAAGTTGTATCCTTCTCCATATCTACTCCCCTTCACATGTAAATATCATATGCCCAATGAATAAAATATGCACACGTCACAAACACGCCCACATGCAACGCTCCGTAAACACACCTACACAAATACTAAATACACAAAACGCATGTAACAACATAAACATTATAAATGCAACCACTACCCTTTCTGCCTTGTAAACCCCGATACTGTTTACACCTCCCATTCCCACCACCTTGATACTGTTTGTTTGTTGATGCTGCTGCCGCCATCTCCGATCGGTTCAGACTTTTTATACTGCCAGTTTCATCATTACCGAGTGGTGATGATGAAATTAGGGGTTTAGAGTCGACAAGAGAGGGAGGCGGCAGGGGAAATAAATAATTGTGTACTATCATCATGCTGTTGTTTCTGTAAGGTGTTACCCTACAACAAATTCAATGTAGAAATGTTAAAATGTATAAAATATTTCTATTTTTTGCGCATATGTCACCTACACGCCCTCATGCAACGCACTGTAAAAACACAAACAATACACTTTGCAACGATTTTAACACGCAATAAAAGATGTTTTTTTTAAAAAAAAAGCGTATTGAAAGCAACGATACAATAGTTAGTTAGTTAGTTAGTTAGTTAGTAAGTAAGTAAGTAAGTAAGTAAGTTAGTTAGTTAGTTAGTTAGTTAGTTAGTTAGTTAGTTAGTTAGTTAGTTAGTTAGTTAGTTAGTTAGTTAGTTAGTTAGTTAGTTAGTCAACTCTGAGACATAACCATCTGCTATCGCTCCGAACATGCAGTCACGTTCCAAAACACCTCGGGCAGATTCGAAAGCATTTCACACGAAACTCACAGTTCACGATACAATGATGTTTGTAAACACTGGACTAGAAGTTACAGAAGCAAAGAGTATCATCACTTCTATCTGAACGAAAATTCCTTTTCTCTTCACAACGTATAAATTTTAATCTGTTTTGTGTGTTCCAAGTGCAGCACCATATCACAACGTATCAATTATTGCTGGCGCTCATTGAAAATTGTTTGGTATTTTGAAGAACATTTTTTTCGAACAATATCTAGCTTCTTCTTCTTCTTTTCGTTCATCCGGAGTGTTTTTTTTCCAGATGTGATTGCGGTGGGCGTTAGGCACCCTTGGGTTGAAAACCCTTAGGTCACACATCCGGCTTTCGCGTGCATTTTTGACCAGGTTAGCAATCCTGGGAGACTCTCACTTTTGTGGTACCGTCCACATCCCAGCTGGTCAAGTTCGAACAGTCGAGGACTTCGGTCATCCCTCAAGAGAAGGAAGGCACAGTCCATAGCATTTTTCGCCATCCTAGGTTGCTTCCATAGTTGCAGGGCCGACACATAGCGCCCTGATACTGGGCTCACCGAGGGAATGGTCACGTCATGCTCATGGCTGCTTTAATTCCTCACATCAATATATTGGGCATTTCGTTCGCCCCGGGCCATTCCCGCACAAACCAGACAGGTCTGCAGAAGGTATTCACTCAGCGAGTTTTCGCACATGTGCTTGTCGTTGCGCCCGTCAGAGCTGTTCCAGGCACAACAGACATTCGGAAAACTACCTAGTCAGAGCTGTTCCGAACAAGAGCGGCATTCAGAAACTAGGTAGTCAGAGCTGTTCCTAGCACGAGAGACATTCGGACGAGACATTTCACTCGGACGTAAATGCGTAGTGTCAATTTTTAGTTTGCCACCCGTAGGACGACAATTCCGACTTCCAGCGGACATTTTTTAGTGAGGTTAACCTTCCTCTGGTTTCGAGACACGTTAGACTGTTGTAATGTCACCCACATCTCAGCTGGTCAAGATAGAACGATGAACGACATCGTGGTCGGCCCTCAAGGGAAGGCAGGGGCAGACCATGGGCATTATTTCGCTATCCAAGGAGGCTTCCATAATTGCAGAGCCGGCACATATTGCTCTGAGACTGGGCTCACCCAAGGAGTTTCCACGTCCTGCTCATGGCTGCTTTAGTTCCTCACTTCCATGTGTTGGGCATCCCGCTTGCCACTGATCGCTTAAGTACACACCAGGAGCGGTCAGACTGCGAGCGACATCCACTCGGTAAGCTTGTGCTTGTGACTTCAGACCACGCAATAGGTTCGCTCGCCGTGCGTTCCATTTCGCGTTATTGCAATCCCAAAGAAATCAGGAGCCTTGGAATGTGATCAACATCGAACAATTAGTATAATGAGTCACATCACGAAGATTTTGCTAAGAATTATCATGCAAAGAGTTAGGAGGAAAATACAACCTGAAATAGGAGAAGAACAATGTGGGTTTGTAGTAGGCAAGGGTACAGTAAATGCTGTGTATATACTGAGAACCGTAATCGAACGTTCTATAGAAGTAAACAAAGATCTACACCTTTGCTTCATTGACTACACAAAGGCTTTTGATAAAGTGAGACATGTCAACATGATAAGGATGCTTGAAGAACTACAAATTGATGGGAAAGACCTTAGACTTGTAAAAAACATATATTGGAAACAACAAGCTGCCATAAGAGTTGATAATGAAGTAAGCCAATATCAGCCTATTAAGAGAGGTGTGAGACAGGGATGTGTAATGTCTCCAGATCTGTTTTCCCTGTACAGTGAAAATATTTTCAGAAATATTGAAAATATGGAAGGAATCAACATTGGGGGACGATGCATCAATAACATTAGATATGCAGATGATACAGTCTTGATTGCAGACAATGAACAGGACCTGCAACATTTAGTAGATGCGGTTGTTACACACAGTGAACAACAAGGGTTAGAATTAAATTGTAAAAAGACACAGATTATGGTCGTCACTAAGAAGAACGAAATACCACAGTGTAATATACAAGTAAATGGGAATATTCTTCAACAAGTGAATAGGTACAATTACCTCGGAACAGTAATAACATCTGATGGGAGATGCCTTGAAGAGATTAGAACAAGAATCGCCATGGCAAAAGTAGCCTTTAGCAAGATGAAAAACATACTGACCAATAAAAAGATGTCAATTGAAACGAGAAAAAGAGTGTTGAGATGCTACATAGAACCTGTACTTTTATATGGATGTGAAGCTTGGACAATGAGCAGCCAGGCTGAAAAACATCTGATGGCTGTAGAAATGTGGTTTCTGAGGAAAATGCAAAGAATACCATGGACAGCCAGAAAGACCAATGAACAAGTCCTTCAAGAAACAAATGAAGATCGTAAACTGATCAGAGACATTAGACGTAGACAGTCACAATTTTTTGGGCATGTTATGAGAAGAAATGATTTGGAGAACTTGGTGACAACTGGTAAGATCGAGGGGAACAGACCAAGGGGAAGACCTAGAAACAAGTATCTGGATGGCTTGGCCTTGTGGCATGGTCGAGACAAAAACACGGAACTGATCCACGACTCTGTTGATCGAGTGAGATGGCAGAACATGACCGCCCACGCTTACCGGCATGGCACATGATGGATGGATGGAGACGTTCTTCCACTTTTGTCTACACTCTCTATGAGTTAGAGACAGACAGTTTTCGTAACCATGTCCTTCGACTGGAGCACTTTTCAGACTTTTTTGTACTCGCTCACGAGGTAGGCTACATGTGCTGCCGGCTCAGCACCTTACCTTCGTGCAGCAGTGAACGAGAAACGGCCAGGCCCTCTCATCCGGGAATCCCTCATATCCCCCAGCTGAGAGCCTTCGAACATGTATCAGACCTGAGCATGTAGCTTGCTCAGTATTACGTTTCTATTTTCCGGTAGACGGGTATTGGCCTGGCTCTCAGATCCGAGGGTTTGTGGCTTAGAGGCGTTCAGCCACAGCCCTCGACAGGTAGCCTTAAGTGTTTTGTCCGAACCAAGAACTTCGTGCGCCTGATTTAAACTTCTGACTGTTATCCTCACCTCAGTCTAACCCGCAGAGCAGCAGGTTGTGTCTCTCTTAGTCTGGCCCCTATCCCATAAGCTGTCCGATATGTAGTTTTCACCCATCGGCAAGCACATGGGGTCAGAGGGACACACAAGCTCCCCCACCGCGGCAAGGTGGAGACACATCGGGGGAGCTCGACTGATTTAATGAGCCATTCGCGGTTTCACCGTGAGACAGTGTGAACTTAGACATGCATGGCTTAATCTTTGAGACAAGCATATGACTACTGGCAGGATCAACCCAATATCTATCGGACAGGCGGACTATTCACGCACACGCAAGCGAAGAGTAGCATCGCTAAAGCGCGCCCTCCCGGTACAAGGTGATACATGCAAAACCACTGGACGCCTACCGACGAGCTTTCAAGCTACGCCGGCAGGACTGACCGAAAATAAAAGCTATAACAGCTTACTGACTGCAGGCCCACTACTCATCGAGAGAGAGTGGGCGCTTATCGAG
Source organism: Cepaea hortensis (assembly GCA_963921405.1). Taxonomy (NCBI): domain Eukaryota; kingdom Metazoa; phylum Mollusca; class Gastropoda; order Stylommatophora; family Helicidae; genus Cepaea; species Cepaea hortensis. The sequence continues at coordinate 22,067,996 of OY992895.1, forward strand.
ACTTTGTCGAACGGTCGTACAAATTTTGCTCTTTTGCCCGCTCAAACCACGACCCTGGCTGCACGATGCGGTTACATTCTTGAAACGCCTGCCTCGCTAACTCACGTTGGCTGGGAAGATCCCATTTTGGTGCACCTCACACAGCCATCCGAGACAACGAACGCTAGACGCGGAACTGATCTAGCGAACCAGACCAGCACCACATATCTAGCTTTACGTACTATAAATTTGTGTGTTTTTTTCCGGATTTTGTGGTGATATTCTTTGGATTTGATATTCTGGATATTTCCCCGGAATTATTACCTGGAACAAAAAATTTCAAGATGTATTCGAACATATATATGCTCATTGAAAATTGTTTGGTATTTTGAAGAACATTTTTTTCGAACAATATCTAGCTTTACGTACTATAAATTTGTGTGTTTTTTCCGGATTTTGTGGTGATATTCTTTGGATTTGATATTCTGGATATTTCCCCGGAATTATTACCTGGAACAAAAAATTTCAAGATGTATTCGAATATCACTGAAGTCGGGATCTCGATAAATGACTACGATGTCCAGCTACTTCACCAGTCCGGAACGATAGTGTGTTCCATAACTGGTCCCGGGGCTGCTGCTAAAGCAACACCTGCACTTATTATGAGTGCCCTAACTGGTCCAGGAGGTGTACCTTTTGGAGGCGTCGTAGACCTGCATAGGTTCGAAGTTCCCACTAGGTGGTACTTTCACCTGTCAGCAGAGGCTCAGAAAGCCGTGTATGACAAGTTACACGGCAAAAAGTTTTCTCTACCAAGTCTAAGGATAGACATATCTCTGGAGCACTGAGAGAAAGAAACAGACAGGCTGATCATCAACTGGTTACCCGTCACGATTGCTCCCCAATGAGTTAAAAACCTGGTGCACAGCATCACAGGAGATGAAAAGGCTGAGGTGTTTAGGATTAAAAATGGGGCTGGCAAGTAGGAGCACTCTGCAACCCAAAAAAGGAAGTTCCCCATTATATACGAATCTACACTCCTGGCATCACGATGCCGGGGAGAAAGACCAATTGTCCAGCGTGTGGCCAAAACAACCACTGGGCAAATAAATGCCCAAGTCGACGACATCCGATGACACCAACAGCAGCAGCAGTCAGTGTACAAAGCCAAGAAGATTTCCCACCACTCGAAAGAGAAACTCTTCCCCAGGGATAGATTGCACTGACACAAACTTTCATTAGTCAAATCAACACACAAGAAGACAGGAACACAGAAGAAAATAACACAGAAGAAAATAACACACAAGAAAATAACACACAAGAAATCAATCCAAGGAATGAAGACTCTGACGGTTTTCAAGTCGTCAGCAAACCAAAGAAGAGAACATGGGCTAATAGAAGACTACTGCCGTCAAAACACAGCGACGACACAGAAACAGACGACTTATCACTGCCAAAGAAAGAAAAAGTCAAAGCCACTATAGGCAAGACAAAGGAAACTGAACAAGAACAAGATGAGACACACGTACAAGATGAAGACGACACATACCGCATACCAGACACTCTCTTTGTAGACACAGACACAAGTGATAAGAACGAGGATCAAGATGATCCTCTCACACAAACCTTTGCCACTAAAGACTTGCTCGCCTAAATGTACCCATCATAGATAACAACTTTGTGTGTGAATCGATATAGTTATTATATCTCATTTATTGTTTTTACTTAAATTACAATGACTAGTGATTTAATTATTATTACTTTAAACATTTGTGGAATACGTACAAAATTACAACACATTATCACACTAATAAACAAACACACACCAGACTTTATACTACTATAAGAAACAAACATATGTTCAAAAACATTCGCACAACATATCACCACACAGCTAGGCCTCAAACATTCATGCTTTAGTTTAGGCACACACAAAATTGGGTCAGGAACAGCTATTCTGCAGACATCAGACAGGTGGGATATAATTAAAACACACACGGATATCCAGGGACGAATCTCCATAATACCGGTTGAAAACACTATACATGCATACACCATAGTGAACATACATGCACCACCTAATTACAATCATCAACCAAATTTTTACCAAGAATTAGACACCTTACTTATACAAACATACAGAGGGCAAAATGTTATCCTTGCAGGGGATTTCAATTTTGTACTCTCAGATTTGTATATCGTAGGGGGAGGCAGAGCAGGAATCAAGACACAATTAAGGAGAAATAACAGAAATGGAATACATCAACTGGATATACTAAAATATACCTCAGGCACACACAATTTAACAGACGCTTTCAGATACAGACACCCTAATAACATTGCAACAACACACAAAAATAGGGCTTACAATAGATCAGCCAGGCTAGATAGAATATACACACCTACAACACACAGCATAATACACAAACAAATCTACAAGAGACATTACAATACACAGATCACAAAGCATTACTAGCACATATCACTACAGACACTACAAGTGCTAGGCCATCAAAAAGAACACCATATTGAAAATTCGATAACACCCTACTAAAAAACACAGGTTATGTACAACACATGGCACACCTTATTTTAACATACACTAATAGTACACCCACCGACAACATAACACAAATTTGGGATTTACTAAAGAATACAATACGTTATAGAACACAACATTTAGCATCCATCATATATAAAGACAGACAACAACAAGAACATATCATACAGACAGCAATACAACTCACAAAACAGACTGACAGGAATACACTACACCTACACACTAGAATCACAATTAGAACAACACCAGCAACACACATTCCGTGGTACACTCATTCGAACAAAACTTACTAACATATCAGAAGAAAGTCCCAGTAAACAACACCTTGCATTAGAATAAAAAGTTCAACGTAACAGACAAATAGGAGCAATAACAGACATGCAAGGAAACACACAAACAGAGGCACTACATATACTAGAAACATTCCAACAATACTACACTAACCTATATACAGCAGAACAGGCCAACACACAAAAACAAAATAGATTCTTACAATACACAAAGAAACTGTCTGACATAGATAAAGACACACTAGACACAGAGCTTACATTAACAGACATAACACATGCACTCAATCAAATGCAAAAAGACAAAACACCAGGACCAGATGGACACGCAGTAGAACTCTACCAACACTTCTTTCCTATCCTAGACAATTTCCTTCTAAAAGTCTACCAAGAAGCTTTTTACAAACAAGAACTCCCGAACACTTGCAACATGTCATATATAACACTCATACCTAAAGACAACACAGACAAGACACAACTGAAAATCTATAGACCCATCTCTTTATTAAACACAGACTACAAAATTCTAGCAAAATCACTTGCAAACAAAATAAAAAAAATTCATGCCATCACTCATCCACCCAGACCAACAGTGCAGTGTTCAACACAGAAACATACACCAACATACACATTTCATTAGAGATTTCATTACATACACCCATCAGAAAGACTGTCAATCCTCCCTTTTATCCTTAGACCAGGAGAAGGCCTTTGGCAGAATTTCACACTCATACTTACACAAAACACTAGCACACTGTAACGTAGGACAATACTATAGACAGTGGATAGAAATATTGTATAAATATCCTAAAAGTAAGGTACTTCACTCACAGGCAGTTTCAGAATCACTAGATCTGTCAGACAAGGGTGTCCGCTATCACCAGTCCTATATGTACTCACACTAGAACCACTCTTAGAAGCAATTAGACAGGACACTAACATTAAAGGTACATTTATACAAGGGTCTGGGGAGCGGAAATTAATTGCTTACGCAGATGACACTGCCTTCTTCCCTACAACCAACACTTCCATAACGAACATACTTCACACCTTCAAACAGTTTGGTGAAGGAAGTGGGGCCAAAATAAACATACAGAAGTCTAAAATAATGGGTCTGGGGAAGTGGAGGAATAAAGCAGATTTTCCCCCGGATCTAACAGTCACAGATAACATGAAAATATATGGGATCACATTTCCATCCAACCCTAGAAAAAAAAACACAGAAACATGGCAATCACTGACAAAACAAATTATAGACATACTACATGGGTTCAAATACAAGACATCAACAATTTTTGTAAGAAGCACAATTGTAAACACCCTCATCACTCCTAAAATAATATATTAAGCCACAGTGTTAGGACCCCCCCCCCAACAAACAATCACAGACATAAACAAACACAATAGATAATTCATCTTCAGCAACACAATTCACAGTGTAAAGCACAATACATTAATACAAGATAAGAACAAAGGAGGAGTTGCTTTACAGGACCTACACACAAAAATATCACTGACAAAACAAATTATAGAATACTACACGGGTTCAAATACAAGACATCAACAATTTTTGTAAGAAGCACAATTGTAAACACCTTCATCATTCCTAAAATAATATATTTAGCCACAGTGTTAGACCCCGACCCCCCCCCCCCCCCAAAAAAAAAAAGAAAGAAAGAAAAGAAAAGAAACCAAACAAACAAACAATCACAGACATAAACAAACACATCAGACAATTCATCTTCAGCAACACAATTCACAGTATAAAGCTCAAGACATTAATACAAGATAAGAACAAAGGATGAGTTGCTTTACAGGCCTTACACACAAAAATACAAGCATTAAGAATCAACCACATAGGGCGCATCATCAATCATCCAGATCAACATTCGCTAGCATTATACTATATTGTAATTAGATTACACAGGCTTAAGAAAATAGACAAAACAACACCGCACTATTACGGCACACTACCGCACTTCTACAGAACATGTATGCAAGCAATTCAAGGCAATGAACATTTAATACAACAGACAACCAAGCGGATATACACATATTTAGTGAAACAACAAGCCCCACCACTACATCTGAGAATCAAAAGAGGATACAAATATAATATGAAAGACTATAACTGCACCTTCACTAACTTACACAACAAACATATCACATCGAAATCCAAAGAAGTAACATACAGGCTAATTTATAATATGACCCCGACAACAGAGAGGGCAGCACAGACATCCAAGCAAATAGCCCCATGCCAATTATGTAGACACAATATTCAGGAAACAGAGGACCATCTGTTTTATGGATGCCCAACAATCACAGTCACTAAGACTGCATTACAACAGTTAATAGAAACACACACAAACAAGATAACCGACGTTTACAAAGCAATATTCATAAATACAATACATACAACCACAAAAGACAAACACAATAAACTTCTCGTAGCACTAGCGGAGTATAGAAACATAATGTGGTCTAGTCGAATCTCGGCCACTCACAATCACCACACAATACACCTACACATACTATCTCATATTTTTCAACAGAAAATCTCCCAGATATTCGCTGATTAAGCAAGCGCCAGTCTCATCAGGTTTACAGTACATAACATACATGTTCAAACACACACTCTCACAGATATTTCTATACTCCTAATGGGTATCACTAAGCTCCTTTCATTGGGGAAAAAGGGCCAAATAACTGAATACATGTTCCTTCTTTGTTACTGAGTCTATTGGCCCAAACTAAACACGATGGGAAGGTGTCCTTTGTGAGTCAGTGGTCTTGTCGACCGAGGGTTGACCTTCGCCAGAAGTCAGCCCAGATAAAATCCCTGTAGTGATGGAATTTTGCCATCCTGTGTAGCGAACTAAACAAATTCCAATTTACGCGCCCTCCCTTTCTCCGCCTTCCCCTTCTCTCCCCCAGCTCTCTCTCTCTCTCTCTCTCTCTCTCTCTCTCTCTCTCTCTCTCTCCCTCTTTGTTGCCCGCTTTCCCGGTCTCAGCCCAGCCCGCCACAAACAAATCCTTTGCACTTGTGATTAAGGGAGTGATTGTGATTCAGTAATACTATTGAACTTGTTTGCAGGAAACTAAGCTTGCATGAGGTTGCCTGCAGTGTGAAAGTTCCAATTAAATAGATTGGTATGCATGAGAGCAAATGATTACTAAACCATGCCAAGAATATAACGTCACATGTACATGAATGTATACGCTGTATTCGCAATGTAAAAAAAAAAAATATAATAATAAAAATAAAAATAAAAAAATAGAAAAATTAGGTGCGTGGCCCGGCAGGAAATATTATTTCTAAAATTTGGCCCGACTGCTGAAAAGGTTGGCCACCCCTGATCTACAGCCTACCCTGTGAGCGTTACTAAAGGTGGAAAAAGCGTCCCAAGGGCACGCTTGCTATGTGGATGTCATCTGCATACAGGCCCCCCCCCCCCAGTCTTTGGAGGAGCCGTCTGTGGTGAACGGAAGGCTCAATATACGGAAGTGAGGCTAAGCAGCCATGTGAAGGACGTGACGATTCCACAGGTGAGCCCAGTACCAGAGCGTTATGTGTCAGTTCTGCAATTATGGAAGTCTCCTTTGATGGCGGGGAATGCCCATGGTCTGCCCCTGCCTTCCCTTGAGGGTCGACCAGGATGTCTTTGGCTGTTCTGGGTGGACCAAACTGGGATAGGGATGACACCATAACAGTAAGAGTTGAGAAAGCGACCCAGAAGCCAGAATAGGAATACTGCTTGGCTGGCAACCCCATTTCGTGGAAAGTCCGAACCGAAAGCTCGCTGAGTGGATGTCGTCTGCAGACTGACCTCTCCTGGTTTGCGTGGGAGCGGCCTGTGACGAACGCAATGCCCAGTACACGGAGATTAGGAAGTGAAGCAGCCACGCGCAGGACTTGACAATTCCTTGGATGAGCCCAGTACCATAGCGTTATGTGTCGGCTCTGCAATTATGGAAGCCTCCCTGGATGGCAGGGATTTCCCATGATGTGCTCCTGCCTTCCCTTGAGGGTTTACCGGTTTGCCTTTGCTCGTTCTATCTTGACCAGCTGGAATATGGACGACACCACAACAATGAGAGTCGAAAGTCCTTCGAAACACCCGGGAAGGTTAACCCGCCCAACAAACACCCGCAGAAGTAGGATGTGTCGGCCGAAAGGCGCAAATAAACAGGTACAACACAAAGACGTCCGAATGAGAGTGGAATGCCTTTCGAAACACCCGGGAAGGTTAACCCAGTCAACAATTACCCGCAGAAGTAGGATATGTCGGCCTAACGGCGCAAAACAGGCACAGCGTAATCACGTCCGAAAAAACTCCGGTTGAACGCAGCAGCAGAAGAAGAATCCATCCAGTATTATCTATCTTGGTCTGCCTAGCCTCTCTTCCCCTCGATCTTTTCAGTTGTCACAATATCCTCTAATGCCCCTTCTCATCACATGATCAAAGAAAGCTGTTTGTCTCTTTCTTCTTGTTGTATATAATGTTCTAGTTTCATTAGCCTGTTTCAGGCAATCATTGTTACCAAGGAATTCGCAACATTCGTCTAAAGAATCAAATCTATGTTGCTTCTAATTTCTTCTTAATTTGTTCATTTACATTCCAAGATTCACTGCCATACAACAAAACTAGTTCTATATAGCATTTCAGCGCTCTCTTCCTTACACTCAGTGATAATGACTTATTGCATAAGATTCTCTTTCTTATTGCTGTATATAATTATAATGTCCTAGTTTCATTAGCCTGTTTCAGGCAATCATTGTTACCATGCGAGTGTACGGGGGAATGAACAGGCCGATAGGCTAGTAGGGAATGCACCTCTTGGTGGTATCTTGCATATGGACAAAGGGGAGGTGGTGGTGCGCTTGTGGGACCAGGTGGAGAAGGCGGAGGAACAGATTGAGAATCCATATATGGAAAGAATGAGATTGCGGGGGGTCGGCAGGGGTTCTGGAAGAATCTCAAAACTGAGAAGGAAGACAGGAGAACTTTTAATCAGATAGCGGTGGGAACGATTAGTAGTATGACACTTCGCTGGCTGTTGAACGAGGGGACTGAACACTATGGGAGTGTCCTGAGTGCAGTGATGTCGGTTCTTAACTCAACTCAACTCAACTGTTACCAAGGAATTCGCAACATTCGTCTAAAGAATCAAATCTATGTTCCTTCCAATTTCTTCTTAATTTATTCATTTACATTCCAAGATTCACTGCCATACAACACAACTGGTTCTTCCTCTTCTGCGTTCATCCGGAGTTGTTTTTTTTTCGGACGTGATTGCGTTGTGCCTGTTTACAGCGGAGCTGCGTTCTTGCTCCGTTAGGCTGACACGTCCAACTTCTGCGGGCATTTGTTGACTGGGTTAACTTTCCCGGGGAAACTGGTTCTATATAGCATTTCAGCACTCTCTTCCTTACATTCAGTGATAATGACTTATTGCATAAGACCTCTTCTCTGCATACTCTTCATTTTCTGAAATGCGGCTCTTGCTTGCCCTATTCTGCTCTTCATCTCTGATGTTATAAATGCCCCTAGGTATTTAAAATTATCCACTTGGTTAAGAATTTTCCCTTCTGTTTCTGTTGGTGTCATTATTTTTTTTAAATTTGATATGAACATTGTTACTGTTTTCTTGAATTCACACAACATAGATTAAAATATACCCTTTCAAGCTGAAATATACACATGTTCGCGAATACTCTTAACTTGTGTGAATTCTACAGTATGTACCTGCCGAGAGGCAGCGAAATATGCCAGGCAATAAATGGTACAATCTATGATTTGTGTCTTGGTTATTCAAATTCACTGCGGGAAAATATTGTTTTGACTATAAGAATAATAAAAGACAGAAAGCTGTGGACAGACATGATCGCCAACACCACACAGTAACTACTATTTGTTAGTTGCATTTCCTTTACAGACGTAGTATAACAGTGCAGGATTGGATGATGGCCGTGACTATAGTAAACACTCAAGGCAGCGATCTTGAAGAAAACTAGTTTATTAAGAAATCCTCGTTGCAGTTACATAATATCAACATGAGATGGTACTAACATGTCTGCCCGTATGGACCACCCATCTCCAAGTCCCCGTTGAACGCGTGAGCTCCCTTAGTTTCCGAAGCTCAATCGTGCTCACGCAATCAATATATCTTTCCCCATTCTGCGCATTCTGTGCATTCTAAATTCTTAACATAACAGAGATGGTACTCTGTTACATTCCTCCATATCCCAAATGAGACTTTTTCTTTACAGAAAAAGTCTTAACCTTTAACCTACTCTCTAATGTATTTCCTTTTAATACTATTCCCAAAAATCTACTGCAATTCAACAAATCATAAAGTCACTCCCACACGACAGAAAGAGAAAGGATCGGTGCGCACCGGAGATTAAAAGAAGTAGAACTCTTCCTAAAAAAAAAAAACCACACTCAGCTAATCACACACCTTTACTCCCCTATGTCATTTGAGACTTTATGTAATAAAGTCTAAAACAATTATATCTTCTACAGTACCACTTATTATGGTAACAGTTTACGCTGCTATCTACAGCATCAAGCACCAATTATCAAAAATTCACTCCCAAATGTCTATATATTACAGACCTCTTTCTCCATTATAAACATCTCCTCACATAACTAATCTTTTCCTATATATTCACTCTTAATCTCGCCGAAAACTTCAGCAACCCACTAATGTCCATTTATTATGGGCATATCTACTAAAACCTCTACTTATGCCGTTATCAACAGCAACAATATACTACCTCTGAACTCATGTCTGTGACTGCTTGCAATCAACATTATTCTATTACAGTCCATATATCATGGACCCTCAAAAACCCCATGTCATTTTGTCTCCACAATGTTCATTTCTCATTAACACACTTACAACCCTTTACTATTGTACTCAGAATATATAAAAACATGGATTCAATTCATGTTTTACTTCGTCTTCAGACTGTCTGGCGTAGCACGTTACCCACTTCTTCTTCTATAAGCCAGCAATCTCGTGTCTCTTATGAAAGTACATCATGGCTCTAAATCCATGTTCATCTGCGACCCCATGGAAACCATGTTCAAAACTTTCCCCTCATTTACCCCACTGCTATATACGTTATTCACATTAATCTTTTCTTCCCCAATATGGCGTACAATCCATATATATTAATGTAGCTCTTATTTTTATCTTCCTCATAACCATTTTATTTGTGTAGTAACCCCGTCGTATGTTTCCAATACTTCATAGCCATATCAACCTCTTTATGCTGATTATCACAGCAACCAGAATATACCCATGAACTTATTATTCACAAAGAGAATGTGTCTCTCTATTAGTTCTCAGTAGTTTATTAACTCTTTTCTGAACGAAGGATCCTAAATAAAGTCCCATGTATTGTCTTTATTCTAGACAAAACCATAACTATTTGTAAATTAAACTTAACTTAACTAAATTTCTAACATATTTATAAACAAGGTAATTTAACACACAAGACAATTCACTTAAATTATGAGTGAAGCGAAATAAAATCACAACAGGACATCATTACCCCCCCCCCCCCCAAGTTTTTATACATCATTTATGTTTCCCCTCATATCAATAAAAGGTATTAACTCATTCAAAGACAAACATATTTTAAAATAATATAACATGCATCCTATTAAATTAGAAGAAAATATCTAGTGTTACCTAACACTACTGGTCTCTTTTACGGACCAGTAGTTTGTACGCAAAAGACTAAAAACACAATAATCCTATTCTAAAATCAAATAGTGACAATCATTTTACAGGACCAAATCAAGCAAAAATAATATAACATACCATACATATTCAATCAACATTGGTCTCTTATACTAACCAATGAAATACATATCTATTCACCCAAGTTATGCCTATTCCGTTATTCTTATAACAGATAAAACAAAACAACTCAATACCAAGCATATATATCTGTTACCTACAGACCAATTCCTAACTTAGAACAATATCTGTTCTCTCAATAAAAGTCAATAATCAACAATGACCGTACTATCTACCAATAGAACCTGTCCACAGCTTTCTGTCTAGTGTTATTCTTATAGTCGTTGCTATGTGGCGTTGGCGATCATATCTGTCCACAACTTCTGTCTTTTATTATTTTTGTAGTAGAAAGTAATGGCAAACTACTGAACCTCAACTTGCCCAGTAATCGCGAACAGCCAAAAAATGCTGGGGTTGACTGCTACTGTAACAGAGTACCATCTCTGTTATGTTAAGAATTTAGAATGCACAGAATGCGCAGAATGGGGAAAGATATATTGAATGCGTGAGCACGATTGAGCTTCGGAAACTAAGGGAGCTCACGCGTTCAACGGGGACTTGGAGATGGGTGGTCCATACGGGCAGACATGTTAGTACCATCTCATGTTGATATTGTGTAACTGCAACGAGGATTTCTTAATAAACTAGTTTTCTTCAAGATCGCTGCCTTGAGTGTTTACTATAGTCACGGCCATCATCCTGGTCACGGCACCATTAAAAGGTCATCTATAACAGTGCAGGATGGGATGATGCACTGTTATAGATGACCTTTTAATGGTGCCGTGACCAGGATGATGGCCGTGACTATAGTAAACACTCAAGGCAGCGATCTTGAAGAAAACTAGTTTATTAAGAAATCCTCGTTGCAGTTACACAATATCAACATGAGATGGTACTAACATGTCTGCCCGTATGGACCACCCATCTCCAAGTCCCCGTTGAACGCGTGAGCTCCCTTAGTTTCCGAAGCTCAATCGTGCTCACGCATTCAATATATCTTTCCCCATTCTGCGCATTCTGTGCATTCTAAATTCTTAACATAACAGAGATGGTACTCTGTTACAGTAGCAGTCAACCCCAGCATTTTTTGGCTGTTCGCGATTACTGGGCAAGTTGAGGTTCAGTAGTTTGCCATTACTTTCTACTACAAAAATAATAAAAGACAGAAGTTGTGGACAGATATGATCGCCAACGCCACATAGCAACGACTATAAGAATAACACTAGACAGAAAGCTGTGGACAGGTTCTATTGGTAGATAGTACGGTCATTGTTGATTATTGACTTTTATTGAGAGAACAGATATTGTTCTAAGTTAGGAATTGGTCTGTAGGTAACAGATATATATGCTTGGTATTGAGTTGTTTTGTTTTATCTGTTATAAGAATAACGGAATAGGCATAACTTGGGTGAATAGATATGTATTTCATTGGTTAGTATAAGAGACCAATGTTGATTGAATATGTATGGTATGTTATATTATTTTTGCTTGATTTGGTCCTGTAAAATGATTGTCACTATTTGATTTTAGAATAGGATTATTGTGTTTTTAGTCTTTTGCGTACAAACTACTGGTCCGTAAAAGAGACCAGTAGTGTTAGGTAACACTAGATATTTTCTTCTAATTTAATAGGATGCATGTTATATTATTTTAAAATATGTTTGTCTTTGAATGAGTTAATACCTTTTATTGATATGAGGGGAAACATAAATGATGTATAAAAACTTGGGGGGGGGGGGGGTATGATGTCCTGTTGTGATTTTATTTCGCTTCACTCATAATTTAAGTGAATTGTCTTGTGTGTTAAATTACCTTGTTTATAAATATGTTAGAAATTTAGTTAAGTTAAGTTTAATTTACAAATAGTTATGGTTTTGTCTAGAATAAAGACAATACATGGGACTTTATTTAGGATCCTTCGTTCAGAAAAGAGTTAATAAACTACTGAGAACTAATAGAGAGACACATTCTCTTTGTGAATAATAAGTTCATGGGTATATTCTGGTTGCTGTGATAATCAGCATAAAGAGGTTGATATGGCTATGAAGTATTGGAAACATACGACGGGGTTACTACACAAATAAAATGGTTATGAGGAAGATAAAAATAAGAGCTACATTAATATATATGGATTGTACGCCATATTGGGGAAGAAAAGATTAATGTGAATAACGTATATAGCAGTGGGGTAAATGAGGGGAAAGTTTTGAACATGGTTTCCATGGGGTCGCAGATGAACATGGATTTAGAGCCATGATGTACTTTCATAAGAGACACGAGATTGCTGGCTTATAGAAGAAGAAGTGGGTAACGTGCTACGCCAGACAGTCTGAAGACGAAGTAAAACATGAATTGAATCCATGTTTTTATATATTCTGAGTACAATAGTAAAGGGTTGTAAGTGTGTTAATGAGAAATGAACATTGTGGAGACAAAATGACATGGGGTTTTTGAGGGTCCATGATATATGGACTGTAATAGAATAATGTTGATTGCAAGCAGTCACAGACATGAGTTCAGAGGTAGTATATTGTTGCTGTTGATAACGGCATAAGTAGAGGTTTTAGTAGATATGCCCATAATAAATGGACATTAGTGGGTTGCTGAAGTTTTCGGCGAGATTAAGAGTGAATATATAGGAAAAGATTAGTTATGAGAGGAGATGTTTATAATGGAGAAAGAGGTCTGTAATATATAGACATTTGGGAGTGAATTTTTGATAATTGGTGCTTGATGCTGTAGATAGCAGCGTAAACTGTTACCATAATAAGTGGTACTGTAGAAGATATAATTGTTTTAGACTTTATTACATAAAGTCTCAAATGACATAGGGGAGTAAAGGTGTGTGATTAGCTGAGTGTGGTTTTTTTTTTTAGGAAGAGTTCTACTTCTTTTAATCTCCGGTGCGCACCGATCCTTTCTCTTTCTGTCGTGTGGGAGTGACTTTATGATTTGTTGAATTGCAGTAGATTTTTGGGAATAGTGTTAAAAGGAAATACATTAGAGAGTAGGTTAAAGGTTAAGACTTTTTCTGTAAAGAAAAAGTCTCATTTGGGATATGGAGGAATGTAACAGAGTACCATCTCTGTTATGTTAAGAATTTAGAATGCACAGAATGTGCAGAATGGGGAAAGATATATTGATTGCGTGAGCACGATTGAGCTTCGGAAACTAAGGGAGCTCACGCGTTCAACGGGGACTTGGAGATGGGTGGTCCATACGGGCAGACATGTTAGTACCATCTCATGTTGATATTATGTAACTGCAACGAGGATTTCTTAATAAACTAGTTTTCTTCAAGATCGCTGCCTTGAGTGTTTACTATAGTCACGGCCATCATCCAATCCTGCACTGTTATACTACGTCTGTAAAGGAAATGCAACTAACAAATAGTAGTTACTGTGTGGTGTTGGCGATCATGTCTGTCCACAGCTTTCTGTCTTTTATTATTCTTATAGTCAAAACAATATTTTCCCGCAGTGAATTTGAATAACCAAGACACAAATCATAGATTGTACCATTTATTGCCTGGCATATTTCGCTGCCTCTCGGCAGGTACATACTGTAGAATTCACACAAGTTAAGAGTATTCGCGAACATGTGTATATTTCAGCTTGAAAGGGTATATTTTAATCTATGTTGTGTGAATTCAAGAAAACAGTAACAATGTTCATATCAAATTTAAAAAAAATAATGACACCAACAGAAACAGAAGGGAAAATTCTTAACCAAGTGGATAATTTTAAATACCTAGGGGCATTTATAACATCAGAGATGAAGAGCAGAATAGGGCAAGCAAGAGCCGCATTTCAGAAAATGAAGAGTATGCAGAGAAGAGGTCTTATGCAATAAGTCATTATCACTGAATGTAAGGAAGAGAGTGCTGAAATGCTATATAGAACCAGTTTCCCCGGGAAAGTTAACCCAGTCAACAAATGCCCGCAGAAGTTGGACGTGTCAGCCTAACGGAGCAAGAACGCAGCTCTGCTGTAAACAGGCACAACGCAATCACGTCCGAAAAAAAAACAACTCCGGATGAACGCAGAAGAGGAAGAACCAGTTGTGTTGTATGGCAGTGAATCTTGGAATGTAAATGAATAAATTAAGAAGAAATTGGAAGGAACATAGATTTGATTCTTTAGACGAATGTTGCGAATTCCTTGGTAACAGTTGAGTTGAGTTGAGTTAAGAACCGACATCACTGCACTCAGGACACTCCCATAGTGTTCAGTCCCCTCGTTCAACAGCCAGCGAAGTGTCATACTACTAATCGTTCCCACCGCTATCTGATTAAAAGTTCTCCTGTCTTCCTTCTCAGTTTTGAGATTCTTCCAGAACCCCTGCCGACCCCCCGCAATCTCATTCTTTCCATATATGGATTCTCAATCTGTTCCTCCGCCTTCTCCACCTGGTCCCACAAGCGCACCACCACCTCCCCTTTGTCCATATGCAAGATACCACCAAGAGGTGCATTCCCTACTAGCCTATCGGCCTGTTCATTCCCCCGTACACTCGCATGGTAACAATGATTGCCTGAAACAGGCTAATGAAACTAGGACATTATAATTATATACAGCAATAAGAAAGAGAATCTTATGCAATAAGTCATTATCACTGAGTGTAAGGAAGAGAGCGCTGAAATGCTATATAGAACTAGTTTTGTTGTATGGCAGTGAATCTTGGAATGTAAATGAACAAATTAAGAAGAAATTAGAAGCAACATAGATTTGATTCTTTAGACGAATGTTGCGAATTCCTTGGTAACAATGATTGCCTGAAACAGGCTAATGAAACTAGAACATTATATACAACAAGAAGAAAGAGACAAACAGCTTTCTTCGATCATGTGATGAGAAGGGGCATTAGAGGATATTGTGACAACTGAAAAGATCGAGGGGAAGAGAGGCTAGGCAGACCAAGATAGATAATACTGGATGGATTCTTCTTCTGCTGCTGCGTTCAACCGGAGTTTTTTCGGACGTGATTACGCTGTGCCTGTTTTGCGCCGTTAGGCCGACATATCCTACTTCTGCGGGTAATTGTTGACTGGGTTAACCTTCCCGGGTGTTTCGAAAGGCATTCCACTCTCATTCGGACGTCTTTGTGTTGTACCTGTTTATTTGCGCCTTTCGGCCGACACATCCTACTTCTGCGGGTGTTTGTTGGGCGGGTTAACCTTCCCGGGTGTTTCGAAGGACTTTCGACTCTCATTGTTGTGGTGTCGTCCATATTCCAGCTGGTCAAGATAGAACGAGCAAAGGCAAACCGGTAAACCCTCAAGGGAAGGCAGGAGCACATCATGGGAAATCCCTGCCATCCAGGGAGGCTTCCATAATTGCAGAGCCGACACATAACGCTATGGTACTGGGCTCATCCAAGGAATTGTCAAGTCCTGCGCGTGGCTGCTTCACTTCCTAATCTCCGTGTACTGGGCATTGCGTTCGTCACAGGCCGCTCCCACGCAAACCAGGAGAGGTCAGTCTGCAGACGACATCCACTCAGCGAGCTTTCGGTTCGGACTTTCCACGAAATGGGGTTGCCAGCCAAGCAGTATTCCTATTCTGGCTTCTGGGTCGCTTTCTCAACTCTTACTGTTATGGTGTCATCCCTATCCCAGTTTGGTCCACCCAGAACAGCCAAAGACATCCTGGTCGACCCTCAAGGGAAGGCAGGGGCAGACCATGGGCATTCCCCGCCATCAAAGGAGACTTCCATAATTGCAGAACTGACACATAACGCTCTGGTACTGGGCTCACCTGTGGAATCGTCACGTCCTTCACATGGCTGCTTAGCCTCACTTCCGTATATTGAGCCTTCCGTTCACCACAGACGGCTCCTCCAAAGACTGGGGGGGGGGCCTGTATGCAGATGACATCCACATAGCAAGCGTGCCCTTGGGACGCTTTTTCCACCTTTAGTAACGCTCACAGGGTAGGCTGTAAATCAGGGGTGGCCAACCTTTTCAGCAGTCGGGCCAAATTTTAGAAATAATATTTCCTGCCGGGCCACGCACCTAATTTTTCTATTTTTTTATTTTTATTTTTATTATTATATTTTTTTTTTTTACATTGCGAATACAGCGTATACATTCATGTACATGTGACGTTATATTCTTGGCATGGTTTAGTAATCATTTGCTCTCATGCATACCAATCTATTTAATTGGAACTTTCACACTGCAGGCAACCTCATGCAAGCTTAGTTTCCTGCAAACAAGTTCAATAGTATTACTGAATCACAATCACTCCCTTAATCACAAGTGCAAAGGATTTGTTTGTGGCGGGCTGGGCTGAGACCGGGAAAGCGGGCAACAAAGAGGGAGAGAGAGAGAGAGAGAGAGAGAGAGAGAGAGAGAGAGAGAGAGAGAGAGAGAGAGAGAGAGAGAGAGCTGGGGGAGAGAAGGGGAAGGCGGAGAAAGGGAGGGCGCGTAAATTGGAATTTGTTTAGTTCGCTACACAGGATGGCAAAATTCCATCACTACAGGGATTTTATCTGGGCTGACTTCTGGCGAAGGTCAACCCTCGGTCGACAAGACCACTGACTCACAAAGGACACCTTCCCATCGTGTTTAGTTTGGGCCAATAGACTCAGTAACAAAGAAGGAACATGTATTCAGTTATTTGGCCCTTTTTCCCCAATGAAAGGAGCTTAGTGATACCCATTAGGAGTATAGAAATATCTGTGAGAGTGTGTGTTTGAACATGTATGTTATGTACTGTAAACCTGATGAGACTGGCGCTTGCTTAATCAGCGAATATCTGGGAGATTTTCTGTTGAAAAATATGAGATAGTATGTGTAGGTGTATTGTGTGGTGATTGTGAGTGGCCGAGATTCGACTAGACCACATTATGTTTCTATACTCCGCTAGTGCTACGAGAAGTTTATTGTGTTTGTCTTTTGTGGTTGTATGTATTGTATTTATGAATATTGCTTTGTAAACGTCGGTTATCTTGTTTGTGTGTGTTTCTATTAACTGTTGTAATGCAGTCTTAGTGACTGTGATTGTTGGGCATCCATAAAACAGATGGTCCTCTGTTTCCTGAATATTGTGTCTACATAATTGGCATGGGGCTATTTGCTTGGATGTCTGTGCTGCCCTCTCTGTTGTCGGGGTCATATTATAAATTAGCCTGTATGTTACTTCTTTGGATTTCGATGTGATATGTTTGTTGTGTAAGTTAGTGAAGGTGCAGTTATAGTCTTTCATATTATATTTGTATCCTCTTTTGATTCTCAGATGTAGTGGTGGGGCTTGTTGTTTCACTAAATATGTGTATATCCGCTTGGTTGTCTGTTGTATTAAATGTTCATTGCCTTGAATTGCTTGCATACATGTTCTGTAGAAGTGCGGTAGTGTGCCGTAATAGTGCGGTGTTGTTTTGTCTATTTTCTTAAGCCTGTGTAATCTAATTACAATATAGTATAATGCTAGCGAATGTTGATCTGGATGATTGATGATGCGCCCTATGTGGTTGATTCTTAATGCTTGTATTTTTGTGTGTAAGGCCTGTAAAGCAACTCATCCTTTGTTCTTATCTTGTATTAATGTCTTGAGCTTTATACTGTGAATTGTGTTGCTGAAGATGAATTGTCTGATGTGTTTGTTTATGTCTGTGATTGTTTGTTTGTTTGGTTTCTTTTCTTTTCTTTCTTTCTTTTTTTTTTGGGGGGGGGGGGGGTCGGGGTCTAACACTGTGGCTAAATATATTATTTTAGGAATGATGAAGGTGTTTACAATTGTGCTTCTTACAAAAATTGTTGATGTCTTGTATTTGAACCCGTGTAGTATTCTATAATTTGTTTTGTCAGTGATATTTTTGTGTGTAGGTCCTGTAAAGCAACTCCTCCTTTGTTCTTATCTTGTATTAATGTATTGTGCTTTACACTGTGAATTGTGTTGCTGAAGATGAATTATCTATTGTGTTTGTTTATGTCTGTGATTGTTTGTTGGGGGGGGGGGGGTCCTAACACTGTGGCTTAATATATTATTTTAGGAGTGATGAGGGTGTTTACAATTGTGCTTCTTACAAAAATTGTTGATGTCTTGTATTTGAACCCATGTAGTATGTCTATAATTTGTTTTGTCAGTGATTGCCATGTTTCTGTGTGTTTTTTTCTAGGGTTGGATGGAAATGTGATCCCATATATTTTCATGTTATCTGTGACTGTTAGATCCGGGGGAAAATCTGCTTTATTCCTCCACTTCCCCAGACCCATTATTTTAGACTTCTGTATGTTTATTTTGGCCCCACTTCCTTCACCAAACTGTTTGAAGGTGTGAAGTATGTTCGTTATGGAAGTGTTGGTTGTAGGGAAGAAGGCAGTGTCATCTGCGTAAGCAATTAATTTCCGCTCCCCAGACCCTTGTATAAATGTACCTTTAATGTTAGTGCCCTGTCTAATTGCTTCTAAGAGTGGTTCTAGTGTGAGTACATATAGGACTGGTGATAGCGGACACCCTTGTCTGACAGATCTAGTGATTCTGAAACTGCCTGTGAGTGAAGTACCTTACTTTTAGGATATTTATACAATATTTCTATCCACTGTCTATAGTATTGTCCTACGTTACAGTGTGCTAGTGTTTTGTGTAAGTATGAGTGTGAAATTCTGCCAAAGGCCTTCTCCTGGTCTAAGGATAAAAGGGAGGATTGACAGTCTTTCTGATGGGTGTATGTAATGAAATCTCTAATGAAATGTGTATGTTGGTGTATGTTTCTGTGTTGAACACTGCACTGTTGGTCTGGGTGGATGAGTGATGGCATGAATTTTTTTTATTTTGTTTGCAAGTGATTTTGCTAGAATTTTGTAGTCTGTGTTTAATAAAGAGATGGGTCTATAGATTTTCAGTTGTGTCTTGTCTGTGTTGTCTTTAGGTATGAGTGTTATATATGACATGTTGCAAGTGTTCGGGAGTTCTTGTTTGTAAAAAGCTTCTTGGTAGACTTTTAGAAGGAAATTGTCTAGGATAGGAAAGAAGTGTTGGTAGAGTTCTACTGCGTGTCCATCTGGTCCTGGTGTTTTGTCTTTTTGCATTTGATTGAGTGCATGTGTTATGTCTGTTAATGTAAGCTCTGTGTCTAGTGTGTCTTTATCTATGTCAGACAGTTTCTTTGTGTATTGTAAGAATCTATTTTGTTTTTGTGTGTTGGCCTGTTCTGCTGTATATAGGTTAGTGTAGTATTGTTGGAATGTTTCTAGTATATGTAGTGCCTCTGTTTGTGTGTTTCCTTGCATGTCTGTTATTGCTCCTATTTGTCTGTTACGTTGAACTTTTTATTCTAATGCAAGGTGTTGTTTACTGGGACTTTCTTCTGATATGTTAGTAAGTTTTGTTCGAATGAGTGTACCACGGAATGTGTGTTGCTGGTGTTGTTCTAATTGTGATTCTAGTGTGTAGGTGTAGTGTATTCCTGTCAGTCTGTTTTGTGAGTTGTATTGCTGTCTGTATGATATGTTCTTGTTGTTGTCTGTCTTTATATATGATGGATGCTAAATGTTGTGTTCTATAACGTATTGTATTCTTTAGTAAATCCCAAATTTGTGTTATGTTGTCGGTGGGTGTACTATTAGTGTATGTTAAAATAAGGTGTGCCATGTGTTGTACATAACCTGTGTTTTTTAGTAGGGTGTTATCGAATTTTCAATATGGTGTTCTTTTTGATGGCCTAGCACTTGTAGTGTCTGTAGTGATATGTGCTAGTAATGCTTTGTGATCTGTGTATTGTAATGTCTCTTGTAGATTTGTTTGTGTATTATGCTGTGTGTTGTAGGTGTGTATATTCTATCTAGCCTGGCTGATCTATTGTAAGCCCTATTTTTGTGTGTTGTTGCAATGTTATTAGGGTGTCTGTATCTGAAAGCGTCTGTTAAATTGTGTGTGCCTGAGGTATATTTTAGTATATCCAGTTGATGTATTCCATTTCTGTTATTTCTCCTTAATTGTGTCTTGATTCCTGCTCTGCCTCCCCCTACGATATACAAATCTGAGAGTACAAAATTGAAATCCCCTGCAAGGATAACATTTTGCCCTCTGTATGTTTGTATAAGTAAGGTGTCTAATTCTTGGTAAAAATTTGGTTGATGATTGTAATTAGGTGGTGCATGTATGTTCACTATGGTGTATGCATGTATAGTGTTTTCAACCGGTATTATGGAGATTCGTCCCTGGATATCCGTGTGTGTTTTAATTATATCCCACCTGTCTGATGTCTGCAGAATAGCTGTTCCTGACCCAATTTTGTGTGTGCCTAAACTAAAGCATGAATGTTTGAGGCCTAGCTGTGTGGTGATATGTTGTGCGAATGTTTTTGAACATATGTTTGTTTCTTATAGTAGTATAAAGTCTGGTGTGTGTTTGTTTATTAGTGTGATAATGTGTTGTAATTTTGTACGTATTCCACAAATGTTTAAAGTAATAATAATTAAATCACTAGTCATTGTAATTTAAGTAAAAACAATAAATGAGATATAATAACTATATCGATTCACACACAAAGTTGTTATCTATGATGGGTACATTTAGGCGAGCAAGTCTTTAGTGGCAAAGGTTTGTGTGAGAGGATCATCTTGATCCTCGTTCTTATCACTTGTGTCTGTGTCTACAAAGAGAGTGTCTGGTATGCGGTATGTGTCGTCTTCATCTTGTACGTGTGTCTCATCTTGTTCTTGTTCAGTTTCCTTTGTCTTGCCTATAGTGGCTTTGACTTTTTCTTTCTTTGGCAGTGATAAGTCGTCTGTTTCTGTGTCGTCGCTGTGTTTTGACGGCAGTAGTCTTCTATTAGCCCATGTTCTCTTCTTTGGTTTGCTGACGACTTGAAAACCGTCAGAGTCTTCATTCCTTGGATTGATTTCTTGTGTGTTATTTTCTTGTGTGTTATTTTCTTCTGTGTTCCTGTCTTCTTGTGTGTTGATTTGACTAATGAAAGTTTGTGTCAGTGCAATCTATCCCTGCGGAGGAGTTTCTCTTTCGAGTGGTGGGAAATCTTCTTGGCTTTGTACACTGACTGCTGCTGCTGTTGGTGTCATCGGATGTCGTCGACTTGGGCATTTATTTGCCCAGTGGTTGTTTTGGCCACACGCTGGACAATTGGTCTTTCTCCCCGGCATCGTGATGCCAGGAGTGTAGATTCGTATATAATGGGGAACTTCCTTTTTTTGGGTTGCAGAGTGCTCCTACTTGCCAGCCCCATTTTTAATCCTAAACACCTCAGCCTTTTCATCTCCTGTGATGCTGTGCACCAGGTTTTTAACTCATTGGGGAGCAATCGTGACGGGTAACCAGTTGATGATCAGCCTGTCTGTTTCTTTCTCTCAGTGCTCCAGAGATATGTCTATCCTTAGACTTGGTAGAGAAAACTTTTTGCCGTGTAACTTGTCATACACGGCTTTCTGAGCCTCTGCTGACAGGTGAAAGTACCACCTAGTGGGAACTTCGAACCTATGCAGGTCTACGACGCCTCCAAAAGGTACACCTCCTGGACCAGTTAGGGCACTCATAATAAGTGCAGGTGTTGCTTTAGCAGCAGCCCCGGGACCAGTTATGGAACACACTATCGTTCCGGACTGGTGAAGTAGCTGGACATCGTAGTCATTTATCGAGATCCCGACTTCAGTGATATTCGAATACATCTTGAAATTTTTTGTTCCAGGTAATAATTCCGGGGAAATATCCAGAATATCAAATCCAAAGAATATCACCACAAAATCCGGAAAAAACACACAAATTTATAGTACGTAAAGCTAGATATTGTTCGAAAAAAATGTTCTTCAAAATACCAAACAATTTTCAATGAGCATATATATGTTCGAATACATCTTGAAATTTTTTGTTCCAGGTAATAATTCCGGGGAAATATCCAGAATATCAAATCCAAAGAATATCACCACAAAATCCGGAAAAAAACACACAAATTTATAGTACGTAAAGCTAGATATGTGGTGCTGGTCTGGTTCGCTAGATCAGTTCCGCGTCTAGCGTTCGTTGTCTCGGATGGCTGTGTGAGGTGCACCAAAATGGGATCTTCCCAGCCAACGTGAGTTAGCGAGGCAGGCGTTTCAAGAATGTAACCGCATCGTGCAGCCAGGGTCGTGGTTTGAGCGGGCAAAAGAGCAAAATTTGTACGACCGTTCGACAAAGTCTCGATAAGCGCCCACTCTCTCTCGATGAGTAGTGGGCCTGCAGTCAGTAAGCTGTTATAGCTTTTATTTTCGGTCAGTCCTGCCGGCGTAGCTTGAAAGCTCGTCGGTAGGCGTCCAGTGGTTTTGCATGTATCACCTTGTACCGGGAGGGCGCGCTTTAGCGATGCTACTCTTCGCTTGCGTGTGCGTGAATAGTCCGCCTGTCCGATAGATATTGGGTTGATCCTGCCAGTAGTCATATGCTTGTCTCAAAGATTAAGCCATGCATGTCTAAGTTCACACTGTCTCACGGTGAAACCGCGAATGGCTCATTAAATCAGTCGAGCTCCCCCGATGTGTCTCCACCTTGCCGCGGTGGGGGAGCTTGTGTGTCCCTCTGACCCCATGTGCTTGCCGATGGGTGAAAACTACATATCGGACAGCTTATGGGATAGGGGCCAGACTAAGAGAGACACAACCTGCTGCTCTGCGGGTTAGACTGAGGTGAGGATAACAGTCAGAAGTTTAAATCAGGCGCACGAAGTTCTTGGTTCGGACAAAACACTTAAGGCTACCTGTCGAGGGCTGTGGCTGAACGCCTCTAAGCCACAAACCCTCGGATCTGAGAGCCAGGCCAATACCCGTCTACCGGAAAATAGAAACGTAATACTGAGCAAGCTACATGCTCAGGTCTGATACATGTTCGAAGGCTCTCAGCTGGGGGATATGAGGGATTCCCGGATGAGAGGGCCTGGCCGTTTCTCGTTCACTGCTGCACGAAGGTAAGGTGCTGAGCCGGCAGCACATGTAGCCTACCTCGTGAGCGAGTACAAAAAAGTCTGAAAAGTGCTCCAGTCGAAGGACATGGTTACGAAAACTGTCTGTCTCTAACTCATAGAGAGTGTAGACAAAAGTGGAAGAACGTCTCAACAACGCGAAATGGAACGCACGGCGAGCGAACCTATTGCGTGGTCTGAAGTCACAAGCACAAGCTTACCGAGTGGATGTCGCTCGCAGTCTGACCGCTCCTGGTGTGTACTTAAGCGATCAGTGGCAAGCGGGATGCCCAACACATGGAAGTGAGGAACTAAAGCAGCCATGAGCAGGACGTGGAAACTCCTTGGGTGAGCCCAGTCTCAGAGCAATATGTGCCGGCTCTGCAATTATGGAAGCCTCCTTGGATAGCGAAATAATGCCCATGGTCTGCCCCTGCCTTCCCTTGAGGGCCGACCACGATGTCGTTCATCGTTCTATCTTGACCAGCTGAGATGTGGGTGACATTACAACAGTCTAACGTGTCTCGAAACCAGAGGAAGGTTAACCTCACTAAAAAATGTCCGCTGGAAGTCGGAATTGTCGTCCTACGGGTGGCAAACTAAAAATTGACACTACGCATTTACGTCCGAGTGAAATGTCTCGTCCGAATGTCTCTCGTGCTAGGAACAGCTCTGACTACCTAGTTTCTGAATGCCGCTCTTGTTCGGAACAGCTCTGACTAGGTAGTTTTCCGAATGTCTGTTGTGCCTGGAACAGCTCTGACGGGCGCAACGACAAGCACATGTGCGAAAACTCGCTGAGTGAATACCTTCTGCAGACCTGTCTGGTTTGTGCGGGAATGGCCCGGGGCGAACGAAATGCCCAATATATTGATGTGAGGAATTAAAGCAGCCATGAGCATGACGTGACCATTCCCTCGGTGAGCCCAGTATCAGGGCGCTATGTGTCGGCCCTGCAACTATGGAAGCAACCTAGGATGGCGAAAAATGCTATGGACTGTGCCTTCCTTCTCTTGAGGGATGACCGAAGTCCTCGACTGTTCGAACTTGACCAGCTGGGATGTGGACGGTACCACAAAAGTGAGAGTCTCCCAGGATTGCTAACCTGGTCAAAAATGCACGCGAAAGCCGGATGTGTGACCTAAGGGTTTTCAACCCAAGGGTGCCTAACGCCCACCGCAATCACATCTGGAAAAAAAACACTCCGGATGAACGAAAAGAAGAAGAAGAAGCTAGATATTGTTCGAAAAAAATGTTCTTCAAAATACCAAACAATTTTCAATGAGCGCCAGCAATAATTGATACGTTGTGATATGGTGCTGCACTTGGAACACACAAAACAGATTAAAATTTATACGTTGTGAAGAGAAAAGGAATTTTCGTTCAGATAGAAGTGATGATACTCTTTGCTTCTGTAACTTCTAGTCCAGTGTTTACAAACATCATTGTATCGTGAACTGTGAGTTTCGTGTGAAATGCTTTCGAATCTGCCCGAGGTGTTTTGGAACGTGACTGCATGTTCGGAGCGATGGCAGATGGTTATGTCTCAGAGTTGACTAACTAACTAACTAACTAACTAACTAACTAACTAACTAACTAACTAACTAACTAACTAACTAACTAACTTACTTACTTACTTACTTACTTACTTACTTACTAACTAACTAACTAACTAACTAACTAACTATTGTATCGTTGCTTTCAATACGCTTTTTTTTAAAAAAAACATCTTTTATTGCGTGTTAAAATCGTTGCAAAGTGTATTGTTTGTGTTTTTACAGTGCGTTGCATGAGGGCGTGTAGGTGACATATGCGCAAAAAATAGAAATATTTTATACATTTTAACATTTCTACATTGAATTTGTTGTAGGGTAACACCTTACAGAAACAACAGCATGATGATAGTACACAATTATTTATTTCCCCTGCCGCCTCCCTCTCTTGTCGACTCTAAACCCCTAATTTCATCATCACCACTCGGTAATGATGAAACTGGCAGTATAAAAAGTCTGAACCGATCGGAGATGGCGGCAGCAGCATCAACAAACAAACAGTATCAAGGTGGTGGGAATGGGAGGTGTAAACAGTATCGGGGTTTACAAGGCAGAAAGGGTAGTGGTTGCATTTATAATGTTTATGTTGTTACATGCGTTTTGTGTATTTAGTATTTGTGTAGGTGTGTTTACGGAGCGTTGCATGTGGGCGTGTTTGTGACGTGTGCATATTTTATTCATTGGGCATATGATATTTACATGTGAAGGGGAGTAGATATGGAGAAGGATACAACTTTCCATTTATGTTTCCATTGTCACACTCTCACCCATTTGGACCCACCACTCTAATGCCCTCATCGCCACACTCTGGTAATGATGGTAAGGGCATGGTAATTTTTGGAACCAAAAGGTGATTGTATCAGCAGAGGCAAACAAACAAACCATGAGCATGGGAAGGGGGGGGGGTCACATGGGAGATGGGGTTATATATTCATAAAGGTAACTATAATAATAATGCAAATAAAACCAAATACATCAATAATAATGATGACAAACATTAACCTACTAAGGGTGTTAACAGTACTGATAGTAACAGCAATGATAATAATAGTTATGATAATGATACCACTTTCCAAGACTGTGATTCCATTTGCTAGAATGATTTTTCCTAGGAATGGTGTTAGCATAGCATAGTAGGTACATATAATTGCAACATGCAATGTTCAATAATAGTAGAAGTAAAAGGAGTTGGTTATTTTTTTCTCCTTGCTTATTTTTTGTGTGTCTTATTTGTAAGGTTTTTTTTTTTTTGGTAAAAAGTAAACAAGCATCTGTATTAGCACAAATTTTACACTCTCATTGGTTTGGTAAACATCTGTGGTTTTGTATTCATTCATTCTTTATTCACTCACATCTTTTTGTTTCTTGCACGCACTCATGTGTACTAAAATTATAAAATCAGAAAGAAGAATACTTGTGTTTACTCTGGAAATATCTGTGATATTTTGTGTTTACAACATAGGAAATATATCCATTAGCATATTCCATTTCTTGAACACATTTACATGTGAATGGGGGTTAAACAAGGAAAAGGGGAAATCTTTACATTTTTGGGTACTTCAATTTTAATTCACCGCAACAAAGAAGAATCCCCTCGAGCCTCATTTGCATCGGTCCGGCGTTCATTTTTCGGTTTAGTGTTCGGTGGACTGCTAGACCGATCGATGGATGTTTTTAAGTTTTTGCGCCCGTAGGGCCCTCACTTTCGACGACATACTGTGTATTTAGTATTTGTGTAGGTGTGTTTACAGAGCGTTGCATGTGGGCGTGAATGTGACGTGTGCATATTTTATTCCTTGGGCATATTTACATGTGAAGGGGAACCTTGTTCATCTATATAAAATATATTTAATATTTTTGTCCGCCTGTGAAAGGCCAAGTATCATTAATCACTCTCTCTCTGTCTCTCTCGTGCGCGTTCAAAGCAAATACCTTTCAATGCTTTTTTTTTTTTTTTTACTGAAAAGAGCTGTTGATTTAATGCACTAAATGAATTGGGGATGTGGGGATTTAGAGCACAAATAAAAAATACCCCAGCATGAAATGTACACACCACCATGAATACACACAGCAAACACACGACATAGGAGCTGAATCTCTTTACATCGTCAATTCCATGATAGCATTGACAATATCATTGTTGTTGTTGAGGAGAGCTTTGACAGCCTTGGCTTTAGAGACGTTTGCCTGGGACATGACCAGCTCAATGTCCTTCTGTTCTACACCGGTGTCATCAACCTCCTCATCTTCCTCCTCGGACTCTTCCTGTATGGGCTGGGACACTGTGCTGACTTGTTCACCTGTGGCGCCGGCACTGTCAAATGCTTTAAATTTGTTGGCAGCTGCAACTTGGGCCTGCTGGTTCAGATCTTCAATCTTGGCTTCCCCAAAGACAATGTAGGTATCTGACGCTGGGATCTTGTAGACATCTGGGCGATTAATTACAAATAAGATATTCTTTGATTTCCTGATGGTGACTCGGGTGACACCGGGCACTGGTTTCAAACCCAGTTTGGACATTGCTTTGCGTGCTTTCTTTTCACTACGGCTTTGCTTGGCCTTGGACACTAGCTCTTCTGACAGTCCAGCGGCTGCTGCAACCTGGCTCTGTTGCTGCGTGGCTGCTGCGTCATGTTCCTCTACTCAGGGGGGGGGGGGGGGTTCATCGTCATCATCTGAATCAATACCCTTCAATACTTTTTTTTTAAGTGTTAACAACTTTTCAAGGTGTATTGTTCGTGTTTTTACAGAGCGTTGCATGTGGAAGTGTAGGTGACATATGAGCAAAATTTTACAACATTTATTTCAACACTAGCTGACCCGGCCCGGCTTCGCCCAGTTCTTGGTGGGGAGCATCTCATTTAATTCATATAGGTAGTCATATAAGTTCCCGTTCCCGTTACCGACTGTCTTTCTGTCTGTCTGTCTGTCTGTCTGTCTGTCTGTCTGTCTGTCTGTCTGTCTGTCTGTCTGACCCGGCCCGGCTTCGCCCAGTCCTTGGTGGTGAGCATCTCATTTAATTCATATAAGTAGTCATATAAGTTCCCGTTCCCGTTACCGACTATCTGTCTGTCTGTCTGTCTGTCTGTCTGTCTGTCTGTCTGTCTGCCTGTCTGTCTGTCTGTCTGACCCGGCCCGGCATCGCCCAGCTCCTGGTGTGGAGCATCTCATTTAATTCATATAAGTAGTCATATAAGCTCACGTTCCCGTTCCCGACTATCTATCTTACTGTCTGTCTGTCTATCTGTCTGTCTATCTGTCTGATCTGGCCCGGCTTCGCCCAGCCCCTGATGGGGAGCGTCTCATTTAATTCATATGTGTAGTCATATAAGTTCCCGTTCCCGACTGTCTGTCTGTCTGTCTGTCTGTCTGTCTGTCTGTCTGTCTGTCTGTCTGTCTGTCTGTCTGTCTGTCTGTCTGTCTAATCATTTATTGGTTGCAGTTAGAACATCCTTAGATAAACGAAGACCAACTTACAAAAAGCATTAGAAAGAGCACTTGAAAGATCTTTACATCTTCCCCAACAATTAACTTGGGTAAATGGAGCAGCGGCAGCAGCAGCAGAAGAAGAAGAAAAAGGAGGAGTAGGAGCTGGGAGGAGGAAGAGGGAGGAGGAGGGAGGAGGAGGAGAAAGAGAGAAGAGGAGGATGGAGGAGGGAGAGGGAGGAGGGGAAGGAGAAAAGGAAGAGGGTAGGAGGTGGAGGAGGGGAGAGGAGGAGTAGGAGGAGGAATATAACGCATATGCCTGTAGATTTAATAATGGCTGAAGTTGTTCCATGTCTTCTTAGAGTTGGCGACAGTGTAAATTAATATAAAATCTTCAAACTTGATAGAGATAAGGTAACTATTATTCATTCATTCTTTGAGCAAAAAAAAAAGATGAGTTACAATGTTATGCATTATGCATTATTTTTATGAAAACTTTGAAAATGCCTTACAGATTGTATCATTATTTATTATAACTCATATGCCGGTACATAACTATGGACAAAGAGTTTATAAATCTTTGAAAACGATGCTACAATATGACTATAAGTTATACAGAAAAGTTATGCCCCTTGAAATAACCTTTACAGAGTTAAGTCCCCTGAGATATATGAAATTATAATGAAAAATGAAATAATATTGGGTAAGCAGCCGATTTCACACTAAAAAATATGACAGTGGGCTGCGCCGGAATGAAGGGAAGGCGTGTAGAAAATTTCATCTCAATCGGATGGGCCGTTCGCGAGCGCATAAAGGACATAGGGACATACAGACAGACGGAGATCGCCTTTTATATATAAGATTTATACATTTGAAATGAGGGATAACGAAAAACGAGTACAAACAACAACAAGACAATAGTATACCATTATGTTTTCCTCTGCCACCCCGTCACCCGTCAGCTCCAACCCCACCAATACCCTCCTCACCATTGGTAATGAGGTAAATGGCAGTAAGCTTGTTAGAACCAACCGGTAAAGGCAGCAGCAGCATCAAAACCAACAGTATCGAAAAGGGGGGAGGGTTGTCAAGGGGTATACTAGTTTACAATGCAGAAAAGGTAGTTGTTGCATTTGTATTGTTCGTGTTGTTACATGCGTACTGTGTGTTCAGTATTTGTGTGCGTGTATTTACGGAGCGTTGCATCTGAGTGTGTAGGTGACATGTGTGTAATATTTCAACAATTAAATCATTTGCATATTTACATGTCGAAGGGGGGTAACGCAAAATTTATTTATTTCCCTGATTGTTTCCCCTGTCACCACCCTCTCCAGCCGGTTCCAAACTCACCAATACCATCGCCAAATTTTCGGTAATGATGGCAGTGGCAGCCAATTGTTAGAACCAACCAGCGAGGCCGGTAGCAGTGTCAAAACAACCAACAGTAAACAAGCGGGGAGGAGGGGGAAATGAGGGAGCATAATAGTAATAGAAAACAACCATAAAAATTAACAACAATAAAATTGATAGCAATAACCCTTAATAATAGAAAGGTAATGACAAGGGTAACTATCGCCGCAAGGAGGCATGATAATAATAGTGCAATTGCATTCGTATTGTTCGTGTTGTTACATGCGTCCTGTGTGTTCAATATTTGTGTGCGTGTATTTACAGAGCGTTGCATGTGGGCGTGTAGGTGACATATGTGTGATATTACAACAATAATTCATTTGGCATAATTACATATGAAAGTGGGGTAACCCAAAATGTATGTTATTTTACCATGTTTGTTTCCCCTGTCTCCACCCTCACCAGCAGCCGGCTCCAAAACCGCCAACACCATAACCACCTCTTCGGTAATGTTGATAAAGGCAGTAAAACATTTTGGAACCAACCAGTGAGGGCGGCATCAGCATCAACAGCAACAGTAATAAGCGGGGAGAAGGCGGAGATGAGGGAGGATACTAATAATAATAGTGATCTTGAATTAAATTTAATAGCAATCAAACCATAATAATCATATAGTAATACAGAATTACCTACCAATCTCAATAAGAGAGCCTCGTAATAGCAGTACAAATGCATTTATATTGTTAGTGTTGTTACATGCGTCCTGTGGGTTCAGTATTTGTGTGCGTGTATTTACCGAGCGTTGCATGTGGGCGTATATGTGACATATGTATATGTGAGCTGTGAGTTTCATGTGAAGTGCTTTTGAATCTGCCCAAGTTTTTATTTTTGGAACGTGACTGCATGTTCGGAGCGATGGCAGGTGGCTATGTCCCAGAGTTGACCAGTTTTTGCCTTATGCAGAAATGCGTGGCTGCTGGGCTTCTGGTTGACTGCCACTGCCGTCGGTGATGAACTGTATGTTCGTGGACTGTGTAGGTGAACATCTAGGAAACATTCAGATAGGAAAATGACTGCCGATTCCATCAGAGATGAATTGGGTGTTTCGTGGGGGACTGGTGTGTTGACATTCTGGCGGCGGCATTATGCACAGTGTATCTGTGCGGGCTGTTGTTTGTCTACTTTTCACATTGGGCAGTGGGGAGCGTTTTGTGTGATATTCACTGGCACAGGAACGGAGCATAATGGGGACGACCCGTTGCTGTGAAGTTGGAACTGCGACTAACTAACTAACTAACTAACTATGTGACATATGCACATTTTATTCATTGAACATATTAACATGTGAAAGGGGGCAACGAAGAGAAAGAAAAAAAAATGTGATCCCATACAGTTTCATGGTGTCTGTGTGTCTCAGATCTGGAGGGAAATCAGACTTTTGTTTCCACTTTCCCAGACCCATTATCTGTGATTTTTGTACATTTACTTTGGCTCCACTGCCTTTTCCAAAATGGGTAAAGGCGTGGAGTATGTTCCTTATTGATGTGTTGCTGGTGGGAAAGAAAGCAGTGTCATCTGCATAAGCGATGAGCTTCTGCTCTCCTATCCCATGCAAGAAGGTTCCCTTAATACTAGTGTCTTGTCTTATCTTTTCTAATAGTGGCTCTAGGGTCAGCACATACAGGAGTGGTGATAAGGGTCATCCCTGCCTTACAGATCTTGTGAGCCTAAAGCTAGCTGTCAGTGAATGGTTCACCAACACTTTACTCTCAGGATTTTTATACAAGATCTGTATCCACTGCCGGTAGAACTGCCCTATGTTACAGTGTTCTAGTGTCCTATGCAGGTAAGTGTGGGAAATTCTGTCGAAGGCCTTCTCTTGATCCAAGGACAAGACGGAGGATGGACGGAGCAATGATTCCATTTGCGAGAATGATTTTCCTAGGAATGATGTTAGCATAGCATAGCAGGTACATATAAATTGCAGCAAGCAATGTTCTAGAAGTAAAAGGAGTTGGTTATCTTTTACTCCTTGCTTATTTTTTTGTCTTATTTGTAAGTGTTTCTTCATTTTTTTCCCTTCCTTTCGTTTTTTTTTTTTGGGGGGGGGGGGGGGGGGGAATTAAAACAAGCATCTGTATTTGCACACATTTTTTCAATCTCATTGGTTTGGTAAACATATGTGGTTTTGTATTCATTCATTCATTAGTTTGGACATTGCTTTGCGTGCTTTCTTTTCACTGCGGCTTTGCTTGGCCTTGGACACTTGCTCTTCTGGCAGTCCAGCGGCTGCTGCAACCTGGCTCTGCTGCTGTGCGGCTGCTGCGTCATGTTCCTCTAGCTCAGGGGGGCGGGGGGTTCATCGTCATCATCTGAATCAATACCTTCCATACGGAAGTTATCAGACCGGTTATGGCGGACAGAGAAGTATGAATTGTGTAAACTCCTTTAAATAAAAGTAATTCCTGCCGCCCGCCGCCAATTGCCTCTGTGGTTATTCCATCTGGACCTGCTGATTTGTTTTTAGGACTTTTCTGTATAACTGCTTTGACTTCTGTAGAATTTCAGAAAAAAAAAGAGAAATGGCAAGTTCAACCCTTAGAACCTTGGGGATGGGATATGACATAGTCCAATACTGTGTCCAGAAACTACTTGACGTACTATCAGGCGTGAGAGCACGCTTTGTGTTCTTTTTGGAAATCCAGTTTGATGGAGACAGGGCAGCATTCGACCGTGATCGGCCAAACATCCAACAGCGACCGCTATACGCTGTGAAGAATGATTTATACGTTGTGAAGAGAAACCAGAGTAATCAGGCCTCAATGGGGGGACAGTCGTTAACATCGTGCACGGAGCTTGCAGTGTTGAAACATTGTATATATTGCATTAACAAGTATATTTTATTCATTTTTAGCAGTCAAAGTATTTGAAACTTTAGGACGTCAAATTATTGTGAAAAGATGGTGTCC
Organism: Cepaea hortensis; assembly: GCA_963921405.1. Classification (NCBI taxonomy): domain Eukaryota; kingdom Metazoa; phylum Mollusca; class Gastropoda; order Stylommatophora; family Helicidae; genus Cepaea; species Cepaea hortensis. The sequence continues at coordinate 22,100,832 of OY992895.1, forward strand.
TTATTTTAAACATTTAACAATTAATCTAACTAATTGCTTCTTTAGAAAAACGTTGGCGAGTTATGTCCCTTGCAAACAATAAAATGAATATTATGTTACCGTGAAAAAAAAAGGTATTTGTTTCCCCTTAAATTTCGCTTACCAAGTGCACAGGCTGCCGAGAGCGCGATAGCGAATGGTTAGCCCGTAGATCAGGGGTGGCCAACCTTTACAGCAGGCGGGCCAAATTTCAGAAATAATATTTCCTGCCGGGCCACGCAACTAATTTGTTTTTGTTAAATTAAAGTAAACAAGCAAGCGTACTACAGCTTCGACCACATGGTCGTTTCCCACTCCGCGGGCCCCAACATGACTACCAGCGGGCCTCGTGTTGGTCACCCCTGCTGTAGATGCTGCCGGCTCAGCATCTCACCTCCATGCAGCAGAGGGTGAATAACGGCCAGGCCCTCAAATCCGAGGGATATTGCCTTAGAGGCGTTCAGCTTTATCCCTCAGCTGAGAGCCACAGAACAAGTGTCTGGACCAAGCATGTAGCAGGCTCGGCATCTCAGTTCCATGCAGAAGAGGGTGAGTAACGGCCAGGCCCTCACCTCCGGAGAATATTGACTTAGAGACGTTCAGCCATATCCCTCAACTGAAACACGTAGAACAAGTGTCTGGACCAAGCAGTTCAATGAGCCATTCGCGGTTTCACCGTGAGACAGTGTGAACTTAGACATGCATGGCTTAATCTTTGAGACAAGCATGTGACTACTGGCAGGATCAACCAGATATCTATCGCACAAACGGACTATTCACACACACGAAGGCCAAGAGTAGCAATCGCTCAGCTCGCTCCCTCGGTACCCGGTGATACATGCAAAACTACTGGACGCCAATCGACGAGCTCTCAAGCTGCACCAGACAAGACTGACCGAAAAACTATGCCAGCTTATGATCGAGAGTGAGAGAGAGAGAGAGACAGAGAGAGTGAGAGAGAGAGAGAGAGAGAGAGTTAGAGAGAGAGACAGAGAGAGGAGGGGGGGGGGGGCTTATCGAGACTTTGTCGAACGGTCGTACAAAAATTGCTCTTTCGGCCGCTCAAACCACGAATCTGTCTTCGCACTGCTGTCACATTCTCCATGCTAACTTGCGTCGGCTGGGAAGTTCCCGATTGGGTGCACTTCACACAGCCATCCGAGACAATGAATGCCAGACGCGGGGCTGATCTTGCGAACCAGACCAACCCCCACGCTGGATGGATTGAGACGGTGGCATGGAGGAATATAATCAGCAGAGTTGATCAAGAACACCAAAGACCGAGATTTTTTGAGGGCCATTAACGCCTACGCCAGCTGGCAGGGCACTTGATAATGATAATAATGTGTGAATTCTGCAGTAAGTACCTGGCGAGATGTAGCGAAATATGCCAGGCAATAAATCGTACATCTATGGTTTGTGTCTTCGTTATTCAAATTCTTATAGTCGTTGCTATGTGGCGTTGGCGATCATGTCTGTCCACAGTTTCTGTCTTTTATTATTTTTATAGTAGAAAGTAATGGCAAACTGCTGAACGTCAACTTGCCCAGGAATCGCGAACAGCCAAAAAATGCTGAGGTTGACTGCTACGTCTGTAAAGGATATGCAACTAACAAATAGTCGTTGCTGTGTGGTGTTGGCGATCATGTCTGTCCACAGCTTTATGTCTTTTATTATTTTTATAGTCGTTGCTGTGTGGTGTTGGCGATCATGTCTGTCCACAGCTTTCTGTGTCGGACAGGTCAAGGGAGAGGGACCAGACCAAGCGACACACAAACTTGCTGCCTTTTAGGTAGACTGGGGACAGTCAAAGGCTAGGGAAAGCACCCCGAACAAATGCTTGTCGAAATCGGATGCACTGTGCCTTGTTGTGCCTACACCGGCAACAGTCGAGTTATCAACTCGTAATAATGCAAAACAGCAACGAAGGACGAGGAATTCAACTTGCGTCCTTACCTTGAATACAATGACAATCAACGGTGAAAGTCAAGATATCAAAGCGCTACCAGAAGTTTATTCCGTAGCAGACATGCGAACATAAAACTCACGCAGACCTGTAGGTTGACCCCTATAGACGGGATCGGCACCTACTTTACTAATCCACCGATGAGTGTCCAGTCTACTGCGCTCTGCTTGAAGCCCTGATCCACTGATTCCATTTAAGCTGTAATTCCACTCTAGGTTTATACGCCCGGTTACTTAACTGCGGTGTCATCGTCATCGGATCCCTCTCCTGACTCAGAGCTGCCTCACGCTCATATCATCGCGTCCAGAGGTCACCTCACAAAAATCCTTCGAAAAACACGTCCTTGTTCGAAAGCACAATCACAGCGTCTCCCGTTGCTGTCCAATTACGTTGTCCACATTCTCCTTGGATTCCTTTGTTGACGTCCACTTTCGTGTCCGAGTGGGGAATTCCCATTTTCCAATTTATACTTTTCGTGGTGGGCCGTGCCGCCGTATGGCATAATTCCCTCTCCCAGATAAAAAAAAATGTGTAACATTTTTTTCTCTTTCAAATATATGTATGTAAATATATTTTATAATTACCACTAACTACAACTATAATAACAACAGACTAATACTTGGTTTTCCCATTTACCCACCCTCAAAAAAAAAAAGTTATACGACGGGCACGACCACCTGTCCAAACCCCACGTTGGACGTCGTGTGGCTGATCATGGGCAATCAGACCAACTAATAAACATATTAGTCCCTACCTTGTCATAATAGACAAGTGGGTCCTAGCTCTAGGTACTACCATGAGTTTCGGACGAGAGTAATAATGGGGTTTCCAAGTAGATCATCCTCATTGTTGATTATCGCTGCTGTTTTTCTTGTATACTCCATATATTTTCCTTCTTACAATTTTTCCATCTGTGGGTAGGGTGACATATGTGCTCCACGAGAACCTTCAGAGATATTTTCCTTTTGTTGATATGTTGAGAGCGATGACTGATTTTTATGGATCTTAATGTGATAATGACATGCAATACGCTTAATTCAACTATAGATTCGTTCTAATGACTTAACCTTATAATCAAATACTTTCTGAACTATGATCAATTAACCATAAAATACTATAACATTTTAATTAATTGATACTTAATTAACTATCATTTGTTATTTAACCACAGAATCGTAACATTTAAATTAAAACATCTTCACTTTTCAATTTTCACTGTCACAGTTACAAATACAATACTTGTGCGCTCGACTCCATGTCGGAATAGTTCCTGTTTGAACAACTGATCGATCACACATTGAGTAGATAACTCCTATGGCGTAGTTATTCCTTCATACACTCTGTCAATATGGAAAAATTTGCTACCATGTGTATCCATATCTAAGTAAATCACATCTTTGTAATTATATTATATTATATATTTTGTCAATTAATGTAACATTGTTATTCAATAAGGTGAGTTTTGAATTTATGTTTATTAAATTTTCTAACACTCATAAAAGAACAGAACATTAAATATAATTTTTTTTTAAATCTACAACATAGATCTGTTCCTCTGTTAATTATAATCGACTGAGAATATAATATGATTGACTGATTAAAATCTTGCAGACATAGAGTTGTGAAGAATCATACCTATTAAAGATTCAAGACATCTAAAAAAATTAAATCAGGAATATAATATTCAACAAGAATAAATATTGAAATCAAATAATATTCATATAAATTTAGTAATGTTCTCTATTATAGACATAATTATCAAAGAATAGAGAATCGAACTATTTCTAAGATGAATTATAGAATTATTAGATAGTGTGAATAATTCTGACAAGTGATACCTTGCATAAATAAGTAACAAGACCTAAGACTCTAATGTGTTTGTAGTGTATGTGAACCTAACCTTTCATCCCATTTTATTTTTCTTTATTCTTTTACCTTTTATTCTTTCTTTCATTCAATTTTTTTCCTTTCTTTCTTTGTTTCAAACCTGTAAAATCTCTCTTCTGCACTCATGCCAATATTTGTACATTGTAACTTTATTGATTGAAACAATGTTTTATTTTTCACTTTTGTGTATGATATGTAATACATCCGTTGTAACGATGTATGTTTGGCAAATTTGTACCAGAGGTAAGACAAGTAACCATAACTACAGCAAGCAAAAAGAAGTGTAGTTTGTCGTCTGTAGTGTTCCTTGCATTTACTTATGAGCGTGAGGCAGCTCTGAGTCAGGAGAGGGATCTGATGACGATAACACCGCAGTGAAGTAACCGGGCGGAAAAACCTAGAGTGGAATTACAGCTTAAATGGAATCAGTGGATCAGGGCTTCAAGCAGAGCGCAGTAGACTGGACACTCATCGGTGGATTAGTAAAGTAGGTGCCGATCCCGTCTATACGGGTCAACCTACAGGTCTGCGTGAGTTTTATGTTCGCATGTCTGCTACGGAATAAACTTCTGGTAGCGCTTTGATATCTTGACTTTTGCCGTTGATTGTCATTGTATTCAAGGTAAGGACGCAAGTTTAATTCCTCGTCCTTCGTTGCTGGTTTGCATTATTACGAGTTTATGCCTCGATGTGCAAACGAGCAGATTGGGACAGATTTGCCATACTAACAGACAAATATTGTGAAAACATAAATACACGATATGGCAACATGAAGCAAATGGTGGAAAGTTTAAACCGAGCAATAATCAGGCGGCCTCTAAGTTTATTCCAAGAGGAGCGAGGAAAAATTACAAACCATACTGGACTGAAGAACTACAAATTTTGGAGGACAAAGTTGAAGATGCCAGGAAGACAGCAGAGAGAGAACGAACAACTGAAGCGAACATCTCTCTCAAGGCCATCTCAGCAAAATATAAAAGAACAGTAAATCAAACAACATGAGATTGTTGGAGGGAAAAAAAAGAAAACCTGAATTTTGACAGGGATGGAAACAAACTATGGAAACTAGTGAAAGCCATGAACAATGAAGGACCTAGAAACAAATAACAATTAAACAAGGAAATGCCTTGCTTACAGGAAAAAAGGCTGCAAATGCACTAATGGAACACTATGCCAGTGCAAACCACATTGATATTACAGCCGAACAGAAGAAAGCAATCAAAGATAAACAGATACATCATAGATATACAGAGACAGCAGCAGAATATATGATGGCAAATCTAACAATGGAAGAAATGGAACAGGCAATGAAAACCCTAAAAAAGAAGAAATCACCAGGAAAGGATGGAATCACAAATGAAATGCTAATAGGACTAGGCACTAAGGCAAAAAAGAAACTACTAGCAGTCCTAAATTACAGCTGGAAGAGAGGAATAGTCCCACAGGCATGGAAGGAAGCTATACTAATACCAGTCCCAAAGAAAGGAAAAAACCTGGAAGAACCAAATGGCTATCGACCTATCAGTCTACTTAGCTGTGTAGGAAAATTAATGGAACGCATTATCAATGGCAGGCTAACATGGCATCTGGAAGAAAACCAATTCTTATCACCACACCAAGCAGGATTCAGAAAGTACAGATCCACTGAAGATCAAATAACCTATATAACTCAGGAAATAGAGGATGCCTTCCAAGAGAAAAAGCACACACTCGCGGCCTGGATAGATTTAGAAAAAGCATTTGATAAAGTATGGAAGGAAGGACTGAAAGTAAAACTGCAAAACATGCATGTTTGTGGGAAAATGTATAAATGGATCAGCCACTACCTTGAGAACAGAACTGCTAGGACATAAATACAAGGACAAACCAGCAAAATCATGCTGTTGGAGCAAGGTGTCCCCCAAGGAGGAGTTCTTTCACCAACATTATTCCTAGCATATATAAATGGCATCACGGAAAATTTTCCAGCCAGAGTACACACATCCTCTTTTGCAGATGACCTAGCCATATTGACATCTGAAGAATATATTAGTACAGCTAACAGCAGAATACAGCAAGCCTTATTAGCGCTAGAGGACTGGTCAAAATCATGGCTAATGAAGATAAGTGAGGAGAAAACAACATGCACTGTGTTCTCCCTCTCAAATAAAACTCAGCAACCTATGCTGGTATTGAATGGTAAAATATTGCGCCATGAAGAAAATCCAAACTATCTAGGAGTCACCTTTGATCGTCGCCTGACATGGAAGACACAGGTTGAAAAAAAAATCGAACAAGAGCAAGGCAAAGAATGGCAATCATGAAAAAGCTTGCTGGTACAACATGGGGAGCAGATGAGAAAGTTCTCAAGAAGTTATATACTGGATGGGTGAGGCCAGTACTGGAATATGGCATTGCAGCTTGGGCAACAGCAGCTAAGTCAAACTTTAACAAAATAAGTAGAGTCCAAAATCAAGGAATGCGAATCATAACTGGAAGCCTGAAGACAACGCCTATTAATGAACTAGAAAAGATCACTTGTTTACAACCAATGCAGGATAGAAGAGATAGCAGAGCCCAGCAACAAGCAGAAAAAATTTAGAAGATTGACAGACCACCCTATGTACAAAAGATTTAATGGTTTTGGAAAGGGAAGACTGAAGCGTAGCAACTTTGTAGAAACTGCAAAACGAAGGATTAGGGCAGATCCTATACTTAACATATAAAAAGTCAAACCCATTTACAATGGAGACAAGTTCCCAGCTTGGAGACAGCAGCAATTGCCTGAGATGATAGAAAACATTCCTGGTATTGCGAAAAAGAACACAGAATGAAACCGAAAGAAGATAAATAACCCTAAACTACATAAAAGGACATTACCCAAGCAGCAATGGACCCATGCATATACAGATGGATCAGCCAAAAATTAAATAGAGAATGGAGGAGGAGGAATTCTCCTAAATTTAAAAAATGGAGTGAAAAAAACACGTTCAATGGCAACTGGAAAATTTTCAAGTAACTTCAAAGCAAAGGTAGAGGCTCTGAAAACTGCAGCAGAAATGCTCCTGATGGAGGAATATAAAGAGAAGCAAATAGCTATCTTCACAGATGCAAAGTCAGCTGTCTCAATACTGAAGAGCAATAACAGCACAGAACTAGCTGACCTAAGAGCAGCACTCCATGGTCTATGCCAGAAATCCAAAAAAAGTTGTAATTCAGTGGATCCCATCACATTGCAGTATACCTGGAAACGAAGAGGCTGACAGACTGGCAAAAGAGGGCGGACGACTACCACAGCCTGACATAGACATAACCTATAATGAGGCAAAGAGGTTGATAAAAAGCACTTATAGAACCAAATGGGAATCAGAGCATCCAGGCCATCAGAAGGATGATGCATATTACAAACTCGACGGAAGAGAACAAATAGCAATCTTCAGACTCCGCACAGGACATAACAGGCTGAAATACCACTTGTTCAATAAACTAAAGATGGGAGATACCGATGAATGTAATTGTAGAACTGGAAAAATGACAGCAAAACATTTGCTGCAGGATTGCCCAACATATGCAGAACAGAGACAGATATTTTGGCCCACACCTCCTTCATTTGAGGACAAGCTCTATGGAGATATCAACAAGCTCAAGTTGACCGCAGCTTACTTTAACTACATACAGATTGACATTTAATGGTGCATGAAGAAGTATTCAGACTGCAAAACTTCATACCACAGTAGTGACAATAAATGGAATATTGCTTGGATAGCAAATCCATTACGTGGAAAGTCCGAATCAAAAGTCCACTGTGTGGGCTTCATAAAAGGTGAAAAAGTGTCCTAGTGGCACGAAATGGAATATTGCTTAGATAGCAAATCCATTACACGGAAAGTCCGAATCGAAAGCTCACTGTGTGGATGTCATCTGCAGACTGCATACTTCTGGTTTCCGGAAGAACAGCCTATGGTGAACGGAAGGCCCAATATATGGAAATGAGGCTAAGCAGCCATGTGCAGGACGTGACGATTCCTTGGGTGAGCCCAGTACCAGAGCGCTATGTATCGGCTCTGCAAGTATGGAAGCCTCCTTGGATGGCGGGGAATGCCCAGGATCTTTGGCTGTTCTATATGGGCCAGCTGGGATGGGGGATAACACCACAACAGTGAGAGTCAAACGTCCTAAGAAACCCCCGGGAAGGTTAACCCGGTCAACAAATGCCCGCAGTAGTCGGATGTGTCGGCCAAACGGCGCAAAAACGCAGCTCTGCTGTAAACAGGCACAACGCAATCACATCCGACAAAAAACTCCGGATGAACGCAGAAGAAGAAGTATATTGAGCCTTCCGTTCACCACAGACTGCTCCTCCAAAGACAGGGGGTGGGGACCTGTATGCAGATGACATCCCCACAGCAAGCGTGCCATTGGGACGCTTTTTCCACCTTTAGTACCGCTCACAAGGTAGGCTGTAGATCAGGGGTGGCCAACCTTTTCAGCAGGCGGGCGAAATTTCAGAAATAATATTTCCTGCCGAGCCACGCACCTAATTTTTCTATTTTTTTATTTTTATTTTTATTATTATATTTTTTTTTACATTGCGAATACAGCGTATACATTCATGTACATGTGACGTTATATTCTTGGCATCGTGTAGTAATCATTTGCTCCCATGCATACCAAACCATTTAATTTTAACTTTCACACTGCAGGCAACCTCATGCAAGCTTAGTTTCCTGCAAACAATTTCAATAGTATTACTCAATCACAATCACTCCCTTAATCACAAGTGCAAAGGATTTGTTTGTGGCGGGCTGGGCTGAGACCGGGAAAGCGGGCAACAAAGAGGGAGAGAGAGAGAGAGAGAGAGAGAGCGCTGGGGAGAGAGGGGGAGAGAAGGGGAAGGCGGAGAAAGAGAGGGCGCGTTGATTGGAATTTGTTTAGTTCGCTACACAGGATGGCAAAATTCCATCACTACAGGGATTTTACCTGAGCTGGCTTCTGGCGAAGGTCAACCCTCGGTCGACAAGACCACTAACTCACAAAGGACACCTTCCCATAGTGTTTAGTTTGGGCCAATAGACTCAGTAACAAAGAAGGAACATGTATTCAGTTATTTGGCCCTTTTTCCCCAATGAAAGGAGCTTAGTGATACCCATTAGGAGTATAGAAATATCTGTGAGAGTGTGTGTTTGAACATGTATGTTATGTACTGTAAACCTGATGAGAGTGGCGCTTGCTTAATCAGCGAATAGCTGGGAGACTTTCTGTTGAAAAATCTGAGATAGTATGTGTGGGTGTATTGTGTGGTGATTGTGAGTGGCCGAGTTTCGACTAGACCATATTATGTTTCTATACTCCGCTAGTGCTACGAGAAGTTTAGTGTGTATGTCTTTTGTGGTTGTATGTATTGTATTTAGGAATATTGCTTTGTAAACGTTGGTTATCTTCTTTGTGTGTGTTTATATTAACTGTTGTAATGCAGACTTAGTGGCTGTGATTGTTGGGCATCCATAAAACAGATGGTCCTCTGTTTCCTGAATATTGTGTCTACATAATTGGCATGGGGCTATTTGCTTGGATGTCTGTCCTGCCCTCTCTGTTGTCGGGGTCATCTTATAAATTAGCCGGTATGTTACTTCTTTGGATTTCGATGTGATATGTTTCTTGTGTAAGTTAGTGAAGGTGCAGCTATAGTCTTTCATATAATATTTGTATCCTCTTTTGATTCTCAGATGTAGTGGTGGGGCTTGTTGTTTCACTAAATATTTGTATATCTGCTTGGTTGTCTGTTGTATTAAATGTTCATTGCCTTGAATTGCTTGCATACATGTTCTGTAGAAGTACGGTATTGTGTCGTAATAGTGCGGTGTTGTTTTGTCTATTTTCTTAAGCCTGTGCAATCTAATTGCAATATAGTATAATGCTAGCGAGTGTTGATCTGGATGATTGATGATGCGCCCTATGTGGTTGATTCTTAATGCTTGTATTTTTGTGTGTAGGGCCTGTAAAGCAACTCCTCCTTTGTTCTTATCTTGTATTAATGTCTTGTGCTTTATACTGTGAATTGTGTTGCTGAAGATGAATTGTCCGATGTGTTTGTTTATGTCTGTGATTGTTTTTTTTTGGAGGGGGGGGGGGGTCTAACACTGTGGTTAAATATATTATTTTAGGAATGATGAAGGTGTTTACAATTGTGCTTCTTACAAAAATTGTTGATGTCTTGTATTTGATCCCATGTAGTATGTCTATAATTTTTCTTGTCAGTGATTGCCATGTTTCTGTGTGTGTTTTTCTGGGGTTGGATGGAAATGTGATCCCATATATTTTCATGTTATCTGTGACTGTTAGATCCCGGAAAAATCTGCTTTATTCCTCCACTTCCCCAGACCCATTATTATAGACTTCTATATGTTTATTTTAGCCCCACTTCCTTCACCAAACTGTTTGACGGTGTGAAGTATGTTCGTTATGGAAGTGTTGGTTGTAGGGAAGAAGGCGGTGTCATCTGCGTAAGCAATTAATTTCCGCTCCCCAGACCCTTGTATAAATGTACCTTTAATGTTAGTGTCCTGTCTAATTGCTTCTAAGAGTGGTTCTAGTGTTAGTAAATATAGGACTGGTGATAGCGGACACCCGTGTCTGACAGATCTAGTGATTCTGAAACTGGCAGTGAGTGAATGATTCATCAGTACCTTTTTCAGGATTTTCAGGATTTTTATACAATATTTCTATCCACTGTCTATAGTATTGTCCTATATTACAGTGTGCTGGTGTTTTATGTGAGTATGAGTGTGAAATTCTGCCAAAGGCCTTCTTCTGGTCTAAGGATAAAAGGGAGGATTGACAGTCTTTCTGATGGGTGTATGTAATGAAATCCCTAATGAAGTGTGTATGTTGGTGTATGTTTCTGTGTTGAACACTGCACTGTTGGTCTGGGTGAATGAGTGATGGCATGAATTTTTTTTATTTTGTTTGCAAGTGATGTTGCTAGAATTTTGTAGTCTGTGTTTAATAAAGAGATGGGTTTATAGTTTTTCAGTTGTGTCTTGTCTGTGTTGTCTTTAGGTATGAGTGTTATATATGACATGTTGCAAGTGTTCGGGAGTTCTTGTTTGTAAAAAGCTTCTTGGTAGACTTTTAGAAGTAAATTGCCTAGGATAGGAAAGAAGTGTTAGTAGAATTCTACTGTGTGTCCATCTGGTCCTGGTGTTTTTCTTTTTGCATTTGATTGAGTGTATGTGTTATGTCTGCTAATGTAAGCTCTGTGTCTATTGTTTCTTTATCTATGTCAGACAGTTTCTTTGTGTATTGTAAGAACCTATTTTGTTTTTGTGTGTTGGCCTGTTCTGCTGTATATAGGTCGGTGTAGTATTGTTGGAATGTTTCTAGTATATGTATTGCCTCCGTTTGTGTGTTTCCTTGCATGTCTGTTATTGCTCCTATTTGTCTGTTGCGTTGAAGGTTTTGTTCTAATGCAAGGTGTTGTTTACTGGGACTTTCTTCTGATATGTTAGTAAGTTTAGTTCGAAGGAGTGTACCACGGAATGTGTGTTGCTGGTGTTGTTCTAATTGTATTTTAGTGTGTGTAGGTGTAGTGCATTTCTGTCAGTCTGTTTTGTGAGTTGTATTGCTGTCTGTATAATATGTTCTTGTTGTTGTCTGTCTTTATGTATGATGGATGCTAAATGTTGTGTTCTATAACGTATTGTATTCTTTAGTAAATCCCAAATTTGTGTTATTTTGTCGGTGGGTGTACTATTAGTGTTTGTTAGAATAAGGTGTGTCATGTGTTGTACATAACCTGTGTTTTGGAGTAGGGTGTTATTGAATTTCCAATATGGTGTTCTTTGGTTTATGGCCTTGCACTTGTATTGTCTTTAGTGATATGTGCTAGTACTGCTTTGTGATCTGTGTATTCTAATGTCTCTTGTAGATGTTTTTGTGTATTATTTGGTGTGTTGAAGGTGTGTATATTCTATCTAGTCTGGCTGATCTATTGTAAGCCCTATTTTTGTGTGTTGTTGCAATGTTATTAGGGTGTCTGTATCTGAGAGCGTCTGTTAAATTGTGTGTGTCTGAGGTATTTTTTAGTATATCCAGTTGATGTATTCCATTTCTGTCATTTCTCCTTAATTGTGTCTTGATTCCTGCTCTGCCTCCCACTACGATATCCAAATCAGAGAGTACAAAATTGAAATCCCCTGCAAGCATAACATTTTGCCCTCTGTATGTTTGTATAAGTAAGGTGTCTAATTCTTGGTAAAAATTTGGTTGATGATTGTAATTAGGTGGTGCATGTATGTTCACTATGGTGTATGCATGTATAGTGTTTTCAATCTGTATTATGGAGATTCATCCCTGGTTATCCATGTGTGTTTTAACTATGTCCCACCTGTCTGGTGTCTGCAGAATAACTGTTCCTAATCCAATTTTGTGTGTGCCTAAACTAAAGCATGAATGTTTGAGGCCTAGCTGTGTGGTGATATGTTGTGCGAATGTTTTTGAACATATATTTGTTTCTTGTAGTAGTATAAAATCTGGTTTGTGTTTGTTTATTAGTGTGATAATGTGTTGTAATTTTGTATGTATGCCACAAATGTTTAAAGTAATAATAATTAAGTCACTAGTCATTGTAGTTTAAGTAAAAATAATAAATGAGATATAATAACTATATCGATTCACACACAAAGTTGTTATCCATGATGGGTAAATTTAGGCGAGCAAGTCTTTAGTGGCAAAGGATTGTGTGAGAGGATCATCTTGATCCTCGTTCTTATCACTTGTGTTGGTGTCTACAAAGAGAGTGTCTGGTATGCGGTATGTGTCGTCTTCATCTTGTACTTGTGTCTCCTCTTGTTGTTCTTGTTCAGTTTCCTTTGTCTTGCCTATAGTGACTTTGACTTTTTCTTTCTTTGGCAGTGATAAGTCGTCTGTTTCTGTGTCATCGCTGTGTTTTGAATGCAGTAGTCTTCTTTTAGCCCATGTTCTCTTCTTTGGTTTGCTGATGACTTGAAAACCATCGGAGTCTTCATTCCTTGGATTGATTTCTTGTGTGTTATTTTCTTGTGTGTTATTTTCTTGTGTGTTCCTGTCTTCTTGTGTGTTGATTTGACTATTGAAAGTTTGTGTCAGTGCAATCGCTCCCTGCGGAGGAGAAATCTTCTTGGCTTTGTACACTGACTGCTGCTGCCGTTGGTGTCATCGGTTGTCGTCGACTTGGGCATTTATTTGCCCAATGGTTGTTTTGACCACACGCTGGACAATTGGTCTTTCTCCCCGGCATCGTGATCAACACTCTGTGATTATTGTTCGTAATGCCAGGAGTGTAGATCCGTATATAATGGGGAACTTCCATTTTTTGGGTTGCAGAGCGCTCCCCACTTGCCAGCCCCATTTTTTATCCTAAACACCTCAGCCTTTTCATCTCCTGTGATGATGTGCACCAGGTTTTTAACTCCTTGGGGAGTAATCGTGACGGGTAACCAGTGGATGGTCAGCCTGTCTTTTTCTTTCTCTCGGTGCTCCAGAGATATGTCTATCCCTAGACTTGATAGAGAAAACTTTTTGCCGTGTAACTTGTCATACACGGTTTTCTGAGCCTCTGCTGATAGGTGAAAGTACCACATAGTGGGAACTTCGAACCTATGCAGATCGACGACTCCCCCAAAAGGTACACCTCCTGGACCAGTTAGGGTGCTCATAATAAGTGCAGGTGTTGGTTTAGCAGCAGCTTCGGGACCAGTTATGGAACACACTATGGTTCCGGACTGGTGAAGTAGCTGGACATCGTAGTCATTTATCGAGATCCCGACTTCAGTGATATTCGAATACATCTTGAAATTTGTTGTTTCAGGTAATAATTCCGGGGAAATATCCAGAATATCAAATCCAAAGAATATCACCACAAAATCTTTGCTTGCTGCTGCCGTCTTGCACCTAAATAATGACGGAAGGATCTCTCATTGGGATCTCGATCTTCATCATCATCATCATCTCCAGCCCGGCCATATGCAAACTCATCATCACTGTCATCTTCCACACCGGACATGATGGCAACACCTGTTGTCTGAGAGCTCACCAGGTCTCCTGATTCTTTGACTGGGGGTACATTTCCTTGGGCATGGTCTTTGGCAAACTGTTCTTGGCTTTTCTTTTTCTCAGCCTCAGCCTTCTTCTCCTGCTCCTGCCTCAGTCTCTCATACATAGGTCTGTACTCTTTCTCATACTCAGCTGCTGCCTCATCAATTTTATTCAAAAACTCATCAACTCCCTCACCCGTGGCTGCTGACACACCGACAGACTGAATGTTGACAAAGAACTCATCCAGCACCAGACTCATGGAGCGTGTGAGGTTGGACGCATAGGATGTCTCATGCTCCAGGGCGTCCTGAAAGGCCTCGAAGTCAGTCATCCATTCCTGGGCAAAGCTGTGACTGATGAAGTCTATTTTATTCATGACTATAACAAACGGGAGCTTGGTCTTGTACAGAATGTTGCAGGCGTACAGCATGTTGGACATGAAGGTCACCGGATTGACACTGCGTGGGGTATCCATCACATACACAACCACAGTTGGAAACGTTGATGCCAAAGTCTCTGTGATTATACTGCCGGACGCTGACCAGGTAAAGACTTCAATCTGGCCTGGGGTGTCTATGATGACATGCTTGCATTCCCCTGTCTTAGACTCTATGAAATTCATCACCTGGTCAAAACGGGTGGCAAACAAGTTGAGAGATGTTACTATCCCACCATTGGGGCCTAAAGAATAGTGTTTCATCACTTCTTTGTAGTTGACCGTGTCCCTAATGTCTATGTTTGCTGGGAAGGGGACTTCAAGAACTGCAGGATCCAGATTGATAACATATGGTGCAGATTTCTTTGCGTGTAGATGTGCTGTCAACCTCTGTACAAAACTTGTCTTTCCAGAACCTGCCATTCCTAGAACAATTATACATGTTGGTTTTGAAGCAGTCTCTGATTTTAAGTGGCAAGCTGCATCACTTCCAGCCTTTATTTCTGTTTTACCGCTGTCTGAATCCTGCATTTTTGAATCGTCAGCACCTACAGTATCAATCTTCTCCTGACTGTGCGCAGCCATCTTTATAAGTCTTTCTTTCAATACTTTTGTTTTTACAGAAAATTATATTTCAAGAATTTATTCCCATCCAATAATAAATGTCAACAACAACAACAACAAATGTAGGAATAGCAGGTGCGTTTATGTAGCTGATAGGAGACTATGCTGATTTTATGAGCATGGTTGAATGAGGATTAGCCGACTGTGCTCATCGCCTACTAACAGAGTAAAACACCGGTCATCTAATCTTCCGTGCATTCAGACATACATCATGTGATTGTTCTATCACATCACAGACCTACATCATGTGATGGTTCTATCATATCACAGACCTACATCATGTGATGGTTCTATCACATCACAGACCTACATTATGTGATGGTTCTATCACATCACAGACCTACATCATGTGATGGTTCTAACACATTACAGACCTACATCATGTGATGGTTCTATCACATCACAGACCTATATCATTTGATTGTTCTATCACATCACAGACCTACATCATGTGATGGTTCTATCACATCACAGACCTACATCATGTGATGGTTCTATACCATCACAGACCTACATCATGTGATGGTTCTATCACATCACAGACCTACATCATGTGATGGTTCTATCACATCACAGACCTACATCGTGTGATGGTTCTATCACATCACAGACCTATATCATGTGATGGTTCTATCACATCAGAGACCTACATCATGTTATGGTTCCATCACAGACCTACATCATGTGATGGTTCTATCACACCACAGACCTACATCATGTGATGGTTCTATCACATCAGAGACCTACATCATGTGATGGTTCTATCACATCACAGACCTATATCATGTGATGGTTCTATCACATCAAAGACTAATAGCCGGTGCCTGTTTTCTTTCAATACTTTTTTTTTTAAACTTTCATTGAGTGTTAAAATCGTTGCGATCGATGGATGTTTTTTTAAGTTTTGGGCCCGTAGGGCCCTCACTGTCGTCGACAGTGAGGGCCCTACGGGCCCAAAAACTTAAAAACATCCATCGATCGGTCTAGCAGTCCACCGAACACTAAACCGGAAAATGAACGCCGGACCGATGCAAATGAGGCTCGAAGGGATACTTCTTTGTTTGCGGTTGTTTACGGTGAATTAAAATTGAAGTACCCATTTTTGTTTCCCTTGCCATCCTCTCACCAATTTGTTCCACTCCACCAATGCCTTCATCACCACTATCTGGGCAATGATGGTAAAGGCAGGATAAATATTTGAACCAAACTGGTGTGGGTATCAGCAAAGGCAACAACAACCATGAGAGAGGGGAGGGGGGGGGGGGCACATGGGAAAAGGGTTTTTGTTTTATTACTAATGATGACAATGATAATAATGACAAGAAGAGACATACTGAGGGTAATAACAGCCAATATAAAAACCAGCAATGGTAATAATAGTTATGAAATGATAACCTTTTTATAAATTGTGATTCCATTTGCTAGGATGATTTTCTTTGGAATGGTGTTAACATAGCATAGCAGGTACATACAAATGCAAAACTGCAGTTTTTAATAATAGTTGGAGTAAAATGAGTTGGGTTTTTTTCTCATTTCCCCAAGCATTTGTATTTACACAAATTTTTACAGTATCATTTGTTTGGTAACCATATGTGATTTTGTATTCATTCATTCAACACTCACTCACATGATTCAAAGGGGGTGACAAAGAGAAAGGGAAATCTTTACATTTTTTTACTTTGCCTCCCTCTCACCAATCGGTTCCACTCCACCAATGCCCTCATGACCACTCTTAATGATGGTGCAGGCAGGATAAATGTTTGAACCGACCAGTGGGGGTGGTAGCAAAGGCAACAAACCATAAGCAAAAGGGGGCACCAGGGGAGATGAAGTTGTAAAATAATAATGATGATATCACTAATACTTATAACATTAATGATACTAAGGATAATAAGGTAAATACTGAACACAAGGAAAAAGGGGAGATCTTTACATTTTTGTTTCCCTCACTACACTCCCACCAATTGGTTCCACTCCACCAATGCCTTTCATGACCACTAATGATGTTACAGGCAGGATAAATGTTTGAAACAACCAGTGGGGGTAGTAGCAAAAGCAACACACCATAAGCAAGGGGGTCACAGGGGAGATGAAGTTGTAAATTACTAATGATGATATCAGTAATACTTATAAAATTAATGATACTAAGGATAATAAGGTAAGTATTGACTACAAGGAAAAGGGGAAGTCTGTACATTTTGTTTCCCTCGCCACCCTCCCACCAATTGGTTTCACTCCACCAATGCCCTCATGACCACTCTAATGATGGTACAGGCAGGACAAATGTTTGAAACAATTAGTGGGGGTAGTAGCAAAAGCAACAAACCTTAAGCAAAGGGGGGAACACGGGAGATGAAGTTGTAAATTAATAATGATGATATCATTTATACTTACAAAATTAATGATACTAAAGATAATAAGGGTAAGATATTGATAGTAATAATAATAATGATAATAATAATAGTAATAATAATAATAATAATAATAATAATAATAATAATAATAATAATAATAATATAGTAGATATGTGATTCTATTTACTAAAGTGATAATCTTAGTAGTGGTGGTAGTATAGCACAACATGTGCATGTAAAGCAAACATTCCATTAATAGTAATTTGGAATGGGAGGAGTTGATTTTTTTTTCTCCTTTTTTTTTCTTTTCTCCCTTATCTATAAGGGTTGAAACCATCATTTTGAAACAAATAATATAAGCATTTATACTTCCACTATTCTTTACATAAGGGATTTTTCATTGGTCTTTGACCATATGTGATCTTTTTAATCATTCACTCACCATTCACTCACAGTTTCTTCTTTCTTTCTCGCACTCATGTATACCAAATTTGTAATACAATAAGGAAGAATACATATGATTTACTCTGGAAATAGTTGTGATATTTTGTGTGTGTACATAAAGGAGATTAAGTGTGTGTTATATGTGTGGTGTTTGTATCTGGCAAAGTTTCTGCAGGTCCATATAAGTTGTCTGTAGTAAGAAAGTGCTACAAGTAGTTTTGTATGTATGTCCTTAGCTGTCATTGGTATAGTATTGAGAAAAATTGCTTTATATATGTCGGTTTGTTTGCCTGTGTGCGTTTGTATGAGGTGTTTGAGTGTTGCGCGTGTGGCAGTAATTGTTGGACATGTATAATAAATGTGTTCCTTTGTCTCTTGTGTGTTGTTTCTACATAATTGACATTGTTTGGATATGTATGCTTCTACCTGTGTTGTGGTGGTCATACTGTATAACAGTCTATATGTGATTTCCTTAGCTTTTGGAGTTATGTGTTTGTTGTGTAGGTTTGAAAAGGTGCATGTGAAGTCAGTCATGAAGTATTTGTGTCCTCTTTTAATCCTAAGTCTTAGTGATGGTGCTTGTTCTCTAACTAAATGTTTATATATCGTGTGTGTTGTTTGCTGTATTAACTGTTCATGTCCTTGTATTGCCTGTATGCATGTCTGATAGAATGTTGGCAGTCTTCCCTGGTAGTGTGCAGTTGCATTGTTAAGAGGTGTGAGATGTTTGATGTTGTGGCTTATGTAGTATAGTGCTAGTATGTTCTGTCCTGGGTGTCTGATGATTTTGCCTATGTGACTGATTCTAAGTGACAGTATTTTTGTCTGGATGTCCTGTAGTGCAATCCCCCTTGTTTCTTGTCTTGTATGAGAGTTTTGTGTTGAATGCTGTGTATTGTGTTGGTGAAGATGAAGCGTCTGATTTGTTTGTTTATGTTTGTGACGGTCTGTTTGGGAGGGTCCAGTACTGTCGCTAAATATATTATTTTGGGTAATATGTATGTGTTGACTATTGTGCTTCTACCAAATATTGTGGATTTCTTGTACCTATACCTGTGTAACATGTCTGTGATCTGTTCGGTCAGTGCGTGCCATGTCTGTCTGTGTGTTTCTGTGGGATCACATGGAAATGTGATCCCATACAGCTTCATGGTGTCTATGTGTTTCAGATCTGGAGGGAAATCAGCCTTTTGTTTCCACTTTCCCAGACCCATTATCTGTGATTTCTGTACATTAATTTTGGCTCCACTGCCTTTTCCAAAATGGGTAATGGTGTGGAGTATATTCCTTATTGATGTGTTGCTGGTGGGAAAGAAGGCAATGTCATCTGCATAGGCGATGAGCTTCTGCTCTCCTATCCCATGCATGAAGGTTCCTTTAATACTAGTGTCTTGCCTTATCTTCTCTAATAAAGGTTCTAGGGTCAGCACATACAGGAGTGGTGATAAGGGACATCCCTGTCTTACAGATCTCGTGAGCCTGAAGCTAGCTGTCAGTAAATGGTTCACCAACACTCTGCTCTCAGGATTTTTATACAAGATATGTACCCACTGCCTGTAGTATTCTCCTATGTTACAAAGTTCTAGTGAGCTATGCAGGTATGTGTGGGAAATTCTGTCGAAGGCCTTCTCTTGATCCAAGGATAAGACGGAGGATTGACAGTCTTTCCCATTTGTGTAGTTGATTATGTCTCTAATGAGTTGTGTGTTGTTGTGTATATTTCTGTCTTTGACACTGCACTGTTGGTCTGGGTGTATTTGTGGTGGCATGAAAGATTTCAGTATACCTTTAAATACTTTTTTTTTAAACGTTTATTGAGTGTTAAAATCGTTGCAAAGTGTATTGTTTGTGTTTTTACAGAGCGTTGCATGTGGGCGTGTAGGTGACATATGCGCAAAAAATACAAATATTTTATACATTTTAACATTTCTACATTGAATTTGTTGTAGGGTAAAACCTTACAGAAACAACAGCATGATGATAGTGCACCGATATTATTTCCCCTGCCGCCTCCCTCTCCTGTCGGCTCCAAACCCTCCAATTTTATCACCACCACTAGGTAATGATGAAACTGGCAGTAAAAAAAAGTCTGAACCGATCGGAGATGGCGGCAGCAGCATCAACAAACAAACGGTATCAAGATGGTATGAATGGGAGGTGTAAACAGTATCGGGGTTTACAAGGCAGGAAGGGTAGTGGTTGCATTTATAATGTTTGTGTTGTTACATGCGTTCTGTGTATTTAGTATTTGTGTATGTGTGTTTACAGAGCGTTGCATGTGGGCGTGAATGTGACGTGTGCATATTTTATTCCTTGGGCATATGTACATGTGAAGGGGAACCTTGTTCATCTATATAAAATATATTTAATATTTTTGTCCGCCTGTGAAAGGCCAAGTATCATTAATCACTCTCTCTCTCTGTCTCTCTCGTGCGCGCACAAGCAAATACCTTTCAATACTTTTTTTTTTTTTTAAACTGAAAAGATCTGTTGATTTAATGCACTAAATGAATTGGGGATGTGGGGATTTAGAGCACAAATAAAAAATACCCCAGCATGAAATGTACACACCACCATGAATACACACAGCAAACACACGACATAGGAGCTGAATCTCTTTACATCGTCAATTCCATGATAGCATTGACAATATCATTGTTGTTGTTGAGGAGAGCTTTGACAGCCTTGGCTTTAGAGACGTTTGCCTGGGACATGACCAGCTCAATGTCCTTCTGTTCTACACCGGTGTCATCAACCTCCTCATCTTCCTCCTCGGACTCTTCCTGTATGGGCTGGGACACTGTGCTGACTTGTTCACCTGTGGCGCCGGCACTGTCAAATGCTTTAAATTTGTTGGCAGCTGCAACTTGGGCCTGCTGGTTCAGATCTTCAATCTTGGCTTCCCCAAAGACAATGTAGGTATCTGAGGCTGGGATCTTGTAGACATCTGGGCGACTAATTACAAATAAGATATTCTTTGATTTCCTGATGGTAACTCGGGTGACACCGGGCACTGGTTTCAAACCCAGTTTGGACATTGCTTTGCGTGCTTTCTTTTCACTGCGGTTTTGCTTGGCCTTTTTTTTTTTTTAACTTTTATTAAGTGTTAACAACTTTGCAAGGTGTATTGTTCGTGTTTTTACAGAGCGTTGCATGTGGAAGTGTAGGTGACATATGCGCAAAATTTTACAACATTTATCTTCAACATTTTTACATTTGAAATGAGGGATAACGAAAAACGAGTACAAACAACAACAAGACGATAGTAGGGGCCTATACTATTATTTTTTCCTCTGCCACCCCCTCACCTGTTAGCTCCAACCCCACCAATACCCTCCTCACCATTGGTAATGAGGAAAATGGCAGTAACCTTGTGTGACTTGTTTTCCCGGGAAGAACGTGGAATGAACAAGCACATCTTATTACGTCTTCTTCTTTGGGATTATTGACTGACTTCTGTCTACACTCCTTCCTTCTGTCTTCCCTTCCATATATCTATTCCTTTCTCTCTCTCTCTCTCTCTCTATTATTCCTCCATCACATACTCCGACAACAGTTTCCGTCAACAATAATAAAATATTTATTAATAAAAACTATATCTGGTGTATGTATGGACTGTGTAGGTGTAGTAGGTAGTGTATTCTATTGTTGGTGCAAGAATGAACTCGGAATGTCTAGTCTTGGTATCACCTCTCGCCCATTCAATCGGCCAAACCACAGGACATCACATAAAACAGGACAGGTCTCACCCTGGATGTTCCGTAGGCTTGAGTCTGAAGGTAAATCCGTTATTGAACGAAACAAAACTGTTTACCACTGGATCACCGTAAAGTAATAATATTCCAGTAAGTCTATGACTTCGCCAGAGTCTGTTTCATGAAATTAATAATCCAACACCGGAAAAACCACATCACCACAGTCCTGCATATTGTCTCTAACGACTAGCAATGTTCTGACTTGTCTATTGTTTCTTCCCTATGAGTCTACAGTATAAACGTATGTAGTTTTATTTGGCTTTGCTTTCTGCAAACTTATCTTCCTTTTTCATTGTTACTTTGGTTATCTGGATATCCTTTGCTTCTTTTTCAAAGTTCATTTAAGGCTATATTTTATTTCGTCTCCCTTTTTGACCCTGTCTATGTTCTTCCTTGGTTTATTGAAGTATTTGATCTCCACTCAAATGAAATGCCTTGAGTTTATCAACCAAGCTTTTTCTGTACACAAGACGTATGTGTCTATCTTCTCTGATATGTCAGTATGAGAATTGGAACCTGTGAGATGTATAGTATCAAGTGATATGCGTCTGCCACTTAATACTACTTACGTAAGTGTCCTTCTCCAGCCGTGATGAAAAGGCTTTCGAAGGATACACCGACATAAGACATATAAATTCACCAAAGTCTAAACTATTCACTAATAGAAAGCAATGGTAAACGCTATGCACACACATCTATTTCCCTATGCTTAAACTATTACGCCAAGGATATAATACCTTATATATTCACTTATCATCCTGGAATTGAAATACACTAGCGAATAAAACACTAATATCCCATATTCTTTCAACCATTAGGGACGTGTATTTCTTTCCCCACTCAGGATGCATAGATAATTCAGCCCAGTTTGGAACACACACTAAACAGAAAACCCAGTTTCTACTATTTATATTGAGTGTCCAATCCTCCGTTATTGTTTTGATGTTCATACCTCAACACTCGTCTCTTGACGTATCCTGCACATCAAAAGGCGGTGAAATCACGTAGTGGCTAGTTGCTCGTTTCGTTCCGTGGTTACGCTGTTTCCCTGGGTTCCCCTTACGCTAATACTTCAAAGCATCCGAACCCGTTGATCGTTTTCTCCGTTCATTTTTCCCCAACGTCCGTACGATCCGATCGTCTGGCAATGACCTCTGCGAACACCTGTATCCTATTTTTATATCTGTCGGTCAATGATCTGTAATTTATCCTTCTCTCAGATTGAACGACTAGATTGTTAACCCTTCTCCTTCATTGCCATTAATGTTACATTTAATTTTATCTGGGAATCACTAAACTATCATCATTCTGTGACACCTTGTTAGAACCAACGGGTGAATGCAGCAGCAGCATCAAAACCAACAGTATAAAAAAGGGGGGAGGGTTGTCAAGGGGTATACTAGTTTACAATGCAGAAAAGGTAGTTGTTGCATTTGTATTGTTCGCGTTGTTACATGCGTACTGTGTGTTCAGTATTTGTGTGCGTGTATTTACGGAGCGTTGCATCTGGGCGTGTAGGTGACATGTGTGTAATATTTCAACAATTAAATCATTTGCATATTTACATCTCAAAGGGGGGTAACGCAAAATTTATTTATTTCCCTGATTGTTTCCCCTGTCACCACCCTCTCCAGCCGGTTCCAAATACCATCGCCAAATTTTCGGTAATGATGGCAGTGGCAGCCAATTGTTAGAACCAACCAGCGAGGGCGGTAGCAGCGTGAAAACAACCAACAGTAAACAAGCGGGGAGGAGGGGAAATGAGGGAGCATAATAGTAATAGTAAACATCCATACAAATTAACAACAATAAAATTGATAGCAATAACCCTTAATAATAGAAAGGTAATGACAGGGGTAACTATCGCCGCAAGGAGGCATGATAATAATAGTGCAATTGCATTTGTATTGTTCGTATTGTTACATGCGTCCTGTGTGTTCAATATTTGTGTGCGTGTATTTACAGAGCGTTGTATGTGGGCGTGTAGGTGACATATGTGTGATATTACAACAATAATTCATTTGGCATAATTACATATGAAAGTGGGGTAACCCAAAATGTATGTTATTTTACCATGTTTGTTTCCCCTGTCTCCACCCTCACCAGCAGCCGGCTCCAAAACCGCCAACTCCATAAACACCTCTTCGGTAATGTTGATAAAGGCAGTAAACATTTTGGAACCAACCAGTGAGGGCGGCATCAGCATCAACAGCAACAGTAATAAGCGTGGAGAAGGCGGAGATGAGGGAGGATACTAATAATAATAGTGATCTTGAATTAAATTTAATAGCAATCAAACCATAATAATCATATAGTAATACAGAATTACCTACCAATCTCAATAAGAGAGCCTCGTAATAGCAGTACAAATGCATTTATATTGTTAGTGTTGTTACATGCATCCTGTGTGTTCAATATTGTGTGCGTGTATTTACAGAGCGTTGCATGTGGGCATATATGTGACATATGCATATTTTATTCATTGAACATGTGAAAGGGGGGCAACGAAGAGAAAGAAAAAAAAAATGTGACCCCATACAGTTTCATGGTGTCTGTATGTCTCAGATCTGGAGGGAAATCAGACTTTTGTTTCCACTTTCCCAGACCCATTATCTGTGATTTTTGTACATTTACTTTGGCTGCACTGCCTTTTCCAAAATGGGTAAAGGTGTGGAGTATGTTCCTTATTGATGTGTTGCTGGTGGGAAAGAAAACAGTGTCATCTGCATAAGCGATGAGCTTCTGCTCTCCTATCCCATGCAAGAAGGTTCCCTTAATACTAGTGTCTTGTCTTATCTTTTCTAATAGTGGCTCTAGGGTCAGCACATACAGTAGTGGTGATAAGGGGCATCCCTGTCTTACAGATCTTGTGAGCCTGAAGCTTGCTGTCAGTGAATGGTTCACCAACACTTTACTCTCAGGATTTTTATACAAGATCTGTATCCACTGCCGGTAGTACTGCCCTATGTTACAGTGTTCTAGTGTCCTATGCAGGTAAGTGTGGGAAATTCTGTCGAAGGCCTTCTCTTGATCCAAGGACAAGACGGAGGATGGACGGAGCAATGATTCCATTTGCTAGAATGATTTTCCTAGGAATGATGTTAGCATAGCATAGCAGGTACATATAAATTGCAGCAAGAAATGTTCTAGAAGTAAAAGGAGCTGGTTATCTTTTACTCCTTGCTTATTTCTTTGTCTTATTTGTAAGGGTTTCTTCATTTTTTACCTTCCTTTCGTTTTTTTTTTTTTTTTTTTTTTGGGGGGGGGGGGGGGGAAAGAATTAACACAAGCCTCTGTATTTGCACACATTTTTTCAATCTCATTGGTTTGGTAAACATATGTGGTTTTGTATTCATTCATTCATTAGTTTGGACATTGCTTTGCGTGCTTTCTTTTCACTGCGGCTTTGCTTGGCCTTGGACACTAGCTCTTCTGACAGTCCAGCGGCTGCTGCAACCTGGCTCTGCAGCTGTGCGGCTGCTGCGTCATGTTCCTCTAGCTCGGGGGGGGGGGGGGGTGTTCATCGTCATCATCTGAATCAATACCTTCCATACGGAAGTTATCAGACCGGTTATGGCGGACAGGGAAGTATGAATTGTGTAAACTCCTTTAAATAAAAGTAATTCCTGCCGCCCGCCGCCAATTGCCTCTGTGGTTATTCCATCTGGACCTGCTGATTTGTTTTTAGGACTTTTCTGTATAACTGCTTTGACTTCTGTAGAATTTCAGAAAAAAAAAGAGAAATGGGAAGTTCAACCCTTAGAACCTTGGGGATGGGATATGACATAGTCCAATACTGCGTCCAGAAACTACTTGACGTACTATCAGGAGTGAGAGTACGCTTTGTGTTCTTTTTGGACATACAATTTGATGGAGACAGGGCAGCATTCGACCGTGATCGCCCTACCAGGCACCGAAGACTGGCATTGAGTCAGAATTTGCAACACCAAATGAGCTCCAGTGACACAGATTCTGAGGTTGATTTCCAGCTACCCAATGAACGACCATAATCTCCAACACTTGGGCCTCAGAAAGATTTATACGTTGTGAAGAGAAACCAGAGTAACAATGTCAGGCCTCAATGGGGGACAGTCGTTAACATCGTGCACGGAGCTTGCAGTGGTGAAACATTGTATATATTGCATTAACAAGTATATTTTATTCATTTTTAGCAGTCAAAGTATTTGAAACTTTAGGACGTCAAATTATTGTGAAAAGATGGTGTCCTTATTTTAAACATTTAACAATTAATCTAACTAATTGCTTCTTTAGAAAAACGTTGGCGAGTTATGTCCCTTGCAAACAATAAAATGAATATTATGTTACCGTGAAAAAAAAAGGTATTTGTTTCCCCTTAAATTTCGCTTACCAAGTGCACAGGCTGCCGAGAGCGCGATAGCGAATGGTTAGCCCGTAGATCAGGGGTGGCCAACCTTTACAGCAGGCGGGCCAAATTTCAGAAATAATATTTCCTGCCGGGCCACGCAACTAATTTGTTTTTGTTAAATTAAAGTAAACAAGCAAGCGTACTACAGCTTCAACCACATGGTCGTTTCCCACTCCGCGGGCCCCAACATGACTACCGGCGGGCCTCGTGTTGGTCACCCCTGCTGTAGATGCTGCCGGCTTAGCATCTCACCTCCATGCAGCAGAGGGTGAATAACGGCCAGGCCCTCAAATCCGTGGGATATTGCCTTAGAGGCGTTCAGCTTTATCCCTCAGCCGAGAGCCACAGAACAAGTGTCTGGACCAAGCATGTAGCAGGCTCGGCATCTCAGTTCCATGCAGAAGAGGGTGAGTAACGGCCAGGCCCTCACCTCCGGAGAATATTGACTTAGAGACGTTCAGCCATATCCCTCAACTGAAACACGTAGAACAAGTGTCTGGACCAAGCAGTTCAATGAGCCATTCGCGGTTTCACCGTGAGACAGTGTGAACTTAGACATGCATGGCTTAATCTTTGAGACAAGCATGTGACTACTGGCAGGATCAACCAGATATCTATCGCACAAACGGACTATTCACACACACTAAGGCCAAGAGTAGCAATCGCTCAGCTCGCTCCCTCGGTACCCGGTGATACACGCAAAACCACTGGACGCCAATCGACGAGCTCTCAAGCTGCACCAGACAAGACTGACCGAAAAACTATGCCAGCTTATGATCGAGAGAGAGAGAGAGATAGAGAGAGTGAGAGAGAGAGAGAGAGAGAGAGAGAGAGAGAGAGAGAGAGAGAGAGAGAGAGGGGGGGGGGGGCTTATCGAGACTTTGTCGAACGGTCGTACAAAAATTGCTCTTTCGGCCGCTCAAACCACGAATCTGTCTTCGCACTGCTGTCACATTCTCCATGCTAACTTGCGTCGGCTGGGAAGTTCCCGATTGGGTGCACTTCACACAGCCATCCGAGACAATGAATGCCAGACGCGGGGCTGATCTTGCGAACCAGACCAACCCCCACGCTGGATGGATTGAGACGGTGGCATGGAGGAATATAATCAGCAGAGTTGATCCAGAACACCAAAGACCGAGATTTTTGGAGAGCCATTAACGCCTACGCCAGCTGGCAGGGCACTTGATAATGATAATAATGTGTGAATTCTGCAGTAAGTACCTGGCGAGATGTAGCGAAATATGCCAGGCAATAAATCGTACATCTATGGTTTGTGTCTTCGTTATTCAAATTCTTATAGTCGTTGCTATGTGGCGTTGGCGATCATGTCTGTCCACAGTTTCTGTCTTTTATTATTTTTATAGTAGAAAGTAATGGCAAACTGCTGAACGTCAACTTGCCCAGGAATCGCGAACAGCCAAAAAATGCTGAGGTTGACTGCTACGTCTGTAAAGGATATGCAACTAACAAATAGTCGTTGCTGTGTGGTGTTGGCGATCATGTCTGTCCACAGCTTTATGTCTTTTATTATTTTTATAGTCGTTGCTGTGTGGTGTTGGCGATCATGTCTGTCCACAGCTTTCTGTGTCGGACAGGTCAAGGGAGAGGGACCAGACCAAGCGACACACAAACCTGCTGCCTTGTAGGTAGACTGGGGACAGTCAAAGGCTAGGGAAAGCACCCCGAACAAATGCTTGTCGAAATCGGATGCACTGTGCCTTGTTGTGCCTACACCGGCAACAGTCGAGTTATCAACTCGTAATAATGCAAAACAGCAACGAAGGACGAGGAATTAAACTTGCGTCCTTACCTTGAATACAATGACAATCAACGGCGAAAGTCAAGATATCAAAGCGCTACCAGAAGTTTATTCCGTAGCAGACATGCGAACATAAAACTCACGCATACCTGTAGGTTGACCCCTATAGACGGGATCGGCACCTACTTTACTAATCCACCGATGAGTGTCCAGTCTACTGTGCTCTGCTTGAAGCCCTGATCCACTGATTCCATTTAAGCTGTAATTCCACTCTAGGTTTATACGCCCGGTTACTTAACTGCGGTGTCATCGTCATCGGATCCCTCTCCTGACTCAGAGCTGCCTCACGCTCATATCATCGCGTCCAGAGGTCACCTCACACAAATCCTTCGAAAAACACGTCCTTGTTCGAAAGCACAATCACAGCGTCTCCCGTTGCTGTCCAATTACGTTGTCCACATTCTCCTTGGATTCCTTTGTTGACGTCCACTTTCGTGTCCGAGTGGGGAATTCCCATTTTCCAATTTATACTTTTCGTGGTGGGCCGTGCCGCCGTATGGCATAATTCCCCCTCCCAGATAAAAAAAAAATGTGTAACATTTTTTTCTCTTTCAAATATATGTATGTAAATATATTTTATAATTACCACTAACTACAACTATAATAACAACAGACTAATACTTGGTTTTCCCATTTACCCACCCTCAAAAAAAAAAAAGTTATACGACGGGCACAACCACCTGTCCAAACCCCACGTTGGACGTCGTGTGGCTGATCATGGGCAATCAGACCAACTAATAAACATATTAGTCCCTACCTTGTCATAATAGACAAGTGTGTCCTAGCTCTAGGTACTACCATGAGTTTCGGACGAGAGTAATAATGGGGTTTCCAAGTAGATCATCCTCATTGTTGATTATCGCTGCTGTTTTTCTTGTATACTCCATATATTTTCCTTCTTACAATTTTTCCATCTGTGGGTAGGGTGACATATGTGCTCCACGAGAACCTTCAGAGATATTTTCCTTTTGTTGATATGTTTAGAGCGATGACTGATTTTTATGGATCTTAATGTGATAATGACATGCAATACGCTTAATTCAACTATAGATTCGTTCTAATGACTTAACCTTATAATCAAATACTTTCTGAACTATGATCAATTAACCATAAAATACTATAACATTTTAATTAATTGATACTTAATTAACTATCATTTGTTATTTAACCACAGAATCGTAACATTTAAATTAAAACATCTTCACTTTTCAATTTTCACTGTCACAGTTACAAATACAATACTTGTGCGCTCGACTCCATGTCGGAATAGTTACTGTTTGAACAACTGATCGATCACACATTGAGTAGATAACTCCTATGGCGTAGTTATTCCTTCATACACTCTGTCAATATGGAAAAATTTGCTACCATGTGTATCCATATCTAAGTAAATCACATCTTTGTAATTATATTATATTATATATTTTGTCAATTAATGTAACATTGTTATTCAATAAGGTGAGTTTTGAATTTATGTTTATTAAATTTTCTAACACTCATAAAGGAACAGAACATTAAATATAATTTTTTTTTTTTTAAATCTACAACATAGATCTGTTCCTCTGTTAATTATAATCGACTGAGAATATAATATGATTGACTGATTAAAATCTTGCAGACATAGAGTTGTGAAGAATCATACCTATTAAAGATTCAAGACATCTAAAAAAATTAAATCAGGAATATAATATTCAACAAGAATAAATATTGAAATCAAATAATATTCATATAAATTTAGTAATGTTCTCTATTATAGACATAATTATCAAAGAATAGAGAATCGAACTATTTCTAAGATGAATTATAGAATTATTAGATAGTGTGAACAATTCTGACAAGTGATACCTTGCATAAATAAGTAATAAGACCTAAGACTCTAATGTGTTTGTAGTGTATGTGAACCTAACCTTTCATCCCATTTTATTTTTCTTTATTCTTTTACCTTTTATTCTTTCTTTCATTCAATTTTTTTTCCTTTCTTTCTTTGTTTCAAACCTGTAAAATCTCTCTTCTGCACTCATGCCAATATTTGTACATTGTAACTTTATTGATTGAAACAATGTTTTATTTTTCACTTTTGTGTATGATATGTAATACATCCGTTGTAACGATGTATGTTTGGTAAATTTGTACCAGAGGTAAGACAAGTAACCATAACTACAGCAAGCAAAAACAAGTGTAGTTTGTCGTCTGTAGTGTTCCTTGCATTTACTTATGAGCGTGAGGCAGCTCTGAGTCAGGAGAGGGATCTGATGACGATAACACCGCAGTGAAGTAACCGGGCGGAAAAACCTAGAGTGGAATTACAGCTTAAATGGAATCAGTGGATCAGGGCTTCAAGCAGAGCGCAGTAGACTGGACACTCATCGGTGGATTAGTAAAGTAGGTGCCGATCCCGTCTATAGGGGTCAACCTACAGGTCTGCGTGAGTTTTATGTTCGCATGTCTGCTACGGAATAAACTTCTGGTAGCGCTTTGATATCTTGACTTTTGCCGTTGATTGTCATTGTATTCAAGGTAAGGACGCAAGTTTAATTCCTCGTCCTTCGTTGCTGGTTTGCATTATTACGAGTTTATGCCTCGATGTGCAAACGAGCAGATTGGGACAGATTTGCCATACTAACAGACAAATATTGTGAAAACATAAATACACGATATGGCAACATGAAGCAAATGGTGGAAAGTTTAAACCGAGCAATAATCAGGCGGCCTCTAAGTCTATTCCAAGAGGAGCGAGGAAAAATTACAAACCATACTGGACTGAAGAACTACAAATTTTGGAGGACAAAGTTGAAGATGCCAGGAAGACAGCAGAGAGAGAACGAACAACTGAAGCGAACATCTCTCTCAAAGCCATCTCAGCAAAATATAAAAGAACAGTAAATCAAACAACAAGAGATTGTTGGAGGGAAAAAACAGAAAACCTGAATTTTGACAGGGATGGAAACAAACTATGGAAACTAGTGAAAGCCATGAACAATGAAGGACCTAGAAACAAATAACAATTAAACAAGCAAATGCCTTGCTTACAGGAAAAAAGGCTGCAAATGCACTAATGGAACACTATGCCAGTGCAAACCACATTGATATTACAGCCGAACAGAAGAAAGCAATCAAAGATAAACAGATACATCATAGATATACAGAGACAGCAGCAGAATATATGATGGCAAATCTAACAATGGAAGAAATGGAACAGGCAATGAAAACCCTAAAAAAGAAGAAATCACCAGGAAAGGATGGAATCAAAAATGAAATGCTAATAGGACTAGGCACTAAGGCAAAAAAGAAACTACTAGCAGTCCTAAATTACAGCTGGAAGAGAGGAATAGTCCCACAGGCATGGAAGGAAGCTATACTAATACCAGTCCCAAAGAAAGGAAAAAACCTGGAAGAACCAAATGGCTATCGACCTATCAGTCTACTTAGCTGTGTAGGAAAATTAATGGAACGCATTATCAATGGCAGGCTAACATGGCATCTGGAAGAAACCCAATTCTTATCACCACACCAAGCAGGATTCAGAAAGTACAGATCCACTGAAGATCAAATAACCTATATAACTCAGGAAATAGAGGATGCCTTCCAAGAGAAAAAGCACACACTCGCGGCCTGGATAGATTTAGAAAAAGCATTTGATAAAGTATGGAAGGAAGGACTGAAAGTAAAACTGCAAAACATGCATGTTTGTGGGAAAATGTATAAATGGATCAGCCACTACCTTGAGAACAGAACTGCTAGGACAAAAATACAAGGACAAACCAGCAAAATCATGCTGTTGGAGCAAGGTGTCCCCCAAGGAGGAGTTCTTTCACCAACATTATTCCTAGCATATATAAATGGCATCACGGAAAACTTTCCAGCGAGAGTACACATATCCTCTTTTGCAGATGACCTAGCCATATTGACATCTGAAGAATATATTAGTACAGCTAACAGCAGAATACAGCAAACCTTATTAGCGCTAGAGGACTGGTCAAAATCATGGCTAATGAAGATAAGTGAGGAGAAAACAACATGCACTGTGTTCTCCCTCTCAAATAAAACTCAGCAACCTAAGCTGGTATTGAATGGTAAAATATTGCGCCATGAAGAAAATCCAAACTATCTAGGAGTCACCTTTGATCGTCGCCTGACATGGAAGACACAGGTTGAAAAAAAAAATCGAACAAGAGCAAGGCAAAGAATGGCAATCATGAAAAAGCTTGCTGGTACAACATGGGGAGCAGATGAGAAAGTTCTCAAGAAGTTATATACTGGATGGGTGAGGCCAGTACTGGAATATGGCATTGCAGCTTGGGCAACAGCAGCTAAGTCAAACTTTAACAAAATAAGTAGAGTCCAAAATCAAGGAATGCGAATCATAACTGGAAGCCTGAAGACAACGCCTATTAATGAACTAGAAAAGATCACTTGTTTACAACCAATGCAGGATAGAAGAGATAGCAGAGCCTAGCAACAAGCAGAAAAAATTTAGAAGATTGACAGACCACCCGATGTACAAAAGATTTAATGGTTTTGGAAAGGGAAGACTGAAGCGTAGCAACTTTGTAGAAACTGCAAAACGAAGGATTAGGGCAGATCCTATACTTAACATATAAAAAGTCAAACCCATTTACAATGGAGACAAGTTCCCAGCTTGGAGACAGCAGCAATTGCCTGAGATGATAGAAAACATTCCTGGTATTGCGAAAAAAGAACACAGAATGAAACCGAAAGAAGAAAAATAACCCTAAACTACATAAAAGGACATTACCCAAGCAGCAATGGACCCATGCATATACAGATGGATCAGCCAAAAATTAAATAGAGAATGGAGGAGGAGGAATTCTCCTAAATTTAAAAAATGGAGTGAAAAAAACACGTTCAATGGCAACTGGAAAATTTTCAAGTAACTTCAAAGCAAAGGTAGAGGCTCTGAAAACTGCAGCAGAAATGCTCCTGATGGAGGAATATAAAGAGAAGCAAATAGCTATCTTCACAGATGCAAAGTCAGCTGTCTCAATACTGAAGAGCAATAACAGCACAGAACTAGCTGACATAAGAGCAGCACTCCATGGTCTATGCCAGAAATCCAAAAAAAGTTGTAATTCAGTGGATCCCATTACATTGCAGTATACCTGGAAACGAAGAGGCTGACAGACTGGCAAAAGAGGGCGGACGACTACCACAGCCTGACATAGACATAACCTATAATGAGGCAAAGAGGTTGATAAAAAGCACTTATAGAACCAAATGGGAATCAGAGCATCCAGGCCATCAGAAGGATGATGCATAATACAAACTCGACGGAAGAGAACAAATAGCAATCTGCAGACTCCGCACAGGACATAACAGGCTGAAATACCACTTGTTCAATAAACTAAAGATGGGAGATACCGATGAATGTAATTGTAGAACTGGAAAAATGACAGCAAAACATTTGCTGCAGGATTGCCCAACATATGCAGAACAGAGACAGATATTTTGGCCCACACCTCCTTCATTTGAGGACAAGCTCTATGGAGATATCAACAAGCTCAAGTTGACCGCAGCTTACTTTAACTACATACAGATTGACATTTAATGGTGCATGAAGAAGTATTCAGACTGCAAAACTTCATACCACAGGTATGTCGGTTACAAAAGCGACCTAGAGGCATGAAATGGAATATTGCTTGGATGGCAAATCCATTATGTGGAAAGTCCAAATCGAAAGCTCGCTGTGAGGGCTTCATAAAAAGTGGAAAAGTGTCCTAGTGACACGAAATGGAATATTGCTTGGATAGCAAATCCATTACGTGGAAAGTCCGAATCAAAAGTCCACTGTGTGGGCTTCATAAAAGGTGAAAAAGTGTCCTAGTGGCACGAAATGGAATATTGCTTGGATAGCAAATCCATTACACGGAAAGTCCGAATCGAAAGCTCACTGTGTGGATGTCATCTGCAGACTGCATACTTCTGGTTTCCGGAAGAACAGCCTATGGTGAACGGAAGGCCCAATATATGGAAGTGAGGCTAAGCAGCCATGTGCAGGACGTGACGATTCCTTGGGTGAGCCCAGTACCAGAGCGCTATGTATCGGCTCTGCAAGTATGGAAGCCTCCTTGGATGGCGGGGAATGCCCAGGATCTTTGGCTGTTCTATATGGGCCAGCTGGGATGGGGGATAACACCACAACAGTGAGAGTCAAACGTCCTAAGAAACCCCCGGGAAGGTTAACCCGGTCAAAAATGCCCGCAGTAGTCGGATGTGTCGGCCAAACGGCGCAAAAACGCAGCTCTGCTGTAAACAGGCACAACGCAATCACATCCGACAAAAAACTCCGGATGAACGCAGCAGAAGAAGAAGAAGAAGTATATTGAGCCTTCCGTTCACCACAGACTGCTCCTCCAAAGACAGGGGGTGGGGACCTGTATGCAGATGACATCCCCCCAGCAAGCGTGCCATTGGGACGCTTTTTCCACCTTTAGTACCGCTCACAAGGTAGGCTGTAGATCAGGGGTGGCCAACCTTTTCAGCAGGCGGGCGAAATTTCAGAAATAATATTTCCTGCCGGGTCACGCACCTAATTTTTCTTTTTTTTTTTTTTTAAATTTTTTTTTTTTTTTTTTTTTTACATTGCGAATACAGCGTATACATTCATGTACATGTGACGTTATATTCTTGGCATCGTGTAGTAATCTTTTGCTCCCATGCATACCAAACCATTTAATTTGAACTTTCACACTGCAGGCAACCTCATGCAAGCTTAGTTTCCTGCAAACAATTTCAATAGTATTACTCAATCACAATCACTCCCTTAATCACAAGTGCAAAGGATTTGTTTGTGGCGGGCTGGGCTGAGACCGGGAAAGCGGACAACAAAGAGGGAGAGAGAGAGAGAGAGAGAGAGAGAGAGAGAGAGAGAGCGCGCTGGGGAGAGAGGGGGAGAGAAGGGGAAGGCGGAGAAAGAGAGGGCGCGTTGATTGGAATTTGTTTAGTTCGCTACACAGGATGGCAAAATTCCATCACTACAGGGATTTTACCTGAGCTGGCTTCTGGCGAAGGTCAACCCTCGGTCGACAAGACCACTAACTCACAAAGGACACCTTCCCATAGTGTTTAGTTTGGGCCAATAGACTCAGTAACAAAGAAGGAACATGTATTCAGTTATTTGGCCCTTTTTCCCCAATGAAAGGAGCTTAGTGATACCCATTAGGAGTATAGAAATATCTGTGAGAGTGTGTGTTTGAACATGTATGTTATGTACTGTAAACCTGATAAGAGTGGCGCTTGCTTAATCAGCGAATAGCTGGGAGATTTTCTGTTGAAAAATCTGAGATAGTATGTGTGGGTGTATTGTGTGGTGATTGTGAGTGGCCGAGTTTCGACTAGACCATATTATGTTTCTATACTCCGCTAGTGCTACGAGAAGTTTAGTGTGTATGTCTTTTGTGGTTGTATGTATTGTATTTAGGAATATTGCTTTGTAAACGTTGGTTATCTTCTTTGTGTGTGTTTATATTAACTGTTGTAATGCAGACTTAGTGGCTGTGATTGTTGGGCATCCATAAAACAGATGGTCCTCTGTTTCCTGAATATTGTGTCTACATAATTGGCATGGGGCTATTTGCTTGGATGTCTGTCCTGCCCTCTCTGTTGTCGGGGTCATCTTATAAATTAGCCGGTATGTTACTTCTTTGGATTTCGATGTGATATGTTTGTTGTGTAAGTTAGTGAAGGTGCAGCTATAGTCTTTCATATAATATTTTTATCCTCTTTTGATTCTCAGATGTAGTGGTGGGGCTTGTTGTTTCACTAAATATTTGTATATCTGCTTGGTTGTCTGTTGTATTAAATGTTCATTGCCTTGAATTGCTTGCATACATGTTCTGTAGAAGTACGGTATTGTGTCGTAATAGTGCGGTGTTGTTTTGTCTATTTTCTTAAGCCTGTGCAATCTAATTGCAATATAGTATAATGCTAGCGAGTGTTGATCTGGATGATTGATGATGCGCCCTATGTGGTTGATTCTTAATGCTTGTATTTTTGTGTGTAGGGCCTGTAAAGCAACTCCTCCTTTGTTCTTATCTTGTATTAATGTCTTGTGCTTTATAATGTGAATTGTGTTGCTGAAGATGAATTGTCTGATGTGTTTGTTTATGTCTGTGATTGTTTTTTTTTTTGGAGGGGGGGGGGGTCTAACACTGTGGCTAAATATATTATTTTAGGAATGATGAAGGTGTTTACAATTGTGCTACTTACAAAAATTGTTGATGTCTTGTATTTGATCCCATGTAGTATGTCTATAATTTTTCTTGTCAGTGATTGCCATGTTTCTGTGTGTGTTTTTCTGGGGTTGGATGGAAATGTGATCCCATATATTTTCATGTTATCTGTGACTGTTAGATCCGGGAGAAATCTGCTTTATTCCTCCACTTCCCCAGACCCATTATTATAGACTTCTATATGTTTATTTTAGCCCCACTTCCTTCACCAAACTGTTTGAAGGTGTGAAGTATGTTCGTTATGGAAGTGTTGGTTGTAGGGAAGAAGGCGGTGTCATCTGCGTAAGCAATTAATTTCCGCTCCCCAGACCCTTGTATAAATGTACCTTTAATGTTAGTGTCCTGTCTAATTGCTTCTAAGAGTGGTTCTAGTGTTAGTAAATATAGGACTGGTGATAGCGGACACCCGTGTCTGACAGATCTAGTGATTCTGAAACTGGCAGTGAGTGAATGATTCATCAGTACCTTACTTTCAGGATTTTTATACAATATTTCTATCCACTGTCTATAGTATTGTCCTATATTACTGTGTGCTGGTGTTTTGTGTAAGTATGAGTGTGAAATTCTGCCAAAGGCCTTCTTCTAGTCTAAGGATAAAAGGGAGGATTGACAGTCTTTCTGATGGGTGTATGTAATGAAATCCCTAATGAAGTGTGTATGTTGGTGTATGTTTCTGTGTTGAACACTGCACTGTTGGTCTGGGTGAATGAGTGATGGCATGAATTTTTTTTATTTTGTTTGCAAGTGATGTTGCTAGAATTTTGTAGTCTGTGTTTAATAAAGAGATGGGTTTATAGTTTTTCAGTTGTGTCTTGTCTGTGGTGTCTTTAGGTATGCGTGTTATATATGACATGTTGCAAGTGTTCGGGAGTTCTTGTTTGTAAAAAGCTTCTTGGTAGACTTTTAGAAGTAAATTGCCTAGGATAGGAAAGAAGTGTTAGTAGAATTCTACTGTGTGTCCATCTGGTCCTGGTGTTTTTCTTTTTGCATTTGATTGAGTGTATGTGTTATGTCTGCTAATGTAAGCTCTGTGTCTATTGTGTCTTTATCTATGTCAGACAGTTTCTTTGTGTATTGTAAGAACCTATTTTGTTTTTGTGTGTTGGCCTGTTCTGCTGTATATAGGTCGGTGTAGTATTGTTGGAATGTTTCTAGTATATGTATTGCCTCTGTTTGTGTGTTTCCTTGCATGTCTGTTATTGCTCCTATTTGTCTGTTGCGTTGAAGGTATTGTTCTAATGCAAGGTGTTGTTTACTGGGACTTTCTTCTGATATGTTAGTAAGTTTAGTTCGAAGGAGTGTACCACGGAATGTGTGTTGCTGGTGTTGTTCTAATTGTATTTTAGTGTGTGTAGGTGTAGTGCATTCCTGTCAGTCTGTTTTGTGAGTTGTATTGCTGTCTGTATAATATGTTCTTGTTGTTGTCTGTCTTTATGTATGATGGATGCTAAATGTTGTGTTCTATAACGTATTGTATTCTTTAGTAAATCCCAAATTTGTGTTATTTTGTCGGTGGGTGTACTATTAGTGTATGTTAGAATAAGGTGTGTCATGTGTTGTACATAACCTGTGTTTTGGAGTAGGGTGTTATTGAATTTCCAATATGGTGTTCTTTTTGATGGCCTTGCACTTGTATTGTCTTTAGTGATATGTGCTAGTACTGCTTTGTGATCTGTGTATTCTAATGTCTCTTGTAGATGTTTTTGTGTATTATTTGGTGTGTTGAAGGTGTGTATATTCTATCTAGTCTGGCTGATCTATTGTAAGCCCTATTTTTGTGTGTTGTTGCAATGTTATTAGGGTGTCTGTATCTGAGAGCGTCTGTTAAATTGTGTGTGTCTGAGGTATTTTTTAGTATATCCAGTTGATGTATTCCATTTCTGTCATTTCTCCTTAATTGTGTCTTGATTCCTGCTCCGCCTCCCACTACGATATCCAAATCAGAGAGTACAAAATTGAAATCCCCTGCAAGCATAACATTTTGCCCTCTGTATGTTTGTATAAGTAAGGTGTCTAATTCTTGGTAAAAATTTGGTTGATGATTGTAATTAGGTGGTGCATGTATGTTCACTATGGTGTATGCATGTATAGTGTTTTCAACCTCTATTATGGAGATTCATCCCTGGTTATCCATGTGTGTTTTAACTATGTCCCACCTGTCTGGTGTCTGCAGAATAACTGTTCCTGATCCAATTTTGTGTGTGCCTAAACTAAAGCATGAATGTTTGAGGCCTAGCTGTGTGGTGATATGTTGTGCCAATGTTTTTGAACATATATTTGTTTCTTGTAGTAGTATAAAGTCTGGTTTGTGTTTGTTTATTAGTGTGATAATGTGTTGTAATTTTGTATGTATGCCACAAATGTTTAAAGTAATAATAATTAAGTCACTAGTCATTGTAGTTTAAGTAAAAACAATAAATGAGATATAATAACTATATCGATTCACACACAAAGTTGTTATCCATGATGGGTAAATTTAGGCGAGCAAGTCTTTAGTAGCAAAGGATTGTGTGAGAGGATCATCTTGATCCTCGTTCTTATCACTTGTGTTGGTGTCTACAAAGAGAGTGTCTGGTATGCTATATGTGTCGTCTGCGTCTTGTACGTGTGTCTCCTCTTGTTGTTCTTGTTCAGTTTCCTTTGTCTTGCCTATAGTGACTTTGACT
This sequence comes from Cepaea hortensis, assembly GCA_963921405.1. Taxonomy (NCBI): domain Eukaryota; kingdom Metazoa; phylum Mollusca; class Gastropoda; order Stylommatophora; family Helicidae; genus Cepaea; species Cepaea hortensis. The sequence continues at coordinate 22,139,493 of OY992895.1, forward strand.
TTTTCTTTCTTTGGCAGTGATAAGTCGTCTGTTTCTGTGTCATCGCTGTGTTTTGAATGCAGTAGTCTTCTTTTAGCCCATGTTCTCTTCTTTGGTTTGCTGATGACTTGAAAACCATCGGAGTCTTCATTCCTTGGATTGATTTCTTGTGTGTTATTTTCTTGTGTGTTCCTGTCTTCTTGTGTGTTGATTTGACTATTGAAAGTTTGTGTCAGTGCAATCGCTCCCTGCGGAGGAGAAATCTTCTTGGCTTTGTACACTGACTGCTGCTGCCGTTGGTGTCATCGGTTGTCGTCGACTTGGGCATTTATTTGCCCAGTGGTTGTTTTGACCACACGCTGGACAATTGGTCTTTCTCCCCGGCATCGTGATCAACACTCTGAGATTATTGTTCGTAATGCCAGGAGTGTAGATCCGTATATAATGGGGAACTTCCTTTTTTGGGTTGCAGAGCGCTCCCCACTTGCCAGCCCCATTTTTTATCCTAAACACCTCAGCCTTTTCATCTCCTGTGATGATGTGCACCAGGTTTTTAACTCCTTGGGGAGCAATCGTGACGGGTAACCAGTTGATGATCAGCCTGTCTGTTTCTTTCTTACAGTGCTCCAGAGATATGTCTATCCTTAGACTTGGTAGAGAAAACTTTTTGCCGTGTAACTTGTCATACACGGCTTTCTGAGCCTCTGCTGACAGGTGAAAGTACCACCTAGTGGGAACTTCGAACCTATGCAGGTCTACGACGCCTCCAAAAGGTACACCTCCTGGACCAGTTAGGGCACTCATAATAAGTGCAGGTGTTGCTTTAGCAGCAGCCCCGGGACCAGTTATGGAACACACTATCGTTCCGGACTGGTGAAGTAGCTGGACATCGTAGTCATTTATCGAGATCCCGACTTCAGTGATATTCGAATACATCTTGAAATTTTTTGTTCCAGGTAATAATTCCGGGGAAATATCCAGAATATCAAATCCAAAGAATATCACCACAAAATCCGGAAAAAACACACAAATTTATAGTACGTAAAGCTAGATATTGTTCGAAAAAAATGTTTTTCAAAATACCAATCAATTTTCAATGAGCATATATATATTCGAATACATCTTGAAATTTTTTGTTCCAGGTAATAATTCCGGGGAAATATCCAGAATATCAAATCCAAAGAATATCACCACAAAATCCGGAAAAAAACACACAAATTTATAGTACGTAAAGCTAGATATGTGGTGCTGGTCTGGTTCGCTAGATCAGTTCCGCGTCTAGCGTTCGTTGTCTCGGATGGCTGTGTGAGGTGCACCAAAATGGGATCTTCCCAGCCAACGTGAGTTAGCGAGGCAGGCGTTTCAAGAATGTAACCGCATCGTGCAGCCAGGGTCGTGGTTTGAGCGGGCAAAAGAGCAAAATTTGTACGACCGTTCGACAAAGTCTCGATAAGCGCCCACTCTCTCTCGATGAGTAGTGGGCCTGCAGTCAGTAAGCTGGTATAGCTTTTATTTTCGGTCAGTCCTGCCGGCGTAGCTTGAAAGCTCGTCGGTAGGCGTCCAGTGGTTTTGCATGTATCACCTTGTACCGGGAGGGCGCGCTTTAGCGATGCTACTCTTGGCTTGCGTGTGCGTGAATAGTCCGCCTGTCCGATAGATATCTGGTTGATCCTGCCAGTAGTCATATGCTTGTCTCAAAGATTAAGCCATGCATGTCTAAGTTCACACTGTCTCACGGTGAAACCGCGAATGGCTCATTAAATCAGTCGAGCTCCCCCGATGTGTCTCCACCTTGCCGCGGTGGGGGAGCTTGTGTGTCCCTCTGACCCCATGTGCTTGCCGATGGGTGAAAACTACATATCGGACAGCTTATGGGATAGGGGCCAGACTAAGAGAGACACAACCTGCTGCTCTGCGGGTTAGACTGAGGTGAGGATAACAGTCAGAAGTTTAAATCAGGCGCACGAAGTTCTTGGTTCGGACAAAACACTTAAGGCTACCTGTCGAGGGCTGTGGCTGAACGCCTCTAAGCCACAAACCCTCGGATCTGAGAGCCAGGCCAATACCCGTCTACCGGAAAATAGAAACGTAATACTGAGCAAGCTACATGCTCAGGTCTGATACATGTTCGAAGGCTCTCAGCTGGGGGATATGAGGGATTCCCGGATGAGAGGGCCTGGCCGTTTCTCGTTCACTGCTGCACGACGGTAAGGTGCTGAGCCGGCAGCACATGTAGCCTACCTCGTGAGCGAGTACAAAAAAGTCTGAAAAGTGCTCCAGTCGAAGGACATGGTTACGAAAACTGTCTGTCTCTAACTCATAGAGAGTGTAGACAAAAGTGGAAGAACGTCTCAACAACGCGAAATGGAACGCACGGCGAGCGAACCTATTGCGTGGTCTGAAGTCACAAGCAAAAGCTTACCGAGTGGATGTCGCTCGCAGTCTGACCGCTCCTGGTGTGTGCTTAAGCGATCAGTGGCAAGCGGGATGCCCAACACATGGAAGTGAGGAACTAAAGCAGCCATGAGCAGGACGTGGAAACTCCTTGGGTGAGCCCAGTCTCAGAGCAATATGTGCCGGCTCTGTAATTATGGAAGCCTCCTTGGATAGCGAAATAATGCCCATGGTCTGCCCCTGCCTTCCCTTGAGGGCCGACCACGATGTCGTTCATCGTTCTATCTTGACCAGCTGAGATGTGGGTGACATTACAACAGTCTAACGTGTCTCGAAACCAGAGGAAGGTTAACCTCACTAAAAAATGTCCGCTGGAAGTCGGAAGTGTCGTCCTACGGGTGGCAAACTAAAAATTGACACTACGCATTTACGTCCGAGTGAAATGTCTCGTCCGAATGCCTCTCGTGCTAGGAACAGCTCTGACTACCTAGTTTCTGAATGCCGCTCTTGTTCGGAACAGCTCTGACTAGGTAGTTTTCCGAATGTCTGTCGTGCCTGGAACAGCTCTGACGGGCGCAACGACAAGCACATGTGCGAAAACTCGCTGAGTGAATACCTTCTGCAGACCTGTCTGGTTTGTGCGGGAATGGCCCGGGGCGAACGAAATGCCCAATATATTGATGTGAGGAATTAAAGCAGCCATGAGCATGACGTGACCATTCCCTCGGTGAGCCCAGTATCAGGGCGCTATGTGTCGGCCCTGCAACTATGGAAGCAACCTAGGATGGCGAAAAATGCTATGGACTGTGCCTTCCTTCTCTTGAGGGATGACCGAAGTCCTCGACTGTTCGAACTTGCACGCGAAAGCCGGATGTGTGACCTAAGGGTTTTCAACCCAAGGGTGCCTAACGCCCACCGCAATCACATCTGAAAAAACACTCCGGATGAACGAAAAGAAGAAGAAGAAGCTAGATATTGTTCGAAAAAAATGTTCTTCAAAATACCAAACAATTTTCAATGAGCGCCAGCAATAATTGATACGTTGTGATATGGTGCTGCACTTGGAACACACAAAACAGATTTAAATTTATACGTTGTGAAGAGAAAAGGAATTTTCGTTCAGATAGAAGTGATGATACTCTTTGCTTCTGTAACTTCTAGTCCAGTGTTTACAAACATCATTGTATCGTGAACTGTGAGTTTCGTGTGAAATGCTTTCGAATCTGCCCGAGGTGTTTTGGAACGTGACTGCATGTTCGGAGCGATGGCAGATGGTTATGTCTCAGAGTTGACTAACTAACTAACTAACTAACTAACTAACTAACTAACTAACTAATTAACTAACTAACTAACTAACTAACTAACTAACTAACTAACTTACTTACTTACTTACTTACTTACTTACTTACTTACTTACTTACTAACTAACTAACTAACTAACTAACTAACTAACTATTGTATCGTTGCTTTCAATACGCTTTTTAAAAAAAAACATCTTTTATTGCGTGTTAAAATCGTTGCAACGTGTATTGTTTGTGTTTTTACAGTGCGTTGCATGAGGGCGTGTAGGTGACATATGCGCAAAAAATACAAATATTTTATACATTTTAACATTTCTACATTGAATTTGTTGTAGGGTAACACCTTACAGAAACAACAGCATGATGATAGTGCACAATTATTTATTTCCCCTGCCGCCTCCCTCTCCTGTCGACTCTAAACCCCTAATTTCATCATCACCACTCGGTAATGATGAAACTGGCAGTATAAAAAGTCTGAACCGATCGGAGATGGCGGCAGCAGCATCAACAAACAAACAGTATCAAGGTGGTGGGAATGGGAGGTGTAAACAGTATCGGGGTTTACAAGGCAGAAAGGGTAGTGGTTGCATTTATAATGTTTATGTTGTTACATGCGTTCTGTGTATTTAGTATTTGTGTAGGTGTGTTTACGGAGCGTTGCATGTGGGCGTGTATGTGACGTGTGCATATTTTATTCATTGGGCATATTTACATGTGAAGGGGAGTAGATATGGAGAAGGATACAACTTTCCATTTATGTTTCCATTGTCACACTCTCACCCATTTGGACCCACCACTCTAATGCCCTCATCACCACTCTCTGGTAATGATGGTAAGGGCATGGTAATTTTTGGAACCAAAAGGTGATTGTATCAGCAGAGGCAAACAAACAAACCATGAGCAAGGGAAGGGGGGGGGGGGGGGTCACATAGGAGATGAGGTTATATATTCATAAAGGTAACTATAATAATAATGCAAATAAAACCAAATACATCAATAATAATGATGACAAACATTAACCTACTAAGGGTGTTAACAGTACTGATAGTAACAGCAATGATAATAATAGTTATGATAATGATACCACTTTCCAAGACTGTGATTCCATTTGCTAGAATGATTTTCCTAGGAATGGTGTTAGCATAGCATAGTAGGTACATATAATTGCAACATGCAATGTTCAATAATAGTAGGAGTAAAAGGAGTTGGTTATTTTTTTCTCCTTGCTTATTTTTTTTTGGTCTTATTTGTAAGGGTTTTTTTTTTTTTTTTTTTTGTAAAAAGTAAACAAGCATCTGTATTAGCACAAATTTTACACTCTCATTGGTTTGGTAAACATATGTGGTTTTGTATTCATTCATTCTTTATTCACTCACATCTTTTTGTTTCTTGCACGCACTCATGTGTACTAAAATTATAAAATCAGAAAGAAGAGTACTTGTGTTTACTCTGGAGATATCTGTGATATTTTGTGTTTACAACATAGGAAATATATCCATTAGCATATTCCATTTCTTGAACACATTTACATGTGAATGGGGGTTAAACAAGGAAAAGGGGAAATCTTTACATTTTTGGGTACTTCAATTTTAATTCAAGGCAACAAAGAAGAATCCCTTCGAGCCTCATTTGCATCGGTCCGGCGTTCATTTTTCGGTTTAGTGTTCGGTGGACTGCTAGACCGATCGATGGATGTTTTTAAGTTTTTGGGCCCGTAGGGCCCTCACTTTCGACGACATACTGTGTATTTAGTATTTGTGTAGGTGTGTTTACAGAGTGTTGCATGTGGGCGTGAATGTGACGTGTGCATATTTTATTCCTTGGGCATATTTACATGTGAAGGGGAACCTTGTTCATCTATATAAAATATATTTAATATTTTTGTCCGCCTGTGAAAGGCCAAGTATCATTAATCACTCTCTCTGTCTCTCTCGTGCGCGCACAAGCAAATACCTTTCAATACTTTTTTTTTTTTTTTTACTGAAAAGATCTGTTGATTTAATGCACTAAATGAATTGGGGATGTGGGGATTTAGAGCACAAATAAAAAATACCCCAGCATGAAATGTACACACCACCATGAATACACACAGCAAACACACGACATAGGAGCTGAATCTCTTTACATCGTCAATTCCATGATAGCATTGACAATATCATTGTTGTTGTTGAGGAGAGCTTTGACAGCCTTGGCTTTAGAGACGTTTGCCTGGGACATGACCAGCTCAATGTCCTTCTGTTCTACACCGGTGTCATCAACCTCCTCATCTTCCTCCTCGGACTCTTCCTGTATGGGCTGGGACACTGTGCTGACTTGTTCACCTGTGGCGCCGGCACTGTCAAATGCTTTAAATTTGTTGGCAGCTGCAACTTGGGCCTGCTGGTTCAGATCTTCAATCTTGGCTTCCCCAAAGACAATGTAGGTATCTGAGGCTGGGATCTTGTAGACATCTGGGCGACTAATTACAAATAAGATATTCTTTGATTTCCTGATGGTAACTCGGGTGACACCGGGCACTGGTTTCAAACCCAGTTTGGACATTGCTTTGCGTGCTTTCTTTTCACTGCGGTTTTGCTTGGCCTTTTTTTTTTTTTTTAACTTTTATTAAGTGTTAACAACTTTGCAAGGTGTATTGTTCGTGTTTTTACAGAGCGTTGCATGTGGAAGTGTAGGTGACATATGCGCAAAATTTTACAACATTTATCTTCAACATTTTTACATTTGAAATGAGGGATAACGAAAAACGAGTACAAACAACAACAAGACGATAGTAGGGGCCTATACTATTATTTTTTCCTCTGCCACCCCCTCACCTGTTAGCTCCAACCCCACCAATACCCTCCTCACCATTGGTAATGAGGAAAATGGCAGTAACCTTGTGTGACTTGTTTTCCCGGGAGGAACGTGGAATGAACAAGCACATCTTATTACGTCTTCTTCTTTGGGATTATTGACTGACTTCTGTCTACACTCCTTCCTTCTGTCTTCCCTTCCATATATCTATTCCTTTCTCTCTCTCTCTCTCTCTCTCTCTATTATTCCTCCATCACATACTCCGACAACAGTTTCCGTCAACAATAATAAAATATTTATTAATAAAAACTATATCTGGTGTATGTATGGACTGTGTAGGTGTAGTAGGTAGTGTATTCTATTGTTGGTGCAAGAATGAACTCGGAATGTCTAGTCTTGGTATCACCTCTCGCCCATTCAATCGGCCAAACCACAGGACATCACATAAAACAGGACAGGTCTCACCCTGGATGTTCCGTAGGCTTGAGTCTGAAGGTAAATCCGTTATTGAACGAAACAAAACTGTTCACCACTGGATCACCGTAAAGTAATAATATTCCAGAAGTCTATGACTTCGCCAGAGTCTGTTTCATGAAATTAATAATCCAACACCGGAAAAACCACATCACCACAGTCCTGCATATTGTCTCTAACGACTAGCAATGTTCTGACTTGTCTATTGTTTCTTCCCTATGAGTCTACAGTATAAACGTATGTAGTTTTATTTGGCTTTGCTTTCTGCAAACTTATCTTCCTTTTTCATTGTTACTTTGGTTATCTGGATATCCTTTGCTTCTTTTTCAAAGTTCATTTAAGGCTATATTTTATTTCGTCTCCCTTTTTGACCCTGTCTATGTTCTTCCTTGGTTTATTGAAGTATTTGATCTCCACTCAAATGAAATGCCTTGAGTTTATCAACCAAGCTTTTTCTGTACACAAGACGTATGTGTCTATCTTCTCTGATATGTCAGTATGAGAATTGGAACCTGTGAGATGTATAGTATCAAGTGATATGCGTCTGCCACTTAATACTACTTACGTAAGTGTCCTTCTCCAGCCGTGATGAAAAGGCTTTCGAAGGATACACCGACATAAGACATATAAATTCACCAAAGTCTAAACTATTCACTAATAGAAAGCAATGGTAAACGCTATGCACACACATCTATTTCCCTATGCTTAAACTATTACGCCAAGGATATAATACCTTATATATTCACTTATCATCCTGGAATTGAAATACACTAGCGAATAAAACACTAATATCCCATATTCTTTCAACCATTAGGGACGTGTATTTCTTTCCCCACTCAGGATGCATAGATAATTCATCCCAGTTTGGAACACACACTAAACAGAAAACCCAGTTTCTACTATTTATATTGAGTGTCCAATCCTCCGTTATTGTTTTGATGTTCATACCTCAACACTCGTCTCTTGACGTATCCTGCACATCAAAAGGCGGTGAAATCACGTAGTGGCTAGTTGCTCGTTTCGTTCCGTGGTTACGCTGTTTCCCTGGGTTCCCCTTACGCTAATACTTCAAAGCATCCGAACCCGTTGATCGTTTTCTCCGTTCATTTTTCCCCAACGTCCGTACGATCCGATCGTCTGGCAATGACCTCTGCGAACACCTGTATCCTATTTTTATATCTGTCGGTCAATGATCTGTAATTTATCCTTCTCTCAGATTGAACGACTAGATTGTTAACCCTTCTCCTTCATTGCCATTAATGTTACATTTAATTTTATCTGGGAATCACTAAACTATCATCATTCTGTGACACCTTGTTAGAACCAACGGGTGAATGCAGCAGCAGCATCAAAACCAACAGTATAAAAAAGGGGGGAGGGTTGTCAAGGGGTATACTAGTTTACAATGCAGAAAAGGTAGTTGTTGCATTTGTATTGTTCGCGTTGTTACATGCGTACTGTGTGTTCAGTATTTGTGTGCGTGTATTTACGGAGCGTTGCATCTGGGCGTGTAGGTGACATGTGTGTAATATTTCAACAATTAAATCATTTGCATATTTACATCTCAAAGGGGGGTAACGCAAAATTTATTTATTTCCCTGATTGTTTCCCCTGTCACCACCCTCTCCAGCCGGTTCCAAATACCATCGCCAAATTTTCGGTAATGATGGCAGTGGCAGCCAATTGTTAGAACCAACCAGCGAGGGCGGTAGCAGCGTGAAAACAACCAACAGTAAACAAGCGGGGAGGAGGGGAAATGAGGGAGCATAATAGTAATAGTAAACATCCATACAAATTAACAACAATAAAATTGATAGCAATAACCCTTAATAATAGAAAGGTAATGACAAGGGTAACTATCGCCGCAAGGAGGCATGATAATAATAGTGCAATTGCATTTGTATTGTTCGTATTGTTACATGCGTCCTGTATGTTCAATATTTGTGTGCGTGTATTTACAGAGCGTTGTATGTGGGCGTGTAGGTGACATATGTGTGATATTACAACAATAATTCATTTGGCATAATTACATATGAAAGTGGGGTAACCCAAAATGTATGTTATTTTACCATGTTTGTTTCCCCTGTCTCCACCCTCACCAGCAGCCGGCTCCAAAACCGCCAACTCCATAAACACCTCTTCGGTAATGTTGATAAAGGCAGTAAACATTTTGGAACCAACCAGTGAGGGCGGCATCAGCATCAACAGCAACAGTAATAAGCGTGGAGAAGGCGGAGATGAGGGAGGATACTAATAATAATAGTGATCTTGAATTAAATTTAATAGCAATCAAACCATAATAATCATATAGTAATACAGAATTACCTACCAATCTCAATAAGAGAGCCTCGTAATAGCAGTACAAATGCATTTATATTGTTAGTGTTGTTACATGCATCCTGTGTGTTCAATATTGTGTGCGTGTATTTACAGAGCGTTGCATGTGGGCGTATATGTGACATATGCATATTTTATTCATTGAACATGTGAAAGGGGGGCAACGAAGAGAAAGAAAAAAAAAATGTGACCCCATACTGTTTCATGGTGTCTGTATGTCTCAGATCTGGAGGGAAATCAGACTTTTGTTTCCACTTTCCCAGACCCATTATCTGTGATTTTTGTACATTTACTTTGGCTGCACTGCCTTTTCCAAAATGGGTAAAGGTGTGGAGTATGTTCCTTATTGACGTGTTGCTGGTGGGAAAGAAAACAGTGTCATCTGCATAAGCGATGAGCTTCTGCTCTCCTATCCCATGCAAGAAGGTTCCCTTAATACTAGTGTCTTGTCTTATCTTTTCTAATAGTGGCTCTAGGGTCAGCACATACAGTAGTGGTGATAAGGGGCATCCCTGTCTTACAGATCTTGTGAGCCTGAAGCTTGCTGTCAGTGAATGGTTCACCAACACTTTACTCTCAGGATTTTTATACAAGATCTGTATCCACTGCCGGTAGTACTGCCCTATGTTACAGTGTTCTAGTGTCCTATGCAGGTAAGTGTGGGAAATTCTGTCGAAGGCCTTCTCTTGATCCAAGGACAAGACGGAGGATGGACGGAGCAATGATTCCATTTGCTAGAATGATTTTCCTAGGAATGATGTTAGCATAGCATAGCAGGTACATATAAATTGCAGCAAGAAATGTTCTAGAAGTAAAAGGAGCTGGTTATCTTTTACTCCTTGCTTATTTCTTTGTCTTATTTGTAAGGGTTTCTTCATTTTTTACCTTCCTTTCGTTTTTTTTTTTTTTTTTTTTTTTTTGGGGGGGGGGGGGGGGGAAGAATTAACACAAGCCTCTGTATTTGCACACATTTTTTCAATCTCATTGGTTTGGTAAACATATGTGGTTTTGTATTCATTCATTCATTAGTTTGGACATTGCTTTGCGTGCTTTCTTTTCACTGCGGCTTTGCTTGGCCTTGGACACTAGCTCTTCTGACAGTCCAGCGGCTGCTGCAACCTGGCTCTGCAGCTGTGCGGCTGCTGCGTCATGTTCCTCTAGCTCGGGGGGGGGGGGGTGTTCATCGTCATCATCTGAATCAATACCTTCCATACGGAAGTTATCAGACCGGTTATGGCGGACAGGGAAGTATGAATTGTGTAAACTCCTTTAAATAAAAGTAATTCCTGCCGCCCGCCGCCAATTGCCTCTGTGGTTATTCCATCTGGACCTGCTGATTTGTTTTTAGGACTTTTCTGTATAACTGCTTTGACTTCTGTAGAATTTCAGAAAAAAAAGAGAAATGGGAAGTTCAACCCTTAGAACCTTGGGGATGGGATATGACATAGTCCAATACTGCGTCCAGAAACTACTTGACGTACTATCAGGAGTGAGAGTACGCTTTGTGTTCTTTTTGGACATACAATTTGATGGAGACAGGGCAGCATTCGACCGTGATCGCCCTACCAGGCACCGAAGACTGGCATTGAGTCAGAATTTGCAACACCAAATGAGCTCCAGTGACACAGATTCTGAGGTTGATTTCCAGCTACCCAATGAACGACCATAATCTCCAACACTTGGGCCTCAGAAAGATTTATACGTTGTGAAGAGAAACCAGAGTAACAATGTCAGGCCTCAATGGGGGACAGTCGTTAACATCGTGCACGGAGCTTGCAGTGGTGAAACATTGTATATATTGCATTAACAAGTATATTTTATTCATTTTTAGCAGTCAAAGTATTTGAAACTTTAGGACGTCAAATTATTGTGAAAAGATGGTGTCCTTATTTTAAACATTTAACAATTAATCTAACTAATTGCTTCTTTAGAAAAACGTTGGCGAGTTATGTCCCTTGCAAACAATAAAATGAATATTATGTTACCGTGAAAAAAAAAGGTATTTGTTTCCCCTTAAATTTCGCTTACCAAGTGCACAGGCTGCCGAGAGCGCGATAGCGAATGGTTAGCCCGTAGATCAGGGGTGGCCAACCTTTACAGCAGGCGGGCCAAATTTCAGAAATAATATTTCCTGCCGGGCCACGCAACTAATTTGTTTTTGTTAAATTAAAGTAAACAAGCAAGCGTACTACAGCTTCAACCACATGGTCGTTTCCCACTCCGCGGGCCCCAACATGACTACCGGCGGGCCTCGTGTTGGTCACCCCTGCTGTAGATGCTGCCGGCTTAGCATCTCACCTCCATGCAGCAGAGGGTGAATAACGGCCAGGCCCTCAAATCCGTGGGATATTGCCTTAGAGGCGTTCAGCTTTATCCCTCAGCCGAGAGCCACAGAACAAGTGTCTGGACCAAGCATGTAGCAGGCTCGGCATCTCAGTTCCATGCAGAAGAGGGTGAGTAACGGCCAGGCCCTCACCTCCGGAGAATATTGACTTAGAGACGTTCAGCCATATCCCTCAACTGAAACACGTAGAACAAGTGTCTGGACCAAGCAGTTCAATGAGCCATTCGCGGTTTCACCGTGAGACAGTGTGAACTTAGACATGCATGGCTTAATCTTTGAGACAAGCATGTGACTACTGGCAGGATCAACCAGATATCTATCGCACAAACGGACTATTCACACACACTAAGGCCAAGAGTAGCAATCGCTCAGCTCGCTCCCTCGGTACCCGGTGATACACGCAAAACCACTGGACGCCAATCGACGAGCTCTCAAGCTGCACCAGACAAGACTGACCGAAAAACTATGCCAGCTTATGATCGAGAGAGAGAGAGAGATAGAGAGAGTGAGAGAGAGAGAGAGAGAGAGAGAGAGAGAGAGAGAGAGAGAGAGAGAGAGAGAGAGGGGGGGGGGGGGGGCTTATCGAGACTTTGTCGAACGGTCGTACAAAAATTGCTCTTTCGGCCGCTCAAACCACGAATCTGTCTTCGCACTGCTGTCACATTCTCCATGCTAACTTGCGTCGGCTGGGAAGTTCCCGATTGGGTGCACTTCACACAGCCATCCGAGACAATGAATGCCAGACGCGGGGCTGATCTTGCGAACCAGACCAACCCCCACGCTGGATGGATTGAGACGGTGGCATGGAGGAATATAATCAGCAGAGTTGATCCAGAACACCAAAGACCGAGATTTTTGGAGAGCCATTAACGCCTACGCCAGCTGGCAGGGCACTTGATAATGATAATAATGTGTGAATTCTGCAGTAAGTACCTGGCGAGATGTAGCGAAATATGCCAGGCAATAAATCGTACATCTATGGTTTGTGTCTTCGTTATTCAAATTCTTATAGTCGTTGCTATGTGGCGTTGGCGATCATGTCTGTCCACAGTTTCTGTCTTTTATTATTTTTATAGTAGAAAGTAATGGCAAACTGCTGAACGTCAACTTGCCCAGGAATCGCGAACAGCCAAAAAATGCTGAGGTTGACTGCTACGTCTGTAAAGGATATGCAACTAACAAATAGTCGTTGCTGTGTGGTGTTGGCGATCATGTCTGTCCACAGCTTTATGTCTTTTATTATTTTTATAGTCGTTGCTGTGTGGTGTTGGCGATCATGTCTGTCCACAGCTTTCTGTGTCGGACAGGTCAAGGGAGAGGGACCAGACCAAGCGACACACAAACCTGCTGCCTTGTAGGTAGACTGGGGACAGTCAAAGGCTAGGGAAAGCACCCCGAACAAATGCTTGTCGAAATCGGATGCACTGTGCCTTGTTGTGCCTACACCGGCAACAGTCGAGTTATCAACTCGTAATAATGCAAAACAGCAACGAAGGACGAGGAATTAAACTTGCGTCCTTACCTTGAATACAATGACAATCAACGGCGAAAGTCAAGATATCAAAGCGCTACCAGAAGTTTATTCCGTAGCAGACATGCGAACATAAAACTCACGCATACCTGTAGGTTGACCCCTATAGACGGGATCGGCACCTACTTTACTAATCCACCGATGAGTGTCCAGTCTACTGTGCTCTGCTTGAAGCCCTGATCCACTGATTCCATTTAAGCTGTAATTCCACTCTAGGTTTATACGCCCGGTTACTTAACTGCGGTGTCATCGTCATCGGATCCCTCTCCTGACTCAGAGCTGCCTCACGCTCATATCATCGCGTCCAGAGGTCACCTCACACAAATCCTTCGAAAAACACGTCCTTGTTCGAAAGCACAATCACAGCGTCTCCCGTTGCTGTCCAATTACGTTGTCCACATTCTCCTTGGATTCCTTTGTTGACGTCCACTTTCGTGTCCGAGTGGGGAATTCCCATTTTCCAATTTATACTTTTCGTGGTGGGCCGTGCCGCCGTATGGCATAATTCCCCCTCCCAGATAAAAAAAAAATGTGTAACATTTTTTTCTCTTTCAAATATATGTATGTAAATATATTTTATAATTACCACTAACTACAACTATAATAACAACAGACTAATACTTGGTTTTCCCATTTACCCACCCTCAAAAAAAAAAAAGTTATACGACGGGCACAACCACCTGTCCAAACCCCACGTTGGACGTCGTGTGGCTGATCATGGGCAATCAGACCAACTAATAAACATATTAGTCCCTACCTTGTCATAATAGACAAGTGTGTCCTAGCTCTAGGTACTACCATGAGTTTCGGACGAGAGTAATAATGGGGTTTCCAAGTAGATCATCCTCATTGTTGATTATCGCTGCTGTTTTTCTTGTATACTCCATATATTTTCCTTCTTACAATTTTTCCATCTGTGGGTAGGGTGACATATGTGCTCCACGAGAACCTTCAGAGATATTTTCCTTTTGTTGATATGTTTAGAGCGATGACTGATTTTTATGGATCTTAATGTGATAATGACATGCAATACGCTTAATTCGACTATAGATTCGTTCTAATGACTTAACCTTATAATCAAATACTTTCTGAACTATGATCAATTAACCATAAAATACTATAACATTTTAATTAATTGATACTTAATTAACTATCATTTGTTATTTAACCACAGAATCGTAACATTTAAATTAAAACATCTTCACTTTTCAATTTTCACTGTCACAGTTACAAATACAATACTTGTGCGCTCGACTCCATGTCGGAATAGTTACTGTTTGAACAACTGATCGATCACACATTGAGTAGATAACTCCTATGGCGTAGTTATTCCTTCATACACTCTGTCAATATGGAAAAATTTGCTACCATGTGTATCCATATCTAAGTAAATCACATCTTTGTAATTATATTATATTATATATTTTGTCAATTAATGTAACATTGTTATTCAATAAGGTGAGTTTTGAATTTATGTTTATTAAATTTTCTAACACTCATAAAGGAACAGAACATTAAATATAATTTTTTTTTTTTTTAAATCTACAACATAGATCTGTTCCTCTGTTAATTATAATCGACTGAGAATATAATATGATTGACTGATTAAAATCTTGCAGACATAGAGTTGTGAAGAATCATACCTATTAAAGATTCAAGACATCTAAAAAAATTAAATCAGGAATATAATATTCAACAAGAATAAATATTGAAATCAAATAATATTCATATAAATTTAGTAATGTTCTCTATTATAGACATAATTATCAAAGAATAGAGAATCGAACTATTTCTAAGATGAATTATAGAATTATTAGATAGTGTGAACAATTCTGACAAGTGATACCTTGCATAAATAAGTAATAAGACCTAAGACTCTAATGTGTTTGTAGTGTATGTGAACCTAACCTTTCATCCCATTTTATTTTTCTTTATTCTTTTACCTTTTATTCTTTCTTTCATTCAATTTTTTTTCCTTTCTTTCTTTGTTTCAAACCTGTAAAATCTCTCTTCTGCACTCATGCCAATATTTGTACATTGTAACTTTATTGATTGAAACAATGTTTTATTTTTCACTTTTGTGTATGATATGTAATACATCCGTTGTAACGATGTATGTTTGGTAAATTTGTACCAGAGGTAAGACAAGTAACCATAACTACAGCAAGCAAAAACAAGTGTAGTTTGTCGTCTGTAGTGTTCCTTGCATTTACTTATGAGCGTGAGGCAGCTCTGAGTCAGGAGAGGGATCTGATGACGATAACACCGCAGTGAAGTAACCGGGCGGAAAAACCTAGAGTGGAATTACAGCTTAAATGGAATCAGTGGATCAGGGCTTCAAGCAGAGCGCAGTAGACTGGACACTCATCGGTGGATTAGTAAAGTAGGTGCCGATCCCGTCTATAGGGGTCAACCTACAGGTCTGCGTGAGTTTTATGTTCGCATGTCTGCTACGGAATAAACTTCTGGTAGCGCTTTGATATCTTGACTTTTGCCGTTGATTGTCATTGTATTCAAGGTAAGGACGCAAGTTTAATTCCTCGTCCTTCGTTGCTGGTTTGCATTATTACGAGTTTATGCCTCGATGTGCAAACGAGCAGATTGGGACAGATTTGCCATACTAACAGACAAATATTGTGAAAACATAAATACACGATATGGCAACATGAAGCAAATGGTGGAAAGTTTAAACCGAGCAATAATCAGGCGGCCTCTAAGTCTATTCCAAGAGGAGCGAGGAAAAATTACAAACCATACTGGACTGAAGAACTACAAATTTTGGAGGACAAAGTTGAAGATGCCAGGAAGACAGCAGAGAGAGAACGAACAACTGAAGCGAACATCTCTCTCAAAGCCATCTCAGCAAAATATAAAAGAACAGTAAATCAAACAACAAGAGATTGTTGGAGGGAAAAAACAGAAAACCTGAATTTTGACAGGGATGGAAACAAACTATGGAAACTAGTGAAAGCCATGAACAATGAAGGACCTAGAAACAAATAACAATTAAACAAGCAAATGCCTTGCTTACAGGAAAAAAGGCTGCAAATGCACTAATGGAACACTATGCCAGTGCAAACCACATTGATATTACAGCCGAACAGAAGAAAGCAATCAAAGATAAACAGATACATCATAGATATACAGAGACAGCAGCAGAATATATGATGGCAAATCTAACAATGGAAGAAATGGAACAGGCAATGAAAACCCTAAAAAAGAAGAAATCACCAGGAAAGGATGGAATCACAAATGAAATGCTAATAGGACTAGGCACTAAGGCAAAAAAGAAACTACTAGCAGTCCTAAATTACAGCTGGAAGAGAGGAATAGTCCCACAGGCATGGAAGGAAGCTATACTAATACCAGTCCCAAAGAAAGGAAAAAACCTGGAAGAACCAAATGGCTATCGACCTATCAGTCTACTTAGCTGTGTAGGAAAATTAATGGAACGCATTATCAATGGCAGGCTAACATGGCATCTGGAAGAAAACCAATTCTTATCACCACACCAAGCAGGATTCAGAAAGTACAGATCCACTGAAGATCAAATAACCTATATAACTCAGGAAATAGAGGATGCCTTCCAAGAGAAAAAGCACACACTCGCGGCCTGGATAGATTTAGAAAAAGCATTTGATAAAGTATGGAAGGAAGGACTGAAAGTAAAACTGCAAAACATGCATGTTTGTGGGAAAATGTATAAATGGATCAGCCACTACCTTGAGAACAGAACTGCTAGGACAAAAATACAAGGACAAACCAGCAAAATCATGCTGTTGGAGCAAGGTGTCCCCCAAGGAGGAGTTCTTTCACCAACATTATTCCTAGCATATATAAATGGCATCACGGAAAACTTTCCAGCGAGAGTACACACATCCTCTTTTGCAGATGACCTAGCCATATTGACATCTGAAGAATATATTAGTACAGCTAACAGCAGAATACAGCAAACCTTATCAGCGCTAGAGGACTGGTCAAAATCATGGCTAATGAAGATAAGTGAGGAGAAAACAACATGCACTGTGTTCTCCCTCTCAAATAAAACTCAGCAACCTAAGCTGGTATTGAATGGTAAAATATTGCGCCATGAAGAAAATCCAAACTATCTAGGAGTCACCTTTGATCGTCGCCTGACATGGAAGACACAGGTTGAAAAAAAAATCGAACAAGAGCAAGGCAAAGAATGGCAATCATGAAAAAGCTTGCTGGTACAACATGGGGAGCAGATGAGAAAGTTCTCAAGAAGTTATATACTGGATGGGTGAGGCCAGTACTGGAATATGGCATTGCAGCTTGGGCAACAGCAGCTAGGTCAAACTTTAACAAAATAAGTAGAGTCCAAAATCAAGGAATGCGAATCATAACTGGAAGCCTGAAGACAACGCCTATTAATGAACTAGAAAAGATCACTTGTTTACAACCAATGCAGGATAGAAGAGATAGCAGAGCCTAGCAACAAGCAGAAAAATTTAGAAGATTGACAGACCACCCTATGTACAAAAGATTTAATGGTTTTGGAAAGGGAAGACTGAAGCGTAGCAACTTTGTAGAAACTGCAAAACGAAGGATTAGGGCAGATCCTATACTTAACATATAAAAAGTCAAACCCATTTACAATGGAGACAAGTTCCCAGCTTGGAGACAGCAGCAATTGCCTGAGATGATAGAAAACATTCCTGGTATTGCGAAAAAGAACACAGAATGAAACCGAAAGAAGAAAAATAACCCTAAACTACATAAAAGGACATTACCCAAGCAGCAATGGACCCATGCATATACAGATGGATCAGCCAAAAATTAAATAGAGAATGGAGGAGGAGGAATTCTCCTAAATTTAAAAAATGGAGTGAAAACAACACGTTCAATGGCAACTGGAAAATTTTCAAGTAACTTCAAAGCAAAGGTAGAGGCTCTGAAAACTGCAGCAGAAATGCTCCTGATGGAGGAATATAAAGAGAAGCAAATAGCTATCTTCACAGATGCAAAGTCAGCTGTCTCAATACTGAAGAGCAATAACAGCACAGAACTAGCTGACCTAAGAGCAACACTCCATGGTCTATGCCAGAAATCCAAAAAAAGTTGTAATTCAGTGGATCCCATCACATTGCAGTATACCTGGAAACGAAGAGGCTGACAGACTGGCAAAAGAGGGCGGACGACTACCACAGCCTGACATAGACATAACCTATAATGAGGCAAAGAGGTTGATAAAAAGCACTTATAGAACCAAATGGGAATCAGAGCATCCAGGCCATCAGAAGGATGATGCATATTACAAACTCGACGGAAGAGAACAAATAGCAATCTTCAGACTCCGCACAGGACATAACAGGCTGAAATACCACTTGTTCAATAAACTAAAGATGGGAGATACCGATGAATGTAATTGTAGAACTGGAAAAATGACAGCAAAACATTTGCTGCAGGATTGCCCAACATATGCAGAACAGAGACAGATATTTTGGCCCACACCTCCTTCATTTGAGGACAAGCTCTATGGAGATATCAACAAGCTCAAGTTGACCGCAGCTTACTTTAACTACATACAGATTGACATTTAATGGTGCATGAAGAAGTATTCAGACTGCAAAACTTCAT
The DNA here is from genome assembly GCA_963921405.1 of Cepaea hortensis. Lineage (NCBI taxonomy): Eukaryota > Metazoa > Mollusca > Gastropoda > Stylommatophora > Helicidae > Cepaea > Cepaea hortensis. Next base: position 22,158,247 of record OY992895.1, read on the forward strand.
ACCACAGGTATGTCGGTTACAAAAGCGACCTAGAGGCCTGAAATGGAATATTGCTTGGATGGCAAATCCATTATGTGGAAAGTCCAAATCGAAAGCTCGCTGTGAGGGCTTCATAAAAAGTGGAAAAGTGTCCTAGTGACACGAAATGGAATATTGCTTGGATAGCAAATCCATTACGTGGAAAGTCCGAATCAAAAGTCCACTGTGTGGGCTTCATAAAAGGTGAAAAAGTGTCCTAGTGGCACGAAATGGAATATTGCTTGGATAGCAAATCCAATACACGGAAAGTCCGAATCGAAAGCTCACTGTGTGGATGTCATCTGCAGACTGCATACTTCTGGTTTCCGGAAGAACAGCCTATGGTGAACGGAAGGCCCAATATATGGAAGTGAGGCTAAGCAGCCATGTGCAGGACGTGACGATTCCTTGGGTGAGCCCAGTACCAGAGCGCTATGTATCGGCTCTGCAAGTATGGAAGCCTCCTTGGATGGCGGGGAATGCCCAGGATCTTTGGCTGTTCTATATGGGCCAGCTGGGATGGGGGATAACACCACAACAGTGAGAGTCAAACGTCCTAAGAAACCCCCGGGAAGGTTAACCCGGTCAAAAATGCCCGCAGTAGTCGGATGTGTCGGCCAAACGGCGCAAAAACGCAGCTCTGCTGTAAATAGGCACAACGCAATCACATCCGACAAAAAACTCCGGATGAACGCAGCAGAAGAAGAAGAAGAAGTATATTGAGCCTTCCGTTCACCACAGACTGCTCCTCCAAAGACAGGGGGTGGGGACCTGTATGCAGATGACATCCCCCCAGCAAGCGTGCCATTGGGACGCTTTTTCCACCTTTAGTACCGCTCACAAGGTAGGCTGTAGATCAGGGGTGGCCAACCTTTTCAGCAGGCGGGCGAAATTTCAGAAATAATATTTCCTGCCGGGTCACGCACCTAATTTTTTTTTTTTTTTTTTTTTAAATGTTTTTTTTTTTTTTTTTTTTTTTTTACATTGCGAATACAGCGTATACATTCATGTACATGTGACGTTATATTCTTGGCATCGTGTAGTAATCTTTTGCTCCCATGCATACCAAACCATTTAATTTGAACTTTCACACTGCAGGCAACCTCATGCAAGCTTAGTTTCCTGCAAACAATTTCAATAGTATTACTCAATCACAATCACTCCCTTAATCACAAGTGCAAAGGATTTGTTTGTGGCGGGCTGGGCTGAGACCGGGAAAGCGGACAACAAAGAGGGAGAGAGAGAGAGAGAGAGAGAGAGAGAGAGAGAGAGAGAGAGAGAGCGCTGGGGAGAGAGGGGGAGAGAAGGGGAAGGCGGAGAAAGAGAGGGCGCGTTGATTGGAATTTGTTTAGTTCGCTACACAGGATGGCAAAATTCCATCACTACAGGGATTTTACCTGAGCTGGCTTCTGGCGAAGGTCAACCCTCGGTCGACAAGACCACTAACTCACAAAGGACACCTTCCCATAGTGTTTAGTTTGGGCCAATAGACTCAGTAACAAAGAAGGAACATGTATTCAGTTATTTGGCCCTTTTTCCCCAATGAAAGGAGCTTAGTGATACCCATTAGGAGTATAGAAATATCTGTGAGAGTGTGTGTTTGAACATGTATGTTATGTACTGTAAACCTGATAAGAGTGGCGCTTGCTTAATCAGCGCATAGCTGGGAGATTTTCTGTTGAAAAATCTGAGATAGTATGTGTGGGTGTATTGTGTGGTGATTGTGAGTGGCCGAGTTTCGACTAGACCATATTATGTTTCTATACTCCGCTAGTGCTACGAGAAGTTTAGTGTGTATGTCTTTTGTGGTTGTATGTATTGTATTTAGGAATATTGCTTTGTAAACGTTGGTTATCTTGTTTGTGTGTGTTTATATTAACTGTTGTAATGCAGACTTAGTGGCTGTGATTGTTGGGCATCCATAAAACAGATGGTCCTCTGTTTCCTGAATATTGTGTCTACATAATTGGCATGGGGCTATTTGCTTGGATGTCTGTCCTGCCCTCTCTGTTGTCGGGGTCATCTTATAAATTAGCCGGTATGTTACTTCTTTGGATTTCGATGTGATATGTTTGTTGTGTAAGTTAGTGAAGGTGCAGCTATAGTCTTTCATATAATATTTTTATCCTCTTTTGATTCTCAGATGTAGTGGTGGGGCTTGTTGTTTCACTAAATATTTGTATATCTGCTTGGTTGTCTGTTGTATTAAATGTTCATTGCCTTGAATTGCTTGCATACATGTTCTGTAGAAGTACGGTATTGTGTCGTAATAGTGCGGTGTTGTTTTGTCTATTTTCTTAAGCCTGTGCAATCTAATTACAATATAGTATAATGCTAGCGAGTGTTGATCTGGATGATTGATGATGCGCCCTATGTGGTTGATTCTTAATGCTTGTATTTTTGTGTGTAGGGCCTGTAAAGCAACTCCTCCTTTGTTCTTATCTTGTATTAATGTCTTGTGCTTTATACTGTGAATTGTGTTGCTGAAGATGAATTGTCTGATGTGTTTGTTTATGTCTGTGATTGTGTTTTTTTTTGGAGGGGGGGGGGGGTCTAACACTGTGGCTAAATATATTATTTTAGGAATGATGAAGGTGTTTACAATTGTGCTTCTTACAAAAATTGTTGATGTCTTGTATTTGATCCCATGTAGTATGTCTATAATTTTTCTTGTCAGTGATTGCCATGTTTCTGTGTGTGTTTTTCTGGGGTTGGATGGAAATGTGATCCCATATATTTTCATGTTATCTGTGACTGTTAGATCCGGGAGAAATCTGCTTTATTCCTCCACTTCCCCAGACCCATTATTATAGACTTCTATATGTTTATTTTAGCCCCACTTCCTTCACCAAACTGTTTGAAGGTGTGAAGTATGTTCGTTATGGAAGTGTTGGTTGTAGGGAAGAAGGCGGTGTCATCTGCGTAAGCAATTAATTTCCGCTCCCCAGACCCTTGTATAAATGTACCTTTAATGTTAGTGTCCTGTCTAATTGCTTCTAAGAGTGGTTCTAGTGTTAGTAAATATAGGACTGGTGATAGCGGACACCCGTGTCTGACAGATCTAGTGATTCTGAAACTGGCAGTGAGTGAATGATTCATCAGTACCTTACTTTCAGGATTTTTATACAATATTTCTATCCACTGTCTATAGTATTGTCCTATATTACAGTGTGCTGGTGTTTTGTGTAAGTATGAGTGTGAAATTCTGCCAAAGGTCTTCTTCTGGTCTAAGGATAAAAGGGAGGATTGACAGTCTTTCTGATGGGTGTATGTAATGAAATTCCTAATGAAGTGTGTATGTTGGTGTATGTTTCTGTGTTGAACACTGCACTGTTGGTCTGGGTGAATGAGTGATGGCATGAATTTTTTTTATTTTGTTTGCAAGTGATGTTGCTAGAATTTTGTAGTCTGTGTTTAAAAAAGAGATGGGTTTATAGTTTTTCAGTTGTGTCTTGTCTGTGGTGTCTTTAGGTATGAGTGTTATATATGACATGTTGCAAGTGTTCGGGAGTTCTTGTTTGTAAAAAGCTTCTTGGTAGACTTTTAGAAGTAAATTGCCTAGGATAGGAAAGAAGTGTTAGTAGAATTCTACTGTGTGTCCATCTGGTCCTGGTGTTTTTCTTTTTGCATTTGATTGAGTGTATGTGTTATGTCTGCTAATGTAAGCTCTGTGTCTATTGTGTCTTTATCTATGTCAGACAGTTTCTTTGTGTATTGTAAGAACCTATTTTGTTTTTGTGTGTTGGCCTGTTCTGCTGTATATAGGTCGGTGTAGTATTGTTGGAATGTTTCTAGTATATGTATTGCCTCTGTTTGTGTGTTTCCTTGCATGTCTGTTATTGCTCCTATTTGTCTGTTGCGTTGAAGGTTTTGTTCTAATGCAAGGTGTTGTTTACTGGGACTTTCTTCTGATATGTTAGTAAGTTTAGTTCGAAGGAGTGTACCACGGAATGTGTGTTGCTGGTGTTGTTCTAATTGTATTTTAGTGTGTGTAGGTGTAGTGCATTCCTGTCAGTCTGTTTTGTGAGTTGTATTGCTGTCTGTATAATATGTTCTTGTTGTTGTCTGTCTTTATGTATGATGGATGCTAAATGTTGTGTTCTATAACGTATTGTATTCTTTAGTAAATCCCAAATTTGTGTTATTTTGTCGGTGGGTGTACTATTAGTGTATGTTAGAATAAGGTGTGTCATGTGTTGTACATAACCTGTGTTTTGGAGTAGGGTGTTATTGAATTTCCAATATGGTGTTCTTTTTGATGGCCTTGCACTTGTATTGTCTTTAGTGATATGTGCTAGTACTGCTTTGTGATCTGTGTATTCTAATGTCTCTTGTAGATGTTTTTGTGTATTATTTGGTGTGTTGAAGGTGTGTATATTCTATCTAGTCTGGCTGATCTATTGTAAGCCCTATTTTTGTGTGTTGTTGCAATGTTATTAGGGTGTCTGTATCTGAGAGCGTCTGTTAAATTGTGTGTGTCTGAGGTATTTTTTAGTATATCCAGTTGATGTATTCCATTTCTGTCATTTCTCCTTAATTGTGTCTTGATTCCTGCTCTGCCTCCCACTACGATATCCAAATCAGAGAGTACAAAATTGAAATCCCCTGCAAGCATAACATTTTGCCCTCTGTATGTTTGTATAAGTAAGGTGTCTAATTCTTGATAAAAATTTGGTTGATGATTGTAATTAGGTGGTGCATGTATGTTCACTATGGTGTATGCATGTATAGTGTTTTCAACCTCTATTATGGAGATTCATCCCTGGTTATCCATGTGTGTTTTAACTATGTCCCACCTGTCTGGTGTCTGCAGAATAACTGTTCCTGATCCAATTTTGTGTGTGCCTAAACTAAAGCATGAATGTTTGAGGCCTAGCTGTGTGGTGATATGTTGTGCGAATGTTTTTGAATATATATTTGTTTCTTGTAGTAGTATAAAGTCTGGTTTGTGTTTGTTTATTAGTGTGATAATGTGTTGTAATTTTGTATGTATGCCACAAATGTTTAAAGTAATAATAATTAAGTCACTAGTCATTGTAGTTTAAGTAAAAACAATAAATGAGATATAATAACTATATCGATTCACACACAAAGTTGTTATCCATGATGGGTAAATTTAGGCGAGCAAGTCTTTAGTAGCAAAGGATTGTGTGAGAGGATCATCTTGATCCTCGTTCTTATCACTTGTGTTGGTGTCTACAAAGAGAGTGTCTGGTATGCTATATGTGTCGTCTGCGTCTTGTACGTGTGTCTCCTCTTGTTGTTCTTGTTCAGTTTCCTTTGTCTTGCCTATAGTGACTTTGACTTTTTCTTTCTTTGGCAGTGATAAGTCGTCTGTTTCTGTGTCATCGCTGTGTTTTGAATGCAGTAGTCTTCTTTTAGCCCATGTTCTCTTCTTTGGTTTGCTGATGACTTGAAAACCATCGGAGTCTTCATTCCTTGGATTGATTTCTTGTGTGTTATTTTCTTGTGTGTTATTTTCTTGTGTGTTCCTGTCTTCTTGTGTGTTGATTTGACTATTGAAAGTTTGTGTCAGTGCAATCGCTCCCTGCGGAGGAGAAATCTTCTTGGCTTTGTACACTGACTGCTGCTGCCGTTGGTGTCATCGGTTGTCGTCGACTTGGGCATTTATTTGCCCAGTGGTTGTTTTGACCACACGCTGGACAATTGGTCTTTCTCCCCGGCATCGTGATCAACACTCTGTGATTATTGTTCGTAATGCCAGGAGTGTAGATCCGTATATAATGGGGAACTTCCTTTTTTGGGTTGCAGAGCGCTCCCCACTTGCCAGCCCCATTTTTTATCCTAAACACCTCAGCCTTTTCATCTCCTGTGATGATGTGCACCAGGTTTTTAACTCCTTGGGGAGCAATCGTGACGGGTAACCAGTGGATGGTCAGCCTGTCTTTTTCTTTCTCTCGGTGCTCCAGAGATATGTCTATCCCTAGACTTGGTAGAGAAAACTTTTTGCCGTGTAACTTGTCATACACGGTTTTCTGAGCCTCTGCTGATAGGTGAAAGTACCACCTAGTGGGAACTTCGAACCTATGCAGATCGACGACTCCCCCAAAAGGTACACCTCCTGGACCAGTTAGGGCACTCATAATAAGTGCAGGTGTTGCTTTAGCAGCAGCCCCGGGACCAGTTATGGAACACACTATCGTTCCGGACTGGTGAAGTAGCTGGACATCGTAGTCATTTATCGAGATCCCGACTTCAGTGATATTCGAATACATCTTGAAATTTGTTGTTTCAGGTAATAATTCCGGGGAAATATCCAGAATATCAAATCCAAAGAATATCACCACAAAATCTTTCCTTGCTGCTGCCGTCTTGCACCTAAATAACGACAGAAGGATCTCTCATTGGGATCTCGATCTTCATCATCATCATCATCTCCAGCCCGGCCATATGCAAACTCATCATCACTGTCATCTTCCACACCGGACATGATGGCAACACCTGTTGTCTGAGAGCTCACCAGGTCTCCTGATTCTTTGACTGGGGGTACATTTCCTTGGGCATGGTCTTTGGCAAACTGTTCTTGGCTTTTCTTTTTCTCAGCCTCAGCCTTCTTCTCCTGCTCCTGCCTCAGTCTCTCATACATAGGTCTGTACTCTTTCTCATACTCATCAATTTTATTCAAAAACTCATCAACTCCCTCACCCGTGGCTGCTGACACACCGACAGACGGAATGTTGACAAAGAACTCATCCAGCACCAGACTCATGGAGCGTGTGAGGTTGGACGCATAGGATGTCTCATGCTCCAGGGCGTCCTGAAAGGCCTCGAAGTCAGTCATCCATTCCTGGGCAAAGCTGTGACTGATGATGTCTATTTTATTCATGACTATAACAAACGGGAGCTTGGTCTTGTACAGAATGTTGCAGGCGTACAGCATGTTGGACATGAAGGTCACCGGATTGACACTGCGTGGGGTATCCATCACATACACAACCACAGTTGGAAACGTTGATGCCAAAGTCTCTGTGATTATACTGCCGGACGCTGACCAGGTAAAGACTTCAATCTGGCCTGGGGTGTCTATGATGACATGCTTGCATTCCCCTGTCTTAGACTCTTTGAAATTCATCAGCTGGTCAAAACGGGTGGCAAACAAGTTGAGAGATGTTACTATCCCACCATTGGGGCCTAAAGAATAGTGTTTCATCACTTCTTTGTAGTTGACCGTGTCCCTAATGTTTGTGTTTGCTGGGAAGGGGACTTCAAGAACTGCAGGATCCAGATTGATAACATATGGTGCATACTTCTTTGCGTGTAGATGTGCTGTCAACCTCTGTACAAAACTTGTCTTTCCAGAACCTGCCATTCCTAGAACAATTATACATGTTGAGTTTGAAGAAGTCTCTGATTTTAAGTGGCAAGCTGCATCACCTCCAGCCTTTATTTCTGTTTTACCGCTGTCTGGATCCTGCATTTTTGAATCGTAAACAACAACAGTATCAATCTCCTTCTGACTGTGCGCAGCCATCTTTATAAGTCTTTCTTTCAATACGCTGTGAAGAAAGATTTATACGTTGTGAAGAGAAACCAGAGTAACAATGTCAGGGCCTCAATTGGCGACAGTCGTTAACATCGCGCACGGAGCTTGCAGTGTTGAAACATTGTATATATTGCATTAACAAGTACATTTTATTCACTTTTAGCAGTTAAAGTATTTGAAACTTTAGGATGTCAAATTACTGTGAATAGATGGTGCCCTTATTTTAAACATTTAACAATTAATCTAACTAATTGCTTATTTAGAAAAACGTTGGCGAGTTATGTCCCTTGCAAACAATAAAATTCTTCTTCTTCTTTCGTTCGCTTGAAATATGTCTATATCTGCAATGTCGTCTCTTGCATGAATTGAACTGTTTTTTCAGTTCACACAGTGGTCCATAGAGTTTTTCTTCCACTGTCGTCTCTCTAGGCCAGAAGGTTTGCCTAGATATGTTATATTTTGGGCAGTCTTGGAGTATATGCTCTGCTGTCTGCGACGCCAATCCACATATGCACATGGCTGTTTCACCAATCTTGAATTTTGTATACATGTGGTTGCGTAATCTATTGTGTCTTGTTCTGAGGCGCAGAATAATGACTTGATCTGGTCTGTCCATAACGTGGTAGTCATCTTGAGCAGGTTTTTGTGGCTTTCTGACTGATTTGATCATTCTTTTCTTTTGGTGGTATGTAACGGGCACATCAGGCTGTTCTTCTTTGGCTCCTTCCTTAGCCATTTGATCAGCTCTGTCGTTTCCGGGTACTCCACAGTCGGATGGTAACCACTGTATGGTGACTTTATGCTGACTGCTAAGTTCAGAAAGTAGTGTCCTTAGTACTGGCAATTTCCCAGAGAGGAGCGCCTCGAGTACTGATTTTGCATCTGTCAGTAGCACCACAGGTTGTGTACCATTGCTGTTATTTAGTAATTTCTCTGTTGCTATCTTGATTGCCTCAATTTCGGCATCATAGTTGGCAGTACTTTCCTGTCGGTACTCTGGCTGTGTCCCTAGTATTATTTGGGTATTCTATGTACACTCCCGCTCCTCCATTTCTAACAGCATTTTGTGCTGACCCATCTGTGTAGACTCGGATCCAGAGGTCCTGTGGGTATTCTTCATCAAGGAAGCTGAGAGTGGCTGTTCTGCGCTGCACACTGTTCTGTTCTTCCTTGTCAAATATTCCTCTCACTTTTGTCTGGATTTGTAACGATAGTCTATGCTCATCTTTCCATGGAGTTCGCTCTGGAATATTTGTTAGGGGGATACCAACTGTGGGCAGATCAGTGGTTTCTCTGCAGAGTCGTTTGGCCTGGTGGATAAAACTACTTCTTTTCAACCGCCCCATAGCTAGGTTTTCAAATCTGTTCTTCATATCTGCCAGGCCACCTGGCAAGCTGAGGAACTTTTCTACTTGTATTAGCGTTTTCGTATCTCTGCGCTCACTCAGTGCCCGTGTCCTTCCCATCTTCTCCATTTCCACTATAGGGGTTGATCTCATCCCTCCTGTGGTGACTCTAAGTGCTTGATTTTGCACCTTGTCCAGCTCTTGTAGTGTGGTTCTTGATGCTGAACACCACGCAGTTGACCCATATTCCAGGTGTGGTCGTATGCTAAGTATTTTCGTACTGGCTCCCCATGTGGTTCCACTAAGCTTTCTCAGAATGGCTATTTTACTTCTGGCTTTAGCTACTGATTTGTTGATGTGCTTTCTCCATGTCAGCCTGCCATCAAATGTTACTCCAAGGTATGTTGGTTCTTTATCATCTCTTAGGGGTGTTCCATTTATCTGGATGATCCCTGCCTTTTATTTTGGAGAGAGGGTAAATAAGGTGGTGCTGCAGTTATCTCTTATCTGCACTGAACAATAAAATGAATATTATGTTACCGTGAAAAAAAAAGATATTTGTTATCCCCTTAAATTTCGCTTACCAAGTGCACAGGCCGCCGAGAGCGCGATAGCGAATGGTTAGCCCGTAGATCAGGGGTGGCCAACCTTTTCAGCAGGCGGGCCAAATTTCAGAAATAATCTTTCCTGCCGGGCCACGCAACTAATTTTTTTTTTGTTAAATTAAAGTAAACAAGCAAGCGTACTACAGCTTCGAACCACATGGTCGTTTCCCACTCCGCGGGCCCCAACATGACTAGAGGCGGGCCTCGTGTTGGTCACCCCTGCTGTAGATGCTGCCGGCTCAGCATCTCACCTCCATGCAGCAGAGGGTGAATAACGGCCAGGCCCTCAAATCCGAGGGATATTGCCTTAGAGGCGTTCAGCTTTATCCCTCAGCTGAGAGCCGTAGAACAAGTGTCTGGACCAAGCATGTAGCAGGCTCGGCATCTCAATTCCATGCAGAAGAGGGTGAGTAACGGCCAGGCCCTCACCTCCGGATAATATTGACTTAGAGGCGTTCAGCCATATCCCTCAACTGAAACACGTAGAACAAGTGTCTGGACCAAGTAGTTTAATGAGCCATTCGCGGTTTCACCGTGAGACAGTGTGAACTTAGACATGCTTGGCTTAATCTTTGAGACAAGCATGTGACTACTGGCAGGATCAACCAGATATCTATCGCACAAACGGACTATGCACACACACGAAGGCCAAGAGTAGCAATCGCTCAGCTCGCTCCCTCGGTACCCGGTGATACACGCAAAACCACTGGACGCCAATCGACGAGCTCTCAAGCTACACCAGGCAAGACTGACCGAAAAACTATGCCAGCTTACTGATCGAGAGAGAGAGAGAGAGAGAGAGAGAGAGAGAGAGAGAGAGAGAGAGAGAGAGATAGAGAGAGAGAGAGAGGGGGGGGGGCTTATCGCGACTTTGTCGAACGGTCGTACAAAAATTGCTCTTTCGGCCGCTCAAACCACGAATCTGGCTTCATACTGCGGTCACATTCTTCATGCTAACTTGCGTCGGCTGGGAAGTTCCAGATTGGGTGCACTTCAAACAGCCATCCGAGACAATGAACGCCAGACCCTGGGCTGATCTTGTGAACCAGACCAACCCCCACGCTGGATGGATTGAGACGGTGGCATGGAGGAATATAATCAGCAGAGTTGATCAAGAACACCAAAGACCGAAATCTTTGGAGAGCCATTAACGCCTACGCCAGCTGGCAGGGCACTTGATAATGATGATAATGTGTGAATTCTGCAGTATGTACCTGGCGAGATGCAGCGAAATATGCCAGGCAATAAATCGTACATCTATGGTTTGTGTCTTCGTTATTAAATTTCTTATAGTCGTTGCTATGTGGCGTTAGCGATCATGCCTGTCCACAGCTTTCTGTCTTTTATCATTCTTATAGTCGTTGCTGTGAGCCGTTGGCGATCATGTCTGTCCACCGCGTTCTGTCTTTTATTATTCGTATAGCAGAATATAATGGGAAACTACTGGATGTAAACGTGCCCAGGATTCGCGAACAGCCAAAAAATGCTGGGGTTGACTGCTATGTCAGTAAAGGATATGCAACTAACTAATAGTCGTTGCTGTGTGGCGTTGGCGATCATGTCTATCTACAGCTTTCTGTCTAGTGTTATTCTTATAGTCGTTGCTGTGTGGCGTTGGCGATCATGTCTGTCCACATCTTTCTGTCTAGTGTTATTCTTATAGTCGTTGCTATGTGGCGTTGGCGATCATGTCTGTCCACAACTTCTATCTTTTATTATTTTTGTAGTAGAAAGTAATGGCAAACTACTGAACCTCAACTTGCCCAGGAATCGCGAACAGCCAAAAAATGCTGGGGTTGACTGCTACTGTAACAGAGTACCATCTCTGTTATGTTAAGAATTTAGAATGCACAGAATGCGCAGAATGGGGAAAGATATATTGATTGCGTGAGCACGATTGAGCTTCGGAAACTAAGGGAGCTCACGCGTTCAACGGGGACTTGGAGATGGGTGGTCCATACGGGCAGACATGTTAGTACCATCTCATGTTGATATTATGTAACTGCAACGAGGATTTCTTAATAAACTAGTTTTCTTCAAGATCGCTGCCTTGAGTGTTTACTATAGTCACGGCCATCATCCAATCCTGCACTGTTATACTACGTCTGTAAAGGATATGCAACTAACAAATAGTAGTTGCTGTGTGGTGTTGGCGATCATGTCTGTCCACAGCTTTCTGTCTTTTATTATTCTTATAGTCAAAACAATATTTTCCCGCAGTGAATTTGAATAACCAAGACACAAATCATAGATTGTACCATTTATTGCCTGGCATATTTCGCTGCCTCTCGGCAGGTACATACTGTAGAATTCACACAAGTTAAGAGTATTCGCGAACATGTGTATATTTCAGATTGAAAGGGTATATTTTAATCTATGTTGTGTGAATTCAAGAAAACAGTAACAATGTTCATATCAAATTTAAAAAAAAATAATGACACCAACAGAAACAGAAGGGAAAATTCTTAACCAAGTGGATAATTTTAAATACCTAGGGGCATTTATAACATCAGAGATGAAGAGCAGAATAGGGCAAGCAAGAGCCGCATTTCAGAAAATGAAGAGTATGCAGAGAAGAGGTCTTATGCAATAAGTCATTATCACTGAATGTAAGGAAGAGAGTGCTGAAATGCTATATAGAACCAGTTTCCCCGGGAAAGTTAACCCAGTCAACAAATGCCCGCAGAAGTTGGACGTGTCAGCCTAACGGAGCAAGAACGCAGCTCTGCTGTAAACAGGCACAACGCAATCACGTCCGAAAAAAAAAACAACTCCGGATGAACGCAGAAGAGGAAGAACCAGTTTTGTTGTATGGCAGTGAATCTTGGAATGTAAATGAATAAATTAAGAAGAAATTGGAAGGAACATAGATTTGATTCTTTAGACGAATGTTGCGAATTCCTTGGTAACAGTTGAGTTGAGTTGAGTTAAGAACCGACATCACTGCACTCAGGACACTCCCGTAGTGTTCAGTCCCCTCGTTCAACAGCCAGCGAAGTGTCATACTACTAATCGTTCCCACCGCTATCTGATTAAAAGTTCTCCTGTCTTCCTTCTCAGTTTTGAGATTCTTCCAGAACCCCTGCCGACCCCCCGCAATCTCATTCTTTCCATATATGGATTCTCAATCTGTTCCTCCGCCTTCTCCACCTGGTCCCACAAGCGCACTACCACCTCCCCTTTGTCCATATGCAAGATACCACCAAGAGGTGCATTCCCTACTAGCCTATCGGCCTGTTCATTCCCCCGTACACCCGCATGGTAACAATGATTGCCTGAAACAGGCTAATGAAACTAGGACATTATAATTATATACAGCAATAAGAAAGAGAATCTTATGCAATAAGTCATTATCACTGAGTGTAAGGAAGAGAGCGCTGAAATGCTATATAGAACTAGTTTTGTTGTATGGCAGTGAATCTTGGAATGTAAATGAACAAATTAAGAAGAAATTAGAAGCAACATAGATTTGATTCTTTAGACGAATGTTGCGAATTCCTTGGTAACAATGATTGCCTGAAACAGGCTAATGAAACTAGAACATTATATACAACAAGAAGAAAGAGACAAACAGCTTTCTTCGATCATGTGATGAGAAGGGGCATTAGAGGATATTGTGACAACTGAAAAGATCGAGGGGAAGAGAGGCTAGGCAGACCAAGATAGATAATACTGGATGGAATTCTTCTTCTGCTGCTGCGTTCAACCGGAGTTTTTTTCGGACGTGATTACGCTGTGCCTGTTTTGCGCCGTTAGGCCGACACATCCTACTTCTGCGGGTAATTGTTGACTGGGTTAACCTTCCCGAGTGTTTCGAAAGGCATTCCACTCTCATTCGGACGTCTTTGTGTTGTACCTGTTTATTTGCGCCTTTCGGCCGACACATCCGACATCTGCGGGTGTTTGTTGGGCGGGTTAACCTTCCCGGGTGTTTCGAAGGACTTTCGACTCTCATTGTTGTGGTGTCGTCCATATTCCAGCTGGTCAAGATAGAACGAGCAAAGGCAAACCGGTAAACCCTCAAGGGAAGGCAGGAGCACATCATGGGAAATCCCTGCCATCCAGGGAGGCTTCCATAATTGCAGAGCCGACACATAACGCTATGGTACTGGGCTCATCCAAGGAATTGTCAAGTCCTGCGCGTGGCTGCTTCACTTCCTAATTTCCGTGTACTGGGCATTTCGTTCGTCACAGGCCGCTCCCCACGCAAACCAGGAGAGGTCAGTCTGCAGACGACATCCACTCAGCGAGCTTTCGGTTCGGACTTTCCACGAAATGGGGTTGCCAGCCAAGCAGTATTCCTATTCTGGCTTCTGGGTCGCTTTCTCAACTCTTACTGTTGTGGTGTCATCCCTATCCCAGTTTGGTCCACCCAGAACAGCCAAAGACATCCCGGTCGACCCTCAAGGGAAGGCAGGGGCAGACCATGGGCATTCCCCGCCATCAAAGGAGACTTCCATAATTGCAGAACTGACACATAACGCTCTGGTACTGGGCTCACCTGTGGAATCGTCACGTCCTTCACATGGCTGCTTAGCCTCACTTCCGTATATTGAGCCTTCCGTTCACCACAGACGGCTCCTCCAAAGACTGGGGGGGGGGGGGAACCTGTATGCAGATGACATCCACATAGCAAGCGTGCCCTTGGGACGCTTTTTCCACCTTTAGTAACGCTCACAGGGTAGGCTGTAGATCAGGGGTGGCCAACCTTTTTAGCAGTCGGGCCAAATTTTAGAAATAATATTTCCTGCCGGGCCACGCACCTAATTTTTCTATTTTTTTATTTTTATTTTTATTATTATATTTTTTTTTTTTTACATTGCGAATACAGCGTATACATTCATGTACATGTGACGTTATATTCTTGGCATGGTTTAGTAATCATTTGCTCCCATGCATACCAAACTATTTAATTGGAACTTTCACACTGCAGGCAACCTCATGCAAGCTTAGTTTCCTGCAAACAAGTTCAATAGTATTACTGAATCACAATCACTCCCTTAATCACAAGTGCAAAGGATTTGTTTGTGGCGGGCTGGGCTGAGACCGGGAAAGCGGGCAACAAAGAGGGAGAGAGAGAGAGAGAGAGAGAGAGAGAGAGAGAGAGAGAGAGAGAGAGAGAGAGAGCTGGGGGAGAGAAGGGGAAGGCGGAGAAAGGGAGGGCGCGTAAATTGGAATTTGTTTAGTTCGCTACACAGGATGGCAAAATTCCATCACTACAGGGATTTTATCTGGGCTGACTTCTGGCGAAGGTCAACCCTCGGTCGACAAGACCACTGACTCACAAAGGACACCTTCCCATCGTGTTTAGTTTGGGCTAATAGACTCAGTAACAAAGAAGGAACATGTATTCAGTTATTTGGCCCTTTTTCCCCAATGAAAGGAGCTTAGTGATACCCATTAGGAGTATAGAAATATCTGTGAGAGTGTGTGTTTGAACATGTATGTTATGTACTGTAAACCTGATGAGACTGGCGCTTGCTTAATCAGCGAATATCTGGGAGATTTTCTGTTGAAAAATCTGAGATAGTATGTGTGGGTGTATTGTGTGGTGATTGTGAGTGGCCGAGATTCGACTAGACCACATTATGTTTCTATACTCCGCTAGTGCTACGAGAAGTTTATTGTGTTTGTCTTTTGTGGTTGTATGTATTGTATTTATGAATATTGCTTTGTAAACGTCGGTTATCTTGTTTGTGTGTGTTTCTATTAACTGTTGTAATGCAGTCTTAGTGACTGTGATTGTTGGGCATCCATAAAACAGATGGTCCTCTGTTTCCTGAATATTGTGTCTACATAATTGGCATGGGGCTATTTGCTTGGATGTCTGTGCTGCCCTCTCTGTTGTCGGGGTCATATTATAAATTAGCCTGTATGTTACTTCTTTGGATTTCGATGTGATATGTTTGTTGTGTAAGTTAGTGAAGGTGCAGTTATAGTCTTTCATATTATATTTGTATCCTCTTTTGATTCTCAGATGTAGTGGTGGGGCTTGTTGTTTCACTAAATATGTGTATATCCGCTTGGTTGTCTGTTGTATTAAATGTTCATTGCCTTGAATTGCTTGCATACATGTTCTGTAGAAGTGCGGTAGTGTGCCGTAATAGTGCGGTGTTGTTTTGTCTATTTTCTTAAGCCTGTGTAATCTAATTACAATATAGTATAATGCTAGCGAATGTTGATCTGGATGATTGATGATGCGCCCTATGTGGTTGATTCTTAATGCTTGTATTTTTGTGTGTAAGGCCTGTAAAGCAACTCATCCTTTGTTCTTATCTTGTATTAATGTCTTGAGCTTTATACTGTGAATTGTGTTGCTGAAGATGAATTGTCTGATGTGTTTGTTTATGTCTGTGATTGTTTGTTTGTTTGGTTTCTTTTCTTTTCTTTCTTTCTTTTTTTTTTTTTTTTTTTTTGGGGGGGGGGGGGTCTAACACTGTGGCTAAATATATTATTTTAGGAATGATGAAGGTGTTTACAATTGTGCTTCTTACAAAAATTGTTGATGTCTTGTATTTGAACCCGTGTAGTATTCTATAATTTGTTTTGTCAGTGATATTTTTGTGTGTAGGTCCTGTAAAGCAACTCCTCCTTTGTTCTTATCTTGTATTAATGTCTTGTGCTTTACACTGTGAATTGTGTTGCTGAAGATGAATTATCTATTGTGTTTGTTTATGTCTGTGATTGTTTGTTGGGGGGGGGGGGGGTCTAACACTGTGGCTTAATATATTATTTTAGGAGTGATGAGGGTGTTTACAATTGTGCTTCTTACAAAAATTGTTGATGTCTTGTATTTGAACCCATGTAGTATGTCTATAATTTGTTTTGTCAGTGATTGCCATGTTTCTGTGTGTGTTTTTCTAGGGTTGGATGGAAATGTGATCCCATATATTTTCATGTTATCTGTGACTGTTAGATCCGGGGGAAAATCTGCTTTATTCCTCCACTTCCCCAGACCCATTATTTTAGACTTCTGTATGTTTATTTTGGCCCCACTTCCTTCACCAAACTGTTTGAAGGTGTGAAGTATGTTCGTTATGGAAGTGTTGGTTGTAGGGAAGAAGGCGGTGTCATCTGCGTAAGCAATTAATTTCCGCTCCCCAGACCCTTGTATAAATGTACCTTTAATGTTAGTGTCCTGTCTAATTGCTTCTAAGAGTGGTTCTAGTGTGAGTACATATAGGACTGGTGATAGCGGACACCCTTGTCTGACAGATCTAGTGATTCTGAAACTGCCTGTGAGTGAAGGATTCACCAGTACCTTACTTTCAGGATATTTATACAATATTTCTATCCACTGTCTGTAGTATTGTCCTACGTTACAGTGTGCTAGTGTTTTGTGTAAGTATGAGTGTGAAATTCTGCCAAAGGCCTTCTCCTGGTCTAAGGATAAAAGGGAGGATTGACAGTCTTTCTGATGGGTGTATGTAATGAAATCTCTAATGAAATGTGTATGTTGGTGTATGTTTCTGTGTTGAACACTGCACTGTTGGTCTGGGTGGATGAGTGATGGCATGAATTTTTTTTATTTTGTTTGCAAGTGATTTTGCTAGAATTTTGTAGTCTGTGTTTAATAAAGAGACGGGTCTATAGATTTTCAGTTGTGTCATGTCTGTGTTGTCTTTAGGTATGAGTGTTATATATGACATGTTGCAAGTGTTCGGGAGTTCTTGTTTGTAAAAAGCTTCTTGGTAGACTTTTAGAAGGAAATTGTCTAGGATAGGAAAGAAGTGTTGGTAGAGTTCTACTGCGTGTCCATCCGGTCCTGGTGTTTTGTCTTTTTGCATTTGATTGAGTGCATGTGTTATGTCTGTTAATGTAAGCTCTGTGTCTAGTGTGTCTTTATCTATGTCAAACAGTTTCTTTGTGTATTGTAAGAACCTATTTTGTTTTTGTGTGTTGGCCTGTTCTGCTGTATATAGGTTAGTGTAGTATTGTTGGAATGTTTCTAGTATATGTAGTGCCTCTGTTTGTGTGTTTCCTTGCATGTCTGTTATTGCTCCTATTTGTCTGTTACGTTGAACTTTTTGTTCTAATGCAAGGTGTTGTTTACTGGGACTTTCTTCTGATATGTTAGTAAGTTTTGTTCGAATGAGTGTACCACGGAATGTGTGTTGCTTGTGTTGTTCTAATTGTGATTCTAGTGTGTAGGTGTAGTGTATTCCTGTCAGTCTGTTTTGTGAGTTGTATTGCTGTCTGTATGATATGTTCTTGTTGTTGTCTGTCTTTATATATGATGGATGCTAAATGTTGTGTTCTATAACGTATTGTATTCTTTAGTAAATCCCAAATTTGTGTTATGTTGTCGGTGGGTGTACTATTAGTGTATGTTAAAATAAGGTGTGCCATGTGTTGTACATAACCTGTGTTTTTTAGTAGGGTGTTATCGAATTTTCAATATGGTGTTCTTTTTGATGGCCTAGCACTTGTAGTGTCTGTAGTGATATGTGCTAGTAATGCTTTGTGATCTGTGTATTGTAATGTCTCTTGTAGATTTGTTTGTGTATTATGCTGTGTGTTGTAGGTGTGTATATTCTATCTAGCCTGGCTGATCTATTGTAAGCCCTATTTTTGTGTGTTGTTGCAATGTTATTAGGGTGTCTGTATCTGAAAGCGTCTGTTAAATTGTGTGTGCCTGAGGTATTTTTTAGTATATCCAGTTGATGTATTCCATTTCTGTTATTTCTCCTTAATTGTGTCTTGATTCCTGCTCTGCCTCCCCCTACGATATACAAATCTGAGAGTACAAAATTGAAATCCCCTGCAAGGATAACATTTTGCCCTCTGTATGTTTGTATAAGTAAGGTGTCTAATTCTTGGTAAAAATTTGGTTGATGATTGTAATTAGGTGGCGCATGTATGTTCACTATGGTGTATGCATGTATAGTGTTTTCAACCTGTATTATGGAGATTCGTCCCTGGTTATCCGTGTGTGTTTTAATTATATCCCACCTGTCTGATGTCTGCAGAATAGCTGTTCCTGACCCAATTTTGTGTGTGCCTAAACTAAAGCATGAATGTTTGAGGCCTAGCTGTGTGGTGATATGTTGTGCGAATGTTTTTGAACATATGTTTGTTTCTTATAGTAGTATAAAGTCTGGTGTGTGTTTGTTTATTAGTGTGATAATGTGTTGTAATTTTGTACGTATTCCACAAATGTTTAAAGTAATAATAATTAAATCACTAGTCATTGTAATTTAAGTAAAAACAATAAATGAGATATAATAACTATATCGATTCACACACAAAGTTGTTATCTATGATGGGTACATTTAGGCGAGCAAGTCTTTAGTGGCAAAGGTTTGTGTGAGAGGATCATCTTGATCCTCGTTCTTATCACTTGTGTCTGTGTCTACAAAGAGAGTGTCTGGTATGCGGTATGTGTCGTCTTCGTCTTGTACGTGTGTCTCATCTTGTTCTTGTTCAGTTTCCTTTGTCTTGCCTATAGTGGCTTTGACTTTTTCTTTCTTTGGCAGTGATAAGTCGTCTGTTTCTGTGTCGTCGCTGTGTTTTGACGGCAGTAGTCTTCTATTAGCCCATGTTCTCTTCTTTGGTTTGCTGACGACTTGAAAACCGTCAGAGTCTTCATTCCTTGGATTGATTTCTTGTGTGTTATTTTCTTGTGTGTTATTTTCTTCTGTGTTCCTGTCTTCTTGTGTGTTGATTTGACTATTGAAAGTTTGTGTCAGTGCAATCTATCCCTGCGGAGGAGTTTCTCTTTCGAGTGGTGAGAAATCTTCTTGGCTTTGTACACTGACTGTTGCTGCCGTTGGTGTCATCGGTTGTCGTGGACTTGGGCATTTATTTGCCCAGTGGTTGTTTTGGCCACACGCTGGACAATTGGTCTTTCTCCCCGGCATCGTGATCAACACTCTGAGATTATTGTTCGTAATGCCAGGAATGTAGATTCGTATATAATGGGGAACTTCCTTTTTTGGGTTGCAGAGTGCTCCTACTTGCCAGCCCCATTTTTAATCCTAAACACCTCAGCCTTTTCATCTCCTGTGATGCTGTGCACCAGGTTTTTAATTCCTTGGGGAGCAATCGTGACGGGTAACCAGTGGATGGTCAGCCTGTCTTTTTCTTTCTCTCGGTGCTCCAGAGATATGTCTATCCCTAGACTTGGTATAGAAAACTTTTTGCCGTGTATCTTGTCATACACGGCTTTCTGAGCATCTGCTGACAGGTGAAAGTGCCACCTAGTGGGAACTTCGAACCGATACAGGTCGACGACTCCCCCAAAATGTACACCTCCTGGACCAGTTAGGGCACTCATAATAAGTGCAGGTGTAGCTTTAGCAGCCGCCCCTGGACCAGTTAGGGCACTCATAATAAGTGCAGGTGTAGCTTTAGCAACCGCCCCTGGACCAGTTAGGGCACTCATAATAAGTGCAGGTGTTGCTTTAGCAGCCGCCCCTGGACCAGTTAGGGCACTCATAATAAGTGCAGGTGTAGCTTTAGCAACCGCCCCTGGACCAGTTAGGGCACTCATAATAAGTGCAGGTGTAGCTTTAGCAACCGCCCCTGGACCAGTTAGGGCACTCATAATAAGTGCAGGTGTTGCTTTAGCAGCCGCCCCTGGACCAGTTAGGGCACTCATAATAAGTGCAGGTGTAGCTTTAGCAACCGCCCCTGGACCAGTTAGGGCACTCATAATAAGTGCAGGTGTAGCTTTAGCAGCCGCCCCGGGACCAGTTAGGGCACTCATAATAAGTGCAGGTGTAGCTTTAGCAGCCGCCCCTGGACCAGTTAGGGCACTCATAATAAGTGCAGGTGTAGCTTTAGCAGCCGCCCCGGGACCAGTTAGGGCACTCATAATAAGTGCAGGTGTAGCTTTAGCAGCCGCCCCTGGACCAGTTAGGGCACTCATAATAAGTGCAGGTGTAGCTTTAGCAACCGCCCCTGGACCAGTTAGGGCACTCATAATAAGTGCAGGTGTAGCTTTAGCAGCCGCCCCGGGACCAGTTAGGGCACTCATAATAAGTGCAGGTGTAGCTTTAGCAGCCGCCCCGGGACCAGTTAGGGCACTCATAATAAGTGCAGGTGTAGCTTTAGCAGCCGCCCCGGGACCAGTTAGGGCACTCATAATAAGTGCAGGTGTAGCTTTAGCAGCCGCCCCGGGACCAGTTAGGGCACTCATAATAAGTGCAGGTGTAGCTTTAGCAACCGCCCCTGGACCAGTTAGGGCACTCATAATAAGTGCAGGTGTAGCTTTAGCAACCGCCCCTGGACCAGTTAGGGCACTCATAATAAGTGCAGGTGTAGCTTTAGCAACCGCCCCTGGACCAGTTAGGGCACTCATAATAAGTGCAGGTGTAGCTTTAGCAACCGCCCCTGGACCAGTTAGGGCACTCATAATAAGTGCAGGTGTTGCTTTAGCAGCAGCCCCGGGACCAGTTATGGAACACACTATCGTTCCGGACTGGTGAAGTAGCTGGACATCGTAGTCATTTATCGAGATCCCGACTTCAGTGATATTCGAATACATCTTGAAATTTGTTGTTTCAGGTAATAATTCCGGGGAAATATCCAGAATATCAAATCCAAAGAATATCACCACAAAATCCGGAAAAAAAACACACAAATTTATAGTACGTAGAGCTAGATATTATTCGAAAAAATGTTCTTCAAAATACCAAACAATTTGCAATGAGCGCCAGCAATAATTGATACGTTGTGATATGGTGCTGCACTTGGAACACACAAAACAGATCTAAATTTATACGTTGTGAAGAGAAAAGGAATTTTCGTTCACATGGAAATGATGATACTCTTTGCTTCTGTAACTTCTAGTCCAGTGTTTACAAACATCACTGTATCGTGAACTGTGAGTTTCGCGTGAAATGCTTTTGAATCTGCCCGAGGTGTTTTGGAACGTGACTGCATGTTCGGAGCGATGGCAGATGGTTATGTCCCAGAGTTGACCGGTTTTTGCCTTATGCAGAAATCGTGGCTGCTGGGCTTCTGGTTGACTGCCACTACCATCGACGATGAACTGTATTTCGTGGACTGTGTGGGTGAACATCTAGGAAACATCCAGATGGGAAAATGACTGCAGATTCCATCAGCAATGAACTGGGTGTTTTGTGGGGGACTATTGTGTTGACATTCTGGCGGCGGCATTATGCACAGTGCATCTGTGCGGGCTGTTGTTTGTCGAGACTCCTGTCTTTTCCACTTTTCACATTGGGCAGTGGGGAGCATTTTGTATGATATTCACTGGCACAGGAACGGAGCATAATGGGTATGACCCGTTGCTGTGAAGTTGGAACTGCGACTAACTAACTAACTAACTAACTAACTAACTAACTAACTAACTAACTAACTTACTTACTTACTAACTAACTAACTAACTAACTAACTAACTATTGTATCGTTGCTTTCAATACGCTTTTTTAAAAAAAAACATCTTTTATTGCGTGTTAAAATCGTTGCAAAGTGTATTGTTTGTGTTTTTACAGAGCGTTGCATGTGGGCGTGTAGGTGACATATGCGCAAAAAATACAAATATTTTATACATTTTAACATTTCTACATTGAATTTGTTGTAGGGTAAAACCTTACAGAAACAACAGCATGATGATAGTGCACCGATATTATTTCCCCTGCCGCCTCCCTCTCCTGTCGACTCCAAAACCTCCAATTTTATCACCACCACTAGGTAATGATGAAACTGGCAGTAAAAAAAAGTCTGAACCGATCGGAGATGGCGGCAGCAGCATCAACAAACAAACGGTATCAAGATGGTATGAATGGGAGGTGTAAACAGTATCGGGGTTTACAAGGCAGGAAGGGTAGTGGTTGCATTTATAATGTTTGTGTTGTTACATGCGTTCTGTGTATTTAGTATTTGTGTAGGTGTGTTTACAGAGCGTTGCATGTGGGCGTGAATGTGACGTGTGCATATTTTATTCCTTGGGCATATTTACATGTGAAGGGGAACCTTGTTCATCTATATAAAATATATTTAATATTTTTGTCCGCCTGTGAAAGGCCAAGTATCATTAATCACTCTCTCTGTCTCTCTCGTGCGCGCACAAGCAAATACCTTTCAATACTTTTTTTTTTTTACTGAAAAGATCTGTTGATTTAATGCACTAAATGAATTGGGGATGTGGGGATTTAGAGCACAAATAAAAAATACCCCAGCACGAAATGTACACACCACCATGAATACACACAGCAAACACACGACATAGGAGCTGAATCTCTTTACATCATCAATTCCATGATAGCATTGACAATATCATTGTTGTTGTTGAGGAGAGCTTTGACAGCCTTGGCATTAGAGACGTTTGCCTGGGACGTGACCAGCTCAATGTCCTTCTGTTCTACACCGGTGTCATCAACCTCCTCATCTTCCTCCTCGGACTCTTCCTGTATGGGCTGGGACACTGTGCTGACTTGTTCACCTGTGGCGCCGGCACTGTCAAATGCTTTAAATTTGTTGGCAGCTGCAACTTGGGCCTGCTGGTTCAGATCTTCAATCTTGGCTTCCCCAAAGACAATGTAGGTATCTGAGGCTGGGATCTTGTAGACATCTGGGCGATTAATTACAAATAAGATATTCTTTGATTTCCTGATGGTGACTCGGGTGACACCGGGCACTGGTTTCAAACCCAGTTTGGACATTGCTTTGCGTGCTTTCTTTTCACTACGGCTTTGCTTGGCCTTAGACACTAGCTCTTCTGGCAGTCCAGCGGCTGCTGCAACCTGGCTCTGTTGCTGCGTGGCTGCTGCGTCATGTTCCTCTAGCTCAGGGGGGGGGGGGGGTTCATCGTCATCATCTGAATCAATACCCTTCAATACTTTTTTTTTAAGTGTTAACAACTTTTCAAGGTGTATTGTTCGTGTTTTTACAGAGCGTTGCATGTGGAAGTGTAGGTGACATATGCGCACAATTTTACAACATTTATTTTAACACTAGCTGACCCGGCCCGGCTTCGCCCAGTCCTTGGTGGGGAGCATCTCATTTAATTCATATAGGTAGTCATATAAGTTCCCGTTCCCGTTACCGACTGTCTGTCTGTCTGTCTGTCTGTCTGTCTGTCTGACCCGGCCCGGCATCGCCCAGTCATTGGTGGGGAGCATCTCATTTAATTCATATAAGTAGTCATATAAGTTCCCGTTACCGACTGTCTGTCTGTCTGTCTGTCTGTCTGTCTGTCTGTCTGTCTGTCTGTCTGTCTGTCTGTCTGTCTGTCTGTCTGTCTGTCTGACCCGGCCCGGCTTCGCCCAGTCCTTGGTGGGGAGCATCTAATTTAATTCATATAAGTAGTCATATAAGTTCCCGTTCCCGTTACCGAGTATCTGTCTGTCTGTCTGTCTCTCTGTCTGTCTGTCTGTCTGTCTGTCTGTCTGTCTGTCTGAACGGCCCGGCATCGCCCAGCTCCTGGTGTGGAGCATCTCATTTAATTCATATAAGTAGTCATATAAGCTCACGTTCCCGTTCCCGACTATCTATCTGTCTGTCTGTCTGTCTGTCTATCTGTCTGTCTATCTGTCTGATCCGACCCGGCTTCGCCCAGCCCCTGATGGGGAGCGTCTCATTTAATTCATATGAGTAGTCATATAAGTTCCCGTTCCCGACTGTCTGTCTGTCTGTCTGTCTGTCTGTCTGTCTGTCTGTCTGTCTGTCTGTCTGTCTAATCATTTATTGGTTGCAGTTAGAACAACCTTAGATAAACGAAGACCAACTTACAAAAAGCATTAGAAAGAGCACTTGAAAGATCTTTACATCTTCCCCAACAATTAACTTGGGTAAATGGAGCAGCGGCAGCAGCAGCAGAAGAATAAGAAAAAGGAGGAGTAGGAGCTGGGAGGAGGAAGAGGTAGGAGGAGGGAGGAGGAGGAGAAAGAGAGAAGAGGAGGATGGAGGAGGGAGAGGGAGGAGGGGAAGGAGAAGAGGAAGAGTGTAGGAGGTGGAGGAGGGGAGAGGAGGAGGAGGAGGAATATAACGCATATGCCTGTAGATTTAATAATGGCTGAAGTTGTACCATGTCTTCTTAGAGTTGGCGACAGTGTAAATTAATATAAAATCTTCAAACTTGATAGAGATAAGGTAACTATTATTTATTCATTCTTTAAGCAAAAATAAGATGAGTTACAATGTTATGCATTATGCATTATTTTTATGAAAACTTTGAAAATGCCTTACAGATTGTATCATTATTTATTATAACTCATATGCCGGTACATAACTATGGACAAAGAGTTTATAAATCTTTGAAAACGATGCCACAATATGACTATAAGTTATACAGAAAAGTTATGCCCCTTGAAATAACTTTTACAGAGTTAAGTCCCCTGAGATATATGAAATTATAATGAAAAATGAAAAATGAAATAATATTGAGTAAGCAGCCGATTTCACACTACAAAATTTAGACAGTGGGCTGCGCCGGAATGAAAGGAAGACGTGTAGAAAATTTCATCTCAATCGGATGGGCCGTTCGCGAGCGCATAAAGGACATAGGGACATACAGACAGACGGAGATCGCCTTTTATATATAAGATTTATACATTTGAAATGAGGGATAACGAAAAACGAGTACAAACAACAACAAGACGATAGTATACCATTATGTTTTCCTCTGCCACCCCGTCGCCCGTCAGCTCCAACCCCACCAATACCCTCCTCACCATTGGTAATGAGGAAAATGGCAGTAGGCTTGTTAGAACCAACCGGTAAAGGCAGCAGCAGCATCAAAACCAACAGTATCGAAAAGTGGGGAGGGTTGTCAAGGGGTATACTAGTTTACAATGCAGAAAACGTAGTTGTTGCATTTGTATTGTTCGTGTTGTTACATGCGTACTGTGTGTTCAGTATTTGTGTGCGTGTATTTACGGAGCGTTGCATCTGGGCGTGTAGGTGACATGTGTGTGATATTTCAACAATTAAATCATTTGCATATTTACATGTCAAGGGGGGGTAACGCAAAATTTATTTATTTCCCTGATTGTTTCCCCTGTCACCACCCTCTCCAGCCGGTTCCAAACTCACCAATACCATCGCCAAATTGTCGGTAATGATGGCAGTGGCAGGCAATTGTTAGAACCAACCAGCGAGGCCAGTAGCAGTGTCAAAACAACCAACAGTAAACAAGCGGGGAGGAGGGGGAAATGAGGGAGCATAATAGTAATAGTAAACATCCATAAAAATTAACAACAATAAAATTGATAGCAATAACCCTTAATAATAGAAAGGTAATGACAAGGGTAACTATCGCCGCAAGGAGGCATATTAATAATAGTGCAATTGCATTCGTATTGTTCGTGTTGTTACATGCATCCTGTGTGTTCAATATTTGTGTGCGTGTATTTACAGAGCGTTGCATGTGGGCGTGTAGGTGACATATGTGTGATATTACAACAATAATTCATTTGGCATAATTACATATGAAAGTGGGGTAACCAAAAATGTATGTTATTTTACCATGTTTGTTTCCCCTGTCTCCACCCTCACCAGCAGCCGGCTCCGTAACCGCCAACACCATAACCACCTCTTCGGTAATGTTGATAAAGGCAGTAAACATTTTGGAACCAACCAGTGAGGGCGGCATCAGCATCAACAGCAACAGTGATAAGCGGGGAGAAGGCGGAGATGAGGGAGGATACTAATAATAATAGTGATCTTGAATTAAATTTAATAGCAATCAAACCATAATAATCATATAGTAATACAGAATTACCTACCAATCTCAATAAGAGAGCCTCGTAATAGCAGTACAAATGCATTTATATTGTTAGTGTTGTTACATGCGTCCTGTGAGTTCAGTATTTGTGTGCGTGTATTTACCTAGCGTTGCATGTGGGCGTATATGTGACATATGCATATTTTATTCATTGAACATATTAACATGTGAAAGGGGGCAACGAAGAGAAAGAAAAAAAAAATGTGATCCCATACAGTTTCATGGTGTCTGTGTGTCTCAGATCTGGAGGGAAATCAGACTTTTGTTTCCACTTTCCCAGACCCATTATCTGTGATTTTTGTACATTTACTTTGGCTCCACTGCCTTTTCCAAAATGGGTAAAGGTGTGGAGTATGTTCCTTATTGATGTGTTGCTGGTGGGAAAGAAAGCAGTGTCATCTGCATAAGCGATGAGCTTCTGCTCTCCTATCCCATGCAGGAAGGTTCCTTTAATACTAGTGTCTTGCCTTATCTTCTCTAATAAAGGTTCTAGGGTGAGCACATACAGGAGTGGTGATAAGGGACATCCCTGCCTTACAGATCTTGTCAGCCTGAAACTTGCTGTCAGTGAATGGTTCACCAACACTTTACTCTCAGGATTTTTATACAAGATCTGTATCCACTGCCGGTAGTACTGCCCTATGTTACAGTGTTCTAGTGTCCTATGCAGGTAAGTGTGGGAAATTCTGTCGAAGGCCTTCTCTTGATCCAAGGACAAGACGGAGGATGGACGGAGCAATGATTCCATTTGCTAGAATGATTTTCCTAGGAATGATGTTAGCATAGCATAGCAGGTACATATAAATTGCAGCAAGCAATGTTCTAGAAGTAAAAGAAGTTGGTTATCTTTTACTCCTTGCTTATTTTTTTGTCTTATTTGTAAGGGTTTCTTCATTTTTTCCCATCCTTTCGTTTTTTGTTTTTTTTGTTTTTTTTTTTGGAAAAAATTAAAACAAGCATCTGTATTTGCACACATTTTTTCAATCTCATTGGTTTGGTAAACATATGTGGTTTTGTATTCATTCATTCATTAGTTTGGACATTTCTTTGCGTGCTTTCTTTTCACTGCGGCTTTGCTTGGCCTTGGACACTTGCTCTTCTGG
>OY992895.1:22190515-22330515 GCA_963921405.1 Cepaea hortensis
CCCGAGTGTTTCGAAAGGCATTCCACTCTCATTCGGACGTCTTTGCGTTGTACCTATTTATTTGCGCCTTTCGGCCGACACATCCGACTTCTCTGGGTGTTTGTTGGCCGGGGTAACCTTTCCGGGTGTTTCGAGGGACTTTCGACTCTCACAGTTGTGGTGTCGTCCATATTCCAGCTGGTCAAGATAGAACGAGCAAAGGCAAACCGGTAAACCCTCAAGGGAAGGCAGGAGCACATCATGGGAATTCCCTGCCATCCAGAGAGGCTTCCATAATTGCAGAGCCGACACATAACGCTATGGTACTGGGCTCACCCAAGGAATCGTCAAGTCCTGCGCATGGCTGCTTCACTTCCTAATTTCCGTGTACTGAGCATTTCGTTTGTCACAGGCCGCTCCCCCACGCAAACCAGGAGAGGTCAGTCTGCAGACGACATCCACTCAGCGACTTTCGGTTCGGACTTTCCATGAAATGGGGTTGCCAGCCAAGCAGTATTCCTATTCTGGCTTCTGGGTCGTTTTCTCAACTCTTACTGTTGTGGTGTCATCCCTATCCCAGCTGGTCCACCCAGAACAGCCAAAGACATCCCGGTCGACCCTCTAGGGAAGGCAGGGGCAGACCATGGGCATTCCCCACCATCAAAGGAGGCTTCCATAATTGTAGAACCGACACATAACGCTCTGGTACTGTGCTCACCTGTGGAATCGTCACGTCCTTCACATGGCTGCTTAGCCTCACTTCCTTATATTGAGCCTTCCGTTCACCACAGACTGCTCCTCCAAAGACCGGGGGGACCTGTATGCAGATGACATCCACACAGCAAGCGTGCCCTTGGGACGCTTTTTCCTCCCTTGAGTAACGCTCACAGGGTAGACTGTAGATTAGGGGTGGCCAACCTTTTCAGCAGGCGGGCCAAATTTCAGAAATAATATTCCCTGCCGGGCCACGCACCTAATTTTTCTATTTCTTGTTTGTTTTTTTTAATTTAATTTTTTTTTTACATTGCGAATATAGCGTATACATTCATGTACATGTGACGTTATATTCTTGGCATGGTGTAGTAATCATTTGCTCCCATGCATACCAAACCATTTAATTTGAACTTTCACACTGCAGGCAATCTCATGTAAGCTTAGTTTCCTGCAAACAAGTTCAATAGTATTACTGAATCACAATCACTCCCTTAATCACAAGTGCAAAGGATTTGTTTGTGGCGGGCTGGGCTGAGACCGGGAAAGCAGGCAACAAAGAGGGGGAAAGAGAGAGCTGGGGAGGGAGGGGGAGAGAAGGGGAAGGGGGAGAAAGGGAGGGCGCGTAGATTGGAATTTGTTTAGTTCGCTACACAGGATGGCAAATTTCAACCACTACAGGGATTTTACCTGAGCTGACTTCTGGCGATGGTCAACCCTCGGTCGACAAGACTACTGACTCACAAAGGACACCTTCCCATCGTGTCTAGTTTGGGCCAATAGACTCAGTAACAAAGAAGGAACATGTATTCAGTTATTTGGCCCTTTTTCCCCAATGATTGAGCTTAGTGGTACCCATTAGGAGTATAGAAATATCTGTGAGAGTGTGTGTTTGAACATGTATGTTATCAGTTATCAGTTATCAGTTGGGGTATCTTCGTTGCACTCCGGACATGTCCATAGGTGCTCAGATCCTCCCCCCAGCATATGCATCAGCGTCCGGTGGCTAATAGTGCCAGTTCTGTGTTGATTGACGAGGCGCTTTGTTTTCCCGATGTACCTCTCGCGTCTGGCTGTGCCGATTCTTACTCCCGGTCTTTCATCCTGGACAGCGATGTGGAATCATTGACGTCAAAGACCTCTGTTCTCGCCATATCTTTAAGGACGTAAATAACATCGGCACGATCCATGGGCTGGCCATCTACAGGGGGTGCAGAGCCAGCCAGTTTGTCAGCTCGTTCATTTCCCTCGACTCCCGCATGTCCCGGGACGAAGATGAAGGTGACTTTACGGACAACAGACTTCCGCAGCGATTCAGTCCACTGTCTACGTACAGATCCAGCTTCGACCTTCTGAATCATGCTCATTGAATCACTTAGTACACACACACGTTGGTATAATGCTGTGACTCCAGCCATATGAAAGCCTGTGTAACTGCCATCACCTCCATCGTCATGCTGCTCGTGGTCATAGAGTGGGCACCACTGG
Source organism: Cepaea hortensis (assembly GCA_963921405.1). NCBI lineage: Eukaryota > Metazoa > Mollusca > Gastropoda > Stylommatophora > Helicidae > Cepaea > Cepaea hortensis. Next base: position 22,192,694 of record OY992895.1, read on the forward strand.
ATTCTTGAACGGTTCGGCCCGCTGCACGGGCTGTAAATGCATACGCACTTCTCTGCTGCTTTACAACGGATCCATCTGTATAGATGAGCACTTCGGGGTTGTCTAAGTGTTCATAGATGAGCGCTTTAACCTCTGCATTGACAGCGGCAGGGTTCTGTCCATCTGTCGAGTGTGATAATGCAGGAGAAAGTGCACTTAAAAGCTGGAGGCACCGGCACCCATTCCTTGCCGGGGTTGATACTGGTAAGACTGCAGACCTGTCTGACGACATCTTCCGCCCGACCCATCCATGATTTGCCCCTCTTTAGCCTGTCACCCTTTTCTCTGAATATAGCGTCATGCAGAGGGTGCTGCTCATCTGCACTTATTTTTAAGTATGCACGAGCTCTCCAGATCTTGATCCTGTGTTCCATTGTCGGGAAGTTAAGGAGGTATCTCATTGCTACACAGCTGGTGTCTCTCGTGCAGCCCAAAATGATGCGCATGGCTTCGTTTTGTACCTTTTCAAGTCTTCCAATCTGTGTAGGGCTGACAGTGAGTATGGCCAGGGCATACTCGATGCGTGAAAGCACAAGTCCTTGGAACAGAAGTATTAGCAGTCTTTGCTCGATATTGGCAGTATGTTATGACATGTATGTTATGTACTGTAAACCTGGTGGGAGTGACGCTTGCTTAATCAGCGAATTGCTGGGAGATTTTCTGTTGAAAATCTGAGATAGTATGTGTGGGTGTATTGTGTGGTGATTGTGAGTGGCCGAGTTTCGACTAGACCATATTATGTTTCTATACTCCGCTAGTAGTGCTACGAGAAGTTTAGTGTGTTTGTCTTTTGTGGTTGTATGTATTGTATTTAAGAATATTGCTTTGTAAACGTCGGTTATCTTGTTTGTGTGTGTTTCTATTAACTGTTGTAATGCAGTCTCAGTGGCTGTGATTGTTGGGCATCCATAAAACAGATGGTCCTCTGTTTCCTGAATATTGTGTCTACATAATTGGCATGGGGCTATTTGCTTGGATGTCTGTGCTGTCCTCTCTGTTGTCGGGGTCATATTATAAATTAGCCTGTATGTTACTTCTTTGGATTTCGATGTGATATGTTTGTTGTGTAAGTTAGTGAAGGTGCAGTTATAGTCTTTCATATAATATTTGTATCCTCTTTTGATTATCAGATGTAGTGGTGGGGCTTGTTGTTTCACTAAATATTTGTATATCTGCTTGGTTGTCTGTTGTATTAAATGTTCACTGCCTTGAATTGCTTGCATACATGTTCTGTAGAAGTGCGGTAGTGTGCCGTAATATTGCGGTTTTGTTTTGTCTATTTTCGTAAGTCTGTGTAATCTAATTGCAATATAGTATAATGCTAGCGAGTGTTGATCTGGATGATTGATGATGCACCCTATGTGGTTGATTCTTAATGCTTGTATTTTTGTGTGTAGGTCCTGTTAAGCAACTCCTCCTTTGTTCTTATCTTGTATTTATGTCTTGTGCTTTATATTGTGAATTGTGTTGCTGAAGATGAATTGTCTAATGTGTTTGTTTATGTCTGTGATTGTTTGTTTTGGGGGGTCTAACACTATGGCTAAATATATTATTTTAGGAATGATGAAGGTGTTTACAATTGTGTTTCTTACAAAAATTGATGTCTTGTATTTTAACCCATTTAGTATGTCTATAATTTGTTTTGTTAGTGATTGCCATGTTTCTGTGTGTGTTTCTCTGGGGTTGGGTGGAAATGTGATCCCATATATTTTCATGTTATCTGTGACTGTTAGATTTGGGGGAAAATCTGCTTTATTCCTCCACTTCCACAGACCCATTATTTTAGACTTCTGTATGATTATTTTGGCCCCACTTCTTTCACCAAACTGTGTGAAGTATGTTCGTTATTTAAGTGTTGGTTGTAGGGAAGAAGGCGGTGTCATCTGCGTAAGCAATTAATTTCTGCTCCCCAGACCCTTGTATAAATGTACCTTTAATGTTAGTGTCCTGTCTAATTGCTTCTAAGAGTGGTTCTAGCGTGAGTACATATAGGACTGGTGATAGTGGACACCCTTGTCTGACAGATCTATTGATTCTGAAACTGGCAGTGAGTGAATGATTCACCAGTACCTTACTTTCAGGATTTTTATACAATATTTCTATCCACTGTCTATAGTATTGTCCTATGTTACAGTGTGCTAGTGTTTTGTGTAAGTATGAGTGTGAAATTCTGTCAAAGGCCTTCTCCTGGTCTAAGGATAAAAGGGAGGACTGAATGTCTTTCTGATGGGTGTATGGGTATGTGTATGTTGATGTATGTTCCTGTGTTGAATACTGCACTGTTGGTCTGGGTGGATGAGTGATGCCAAGAATTTTTTTTAAATTTTGTTTGCAAGTGATTTTGCTAAAATTTTGTAGTCTGTGTTTAATAATGAGATGGGTCTATAGTTTTTCAGTTGTGTTTTGTCTGTGTTGTCTTTAGGTATGAGTGTTATATATGACATGTTGCAAGTGTTCGGGAGTTCTTGTTTGTAAAAAGCTTCTTGGTAGACTTTTAGAAGTAAATTGCCTAGGATAGGAAAGAAGTGTTGGTAGAATTCTACTGTGAGTCCATCTGGTCCTGGTGTTTTGTCTTTTTGCATTTGATTGAGTGCATGTGTTATGTCTGCTAATGTAAGCTCTGTGTCTATTGTGTCTTTATCTATGTCAGACAGTTTCTTTGTGTATTGTAAGAACCTATTTTGTTTTTGTGTGTTGGCCTGTTCTGCTGTATATAGGTCGGTGTAGTATTGTTGGAATGTTTCTAGTATATGTATTGCCTCTGTTTGTGTGTTTCCTTGCATGTTTGTTATTGCTCCTATTTGTCTGTTACGTTGAACGTTTTGTTCTAATGCAAGGTGTTGTTTACTGGGACTTTCTTCTGATATGTTAGTAAGTTTAGGTCGAAGGAGTGTACCACGGAATGTGTGTTGCTGGTGTTGTTCTAATTGTATTCTAGTGTGTGTAGGTGTAGTGCATTCCTGTCAGTCTGTTTTGTGAGTTGTATTGCTGTCTGTATGTTATGTTCTTGTTGTTGTCTGTCTTTATGTATGATGGATGCTTAATGTTGTGTTCTATAACGTATTGTATTCTTTAGTAAATCCCAAATTTGTGTTATTTTGTCGGTGGGTGTACTATTAGTGTATGTTAGAATAAGGTGTGTCATGTGTTGTACATAACCTGTGTTTTTGGAGTAGGGTGTTATTGAATTTCCAATATGTTGTTCTTTTTGATGGCCTTGCACTTGTATTGTCTCTAGTGATATGTGCTAGTACTGCTTTGTGATCTGTGTATTGTAATGTCTCTTGTAGATGTTTTTTGTGTATTAATGGTGTGTTGAAGGTGTGTATATTATATCTAGTCTGGCTGATCTATTGTAAGCCCTATTTTTGTGTGTTGTTGCAATGTTATTAGGGTGTCTGTATCTGAGAGCGTCGGTTAAATTGTGTGTGTCTGAGGTATTTTTTTAGTATATCCAGTTGATGTATTCCATTTCTGTCATTTCTCCTTAATTGTGTCTTGATTCCTGCTCTCCCTCCCACTACGATATCCAAATCTGAGAGTACAAAATTGAAATCCCCTGCAAGGATAATATTTTGCCCTCTGTATGTTTGTATACGTAAGGTGTCTAATTCTTGGTAAAAATTTGGTTGATGATTGTAATTAGGTGGTGCATGTATGTTCACTATAGTGTATTCATGTATAGTGTTTTCAATCTGTATTATGGAGATTCGTCCCTGGTTAACCTTGGTGGTTTTAATTATATCCCACCTGTCTGATGTCTGCAGAATAGATGTTCCTGATCCAATTTTGTGTGTGCCTAAACTAAAGCATGAATGTTTGAGGCCTAGCTGTGTGGTGATATGTTGTGCGAATGTTTTTGAACATATATTTGTTTCTTGTAGTAGTATAAAGTATGATTTGTGTTTGTTTATTAGTGTGATAATGTGTTGTAATTTTGTACGTATTCCACAAATGTTTAAAGTAATAATAATTAAATCACTAGTCATTGTAGTTTAAGTAAAAACAATAAATGAGATATAATAACTATATCGATTCACACACAAAGTTGTTATCTATGATGGGTAGTGTGAGAGGATTATCTTGATCCTCGTTCTTATCACTTGTGTTGGTGTCTACAAAGAGAGTGTCTGGTATGCTGCATGTGTCGTCTTCGTCTTGTACTTGTGTCTCCTCTTGTTGTTCTTGTTCAGTTTCCTTTGTCTTGCCTATAGTGACTTTGACTTTTTCTTTCTTTGGAAGTGATAAGTTGTCTGTTTCTGTGTCATCGCTGTGTTTTGAATGCAGTAGTCTTCTGTTAGCCCATGTTCTCTTCTTTGGTTAGCTGACGATTTGAAAACCGTCAGAGTCTTCATTCCTTGGATTGATTTCTTGTGTGTTATTTTCTTGTGTGTTATTTTCTTGTGTGTTCCTGTCTTCTTGTGTGTTGATTTGACTAATGAAAGTTTGTGTCAGTTCAATCTCTCCCTGCGGAGGAGTTTCTCTTTCGAGTGGTGGGAAATCTTCTTGGCTTTGTACACTGACTGCTGCTGCTGTTGGTGTCATCGGTTGTCGTCGACTTGGACATTAATTTGCCCAGTGGTTGTTTTGGCCACACGCTGGACAATTGGTCTTTCTCCCCGGCATCGTGATCAACACTCTGTGATTATTGTTCGTAACACCAGGAGTGTAGATCCGTATATAATGGGGGACTTCCTTTTTTTGGTTGCAGAGCGCTCCCCACTTGCCAGCCCCATTTTTAATCCTAAACACCTCAGCCTTTTCATCTCCTGTGATGCTGTGCACCAGTTTTTTAACTCCTTGGGGAGCGATCGTGACGGGTAACCAGTGGATGGTCAGTCTGTCTTTTTCTTTCTCTCGGTGCTCCAGAGATATGTCTATCCCTAGACTTGGTATAGAAAACTTTTTGCCGTGTAACTTGTCATACACGGCTTTCTGAGCCTCTGCTGACAAGTGAAAGTACCACCTAGTGGGAACTTCGAACCTTAGTTAGTTAGTTAGTTAGTCGCGGTTCCAACTTCACAGCAACGGGTCGTCCCCATTATGCTCCATTCCTGTGCCAATGAATATCAGACAAAACACTCCCCACTGCCCAATGTGAAAAGTGGAAAAGACAAGAGTCTCGACAAACAACAGCCCGCACAGATACACTGTGCATAATGCCGCCGCCAGAATGTCAACACAATAGTCCCCCACAAAACACCCAGTTCATTTCTGATGGAATCGGCAGTCATTTTCCTATCTGGATGTTTCCTAGATGTTCACCCACACAGTCCACGAAATACAGTTCATCGTCGACGGCAGTGGCAGTCAACCAGAAGCCCAGCAGCCACGCATTTCTGCATAAGGCAAAAACTGGTCAACTCTGGGACATAGCCATCGAACCTATGCAGGTCGACGACTCCTCCAAAAGGTACACCTCCTGGACCAGTTAGGGCACTCATAATAAGTGCAGGTGTTGCTTTAGCAGAAGAGCCGGGACCAGTTATGGAACACACTATCGTTCCGGACTGGTGAAGTAGCTGGACATCGTAGTCATTTATCGAGATCCCGACTTCAGTGATATTCGAATACATCTTGAAATTTGTTGTTTCAGGTAATAATTCCGGGGAAATATAAACGGAATATCAAATCCAAAGAATATCACCACAAAATCCGGAAAAAACACACAAGTTTATAGTACGTAAAGCTAGATATTGTTCGAAAAAATTTTCTTCAAAATACCAAACAATTTTCAATGAACGCCAGCAATAATTGATATGTTGTGATATGGTGCTGCACTTGGAACACACAAAACAGATTTAAATGTATACGTTGTGAAGAGAAAAGGAATTTTCGTTAAGATAGAAGTGATGATACTCTTTGCTTCTGTAACTCCTAGTCCAGTGTTTACAAATATCATTGTATCATGAGCTGTGAGTTTCGTGTGAAATGCTTTTGAATCTGCCCGAGGTATTTTGGAACGTGACTGCATGTTCGGAGCGATGGCAGATGGTTATGTCCCAGAGTTGACCAGTTTTTGCCTTATGCAGAAATGCGTGGCTGCTGGGCTTCTGGTTGACTGCCTCTACCATCGACGATGAACTGTATTTCGTGGACTGTGTGGGTGAACATCTAGGAAACATCCAGATGGGAAAATGACTGCAGATTCCATCAGAAATGAACTGGGTGTTTTGTGGGGGACTATTGTGTTGACATTCTGGCGGCGGCATTATGCACAGTGCATCTGTGCGGGCTGTTGTTTGTCGAAACTCCTGTCTTTTCCACTTTTCACATTGGGCTGTGGGGAGCATTTTGTATGATATTCACTGGCACAGGAACGGAGCATAATGGGGACGACCCGTTGCTGTGAAGTTGGAACTGCGACTAACTAACTAACTATTGTATCGTTGCTTTCAATACGCTTTTTAAAAAAATCTTTTATTGGGTGTTAAAATCGTTAATTTGGGATATACTTTTCACTTCTACTGAAATATGCCTTTCGTGATCAGGATGACGGTATATACATTCACTCACGCTCAGATGGTGACCTTTATAATGCTCAGAGATTGAAGGCCAAGACCAAAATTAGCAGGGTACTAATCAGAGAGTTGCTTTTTTGCGGATGATGCAGCGATTACGACCCACTCTGAGGAAGAATTACAACATCTACTATCTGCATTCTCCAATGCTTGTTCTGAATTTGGTTTAACAATTAACAAAAAGAAGACACAGATTATGTCACAAGGTGCACATGGTGTACCATCAATCTTTATTGACGATGCCGAACTGGAGATAGTAGACCATTTTACATATCTAGGATCAGTGGTAAATGGTAAATTATCCCTAGATCAGGAAATCAATATCCGGATTGGCAAGGCAGCTACAACAATGAACATGTTAGCAAAAAGAGTCTGGGAGAACAGGAAGCTTACTACCAAAACAAAAGTCCTCGTCTACCAAGCCTGTGTCCTTAGTACTCTTCTTTATGGCAGTGAAACCTGGACAACTTACTCACGCCAAGAGAAACGTTTAAACAGCTTTCATATGCGGTGTCTGCGAAGAATACTTGGTATTAAGTGGCAAGACAAAATCTCAAATACTGAAGTACTGGAAAGATCAGGTTGTGTGACGGTGTATTCCATGCTCAGTCTTCGTAGACTTAGATGGATAGGACACGTTAGGAGGATGGATGATGGTAGAATACCAAAGGACATCTGTTTTGGTGAATTACAGACGGGTAGAAGATCTCAGGGTCGGCCTCTACTACGATACAAAGATGTGTGTAAGCGGGACATGATTGATACAGGCATTGATAATGCACATTGGGAGCATGTCGCCGCTGAACGTGTTGCATGAAGGGCAACTATCAGAAATGGAATAAAGACAAAGGAGAAAATGATTGCAGATAAAGCACACACAGAGCGTGAGAGACGTAAGATGGTGCAAAATGGTGGAAATGATTATGTTTTCACATGCACCTACTGTGGGCAAACATTTTCAGCAAGAATTGGCCTTACCAGCCACACTCGCCACCGCCATGGATCGTAGTTATTAAGCCTTTTTGAAGCACAATGTACCAAACTATCGTCTGTCAAGATGGAAAGGCGCCAATGAAAATCGTTGCAAAGAGTATTGTTCGTGTTTTTACATAGCGTTGCATGTGGACGTGTAGGTGACATATGCGCAAAATTACATCTTATACATTTTAACATTTTTACATTGAAATTGTTGTAAGGTGACATTACAAAACAACGGCGTGATGATAGTGCACCGTTATTATTTCCCCTGCCACATCTTTCTCCTGTCGGCCCCAAAACCACCAATACCCTCACCACCAATCATAATGATGAAACTGGTAGTATAAATTGTTGAACCAATCGGCGAGGGCGGCAGCAGCATCAACAAACAAACAGTGTCAAGATGGTGGGAATGGGAGGTGTAAACAGTGTCCGGGTTTACAAGTCAGAAAGGTAGTGATTGCATTTATGATGTTTGTGTTGTTACATGCGTTCTGTGTATTTAGTATTTGTGTAGGTGTATTTACGGAGCGTTGGATGTGGGCGTGTATGTGACGTATGCTTATTTTATTCATTGGACATATGTACATGTGAAGGGGGGTAATTTGGGAGAAAGAAAAACTTTCCAATTTTGTTTCCCTTGCCTCACTCTCACCTATTGGACCCACTACACCAATGCCCTCATTTGCAATCTCTGGTAATGATGGTAAAGGCAGGATAAATATTGGAACCAACTGGTGAGAGTATCAGCAAAGGCAACAACAACCATGAGCAGGGGGGGGGGGGCACATGGGAGATGAGGTTATATGTTAATAATGATAACATTAATAATACATAAAACGTAGAAAAAACCAAATACATCAATAATAATAATGACAAAAAATAAACCTACTAAGGGTGACAACAGCAGTGATAATAACAGCAATGATAATAATAGTTATGATAAAGATCACATTTTCCAAACATGTGATTCCCTTGCTAAAATGATTATGTTAGGAATGGTGTTAACATAGCATAGCAGGTACATACAATTGCAACCTGCAATGTTCAATAATTGTAGGAGTAAAAGGAGTTGGTTATCTTTTTCTCCTTGCTTATGTTTTTTTTTTTTTTTTTTTGGTCTTAAGTGTAAGGGTTCATTCATTTTTCAATACTGTCAGAGTCTTGCAAGATAAGTAGCTCGTTTTCTGGCAAGTGTGAAGCGATATCAAACTATCAAATCACACGAAGTGAATATCCGAAACGGTTATTTACAAGCTTTATTTACGCGCTGCATTCATTATCGCACAGACATCGCGCAATGACAATTCATAGCAATCATCACAGCATGAACAATATCAATACAATACATAAGGATACATGCAATCAATATACATATCACTTACAAGCCACAATACTCAAGCGTTCGAACCAGTCTCCCACTGTCGCACAGGCTAGCTCTCAATGCAGATTCAAAACCACTCGCAGACTCATGCTACCTGTCCATACAAACGCCTAACCCGGTCCGCCTGGCCTTTCGTTCTACACGCCAGTTGGCGCTCAGGTGTGACCCCTGCAAGGTTCACGGGGTGTACCGCTGACCAGTGGTAGTTTAAGCATCGCTCAGTTGTTGTGCTTGGCTGCTTATACGGGCGTCGTCGAAGACGCCGCATTCCATCTGCAGTGTTTAACATCACTCAGGGTTGCGTGTTGTTATGCTGCCTGGCGTTGGCACAGACAACGCGTCGCAACCTCAGATGTGAGACTTTGACAAATACTTTCTTTCAATACTTTTTTTTTCCTGTTTAAAACTGTTTTATTTACATAAACTTTATTACGACACCATGAAACAGGACCTGTTCAAAACAAAAGGTCAGGATATTTATTTCTTACATCATGAGAAGGTTTCTAATCTCCAGTCAGGTCAGAGATCTTTTCCTACCGAAGATTAAATAAAACTTCTGTGCGGCAACTTACTGATCCAGCAACCAATTGGGCAAGCAACCTTAAGTCCTCAACACAGAAACCCTTCCAGGTAGGCACATGAAATGCTACAAAATACCTGACAGTTTTTCAAACTTTGTTTTAGGTTACACATAATCCTGCCTTTTCTTTTCCATTCATTCTAAATCTGCTTCACTTCTTCCAATAGCTCGCTTATCAATGTTATTAATTGTCCGTCTTCTTCAGCACTTTCTTTGCTTGCTGCTGCCGTCTTGCATCTAAATAACGACGGAAGGATCTCTCATTGAAATCTCGATCTTCATCATCATCATCTCCAGCCCGGCCATATGCAAACTCATCATCACTGTCATCTTCCACACCGGGCATGATGGCAACACCTGTTGTCTGAGAGCTCACCAGGTCTCCTGATTCTTTGACTGGAGGTACATTTCCTTGGGCATGGTCTTTGGCAAACTGTTCTTGGCTTTTCTTTTTCTCAGCCTCAGCCTTCTTCTCCTGCTCCTGCCTCAGTCTCTCATACATAGGTCTGTACTCTTTCTCATACTCAGCTGCTGCCTCATCAATTTTATTCAAAAACTCATCAACTCCCTCACCCGTGGCTGCTGACACACCGACAGTCTTAATGTTGACAAAGAACTCATCCAGCACCAGACTCATAGAGCGTGTGAGGTTGGACACATAGGATGTCTCATGCTCCAGGGCGTCCTGAAAGGCCTCGAAGTCAGTCATCCATTCCTGGGCAAAGCTGTGACTGATGAAGTCTATTTTATTCATGACTATAACAAACGGGAGCTTGGTGTTGTACAGAATGTTGCAGGCGTACAGCATGTTGGACATGAAGGTCACCGGATTGACACTGCGTGAGGTATCCATCACATACACAACCACAGTTGGAAACGTTGATGCCAAAGTCTCTGTGATTATACTGCCGGATGCTGACCAGGTAAAGACTTCAATCTGGCCTGGGGTGTCTATGATGACATGCTTGCATTCCTCTGTCTTAGACTCTATGAAATTCATCACCTGGTCAAAACGGGTGGCAAACAAGTTGAGAGATGTTACTAAACCACCATTGGGGCCTAAAAATAGTGTTTCATCACTTCTTTGTAGTTGACCGTGTCCCTAATGTTTGTGTTTGCTGGGAAGGGGACTTCAAGAACTGCAGGATCCAGATTGATAACATATGGTGCATATTTCTTTGCGTGTAGATGTGCTGTCAACCTCTGTACAAAACTTGTCTTTCCAGAACCTGCCATTCCTAGAACAATTATACATGTTGGTTTTGAAGCAGTCTCTGATTTTAAGTGGCAAGCTGCATCACCTCCAGCCTTTATTTCTGTTTTACCGCTGTCTGAATCCTGCATTTTTGAATCGTCAGAAACAACAGTACCAATCAATGGAAATATTTTTCAACAAGTGAATCGGTACAATTATCTTGGAACAGTCATAACATCTGATGGGAGATGCCTTGAAGAGATTAGAACAAGAATCGCCATGGCGAAAGTAGCCTTTAGCAAGATGAAAAACATTCTGACCAATAAAATGATGTCAATTGAAACGAGAAAAAGAGTCTTGAGGGGATACATAGAGCCTGTTCTTTTGTATGGATGTGAAACTTGGACAATGTGCAGTCAAGCTGAAAAGCATCTGATGGCTGCAGAAATGTGGTTTCTAAGGAAAATGCAAAGAATACCATGGACAGACAGAAAAACCAATGACCAAGTACTACAGGAGATACAGGTACACGTTGCGGGATTTGCTGAGGAGGGGATCCGAGCACTTATGGACTGAATGGTTCGATGTGCAATGTGGACGATCTGTCGACTAACTAACTAACTAACTAACTACAGGAGACAAATGAACATCGTAAACTGATTAGAGAAATTAGACGTAGACAGTCAACATTTTTGGACATGTTTTATAAAAGTACTAGCTGACCCGGCCCGGCTTCGCCCAGACCTTGTGGGGAGCATCTCATTTAATTCATATAAGTAGTCATATAAGTTCCCGTTCCCGTTACCGACTGTCTGTCTGTCTGTCTGTCTGTCTGTCTGTCTGTCTGTCTGTCTGTCTGTCTGTCTGACCCGGCCCGGCATCGCCCAGCTCCTGGTGTGGAGCATCTCATTTAATTCATATAAGTAGTCATATAAGTTCCCGTTCCCGTTACCGACTGTCTGTCTGTCTGTCTGTCTGTCTGTCTGTCTGTCTGTCTGTCTGTCTGTCTGTCTGACCCGGCCCGGCATCGCCCAGCTCCTGGTGTGGAGCATCTCATTTAATTCATATAAGTAGTCATATAAGCTCCCGTTCCCGACTGTCTGTCTGTCTGTCTGTCTGTCTGTCTGTCTGTATGTATGTCTGTATGTCTATATGTCCCTCCCTCTCTGTCTGTCTGTCTGTCTGTCTGTCTGTCTGTCTGTCTGTCTGTCTAATCATTTATTGGTTGCAGTTAGAACAACCTTAGATAAACGAAGACCAACTTACAAAAAGCATTAGAAAGAGCACTTGAAAGATCTTTACACCTTCCCCTACAATTAACTTGGGTAAATGGAGCAGCAGCAGCAGAAGAAGAAAAAGGAGGAGTAGGAGCTGGGAGGAGGAAGAGGGAGGTGGAGGAGGGAGGAGGAGGGAGGAGTAGGAGGGAGGATGAGATAGGCGGAGAGAGGAGGAGGAGGGAAGAGGAGGGAGGAGGAGTAGTAGGGAGGAATAGGAGGGAGGAGGAGAGATTAGGAGGAGGAGAGAGGAGGAGGAGGGAGGAGGAGGAGGGAGGAGGAAGAAGGAGGAGGAAGGAGGAGGAAGGAGGAGGAGGGAGGAGGAGGGAGGAGGATGAGGGAGGAGGAGGAGGCAGGAGGAAAGAGGAGGAGGAGGGAGGAGAAGAAGGGAGGAGGAGGAGGGGGAGGAGGATGGAGGAGGAGGGAGGAGGCGGAGGGAGAAGGAGGAGGGAGGAGGAGGGAGGAGGATGAGGGAGAAAGAGGAGGGAGTAGGAGGAGGGAGGAGGGGGAGGAGGGAGGAGAAGGAAGAGGGAGGAGGAGGGATGTGGAGGGAGGAGGGAGGAGGTAGAGAGAGGAGGAGGAGAGAGGAGGAGAGAGGATGAGGAGGGAGGAGGAGAAGGGAGGAGGAGGGATGGGGAGGAGGGAGGAGGAGAGTGAGGAGGAGGGAGGAGGAGGAGGGAGGAAGAGGGAGGAGAAGGAGGAGGAGGGAGGAGGGGGAGGACGTAGGAGGAGGGAGGAGGAAGAGTGAGTAGGAGGAGAGAGGAGGAGAAGGGAGGAGGAAGGAAGCGGAGTGATTAGGAGGAGGGAGGAGGACGAGGAGGCAGGAGGAGGAAGAGTGAGGAGGAGGAAGGAGGAGGAGGAAGGAGGAGGAAGAGGGAGGAGGAGGAGGAGAAAGAGGGAAGGGGAGGAGGGAGAGGGAGGAGGGGGAGGGGAAGAGGAAGAGGGTAGGAGGTGGATGAGGGGAGAGGAGGAGGAGGAGGAATATAACGCATATGCCAGTAGATTTAAAAATGGCTGAAGGTGTTCCGTGTCTTCTTAGAGTTGGCGACAGTGTAAAGAAATATAAAATCTTCAAACTTAATAGAGATAAGATAACTATTATTTATTTATTCTTTAAGCATAAAAAGATGAGTTACAATGTTATGCATTATGCATTATTTTTATGAAAAATTTGAAAATGCCTTAAAGATTGTATCATTATTTATTATAACTCATATGCCGGTATATAACTATAGACAAAGAGTGTATAAATCTTTGAAAACGATGCAACAATATGACTATAAGTTATACAGAAAAGTTATGCCCCTTTAAATAACTTTTACAGAGTTAAGTCCCCTTGCTATATAGAAATTACAATGAAAAATGAAAAATGAAATAATATTGGTTAAGCAGCCGATTTCACACTAAAAAAATATCACAGTGGGCTGCGCTGGATTGAAAGGAAGACGTGTAGAAAATTTCATCTCAATCGGATGGGCCGTTCGCGAACGCATAAAGGACATACATACATACAGACGGAGATTGCCTTTTATATATAAGATGAGAAGAAATGGATTGGAGAACTTAGTGACAACTGGCAAGATCGAAGGGAACAGACCATGAGGAAGACCTAGAGGAAAATACCTGGATGGCTTGGCCACATGGCATGGACGAGACAGGAACACTGAGCTGATCCACGACACTGGTGATCGAGTGAAATGGCGAGTATTGACCGCCCACGCTTTCCGGCATGGCACATGATTGATTGATTGAATCTGCTCCTGACTGTTTCCGATTCCGATTCCGATTCCATTTCAAAAACAAAAATTCCAAATTCGACCCCGTCTAACCTGCTTCATCAGCTGTGGTTATTGTTGAGGTACGTGGTTTTTGTGGGTTTATTATCCCTAATTCTTGTCTTGTGAGTCCTATCTCGGACTGGTTATGTATCGTTTGTGTCTTTGACGTAAGCAGGGGGTCAGTCGGCGGCTATCATTTGCGCTCGTCTGTGCTTGTGGCTTTCTTTGTTTGTGTAGGCTCTTGGCTCGTCTGGCTTGACTGGCTGCAGTCCTTATAAGGACTTTTCGTTATCCCGCTCCAGCTGGGGGATCGGTCGGCGGCTGTCCTTTGTGCATGTTTCCTCTTGTTGTTTTCTTTGTTGGTGCAGGCTCCTGGCTTGATTGGTTACAGTCCTTAAAAGGACTTTTTATTTGGTCTTTTTGTCTCCTTTATTGTGTATTTTCTGTAGGAGCTTATCGACGTTTTCATTTTCCTCCTTGTGCCTGTTTTCACTGTTGCGTTTGCGATACTGCTGCCTAAAGTTTTCTTCCTCCGTGGTCAGCCATGGGATGATTTTACCGTCATCTATATAGTACTCGAAGTCGGTCTCACAGTCGTAGTGTAGTACTGGGTATACCATCGGTTTCCCCCGGAGTTTCTTAGGCTTCTTCTTTTCTCTTTCTTCCCAGCGCCTTCTGAATTCCTCGCGCTTGAGTTCCTCCTTGTCGACTGGGTATTCTGTGCCTCCTTCAGAGATCCGACGGTATAGTAGTTCCCTCTTGGGCGTTGTGGTTGGGCTGCTGGCTTCAGCTTGCGGTTCCGGCTCGGTCTCTTGGTTTTCTTCTTGCGGTTTCTCTGTGAGTTCTTGTGTGGCTTCTGTTAATTTGTTTTGAAAGAGTTCCATTTCAGCTCTATGCAATTCTCTTTCGGTCTTGATCATTTGTAGGATTTCTTCGTTCTCCTTCTTCATCTCAACCATGCGCTGAATCTCTTGTTTGATGTCGAGCTGGATTTCTTTCATGTCGGCCAGCAGCTTCTCATTATCGCTGGTCGGAGTCGTCGTCAGCAGTGCCTTGACTTGTTTCTTCAACTCGTCTATCTGCTTTTGAAGTTGATCTCTTTCAGCTTGTGCTATACCCGTGGCTGTCTCACCCCTCTGCATTGCTCCCTTGAATGGTGTCTTTGTGATGATGGCGATCTATCTTTAAGACGTCTCTGTGTCTCTGCAGGTACGGACAGCCCAGGTATCTTGCTCCATGCTTGCCCAGACTGTTGGCGCACTTTCTTTTGTTGTTGGGTGCTCGGAAGTCCGTGTCCAGCTTGACCAGCGGACACTCCTTGAAGGCGTGGTGATCGGCGCAGTATCGGCATATTTCCGTTTTACTGCGACACGTAGCTCTACTGTGGCCGGCCTTCTGACATCTAGAACATTGCGTGATTCTTGGGACGAATCTCTCTGGATGCTGCATTCTCTTGTTGAATGATACTGTGGTCGGCATCTCGCTGCCCTCCGACGTCACTACTGCCAGGGTTGTAGGTATCTTGGAGTAGGTAAGAAGCCGCTCCGCCTTCAAGAATCGGATGTGAAGATTCTCTTCACGTAGCTGCTTCAGGATTTCTTCATCTGTTAGCTCTACAGGAATCCGCTTGACAACCCATCGGACTGTTTTCGAGTCGGTGTTTCCGACCCTGGTGTCTTTCTCCTCCTTCTCTGCTGTCTTGGTTCTTGACTGTGTTGGGCTGTCAATCTTCTCCCTCGTAGTAGCTTCAGTAATCGGTGTAGTATCAGGCTCTTTGATGCAGCTAGCAGGTGGACTCTCGACGTTCTTCTTCTTGTTGTCGGCTCCCACGCTGCACATCTTGGCAAAAGCGTGTTTCTTGTTGTTGGATCTTCCACGTGGCATTTTCCCGCGAATCAGGCTTCTTGACAGAATAATGCGACTTGACTTGTTAGCGCTCGCAGTGCGAAATGACAACGACGAACATGAACTGTCCTGACTGTACGCAGCCATCTTTGTAAGTCTTTCTTTCAATACTTTTTTTTTTTTTTTTTAAACTTTTATTGAGTGTTAAAATCGTTGCAAAGTGTATTGTTCGTGTTGTTACAGAGCGTTGCATGTGGAAGTGTAGGTGACATATGCGCAAATTTTTACAACATTTGTTTCAACCTTTTTACATTTGAAATTGGGGGTAACGAAAAACGAGTACAAACAACAACAAGACGATAGTATACCATTTTTTTCCCTCTGCCACCCCCTCACCTGTCAGCTCCAACCCCACCAATACCATCATCACCACTTGGTAATGAGGAAAATGGCAGTAAAACTTGTTAGAATTGACCGGTGAAGGCAGCAGCAGCATCAAAAACCAACAGTATCGAAAGGGTGGGGGGGGGAAGGGGGGGGGGTTGTCAAGGAGTATCCTAGTTTACAATGCAGGAGGGGTAGTTGTTGCATTTGTATTGTTTGTGTTGTTACATGCGTACTGTGTGTTCAGTATTTGTGTGCGTGTTTTTACAGAGCGTTGCATGTGGGCGTGTAGGTGACATATGCGCAAAAATTACAAATATTTTATACATTTAAACATTTCTCCATTGACATTGTTGTAAGGAAATATTTTAAATCAAAAGCGTGATGGTAGCGGGCTGTTATTATTTCCCCTGCCGCCCCGCTCTTCTGTCAGCTCCAAAAACTCCTACCAAGTACCATCACACTCGGTGATGATAAACATGGCGGTGCAGAACTGAAACAAAACGGAGAGGGTGGCAGCAGAGACAACCATCACAGTATCAAAAGGGTGGGAAAGGGGGATGTGATAGTATACGCGTTTACAAAGCCATATATATTTATAGTGATTACAATGATAATAATGCAAAGTAACAACCAAATACATAAATAAATATCATAGTGACAAGGAATAACAGTGCTGAGACTAGTGATAGACTCAATGATAATAAATAATAGTTTTAACATGTGATTTTATGTGCTAAATTTATTACCTTAGGAATGGTGTTTACATGAAATACATCTTATAATAATAATGACAAGGAATAAAAAAAAACTACTAAGGGTGATGACAGCATTGCTAATATTTATAAACACAATGGTAGGATTTGTTTTGATAATGATCACATTTTCCAAACATGTGATTCCATTGGCTAAATGATTTTCTTAGGAATGGTGATAAAACATGGCAGGTACATACAATAACAATTGCATCCAGCACTGTTAAATAATATAGTAGGTGTAAAAAGGAGTTGGTTATCTTTTTTCTCCTTGCTTATTGTTTTTTTTTTTTTGTTTTTTTTTTTTAACATATGCATGCAATGTTCAATAATAGTAGAAGTAAAAGGAGTTGGTTTTCTTTTTCTCCTTGCTTATTTTTTGGTCATATTTGTAAGGGTTCATTCATCTTTTCCCTTCCTCTTTTTTTTTTTTTTTACTTTTTGTAAAAAGTAAAACAAGCATCAGTATTAGCACAAACTTTTTTTACAATCTTTACATTTTTGTTTCCCTTGCCATCTCCTCACCAATTTGTTTCATTCCACCAATGCCTTCATCAACCTTATCCGGGCAATGATGGTAAAGGCAGGGTAATTATTTGAACCAAACCGGTGTGGGTATCAGCAAAGGCAAACACAAACCATGAGCAAGGGGAGGGGGGCACATGGGAAAGTTTTTTTTTTTGTTTATTACTAATGATGACAATAATAATAAGGCAAGAAGAGGCACACTGAGGGTAATAACAGCAATTATAAAAAAACAGCAAGGGTACTAATAGTTATGAGAATGATAACATTTTTACAGTATGTGATTCCATTTGCTAGGATGATTTTCTTTGGAATGGTGTTAACATAGCCTAGCAGGTACATACACTTGCAAACTGCAGTTTTTAGTAATACTTGGAGTAAAGGAGTGGGTTATATTTTTTTACTTGTTTTTTTTCCTAAATGTAGGGGTTCATTCATATTTTCCTCTGTATTCTCTCTTTCTTTTGTTTTTTAAATAAAAATTTAACCAAGCATTTGTATTGACACAAGTGTTTACAGTATCATTGGTTTGGTAACCATTTGTGATTTTGTATTCATTCATTCAACACTCACTCACATGATTCAAAGGGGGTGACAAAGAGAGGAAGGGACATGACCACTCTTTATGATGGTACAGGCTGGACAAATGTTTGAAAACAAAATAGTGGGGGTAGTAGCAAAAAGCAACAAACCTTAAGCAAAGGTGGGGGGAGGGGGAACATGGGAGATGAAGTTGTAAATTTATAATGATGATATCCTTAATACTTTTCAAATTAATGATACTAAAGATAATAAGGGTAAGGTAATGATAGTAATAATAATAATGATCATAATAATAGTAGACATTTCCATAATAATAAAAATAATAAATAAACAACAAACATATATTAATAATAATAGTAATAATAATAATAATAAATAGTATAACAGATATGTGATTTTGTTTACTAAAGTGATAATCTTAGTAGTGGTGGTGGTATAGCGCAACAAGTGCATTTAAAGCAAACCATTCCATAAATAGTAATTTGGAAAGGGAGGAGTTGATTTTCTTTTCTCCTTTTTTCTTTTCCCCTTATCTATAAGGGTTGAAACCATCATTTTGAAGCAAATAAAACAAGCATTTATACTTCCACTATTCTTTACATAAGGGATTTTCCATTGGTCTTTTGACCATATGTGATCTTTTTTTTTAATCATTCACTCACCATTCACTCACAGTTTCTACTTTCTTTCTCGCCCTCATGTATACCAAATTTGTAATAAAATAAGGAAGAGTACATATGATTTACTCTGGAAATAGTTGTGATATCTTGTGTGTGTACATAAAGGAAATTAAATGTGTGTTATATGTGTGGTGTTTGTATCTGGCAAAATTTCTGCAGGTCCATATAAGTTGTCTGTAGTAAGAAAGTGCTACAAGTAGTTTTGTATGTATGTCCTTAGCTGTCTGTGGTATAGTATTGAGAAAAATTGCTTTATATATGTCGGTTTGTTTGCCTGTGTGTGTTTGTATGAGGTGTTTGAGTGTTGCGCGTGTGGCAGTAATTGTTGGACATGTATAATAAATGTGTTCCTCTGTCTCTTGTGTGTTGTTTCTACATAATTGACATTGTTTGGATATGTATGCTTCTACCTGTGTTGTGGGGGTCATACTGTATAACAGTCTATATGTGATCTCCCTAGCTTTTGGTGTTATGTGTTTGTTGTGTAGGTTTGAAAAGGTGCATGTGAAGTCAGTCATGAAGTATTTGTGTCCTCTTTTAATCCTAAGTCTTAGTGATGGTGCTTGCTCTCTAACTAAATGTTTGTATATTGTGTGTGTTGTTTGTTGTATTACCTGTTCATGTCCTTTTATTGCCTGTATGCATGTCTGATAGAATGTTGGCAGTCTTCCCTGGTAGTGTGCAGTTGCATTGTTAAGAGGTGTGAGATGTTTGATGTTGTGGCCTATGTAGTATAGTGCTAGTCTGTTCTGTTCTGGGTGTCTGATGATTTTACCTATGTGACTGATTCTAAGTGACAGTATTTTTGTCTGGATGTCCTGTAGTCCAATCCCGCCTTGTTTCCTGTCTTGTATGAGAGTTTTGTGCTTGATGCTGTGTATTGTGTTGATGAAGATGAAGCGTCTGATTTGTATGTTTATGTTTGTGACGGTCTGTTTGGGAGGGTCTAGTACTGTCGCTAAGTATAATATTTTGGGTATTATGTATGTGTTGACTATTGTGCTTCTACCAAATGCTTTCTTTCAATACGCTGTGAAGAAAGATTTATAGTTGTACGTTGTGAAGAGAAACCAGAGTAACAATGTCAAGGCCTCAATGGGAGACAGTCGTTAACATCGTGCACGGAGCTTGCAGTGTTGAAACATTGTATATATTCCATTAACAAGTACATTTTATTCACTTTTGGCTGTCAAAGTAATTTGAAACTTTAGGATGTCAAATTACTGTGAATAGATTGTGTCCTTATTTTAAATATTTAACAATTAATCTAACTAATTGCTTCTTTAGAAAAACGTTGGCTAGTTATGTCCCTTGCAAACAATAAAATGAATATTATGTTACCGTGAAAAAAAGATATTTGTCTCCCCTTAAATTTCGCCTACCAAGTGCACAGGCCGCCGAGAGCGCGATAGCGAATGGTTAGCCCGTAGATCACGGGTGACCAACCTTTACAGCAGGCGGGCCAAATTTCAGAAATAATATTTCCTGCCGGGCAACGCAACTAATTTTTTTTTTTTAAATTAAAGTAAACAAGCAAGCGTACTACAGCTTCGACCACATCGTCGTTCCCCACTCCGCGGGCCACAACATGACTACCGGCGTGCCTCGTGTTGGTCACCCCTGCTGTAGATGCTGCCGGCTCAGCATCTCACCTCCTTTCAGCAGCGGGTGAATAACGGCCAGGCCCTCAAATCCGAGGGATATTGCCTTAGAGGCGTTCAGCTTTATCTTTCAGCTGAGAGCCGTAGAACAAGTGTCTGGACCAAGCATGTAGCAGGCTCGGCATCTCAATTCCATGCAGAAGAGGGTGAGTAACGGCCAGGCCCTCACCTCCGGAGAATATTGACTTAGAGGCGTTCAGCCATATCCCTCAACTGAAACACGTAGAACAAGTGTCTGGACCAAGCAGTTTAATGAGCCATTCGCGGTTTCACCGTGAGACAGTGTGAACTTAGACATGCTTGGCTTAATGTTTGAGACAAGCATGTGACTACTGGCAGGATCAACCAGATATCTATCGCACAAACGGACTATGCACACACACGAAGGCCAAGAGTAGCAATCGCTCAGCTCGCTCACTCGGTACACGGTGATACACGCAAAACCACTGGACGCCAATCGACGAGCTCTCAAGCTACACCAGGCAAGACTGACCGAAAAACTATGCCAGCTTACTGATCGAGAGAGAGAGAGAGAGAGAGAGAGAGAGAGAGAGAGAGAGAGAGAGAGAGAGAGAGAGTGAGAGAGAGTGAGAGAGAGGGGGGGGGGGGGGGCTTATCGAGACTTTGTCGAACGGTCGTACAAAAATTGCTCTTTCGGCCGCTCAAACCACGAATCTCGCTTCACACTGCGGTCACATTCTCAATGCTAACTTGCGTTGGCTGGGAAGTTCCAGATTGGGTGCAATTCAAACAGCCATCCGAGACAATGAACGCCAGACGCTGGGCTGATCTTGTGAACCAGACCAACCCCCACGCTGGATGGATTGAGACGGTGGCATGGAGGAATATAATCAGCAGAGTTGATCAAGAACACCAAAGACCGAAATCTTTGGAGAGCCATTAACGCCTACGCCAGCTGGCAGGGCACTTGATAATGATGATAATGTGTGAATTCTGCAGTATGTACCTGGCGAGATGCAACGAAATATGCCAGGCAATAAATCGTACATCTATGGTTTGTGTCTTCGTTATTAAATTTCTTATAGTCGTTGCTATGTGGCGTTAGCGATCATGCCTGTCCACAGCTTTCTGTCTTTTATCATTCTTATAGTCGTTGCTGTGAGGCGTTGGCGATCATGTCTGTCCACCGCGTTCTGTCTTTTATTATTCGTATAGCAGAATATAATGGCAAACTACTGGACGTAAACGTGCCCAGGATTCGCGAACAGCCAAAAAATGCTGGGGTTGACTGCTACGTCAGTAAAGGATATGCAACTAACTAATAGTCGTTGCTGTGTGGTGTTGGCGATAATGTCTGTCCACATCTTTCTGTCTTTTATTATTCTTATAGTCAAAACAATATTTTCCCGCAGTGAATTGGAATAACCAAGACACAAATCATAGATTGTACCATTTATTGCCTGGCATATTTCGCTGCATCTCGGCAGGTACATACTGCAGAATTCACACAAGTTAAGAGTATTCGCGAACATGTGTATATTTCAGCTTGAAGGGTGTATTTTACTCTATGCTGTGTGAATTCAAGAAAACAGTAACAATGGTCATATCAAATTTAAAAAAAAAATAATGACACCAACAGAAATAGAAGGGAAAATTCTTAACCAAGTGGATAATTTTAAATACCTAGGGGCATTTGTAACATCAGAGATGAAGAGCAGAATAGGGCAAGCAAGAGCCGCATTTCAGAAACTGAAGAGTATCTTATGCAATAAGTCATTATCACTGAATGTAAGGAAGAGAGTGCTGAAATGCTATATAGAACCAGTTTCCCCGGGAAGGTTAACTCGGTCAACAAATGCCGCAGAAGTCGGATGTGTCAGCCTAACGGCGCAAGAACGCAGCTCTGCTGTAAACAGGCACAACGCAATCAGGTCCGAAAAATAAAACTCCGGATGAACGCAGAAGAAGAAGAACCAGTTTTGTTGTATGGCAGTGAATCTTGGAATGTAAATGAACAAATTAAGAAGAAATTAGAAGCAACATAGATTTGATTCTTTAAACGAATGTTGCGAATTCCTTGGTAACAGTTGAGTTGAGTTGAGTTAAGAACCGACATCACTGCACTCAGGACACTCCCAAAGTGTTCAGTCCCCTCGTTCAACAGCCAGCGAAGAGTCATACTACTAATCGTTCCCACCGCCATCTGATTAAAAGTTCTCCTGTCTTCCTTCTCAGTTTTGAGATTCTTCCAGAATCCTGGCCGACCCCCCGCAATCTCATTCTTTCCACATATGGGTTCTCAATCTGTTCCTCCGCCTTCTCCACCTGTCCCACAAGCGCACTACCACCTCCCTTTTGTCCATAGGCAAGATACCACCAAGAGGTGCATTCCCTGCAAGCCTATCAGCCTGTTCATTCCCCCGTACACCCGCATGGTAACAATGATTGCCTGAAACAGGCTAATGAAACTAGAACATTATAATTATATACAGCAATAAGAAAGAGAATCTTATGCAATAAGTCATTATCACTGAATGTAAGGAAGAGAGTGCTGAAATGCTATATAGAACTAGTTTTGTTGTATGGCAGTGAATCTTGGAATGTAAATGAACACATTAAGAAGAAATTAGAAGCAACATAGATTTGATTCTTTAGACGAATGTTGCGAATTCCTTGGTAACAATGATTGCCTGAGACAGGCTAATGAAACTAGAACATTATATACAACAAGAAGAAAGAGACAAACAGCTTTCTTCGATCATGTGATGAGAAGAGAGGCATTAGAGGATATTGTGACAACTGAAAAGATCGAGGGGAAGAGAGGCTAGGCAGACCAAGATAAATAATACTGGATGGATTCTTCTTCTGCTGCTGCGTTCAACCGAAGAGTTTTTTCGGACGTGATTACGCTGTGCCTGTTTTGCGCCGTTAGGCCGACACATCCTACTTCTGCGGGTAATTGTTGACTGGGTTAACCTTCCCGGGTGTTTCGAAAGGCATTCCACTCTCATTCGGACGTCTTTGTGTTGTACCTGTTTATTTGCGCCTTTCAGCCGACACATCCGACTTCTGCGGGTGTTTGTTGGCCGGGTTAACCTTCCCGGGTGTTTCGAGGGACTTTCGACTCTCACTGTTGTCGTGTCGTCCATATTCCAGCTGGTCAAGATAGAACGAGCAAAGGCAAACCGGTAAACCCTCAAGGGAAGGCAGGAGCACATCATGGGAATTCCCTGCCATCCAGGGAGGCTTCCATAATTGCAGAGCCGACACATAACGCTATGGTACTGGGCTCACCCAAGGAATTAAAAATTAAAATTTCGTTCGTCACAGGCCGCTTTCCACGCAAACCAGGAGAGGTCAGTCTGCAGACGACATCCACTCAGCGAGCTTTTGGTTCGGACTTTCCACGAAATTGGGTTGCCAGCCAAGCAGTATTCCTATTCTGGCTTCTGGGTCGCTTTCTCAACTCTTACTGTTGTGGTGTCATCCCTATCCCAGCTGGTCCACCCAGAACAGCCAAAGGCATCCCGGTCGACCCTCAAGGGAAGGCAGGGGCAGACCATGGGCATTCCCATCAAAGGAGACTTACATAATTGTAGAACCGACACATAACGCTCTGGTACTGGGCTCACCTGTGGAATCGTCATGTCCTTCACATGGCTGCTTAGCCTCACTTCCGTATATTGAGCCTTCCGTTCACCACAGACGGCTCCTCCAAAGAATGGGGGGGGGGGGGGGGGGGGCGGGACCTGTATGCAGGTGACATCCACACAGCAAGCGTGGCCTTGGGACGCTTTTTCCGCCTTTAGTAACGCTCACAGGGTAGGCTGTAGATCAGGGGTGGCCAACCTTTTCAGCAGGGGGGCCAAATTTCAGAAATAATATTTCCTGCCGGGCCACGCACCTAATTTTTCTATTTTTTTTATTTTTATTTTTATTATTATTTTTTTTTTTTTTTTACATTGCGAATACAGCGTATACATTCATGTGCATGTGACGTTATATTCTTGGCATGGTGTAGTAATCATTTGCTCCCATGCATACCAAACTATTTAATTGGAACTTTCATATTGCGGGCAACCTCATGCAAGCTTAGTTTCCTACAAACAAGTTCAATAGTATTACTGAATCACAATCACTCCCTTAATCACAAGTGCAAAGGATTTGTTTGTGGCGGGCTGGGCTGAGACCGGGAAAGCGGGCAACAAAGAGGGAGAGAGAGAGAGAGAGAGAGCTGGTGGAGATAAGGGGAAGGCGGAGAAAGGGAGGGCGCGTAAATTGGAATTTGTTTAGTTCGCTACACAGGATGGCAAAATTCCATCACTACAGGGATTTTATCTGGGCTGGCTTCTGGCGAAGGTCAACCCTCGGTCGACAAGACCACTGACTCACAAAGGACACCTTCCCATCGTGTTTAGTTTTTGCCAATAGACTCAGTAACAAAGAAGGAACATGTATTCAGTTATTTGACCGTTTTCCCCCAATGATTGAGCTTGGTGATACCCATTAGGAGTATAGAAATATCTGTGAGAGTGTGTGTTTGAACATGTATGTTATGTACTGTACACCTGATGAGAGTGACGCTTGCTTAATCAGCGAATAGCTGGGAGATTTTCTGTTGAAAAATCTGAGATAGTATGTGTGGGTGTATTGTGTGGTGATTGTGAGTGGCCGAGTTTCGACTAGACCATATTATGTTTCTATACTCCGCTAGTGCCACGAGAAGTTTAGTGTGTTTGTCTTTTGTGGTTTTATGTATTGTATTTAGGAATATTGCTTTGTAAACGTCGGTTATCTTGTTTGTGTGTGTTTCTATTAACTGTTGTAATGCAGTCTTAGTGGCTGTGATTGTTGGGCATCCATAAAACAGATGGTCCTCTGTTTCCTGAATATTGTGTCTACATAATTGGCATGGGACTATTTGCTTGGATGTCTGTGCTGCCCTCTCTGTTGTCGGGGTCATATTATAAATTAGCCTGTATGTTACTTCTTTGGATTTCGATGTGATATATTTGTTGTGTAAGTTAGTGAAGGTGCAGTTATAGTCTTTCATATGATATTTGTATCCTCTTTTGATTCTCAGATGTAGTGGTGGGGCTTGTTGTTTCACTAAATATTTGTATATCTGCTTTGTTGTCTGTTGTATTAAATGTTCATTGCCTTGAATTGCTTGCATACATGTTCTGTAAAAGTGCGGTAGTGTGCCGTAATAGTGCGGTGTTGTTTTGTCTATTTTCTTAAGCCCGTGTAATCTAATTGCAATATAGTATAATGCTAGCGAATGTTGTTCTCAATGATTGATGATGCGCCCTATGTGGTTGATTCTTAATGCTTGTATTTTTGTGTGTAAGGCCTGTAAAGCAACTCCTCCTTTGTTCTTATCTTGTATTAATGTCTTGAGCTTTATACTGTGAATTGTGTTGCTGACGATAAATTGTCTGATGTGTTTGTTTATGTCTGTGATTGTTTGTTTGTTTGGTTTCTTTTCTTTTTTTTTTTTTTTTTTTTTTGGAAGGGGGGGGGGGTCTAACACTGTGGCTAAATATATTATTTTAGGAATGATGAAGGTGTTTACAATTGTGCTTCTTACAAAAATTGTTGATGTCTTGTATTTGAACCCGTGTAGTATTCTATAATTTGTTTTGTCAGTGATATTTTTGTGTGTAGGTCCTGTAAAGCAACCCCTCCTTTGTTCTTATCTTGTATTAATGTCTTGAGCTTTATACTGTGAATTGTGTTGCTGACGATAAATTGTCTGATGTGTTTGTTTATGTCTGTGATTGTTTGTTTGTTTGGTTTCTTTTCATTTCTTTCTTTTTTTTTTTTTTTTTTTTTTTGGAAGGGGGGGGGGGGGGGGGGGGTCTAACACTGTGGCTAAATATATTATTTTAGGAATGATGAGGGTGTTTACAATTGTGCTTCTTACAAAAATTGTTGATGTCTTGTATTTGAACCGATGTAGAATGTCTATAATTTGTTTTGTCAGTGATTGCCATGTTTCTGTGTGTGTTTTTCTGGGGTTGGATGGAAATGTGATCCCATATATTTTCATGTTATCTGTGACTGTTAGATCCGGGGGGGGGGGGGGATCTGATTTATTCCTCCACTTCCCCAGACCCATTATTTTAGACTTCTGTATGTTTATTTTGGCCCCACTTCCTTCACCAAACTGTTTGAATGTGTGAAGTATGTTCGTTATGGAAGTGTTGGTTGTAGGGAAGAAGGCGGTGTCATCTGCGTAAGCAATTAATTTCCGCTCCTCAGACCCTTGTATAAATGTACCTTTAATGTTAGTGTCCTGTCTAATTGCCTCTAAGAGTGGTTCTAGTGTGAGTACATATAGGACTGGTGATAGCGGACACCCTTGTCTGACAGATCTAGTGATTCTGAAACTGGCAGTGAGTGAATGATTCACCAGTACCTTACTTTCAGGATTTTTATACAATATTTCTATCCACTGTCTATAGTATTGTCCTATGTTACAGTGTGCTAGTGTTTTGTGTAAGTATGAGTGTGAAATTCTGCCAAAGGCTTTCTCCTGGTCTAAGGATAAAAGGGAGGATTGACAGTCTTTCTGATGTGTGTATGTAATGAAATCTCTAATGAAATGTTATGTTGGTGTATGTTTCTGTGTTGACCACTGCACTGTTGGTCTGGGTGGATGGGTGATGGCATGAATATTTTTTAATTTGTTTGCAAGTGATTTTGCTAGAATTTTGTAGTCTGTGTTTAATAAAGAGATGGGTCTATAGTTTTTCAGTTGTGTCTTGTCTGTGTGGTCTTTAGGTATGAGTGTTATATATGACATGTTGCAAGTGTTCGGGAGTTCTTGTTTGTAAAAAGCTTCTTGGTAGACTTTTAGAAGGAAATTGTCTAGGATAGGAAAGAAGTGTTGTTAGAATTCTACTGTGAGTCCATCTGGTCCTGGTGTTTGTCTTTTTGCATTTGATTGAGTGCATGTGTTATGTCTGCTAATGTAAGCTCTGTGTCTAGTGTGTCTTTATCTATGTCAGACAGTTTCTTTGTGTATTGTAAGAACCTATTTTTTTTTTTTGTGTTGGCCTGTTCTGCTGTATATAGGTCGGTGTAGTATTGTTGGAATGTTTCTAGTATATGTATTGCCTCTGTTTGTGTGTTTCCTTGAATGTCTGTTATTGCTCCTATTTGTCTGTTACGTTGAACGTTTTGTTCTAATGCAAGGTGTTGTTTACTGGGACTTTCTTCTGATATGTTAGTAAGTTTTGTTCGAAGGAGTGTACCACGGAATGTGTGTTGCTGGTGTTGTTCTATTTGTGATTCTAGTGTGTGTAGGTGTAGTGTATTCCTGTCAGTCTGTTTTGTGAGTTGTATTACTGTCTGTATGATATGTTCTTGTTATGCTAAATGTTGTGTTCTATAACGTATTGTATTCTTTAGTAAATCCCAAATTTGTGTTATGTTGTCGGTGGGTGTACTATTAGTGTATGTTAGAATAAGGTGTGTCATGTGTTGTACATAACCTGTGTTTTGGAGTAGGGTGTTATTGAATTTCCAATATGGTGTTCTTTTTGATGGCCTTGCACTTGTAGTGTCTGTAGTGATATGTGCTAGTACTGCTTTGTGATCTGTGTATTGTAATGTCTCTTGTAGATGTTTTTTGTGTATTATGTGGTGTGTTGAAGGTGTGTATATTCTATCTAGCCTGGCTGATCTATTGTAAGCCCTATTTTTGTGTGTTGTTGCAATGTTATTAGGGTGTCTGTATCCGAAATCGTCTGTTAAATTGTGTGTGTCTGAGGTATTTTTTAGTATATCCAGTTGATGTATTCCATTTCTGTTATTTCTCCTTAATAGTGTCTTGATTCCTGCTCTGCCTCCCCCTACGATATCCAAATCTGAGAGTACAAAATTAAAATCCCCTGCAAGGATAACATTTTGCCCTCTGTATGTTTGTATAAGTAAGGTGTCTAATTCTTGATAAAAATTTGTTTGATGATTGTAATTAGGTGGTGCATGTATGTTCACTATTGTGTATGCATGTATAGTGTTTTCAACCTGTATTATGGAGATTCATCCCTGGCTATCCGTGTGTGTTTTAATTATATCCCACTTGTCTGATGTCTGCAGAATAGCTGTTCCTGACCCAATTTTGTGTGTGCCTAAACTAAAGCATGAATGTTTGAGGCCTAGCTGTGTGGTGATATGTTGTGCGAATGTTTTTGAACATATGTTTGTTTCTTATAGTAGGATAAAGTCTGGTTTGTGTTTGTTTATTAGTGTGATAATGTGTTGTAATTTTGTACGTATTCCACAAATGTTTAAAGTACTAATAATTAAATCACTAGTCATTGTAATTTAAGTAAAAACAATAAATGAGATATAATAACTATATCAATTCACACACAAAGTTGTTATCTATGATGGGTAGTGTGAGAGGATTATCTTGATCCTCGTTCTTATCACTTGTGTTGGTGTCTACAAAGAGAGTGTCTGGTATGCGGTATGTGTCGTCTTCGTCTTGTACGTGTGTCTCCTCTTGTTGTTCTTGTTCAGTTTCCTTTGTCTTGCCTATAGTGGCTTTGACTTTTTCTTTATTTGGCAGTGATAAGTTGTCTGTTTCTGTGTCGTCGCTGTGTTTTGACGGCAGTAGTCTTCTATTAGCCCATGTTCTCTTCTTTGGTTTGCTGACGACTTGAAAACCGTCAGAGTCTTCATTCCTTGGATTGATTTCTTGTGTGTTATTTTCTTGTGTGTTATTTTCTTGTGTGTTCCTGTCTTCTTGTGTGCTGATTTGACTATTGAAAGTTTGTGTCAGTGCAATTCTCTCCCTGCGGAGGAGTTTCTCTTTCGAGTGGTGGGAAATCTTCTTGGCTTTGTACACTGAATGTTGCTGCTGGTGGTGTCATCGGTTGTCGTCGACTTGGGCATTTATTTGCCCAGTGGTTGCTTTGGCCACACGCTGAACAATTGGTCTTCCTCCCCGGCATCGTGATCAACACTGTGAGATTATTGTTCGTAATGCCAGGAGTGTAGATCCGTATATAATGGGGAACTTCTTTTTTTTTTTGGGTTGCAGACTGCTCCCCACTTGCCAGCCCCATTTTTAATCCTAAAGACCTCAGCCTTTTCATCTCCTGTGATGCTGTGCACCAGGTTTTTAACTCCTTGGGGAGCAATCGTGACGGGTAACCAGTTGATGATCAGCCTGTCTTTTTCTCTCTCTCGGTGCTCCAGAGATATGTCTATCCTTAGACTTGGTAGAGAAAACTTTTTGCCGTGTAACTTGTCATACACGGCTTTCTGAGCCTCTGCTGACAGGTGAAAGTACCACCTAGTGGGAACTTCTAACCTATGCAGGTCGACGACTCCCCCAAAAGGTACACCCCCTGGACCAGTTAGGGCACTCATAATAAGTGCAGGTGTTGCTTTAGTAGCAGCCTGGGACCAGTAGTGGAACACGCTATCGTTCCGGACTGGTGAAGTAGCTGGACATCGTAGTCATTTATCGAGACCACGAATTCAGTGATATTTGAATACATCTTGAAATTAGTTGTTTCCGGTAATAATTCCGGGGAAATATCCAGAATATCAAATCCAAAGAATATCACCACAAAATCCGGAAAAAACACACAAGTTTATAGTACGTAAAGCTAGATATTGTTCGAAAAAATGTTCTTCAAAATACCAAACAATTTTCAATGAGCGCCAGCAATAATTGATACGTTGTGATATGGTGCTGCACTTGGAACACACAAACAGATTTAAATTTATACGTTGTGAAGAGAAAAGGAATTTTCGTTCAGATAGAAGTGATGATACTCTTTGCTTCTGTAACTTCTAGTCCAGTGTTTACAAACATCATTGTATCGTGAGCTGTGAGTTTCGTGTGAAATGCTTTTGAATCTGCCCGAGGTGTTTTGGAACATGACTGCATGTTCGGAGCGATGGCAGATGGTTATGTCCCAGAGTTGACCGGTTTTTGCCTTATGCAGAAATCGTGGCTGCTGGGCTTCTGGTTGACTGCCACTACCATCTGTGACAAAACGGCTATCGTCTGTCTAGGGTCGTTTGGTTATTGCACTGTTTGACGTGTCATTAGGGACTTTCCCAGCTATAAATAGACTGAGGAAAGCCGCTAGGTATTTTCCATCTAGAATCATCTCGAATAACCGGTGTTTGAATGAACCGGGGTTGCCGGGTACTGCATTGTATTCTCGTGCAGAGAGAAATCTAGAAATCCTAGGGGAAAGTAATGTTTCCCGTGAAAGTGTTTTTCCCCAAGAAGCACTCACTTCTCATGCGCAGGAATTGGCACGAGGGGAGAAATGCGGCTAGAGTGTTCATTCACTTCTGACATTTTGGAGAGAGAAGACGCTGGCCGGTTTGAGCCATTTTGTTTGCGTCTAATAACCACCATATATCGGCTGACTGTTGGCTTAAGGAGGCTGATGTGCCCTTAAACAGTTCTGAAGCTGGCTGGAGTCTGGTTCATGAATCAAGGAGTTGTCTGTTGAGGAACCAGTCAACTAGATTTGTTGTTGGCCGGAAACCACTTCGTATGCCACAGCGAAGGGTTGACCCATATACTTACCTCGCCTGACTTAACCACACCATATGCCAGGATGACCCATTATGTATGAAGGTGCATCCAGAGATTCCAGTGCCCTGACGGTGCACGTGTGGGACACGATGGTTTGTTGTTGAGTTTATACTTGTGAAGATATAGTATTTCAGAAGGAGCTTTCAGTAATTTGAGCAATCATGCTCTATGACAAGAGACATCTGACCGTATACAAATGCGGTGGTTCTGCCTAAACGCGGAAACATGTTTATTCCTACACTTAGGAGGTTCCTACGACAGCTTTAGTGGAAGGTCATGATCAGACCTACACCAGCGTCCGTATAAGAGACCCAAAGAAAGTGACAAGGTGTCAAGGGACTAGGGAATCTAGTTCAACCTGAATATTGTCTCCAAAAGAAATATGTATCCGATTCTACTATTATATTGAAACAGTGTGCAGACTTTGAACTATGTTACATTAGCTGATGCGCCGAGCAGTGAACTGTGTTATCAGTAAGGGACCATTGAATTGGTCAAAGAATTGAATCGAGACCCAGTGTTACTGTACTATCAGTTAGGGACCATTGAATTGGTCATGAACATAGACAAAACTCAGTGCTACTGTGTTTGAAGTGTGAGACCGTTAAATTGGTCAGTGACAGATTCATCACTCATGAGTAATGTGCTACAGATCGACCATTAGATTGGCCATAGGTTATTGACATTCATTAAGTTTAGATTAGTTGGTCAATCCAGGAGGATTGTAGTCCAGCTAGTGATTACAGATACCTGTGCAGTACTTTATTCGCAGTGACTTAGTACTGTATGAGGAAGATGCAGTTGGTCCAGTTGAGTGAGGTACATCAATAACTCTATTGTTGTTGATCCACGCTTGGAACACGGAGTGGTCATCATAGGTCCAAGTCATCTCACTGGAAGGAGGCCGGGTGAGTGGCGGACCGACTGGACGGGACATCTGCATCCACTCTACTTCTCAACTTAATGATTACTACTAGATCTCTGACTCTGTCTCTACCCTATCTTCTATTTATGTAAATAGATTTTTCTCTCAGGATATTCATTTCAGTTCTATATTCTCAGGGGTAGAATAAAGTTGATATATGTTGACTTGCTCTTTGTATACTTACTGAATGTGGTCTCGGACGATGCCTAAGTGTTCATTGTTCCACAGGAGTAGGTAGTTAGTGGGGGTCTAGAATCTGGAGGGGCTTGTAGACTTATATACCTAATTTGAGATCAACCAAAGGGAAAAATTGTGTATCAGCCTGTCCAACCCCTGGGGCTAGAATACACGGGAGTGGTAGAGACACCTCTGGTGTGGTTCACTCTCACTACCCAAGGCGAACTCGTTACACTCCATACAGAGTGGGGGCCCGTCCGGGATTATTCCTAGCTCGCTGTGTGTTGTAGACCTCTCACATAGGGATAGGGACTTAGTCTATATCCTCTACTTCAGTCTACATAAGATTCTACTACTTCTACCTATCTCATAACTGTCTGACGGACATTTGTGTTGTGGTGATTAGTTAGTACTATTGATTATTGATTCATTGTATTGCTTCACCCACACATACTTGAGTACACATCCCTAAGTCAACATGTCTACCCAAGAGATAGACTTAGACAAAGTTCAGGAAACTGGACTTAAGTCTGGTCTAGAAGGAGATGCTTTGAAATCCTATGTCCAGGAGGTGGAAAGAAATTTTCGCCAAGAGGAAAGAGAGAGGAGGAGAGCAGAAAGAGAACTTGAAGCCAGTAAAGTGGCTCTTGGGGAAAAGAGGATAGCGGCTGATAGTGAAATGAAACGGCTTGAGTTGGAAGCCGAGAGGGAAAGACGTGACCATGAGTATCGAATGAAGCTACTTGAGGCACAAGTGCCTGCTACTGGTGTCACTGATGGAGCTGTGGGAGGAGGTGTACCTCCTAGCTCAGAGTCAACCAGTAGACGTGACTACCAGGCTATGAAATGGCCATTACTACCGTTCGAACCCGAGAAAGAGAGGATAGACCAATACTTAGAGAAGTATGAAGCCATGTCTATTGCAATGGGTCTAGACAAACAGAAATGGTGTTTGAAACTCTCCCAGGGACTCAGAGGCGCCGGTTATGATGTGTACGCACGCTTGCCACCGGGTTTACAGAATGATTACCCGGCACTGAAAGCGGCTCTCTTGAAGAGGTTCGAGATCACCGCGCACTCATACCGACGGAAGTTTAGAACGTCAAAGCGGGAACCTGGTGAACTGTTTTCAGCATACAGTGTGAGATTGAACTCATACCTTCTTAAGTGGATGGCCTTGGCCGGATTTAATGAGGAGTATGAAAGTTTGCGTGAGTTGATGGTTGTAGATCAGATGCGAATGCAAATGTCGAAACCCTTGCGGAACTTCTTAGGTGAGAATGGCGCTGAGAGATTAGATATAGTCACCAAGTTAGCCGAAAGATATGTTGAAGTCTATGGCGAGACTGGGGATACCAGTCCAACAGATCCGAGATCGAAAGATAAGGATCAAGGTAAGTCCAAGAAGGCCAAGAAGACCAGAGGTTCTGAAGAACCAAGTAAACAGGTAAACTCTTTAGAGAAGATCTCTAACGTCAACCAAGGTAAGAATAACCCACCTAGTTCTCCAAAGAGGAAGTGGAGTGAACGATGGTGCAAATTCTGCAAGTCCAGCACTCACAATACGAGTGAGTGTAAGAGTAAGCCCAAGGACTTACACTTTGCTTGTCTTGCAGAGGTACGGGATAGACCCTGCAGGAAAGTGAAGTCGGTTGATGGGAATCGTGAACCAGAGCGACCTCCAGTGGTGGAGAGTGTAGAAGTGAACGGGCAACAGGTGATGTGCCTCTATGACACTGGATTGCAATTTTCATCTGTAATTGCATCCCACCTGACAGGCCCAGAGCAACTCACCGGGGAGATGACGGAGATACAGCCAGCCAGTAGGAGTGCTGTAGCGTTACGTTGCCCGATTGCCAATGTGGAGATTCGGAGCAAGTACGTTACTGGACGCATTCAGGCGGCAGTAGTACCGGATCCTCTCTATCCCTTAATTCTCGGCCGGAAGTACGTGTTTCTGGGTGAACCAGAACACCCTAGCATCCATAAGTCTAGGCAGGTCGGATATACAGAGGAAGAGGGACTAGATAAGGTAAGTCTCGGGAAAACTCACCCGGAGGTGATGAGTACTGCTCGGAGCAAGGATGCGAAAGAGTGTCCTTGTTCGGAATGGTTGTCCAACGATGTGAACCCGTTAACTCAGGGTAAGTTCAACTCTGATAACCAGTCACCGTTAATTCAGACTGGAACAGAGAAAAGGCAGAGGGAACGTAAGTTGGTTCCTGAGAGCTTCAGAGCTAATCTGCTGCGAACGGTACATGTCAGGTCCCCAACCGGACATCTGACTGTAGGGATAACCAGTAAGTGTCTATCCGGGTACTATTGGTGGCCGGGAATGACAGGCGACGTGCGCAGGTATATTAGGTCTTGTCCGGAGTGCCGTAAATGCACACTTGAGAAACGGACGAAGACGAAGATATCCTTAGCGGTTGGAGACCGAGTTCTAGTACTCCTCCCAATCGAGGGGAACAAATTCGAAATCGGGTGGCAGGGCCCATTCCTAGTGGATAAAAGTGGGGCTCCACAAGCACTATGGAGTGGTGATCCTGGGAAAGTCTTCTACTTTCCATTCCAGTCTCCTCATGTGCTATGAGGGGAAGCCCGATTATAAGTCTACCAGCCCAAGGGCGCAGAGATTCGCTGAGAAAACGGTTCGGGGTTCAGGTCAGGTAGCGGAAAGCCTGTCACACCATAGGAAGACCTATATGTATGTGCAGGTACCTTCTTCGGTTCAGCCCGGAGCTCGGGGGAACATGACCGGCCAAAGGAACACCCGCAGTGCTAGCTACACTGAGAACCGTGGTCGGAAGAGGTGGGTTGTGTCGGAACGTACACAGACCCCTGGTTCCTCAACCCGACCGACTGCAGTCCAGCTGGGTCCTCGAAAGGGGAAGCTGGAGTTGCAGAAGTCCAGTAAACTCTGGCAGGAACGATCGTTAAATCAGGTCGAAACGGGAGCTCTGGTCCGCAAGACACTGCGAGATGCCCGATCGCAGTAGCGGAGTAGGCGTTGATTACCCGTGATACTGAGTAACTTGTCTCCCCACCTAATGTGGTAAAAGTATCCTATACAATATTGACGGGTTAGACTTCCTCACCCGCCATCCGATCTCTAAGATAGAAGAAAGAACGACATAGACAGCTTCTGCGTAGAAGTGGAACGACGGGGCCGATCCTCTTAAAGTGGGGGCCTATGTGACAAAACGGCTATCATCTGTCTAGGGTCGTTTGGTTACTGCACTATTTGACGTGTCATTAGGGACTTTCCCAGCTATAAATAGACTGAGGAAAGCCGCTAGGTATTTTCCATCTAGAATCATCTCGAATAACCGGTGTTTGAATGAACCGGGGTTGCCGGGTACTGCATTGTATTCTCGTGCAGAGAGAAATCTAGAAATCCTAGGGGAAAGTAATGTTTCCCGTGAAAGTGTTTTTCCCCAAGAAGCACTCACTTCTCATGCGCAGGAATTGGCACGAGGGGAGAAATGCGGCTAGAGTGTTCATTCACTTCTGACATTTTGGAGAGAGAAGACGCTGGCCGGTTTGAGCCATTTTGTTTGCGTCTAATAACCACCATATATCGGCTGACTGTTGGCTTAAGGAGGCTGATGTGCCCTTAAACAGTTCTGAAGCTGGCTGGAGTCTGGTTCATGAATCAAGGAGTTGCCTGTTGAGGAACCAGTCAACTAGATTTGTTGTTGGCCGGAAACCACTTCGTATGCCACAGCGAAGGGTTGACCCATATACTTACCTCGCCTGACTTAACCACACCATATGCCAGGATGACCCATTATGTATGAAGGTGCATCCAGAGATTCCAGTGCCCTGACGGTGCACGTGTGGGACACGATGGTTTGTTGTTGAGTTTATACTTGTGAAGATATAGTATTTCAGAAGGAGCTTTCAGTAATTTGAGCAATCATGCTCTATGACAAGAGACATCTGACCGTATACAAATGCGGTGGTTCTGTCTAAACGCGGAAACATGTTTATTCCTACACTTAGGAGGTTCCTACGACAGCTTTAGTGGAAGGTCATGATCAGACCTACACCAGCGTCCGTATAAGAGACCCAAAGAAAGTGACAAGGTGTCAAGGGACTAGGGAATCTAGTTCAACCTGAATATTGTCTCCAAAAGAAATATGTATCCGATTCTACTATTATATTGAAACAGTGTGCAGACTTTGAACTATGTTACATTAGCTGATGCGCCGAGCAGTGAACTGTGTTATCAGTAAGGGACCATTGAATTGGTCAAAGAACTGAATCGAGACCCAGTGTTACTGTACTATCAGTTAGGGACCATTGAATTGGTCATGAACATAGACAAAACTCAGTGCTACTGTGTTTGAAGTGTGAGACCGTTAAATTGGTCAGTGACAGATTCATCACTCATGAGTAATGTGCTACAGATCGACCATTAGATTGGCCATAGGTTATTGACATTCATTAAGTTTAGATTAGTTGGTCAATCCAGGAGGATTGTAGTCCAGCTAGTGATTACAGATACCTGTGCAGTACTTTATTCGCAGTGACTTAGTACTGTATGAGGAAGATGCAGTTGGTCCAGTTGAGTGAGGTACATCAATAACTCTATTGTTGTTGATCCACGCTTGGAACACGGAGTGGTCATCATAGGTCCAAGTCATCTCACTGGAAGGAGGCCGGGTGAGTGGCGGACCGACTGGACGGGACATCTGCATCCACTCTACTTCTCAACTTAATGATGACTACTAGATCTCTGACTCTGTCTCTACCCTATCTTCTATTTATGTAAATAGATTTTTCTCTCAGGATATTCATTTCAGTTCTATATTCTCAGGGGTAGAATAAAGTTGATATATGTTGACTTGCTCTTTGTATACTTATTGAATGTGGTCTCGGACGATGCCTAAGTGTTCATTGTTCCACAGGAGTAGGTAGTTAGTGGGGGTCTAGAATCTGGAGGGGCTTGTAGACTTATATACCTAATTTGAGATCAACCACAGGGAAAAATTGTGTATCAGCCTGTCCAACCCCTGGGGCTAGAATACACGGGAGTGGTAGAGACACCTCGGGTGTGGTTCACTCTCACTACCCAAGGCGAACTCGTTACACGATGAACTGTATTTCGTGGACTGTGTAGGTGAACATCTAGGAAACATCCAGATGGGAAAATGACTGCAGATTCCATCAGAAATGAACTGGGTGTTTTGTGGGGGACTATTGTGTTGACATTCTTGCGGCGACATTATGCACAGTGTATCTGTGCGGGCTGTTGTTTGTCGAGAATTCTGTCTGTTCCACTTTTCACATTGGGCAGTGGGGAGCATTTTGTATGATATTCACTGGCACAGGAACGGAGCATAATGGGGACGACCCGTTGCTGTGAAGTTGGAACTGCGACTAACTAACTAACTAATTAACTAACTAACTAACTAACTAACTAACTAACTAACTAACTAACTAACTAACTATCTATTGTATCGTTGCTTTCAATACGTTTTTTTTAAAAACATCTTTTATTGCGTGTTAAAATCGTTGCAAAGTGTATTGTTCATGTTTTTGCAGAGCTTTGGATGTGGACGTGTAGGTGACATATACGCAAAATTACATCTTATACATTTTAACATTTTTACATTGAAATTATTGTAAGGTGACATTACAAAACAACAGCATGATGATAGTGCACAGTTATTATTTCCCCTGCCTCTTCGCTCTCCTGTCGGCCCCAAAACCACCAATACCATCACCATCAATCAGTAATGATGAAACTGGTAGTGTAAATTGTTGAACCAATCGGCGAGGGCGGCAGCAGCATCAACAAACAAACAGTGTCAAGATGGTGAGAATGGGAGGTGTAAACAGTGTCCGGGTTTACAAGGCAGAAAGGTAGTGGTTGCATTTATGATGTTTGTGTTGTTACATACGTTCTGTGTATTTAGTATTTGTGTAGGTGTATTTACGGAGCGTTGCATGTGGGCGTGTATGTGACGTATGCATATTTTATTCATTGGACATATTTACATGTGAAGGGGGGAATTTGTAGGAAAGAAAAAACTTTCAAATTTTGCTTCCCTTGTCTCACCCTCACCTATTGTACCCACCACACCAATGCCCTCATTTGCACCCTCTGGTAATGATGGTAAAGGCAGGATAAATATTGGAACCAACTGGTGAGAGTATCAGCAAAGGCAACAACAACCATGAGCAGGGGGGGGGGGGGCACATGGGAGATGAGGTTATATGTTAATAATGATAACATTAATAATACATAAAACGTAGAAAAAACCAAATACATCAATAATAATAATGACAAAAAATAAACCTACTAAGGGTGACAACAGCAATGATAATAACAGCAATGATAATAATAGTTATGATAAAGAACACATTTTCCAAACATGTGATTCTCTTGCTAAAATGATTATGTTAGGAATGGTGTTAACATAGCATAGCAGGTACATACAATTGCAACCTGCAATGTTCAATAATTGTAGGAGTAAAAGGAGTTGGTTATATTTTTCTCCTTGCTTATGTTTTTTTTTGGGGGGGGGGGGTCCTAATTGTAAGGGTTCATTCATTTTTTCAATACTTTCTTTCAATACTTTTTTTTTTCCTGTTTAAAACTGTTTTATTTACATAAACTTCATTACGACACCATGAAACAGTACCTGTTCAAAACAAAAGGTCAGGATATTTATTTCTTACATCATGAGAAGGGTTCTAATCTCCAGTCAGGTCAGAGATCTTTTCCTACCGAAGATTAAATAAAACTTCTGTGCGGCAAGTTACTGATCCAGCAACCAATTGGGAGTGCAAATTTAAGTCCTCAACACAGAAACCCTTTCAGGTAGGCACATGAAATGCTACAAAATACCTGACAGTTTTTCAAACTTTGTTTTAGGTTACACATAATCCTGCCTTTCCTTTTCAATTCATTCTAAATCTGCTTCACTTCTTCCAATAGTTCGCTTATCAATGTTATTAATTGTCCATCTTCTTCAGCACTTTCTTTGCTTGCTGCTGCCGTCTTGCATCTAAATAACGACGGAAGGATCTCTCATTGGGATCTCGATCTTCATCATCATCATCTCCAGCCCGGCCATATGCAAACTCATCATCACTGTCATCTTCCACACCGGGCATGATGGCAACACCTGTTGTCTGAGAGCTCACCAGGTCTCCTGATTCTTTGACTGGAGGTACATTTCCTTGGGCATGGTCTTTGGCAAACTGTTCTTGGCTTTTCTTTTTCTCAGCCTCAGCCTTCTTCTCCTGCTCCTGCCTGAGTCTCTCATACATAGGTCTGTACTCTTTCTCATACTCAGCTGCTGCCTCATCAATTTTATTCAAAAACTCATCAATTCCCTCACCCGTGGCTGCTGACACATCGACAGACTTAATGTTGACATAGAACTCATCCAGCACCAGACTCATGGAGCGTGTGAGGTTGGACACATAGGATGTCTCATGCTCCAGGGCGTCCTGAAAGGCCTCGAAGTCAGTCATCCATTTCTGGCAAAGCTGTGACTGATGAAGTCTATTTTATTCATGACTATAACAAACGGGAGCTTGGTGTTGTACAGAATGTTGCAGGCGTACAGCATGTTGGACATGAAGGTCACCGGATTGACACTGCGTGGGGTATCCATCACATACACAACCACAGTTGGAAACGTTGATGCCAAAGTCTCTGTGATTATATTGCCGGACGCTGACCAGGTAAAGACTTCAATCTGGCTTGGGGTGTCTATGATGACATGCTTGCATTCCCCTGTCTTAGACTCTATGAAATTCATCACCTGGTCAAAACGCGTGGCAAACAAGCTGAGAGATATTACTATCCCACCATTGGGGCCTAAAGAAAAGTGTTTCATCACTTCTTTGTTGTTGACCGTGTCCCTAATGTCTATGTTTGCTGGGAAGGGGACTTCAAGAACTGCAGGATCCAGATTGATAACATATGGTGCAGATTTCTTTGCGTGTAGATGTGCTGTCAACCTCTGTACAAAACTTGTCTTTCCAGAACCTGCCATTCCTAGAACAATTATACATGTTGGTTTTGAAGCAGTCTCTGATTTTAAGTGGCAAGCTGCATCACCTCCAGCCTTTATTTCTGTTTTACCGCTGTCTGAATCCTGCATTTTTGAATCGTCAGAAACAACAGTACCAATCAATGGAAATATTCTTCAACAAGTGAATCGGTACAATTATCTTGGGAGATGCCTTGAAGAGATTAGAACAAGAATCGCTATGGCGAAAGTAGCCTTTAGCAAGATGAAAACATTCTGACCAATAAAAAGATGTCAATTGAAACAAGAAACAGAGTGTTGAGGGGATACATAGAGCCTGTTCTTTTGTATGGATGTGAAACTTGGACAATGAGCAGTCAAGCTGAAAAGCATCTGATGGCTGCAGAAATGTGGTTTCTAAGGAAAATGCAAAGAATACCATGGACAGACAGAAAAACCAATGACCAAGTACTACAGGAGACAAATGAACATCGTAAACTGATTAGATAAATTAGACGTAGACAGCCAAAATGTTTTGGACATGTTTTATAAAAGTATGAGAAGAAATGGATTGGAGAACTTAGTGACAACTGGCAAGATCAAAGAGAACAGACCATGAGGAAGACCGAAAGGAAAATACCTGGATGGCTTGGCCACATGGCATGGACGAGACAGGAACACTGAGCTGATCCACGACACTGGTGATCGAGTGAAATGGCGAGTCATGACCGCCAACGCTTTCCGGCATGGCACATGACTGATTGATTGAATCTGCTCCTGACTGTTTCCGATTCCGATTCCATTTCAAAAACAAAAATTCCAAATTCGACCCCGTCTAACCTGCTTCATCAGCTGTGGTTATTGTTGAGGTACGTGGTTTTTGTGGGTTTATTATCCCTAATTCTTGTCTTGTGAGTCCTATCTCGGACTGGTTATGTATCGTTTGTGTCTGTGACGTCAGTAGGGGGTCAGTCGGCGGCTATCCTTTGTGCTCGTCTGTGCTTGTGGCTTTCTTTGTTTGTGTAGGCTCCTGGCTCGTCTGGCTGCAGTCTTTATAAGGACTTTTCGTTATCCCGCTCCAGCTGGGGGATCGGTCGGCGGCTGTCCTTTGTGCATGTTTCCACTTGTTTTCTTTGTTGGTGCAGGCTCCTGGCTTGATTGGTTGCAGTCCTTAAAAGGACTTTTTATTTGGTCTTTTTGTCTCCTTTATTGTGTATTTTCTGTAGGAGCTTATCGACGTTTTCATTTTCCTCCTTGTGCCTGTTTTCACTGTTGCGTTTGCGATACTGCTGCCTAAAGTTTTCTTCCTCCGCGGTCAGCCATAGGATGATTTTACCGTCATCTATATAGTACTCGAAGTCGGTCTCACGGTCGCAGTGTAGTACTGGGTATACCATCGGTTTCCCCCGGAGTTTCTTAGGCTTCTTCTTTTCTTTTTCTTCCAAGAGCCTTCTGAATTCCTCGCGCTTGAGTTCCTCCTTGTCGACTGGGTATTCTGTGCCTCCTTCAGAGATCCGACGGTATAGTAGTTCCCTCTTGGGCGTTGTGGTTGGGCTGCTGGCTTCAGCTTGCGGTTCCGGCTCGGTCTCTTGGTTTTCTTCTTACGGTTTCTCTGTGAGTTCTTGTGTGGCTTCTGTTAATTTGTTTTGAAAGAGTTCCATTTCAGCTCTATGCAATTCTCTTTCGGTCTTGATCATTTGTAGGATTTCTTCGTTCTCCTTCTTCATCTCAGCCATGCGCTGAATCTCTTGTTTGATGTCTAGCTGGATTTCTTTCATGTCGGCCAGCAGCTTTTCATTATCGCTGGTCGGAGTCGTCGTCAGCAGTGCCTTGACTTGTTTCTTCAACTCGTCTATCTGCTTTTGAAGTTGATCTCTTTCAGCTTGTGCTATACCCGTGGCTGTCTCACCCCTCTGCATTGCTCCCTTGAATGGTGTCTTTGTGATGATGGCGATCTTTAAGACGTCTCTGTGTCTCTGCAGATACGGACAGCCCAGGTATCTTGCTCCATGTTTGCCCAGACAGTTGGCGGTGCAAAACTCTTTAGAAACAGCCGGTGAGTGCGGCAGCAGAAAACAACAATCACCGTATCAAAAAGGTGGGAAAGGGGGATGTACAGTTTACGGGTTTACAAAGCCATATATATTAATAATGATTACAATGATAATAATGCAAATAAACAACCAAATACAAAAATAATAAAAATGACAAAGAATAAAACTGTTAAGGGTGATAACAATAACAGCAATGATAATAACAGCAATGTTTACATGAAATACATCTATAATAATAATGACGAAGAATAAAACTACTAAGGGTGATAACAGCAATGCTAATAAACGCAATGATAAAAATCGTTATGATAATGATCACATTTTCCAAACATGTGATTCCATTTGCTAAAAGGATTTTCTTAGGGATGGTGTTAAAACATGGCAGGTACATAACAATAACAATAACAATTGCAAACCGCACTGTTCAATAATATAGTAGGTGTAAAAGGAGTTGCTTATCTTTTTTTTTCCTTTCTTATTTTTTTTTTGGTCGGGGGGGGGGGGAGGGGGGGGGGGATGTCTTAAATGTAAGGGTTTATTCATTTTTTTCCTTTCCCTTTTAAAAAAAAAAAAAATAAAAATAAAAATAAAACAAGCATTTGTATCAATATAAATATTTACAATCTCATTGGTTTGGTAAACATCTGTGATTTTGTAATTATTCATTCAACATTCACTCACTTT
Source organism: Cepaea hortensis (assembly GCA_963921405.1). NCBI lineage: Eukaryota > Metazoa > Mollusca > Gastropoda > Stylommatophora > Helicidae > Cepaea > Cepaea hortensis. The sequence continues at coordinate 22,235,210 of OY992895.1, forward strand.
TTCCTGTTTCTTTTTCGCACTCATGTATACTAAATTTGATATCTTAAGGAAGAGTACTTGTGTTTACTCTGGAGATATCTGTGATATTTTGTGTTTATAGCATGGGAAGATACGCATTTGCATGTTTCATTTCTTGAACACATTTACATGTGAAAGGGGGGTAGCATGGTAGATGATGGTTATATATTAATAATGATAACAGTAATATTAATGCAAATAAACACTAAATACATCAATAATAATAATGACAAAAAGCAGACCACTAGGGGTGATACCAGCAATGATAATAATAGTTATGGTAATGATCACATTTTCCAAACATGTAATTCCATTTGCTAAATGATTTACTTTGGGATGGTGTTAGCATAGCATAGCGGTTACAAAACAATTGCAACCTGCAATGTTCAATAATAGTATTTGTAAAAGAAGTTGGTTTTCTTTTTTCTCCTTGCTTATTTTTTAATCTTTTGTCTTAATTGTAAGGGTTAATTCACCTTTTCCCCCTACTCTTTATTTATTTTTTTTATTTTTTTTTTTAAATAAACAAGCATTTGTATCAACACAAATATTTACAGTCTCATTGGTTTGGCAACTATGTGTGGCTTTGTATTCATTCATTCAACATTCACTCACATTTTCCTGTTTCTTTCTCACACTCATGTATACCATAAACTCATAAAGAAGAGTACCTGTGTTTGCTCTGGAGATGTCTGTGGTATTTTGTGGTTACAACATAGGAAATTTATCCATCTGCATATTCCATTCCTTGAACACATTTACATGTGAATGGGGGTTTACAAAGAAAAAGGGGAAATCTTTACATTTTGTTTCCCTTGCCACCTTCTCACCAATTGGTTCCACTCCACCAATGCACTCATCATCACTCACTGGGCAATGATGGTAAAGGCAGGATAATTATTTGAACCAAACCGGTGTGTGTATCAGCAAAGGCAAACAAACATGAGCGAGGGGGTGGGGGGCACATGGGAAATGTTTTGTTTGTTTGGTTATTACTAATGATGGCAATAATAATAATGACAAGTAAGAACCATACTGAGGTTAAATACAGCAAATATAAAAACCAGCCATGGTAATATTTGTTGTGAAAATGATAAACATTTTTACAACATGTGATTCCATTTGCTAGGATGATTTTCTTTGGGATGGTGTTAACATAGCATAGCAGGTACATACAAATGAAAACTGCAGTTTTGAATAATTACTTGGAGTAAAGGAGTGGGTTTTATTTTCCTCCTTGTTTTTTTCCCCCTAAATGTAGGGGTTCATTTATATTTTCCTCTTTGCTCTCTCTTTCTTTTGGTTTTTAATAAAAAAAATTTAACAAGCTTTTGTATTAACACAGGTTTTTACTGTATCATTGGTTTGGTAACCATGTGTGATTTTGTATTCGTTCATTCGACACTCACTCACATGATTCAAAGGGGGTGACAAGGAGAAAGGGAAAACTTTACATTTTTGTTTCCCTCGCTACACTTTCACTAAATTGGTTCCACTCCACCAATGCCCTCATGACCGCCTTAATGATGGTACAGACAGGACAAATGTTTGAACCGACCAGTGGGGGTAGTAGCAAAGGCAACAAAACCATAAGCAAAAGGGGCACAAGGGAGATGAAGTTGTAAAATAATAATGATGATATCAATAATTCTTATAACATTAATGATACAAAGAATAATAAGGTAGGATAATGATAGTAATAATAATGATAATAATAATAATGATGATAATAATACTAATGATTATTGATACTAATAATAATGATAATAATAATAATAATAATAATAATAATAATAATAATAATAATAATAATAATAATAATAATAATAATAATAATAATAATAATAATAATAATAATAATAGATATGTAATTCTATTTACTACAATGATAATCTTAGTAATGGTGGTAGTATAGCATAGCAAGTGCTTTTAAAGCAAACATCCAGTATTTAATAAACAGGCATTTTTGCTTCCACAAATCTTTACATGAGGGATTATTCATTGGTCTTGGTGACCATATGTGATATTTTATAATCATTCACTCATCATTCACTCACAGTTTCTTCTTTTTTTCTTGCACTCATGTATACCAAATTTGTAATACACAAAGAAGAAAACATATGATTTACTCTGGAAACAGTTGTGATATTTTGTGCGTGTACATAAATGATATTAAGTGTGTGTTATATGTGCGGTGTTTGTATCTGGCTGAGTTTCTACATGTCCATATGAGATATCTATAGTAAGAAAGAGCTGTCAGTAGTTTTGTATGTATGTCTTTTGTTGATTTTGGTATAGTGTTGAGAAAAATTGCTTTATATATGTCGGTTTGTTTGCCTGTGTGCGTTTGTATGAGGTGTTTGAGTGTTGCGCGTATGGCTGTGATTGTTGGACATGTATAATAAATGTGTTCCTCTGTCTCTGTTGTGTTATTTCTACATAGCTGACACTGTGATATTTGTTTGAATTTGTATGCTTCTGTCTGTGTTGTCGGTGACATATTGTATAACAGTCTATATGTGATCTCTCTAGCTTTTGGTGTTATGTGTTTGTTGTGTAGGTTTGAAAAGGTGCATGTGAAGTCAGACATGAAGTATTTGTGTCCTCTTTTAATCCTAAGTTTGAGTGATGGCGCTTGCTCTCTAACTAAATGTTTGTATATTTTGTGTGTTGTTTGCTGTATTAACTGTTCATGTCCTTGTATTGCCTTTATGCATGTCTGATAGAAAGTTCGCAGTTTTCCCTGGTAGTGTGCAGTTGCATTGTTAAGAGGTGTGAGGTGTTTTATGTTGTGTGCTATATAATATAAAGCTAATCTATGTTGTTCTGGATGTCTGATGATTTTACCTATGTGACTGATTCTAAGTGACAGTATTTTTGTGTGGATGTCCTGTAGTGCAATCCCCCCTTGTCGTTTGTCTTGTATGAGTGTTTTGTGTTGTATGCTGTGTATTGTATTGGTGAAGATGAAGCGTCTGATTTGTATCTTTATGTCTGTGACGGTCTGTTTGGGAGGGTCTAGTACTGTCGCTAAGTATAATATTTTGGGTATTATGTATGTGTTGACTATTGTGCTTCTACCAAATATTGTGGATGTTTTGTACCTATACCTGTGTAACATGTCTGTGATCTGTTCGGTCAGTGAGTGACATGTCTGTCTGTGTGTTTTTGTGGGATCACATTGAAATGTGATCCCATACAGCTTCATGGTGTCTGTGTGTCTCAGGTCTGGAGGGAAATCAGACTTTTGTTTCCACTTTCCTAGACCCATTATCTGTGATTTCTCTATATTTACTTTAGCTCCACTGCCTTTTCCAAAATGGGTAAAGGTGTGGAGTATGTTCCTTATTGAGATGTTGCTAGTGGGAAAGAAGGCAGTGTCATCTGCATAAGCGACGAGCTTCTGCTCTCCTATCCCATGCAGGAAGGTTCCTTTAATACTAGTGTCCTGTCTTATCTTCTCTAGTAAAGGCTCTAAGGTGAGCACATATAGTAGTGGTGATAAGGGACATCCCTGTCTTACAGATCTCGTGAGCCTGAAGCTAGCTGTCAGTGAATGGTTCACCAACACTTTGCTCTCATGATTTTTGTACAAGATCTGTATCCACTGCCTGTAGTACTCTCCTATGTTACAGTGTTCTAGTGTCCTATGCAGGTAAGTGTGGGAGATTCTGTCGAAAGCCTTCTCTTGATCCAAGGACAAGATGGAGGATGGACAGTCTTTCCCATGTGTGTAGTTGATTATGTCTCTAATGAGGTGGTTGTGGTTGTGTATATTTCTGTCTTTCACACTGCACTGTTGGTCGGGTTGTATGAGTCTTGGCATGAAAGGTTTGAGTTTGTTGGTGAGTGATTTGGCAAGTATCTTATAGTCTGTGGTGAGTAAGGAAATTGGTCTGTAGTTCTTCAGTTGTGTTTCGTCGGTGTTATCTTTGCGTATGAGTGTGATGTAGGACATGTTACAGCTTTCAGGTAACTGTTGTTTGTCAAAGGCTTCCTGATAGACTTTGAGGAGAAGATTGCCTAGGATAGGAAAGAAATGTTGGTAGAATTCTACTGTCAAACCGTCTGGTCCTGGAGTTTTGTTTAGTGTGCTCAATGCCTGTGTTATGTCTGTCAGTGTCAGTTCTGTGTCCAGTGTTTCTCTGTCTGTGTCAGGTAATTTCTTTGTGTACTGTAAGAAGTTGTCTTGTATCTGTGTATCTATTGCCTCTGCTGTGAATAGATGTGTGTAGTGTTGCTGGAAAGCTGTCCCTATGTGTGGTGTTTCTGTCTACATGTTTCCCTGCATGTCTGTTATTTTGCTGATTTGTCTCCTATGCTGTATATTCTGCTCTATTGCAATGTACTGTGTACTGGCTGTCTCTTGTGTAATTGTGTTGAGCTTTGTTCTGAGAAGAGCACCCATATATCTATGTTGTTGGTGTTCTTCTAGCTGTGCTTCAAGTGTGTGTAAATGAAGTGCATCTCTGTCTGTCTGTTTTGTTAGTCGTATGGCTGTCTGTATAATACGCTCCTGTCTAAGTCTGTCTTTGTGGATCATGGTTGCTATACGTTGTGTTCTGCTTCGTATCGTGTTTTTTAGCAAGTCCCAGTATTGTGTGATGTTCTCAGTCGGTATATTGTCTGTGTAAGTGTGTATGAGCTGTGTCATATATTTTACATATCGTGTGTCGTTCAAAAGTGTACAATTAAACTTCCAATGAGGTGAACGCTTGTGTGGCTGCGTGTCTGTGCTGTTCAGGCTAATGTGTACTAGTATACCTTTGTGGTCTGTGAAGTCTAGTGTTTGTCGTAGGTGTTGGGATTTTATGATGTTGTGTGTTGCGGGTGTGTAGAATCTGGATGATCTGTTGTGTGCTTTGTTTGTGTATGTCGTTTCTCTGCTGTCGGGGTGTGTTTGCCTGAATGCGTCTGTGAGGTTGTGTGTATCGATGATGTTTAGCAGTGTGTCTAGTTGATGTATGCTGTCCTTGCCGGACCTCCTCAGCTGTGTTCTTACTTCACCTCCTACCACATCCATTCCTTCAAGAACACAGTTGAAATCACCGGCAAGAACAATATTTTGTCCCCTGTATGTCTGTGTTTATAAATCGTCTAACTGTTCATAAAATAGAGGTTGATAATTGTAGTTTGGTGGTGCATGTATGTTAACAATAGCGTACGTGTGTGCCTAGTTTTTTACCTCAACTGTACAAATCCTACCATGTGGGTCTCTGTGTGACCTAAAAATAGTCTATGTGTCGGAAATTTGTAGTATCGCTGTTCCTGACCCTGTGTTGTTTTCCGCCAAACTGAATGACGAATTTTTTTAATCCGAGCCGTGTTACCAATTCAGTTGCTTCAAAGTCTGTGTGGATATTTGTTTCTTGTAATAAAAGAAAATCTGGCTTGTGTTTGTGTATGAGTCTTACTATTTCTTTCAATACGCTGTGAAGAAAGATTTATAGGCTACGTTGTGAAGAGAAACCAGAGTAACAATGTCAAGGCCTCAGTGGGGGACAGTCGTTAACATCGTGCACGGAGCTTGCAGTGTTGAAACATTGTATATATTGCATTAACAAGTACATTTTATTCAATTTTAGCAGTCAAAGTAATTTTAAACTTTAGGATGTCAAATTACTGTGAATAGATGGTGTCCTTATTTCTTCTTCTTCGTTCATCCGGAGTTTTTTTCGGATGTGATTGCGTTGTGCCTGTTTACAGCAGAGCTGCGTTCTTGCGCCGTTAGGCCGACACATCCGACTTCTGCGGGCATTTGTTGACCGGGTTAACCTTCCCGGGGGTTTCTTAGGACGTTTGACTCTCACTGTTGTGGCGTTATCCCCCATCCCAGCTGGTCCATATAGAACAGCCAAAGATCCTGGTCAGCCCTCAAGGGAAGGCAGGGGCAGACCATGGGCATTCCCCGCCATCCAAGGAGGCTTCCATACTTGCAGAGCCGATACATAGCGCTCTGGTACTGGGCTCACCCAAGGAATCGTCACGTCCTGCACATGGCTGCTTAGCCTCACTTCCGTATATTGGGCCTTCCGTTCACCATAGGCTGTTCTTCCGGAAACCAGAAGTATGCAGTCTGCAGATGACATCCACACAGTGAGCTTTCGATTCGGACTTTCCATGTAATGGATTTGCTAGCCAAGCAATATTCCATTTCGTGCCACTAGGACACTTTTCCACCTTTTATGAAGCCCACACAGTGGGCTTTTGATTCGGACTTTCCACGTAATTGATTTGCTATCCAAGCAATATTCCATTTCGTGCCACTAGGACACTTTTCCACTTTTTATGAAGCCCACACAATGGGCTTTTGATTTGGACTTTCCACGTAATGGATTTGCTATCCAAGCAATATTCCATTTCATGCCTCTGGGTCTTCATGCACCTTTAAATGTCAACCTGTATATAGTTAAAGTAATCTGCGGTCAACTTTAGCTTGTTGATATCTCCATAGAGCTTGTCCTCAAATGAAGCAGGTGTGGGCCAAAATATCTTTCTCTGTTCTGCATACGTTGGGCAATCCTGCAGCAAATGTTTTGCTGTCATTTTTCCAGTTCTACAATTACATTCATCGGTATCTCCTATCTTTAGTTTATTGAACAAGTGGTATTTCAGCCTGTTATGTCCTGTGCGGAGTCTGAAGATTGCTACTTGTTCTCTTCGGTCGAGTTTGTAATATGCATCATCCTTCTGATGGCCTGGATGCTCTGATTCCCATTTGGTTCTATAAGTGCTTTTTATCAACCTCTTTGCCTCATTATAGGTTATGTCTATGTCAGGCTGTGGTAGTCGTCTATATACTGCAATGTGATGGGATCCACTGTATTACAACTTTTTTGGATTTCTGGCATAGACCATGGAGTGCTGCTCTTAGGTCAGTTAGTTCTGTGCTGTTATTGCTCTTCAGTATTGAGACAGCTGACTTTGCATCTGTGAAGATAGCTATTTGCTTCTCTTTATTTTCCTCCATCAGGAGCATTTCTGCTGCAGTTTTCAGAGCCTCTACCTCCGCTTTGAAGTTACTTGAAAATTTTCCAGTTGCCATTGAAATTGTTTTTTTCGCTCCATTTTTTAAATTTAGGAGAATTCCTCCTCCTCCATTCTCTATTGAATTTTTGGCTGATCCATCTGTATATGCATGGGTCCAATTCCTGCTTGGGTAATGTTCTTTTATGTAGTTTAGGGTTATTTCTCTTCTTTCGGTTTCATGCTGAGTGTTCTTTTTCTCAATACCAGGAATGTTTTCTATCATCTCAGGCAGTTGCTGCTGTCTCCAAGCTGGGAACTTGTGTGCATTGTGTATGGGCTTGACTGTTGATATGTTAAGAATAGGATCTGACCTAATCCTTCGTTTTGCAGTTTCTACAAAGTTGCTACGCTTCAGTCTTCCCTTTCCAAAACCATTAAATCTGTTGTACATAGGGTGGTCTGTCAATCTTCTAAATTTTTCTGCTTGTTGCTGGGCTCTGCTATCTCTTCTATCCTGCATTGGTTGTAAACAAGTGATCTTTTCTAATTCATTAATAGGCGTTGTCTTCAGGCTTCCAGTTATGATTCGCATTCCTTGATTTTGGACTCTACTTATTTTGTTAAAGTTTGACTTAGCTGCTGTTGCCCAAGCTGCAATGCCATATTCCAGTACTGGCCTCACCCGTCCAGTATATAACTTCTTGAGAACTTTCTCATCTGCTCCCCATGTTGTACCAGCAAGCTTTTTCATGATTGCCATTCTTTGCCTTGCTCTTGTTCGATTTTTCTCAACCTGTGTCTTCCATGTCAAGCGACGATCAAAGGTGACTCCTAGATAGTTTGGATTTTCTTCATGGCGCAATATTTTTCCATTCAATACCAGCTTAGGTTGCTGAGTTTTAGTTGAGAGGGAGAACACTGTGCATGTTGTTTTCTCCTCACTTATCTTCACTAGCCATGATTTTGACCAGTCCTCTAGCGCTAATAGGGCTTGCTGTATTCTGCTGTTAGCTGTACTAATATATTCTTCAGATGTCCATATGGCTAGGTCGTCTGCAAAGGATGATGTGTGTACTCTGGCTGGAAAATTTTCCGTGATGTCGTTTATATATGCTAGGAATAATGTTGGTGAAAGAACTCCTCCTTGGGGGACACCTTGCTCCAACAGCATCATTTTGCTGGTTTGTCCTTGTACTTTTGTCCTGGCAGTTCTGTTCTCAAGGTAGTGGCTGATCCATTTGTACATTTTCCCGCAAACATGCATTTTTTGCAGTTTTACTTTCAGTCCTTCCTTCCATACTTTATCAAATGCTTTTTCTAAATCTATCCAGACTGCTAGTGTGTGCTTTTTCTCTTGGAAGGCATCCTCTATTTCCTGAGCTATATAGGTTACTAGCTGACACGGCCCGGCTTCGCCCAGACTCTGGTGGGGAGCATCTCATTTAATTCATATAAGTAGTCATATAAGCTCCCGTTCCCGACTGTCTGTCTGTCTGTCTGTCTATCTATCTGTCTGTCTGTCTGTCTGTCTGTCTGACCCGGCCCAGCCCATGGTGGAGAGCATCTCATTTAAATCATATAAGTAGTCATATAAGATCCCGTTCCCGACTATCTGTATGTCTGTCTGTCTTGGGTAAATGGAGGAGGGAGGAGGAAGAGGGAGGTGGAGGAGGGAAGAGGAGGGAGGAGGAGGGAGGAGGAGACAGGAGGAATAGGAGGGAGGAGGAGGGATTAGGAAGAGGAGGGAGGAGTAGGGTGGAGGAGGAGGGGGAGGAGGAGGGAGGAGGAAGAGGGAGAAGGAGGGAGGAGGAGATCGCAGGAGGAGGAGGAGGAGGAGAGGGAGGAGGAGGAGGGAGAGGGAGGAGGAGGGAGGAGGAGGAGAGAGTAGGCGGAGGGAGCAGGAAGAGGGAGGAAGAGGGAGGAGGAGGAGGGAGGAGAAGGAGGAGGGAGGAGAAGGAGGAGGGAGGAGTAGAGAGTGGGAGGAGGGAGGAGGCGGAGGGAGGAAGAGGGAGGAGGAAGAGGGAGAAGGAGGAGGAAGGAGAAGGAGGGAAGAGGATGAGAGGGAGGAGGAGGAAGAGGGAGGAGGAGGAATGTGAAGGGAGGAGGAGGGAGGAGGTAGAGGGAGGAGGAGGAGGAGGGAGGAGGATAGAGGAGGAGGGATGAGGAGGAAGAGGGAGGAGGAGGAATGTGAAGGGAGGAGGAGGGAGGAGGTAGAGAGAAGAGGAGGGAGGAGGAGAATGGAGGAGGAGGGATGAGGAGGAGAGGGAGGAGGAGGGGGAGGAGGAGGAAGGAAGAAGGAGGAGGGAGGAAGACGGATGAGGGGGAGGAGGGAGGGGTAGGAGGGGGAGGAGGAGAAGGGAGGAGAAGGGAGGAGGAGGGAGCAGGAGGAAGGAGGAGGGAGGAGGAGGAGGAAGAGGGAGGAGGAGGGAGGAGGAAGAGAGAGGAGGGAGGAGGAAGAGAGAGGAGGGAGGAGGAGGGGGGAAGAGATAGGCGGAGAGAGGAGGAGGAGGGAGGAGGAGGAGTAGGGATGAATAGGAGGGAGGAGAAGGGAGGAGGAGGGATTAAGAGAAAGAGGGGGGAAAGGGGAGAAGGAGGAGGGAGGAGGAGGAGGAAGAGGGATGTGGAGGGAGGAGGAGGGAGGATGAGGAGGAGGGAGGAGGAGGAGGGAGGATGGTGAAGGAGGAGGAGGAGGAGGGAGGAGGGTGAAGGAGGAGGAGGAGGGGGAGGAGGGAGGGGGAGGAGGAGGGAGAAGGAGGAGGAGGGAGGAGGGAGGAGGAGAACGTAGGTGGGGGAGGATGAGAAGGGAGGAGGGAGAGGGAGGAGGAGGGAGGAGGAGGAAAGAGGAGGAGGGAGAAGGAGGAGGGAGGAAGAGGTAGAAGGAGGAGGGAGAAGGAGGGAGGATGAGACAGGAGGAATAGGAGGGAGGAGGAGGGATTAGGAAGAGGAGGGAGGAGTAGGGTGGAGGAGGAGGGGGAGGAGGAGGGAGGAGGAAGAGGGAGAAGGAGGGAGGAGGAGAGAGGAGGAGGAGGAGGAGGAGGAGAAGGGAGTAGGAGGAGGGAGAGGGAGGAGGAGGGAGGAGGAGGAGAGAGTAGGCGGAGGGAGCAGGAAGAGGGAGGAAGAGGGAGGAGGAAGAGGGAGAAGGAGGGAGGAGAAGGAGGAGGGAGGAGGAAGGAGGAGTAGAGAGTGGGAGGAGGGAGGAGGCGGAGGGAGGAAGAGGGAGGAGGAAGAGGGAGAAGGGAGGAGGAGGGAGGAGGTAGTAGGATGATTGATTGCCATCCCACCAGGTTAATATGTTATCGCGGACCTCAGAGAGAAGTGTATATGTAGAAGACCATTTCCTGGACGTACGTATTTTGGGAGGGGGAGGAGGGAGGAGGGAGGAGGAGAAAGAAGAAAAAAAAACTACGACAGTTGGCATCTCTGGAATGAAAGGAAGGCGTGTAGAAAATTTCATCTCAATCGGATGGGCCGTTCGCGAGCGTATAAAGGACATACATACATACAGAGATACGCACATCCTAATTTATATATAAGATTTGATCTTCAGTAGATCTGTACTTTCTGAATCCTGCTTGGTGAGGTGTTAAGAGTTGGTTTTCTTCCAGATGCCATGTTAGCCTGCCATTGATAATGCGTTCCATTAATTTTCCTACACAGCTAAGAAGACTGATAGGTCGATAGCCATTTGGTTCTTCCAGGTCTTTTCCTTTCTTTGGGACTGGTATTAGTATAGCTTCCTTCCATGCCTGTGGGACTATTCCCCTCTTCCAGCTGTAATTTAGGACTGCTAGTAGTTTCTTTTTTGCCTTAGTGCCTAGTCCTATTAGCATTTCATTTGTGATTCCATCCTTTCCTGGTGATGTCTTCTTTTTTAGGGTATTCATTGCCTGTTCCATTTCTTCCATTGTTAGATTTGCCATCATATATTCTGCTGCTGTCTCTGTATATGTATGATGTATCTGTTTATCTTTGATTGCTTTCTTCTGTTCGGCTGTAATATCAATGTGGTTTGCACTGGCATAGTGTTCCATTAGTGCATTTGCAGCCTTTTTTCCTGTAAGCAAGGCATTTCCTTGTTTAATTGTTATTTGTTTGTTTCTAGGTCCTTCATTGTTCATGGCTTTCACTAGTTTCCATAGTTTGTTTCCATCCCTGTCAAAATTCAGGTTTTCTGTTTTTTTCCTCCAACAATCTCTTGTTGTTTGATTTACTGTTCTTTTATATTTTGCTGAGATGGCTTTGAGAGAGATGTTCGCTTCAGTTGTTTGTTCTCTCTCTGCGGTCTTCCTAGCATCTTCAACTTTGTCCTCCAAAAATTGTAGTTCTTCAGTCCAGTATGGTTTGTAATTTTTCCTTGCTCCTCTTGGAATAGACTCAGTGGCCGCCTGTATTATCGCTCTGTTTAGACTTTCCACCATTTGCTTCATGTTGCCATATCGTGTATTTACGTTTTCACAATATTTGTCTGTTAGTATGGCAAATCTGTCCCAATCTGCTCGTTTGTAATTCCAACGGGGCAAAGGCTTTTGCTCCTGTGGAACATACTCCATATTTATTACAAGCTTGATTGGTCTGTGGTCACTACCTGCTAATTGGTCCAGCACATGGCGATCGATTTTGTGGAGGATGTCTCCTGTGCAGAAAGCTAAGTCTGGAGTAGAAGTGGTAATCCATCTTCTGGAGTAGAAGCTCGGTGTGTCATCCGCTTTGTTGAGTAGATGGAGATTTGAGTCTATTTCCCAGTCCTCCACTTCATCTCCTCTTTTGTCAGTATCTGGGTATCCCCATCTTTCTGAACGGCTATTAAAGTCTCCGACAACAATGCAATTTGTGTCAGTTATTTCCATGTTTGAGAGTGTAAGATCCTTATCTGCCGGGCTATATAGATTGTAGATTCTTATTTTCACGTCCTTTATCATTATATCAACACCTATAATTTCCGTTTGGTTGTCAGAGATCACAGATACTTCGCTGCAAGGTATTGTATTTCGTGTAAGTATTACAACTCCTCCTTTGTGTCCTTCGCGGTCGAAACGTGTGGCCTGATATCCCTCGACTGAAAATGTGCGATTGGCGTTGAGGTGTGTCTCTTGAATGCATGCCACATCTATTCTATCTTTATGAAGACGCTGTGTTAGGGAGGCTTTCTTGTTATAAACTCCTTCTGCATTCCATTGTAGTATGTTGAGTGTCCGGGGTGTTTGGTCAATAGCTCTTAACCTACTCCTCTGTGCCTTGACTCCACAGCACAGGGGAAGGTGACCACCAGTAGTCATGGGTGGACCCCCTCGAGGCAGGGGGCCCGGCACTATCACCGCCTGATGGGACTTCACGGGATTAGCACCATAACGATTAATTTTCATCTGTGGCATCATGAAATGATAAAGTTACGTTGCACTTCTTTGTCAAGCCTGTGGCTCAGTACATCCGATTTCGACAAGCATTTGTTCGGGATGCTTTCCCTAGCCTTTGACTGTCCCCAGTCTACCTACAAGGCAGCAGGTTTGTGCGTCACTTCGTCTGGTCCCTCTCCCTTGACCTGTCCGACATGGGTGACCCTACCAGTAGCTGTGCTACCGTCGGCATAGCTCTTGGGGTCATTGGAACGCTCAAGCCCCTCTACCTCGTCAAGGTGGACGCACGGCAGAGGGGGTGTCCTTATTTTAAACATTTAACAATTAATCTAACTAATTGCTTCTTTAGAAAAACTTTGGCGAGTTATGTCCCTTGCAAACAATAAAATGAATATTATGTTACCGTGAAAAAGAGGTATTTGTCTCCCCTTAAATTTCGCTTACGAAGTGCACAGGCCGCCGAGAGCGCGATAGCGAATGGTTAGCCCGTAGATCAGGGGTGGCCAACCTTTACAGCAGGCGGGCCAAATTTCAGAAATAATATTTCCTGCCGGGCCACGCAACTAATTTTTTTTTGTTAAATTAAAGTAAACAAGCAAGCGTACTACAGCTTCGACCACATGGTCGTTGCCCAGCCCAACATGACTACCGGCGGGCCTCGTGATGGTCACCCCTGCTGTAGATGCTGTCGGCTCAGCATCTCACCTCCATGCAGCAGAGGGTGAATAACGGCCAGGCCCTCAAATCGGAGGGATATTGCCTTAGAGGCGCTCAGCTGTATCCCTCAGCTGAGAGCCGTAGAACAAGTGTCTGGACCAAGCATGTAGCAGGCTCGGCATCTCAATTCCATGCAGAAGAGGGTGAGTAACGACCAGGCCCTCACCTCCGGAGAATATTGATTTAGAGGCGTTCAGCCATATCCCTCAACTGAAACACCTAGAACAAGTGTCTGGACCAAGCAGTTCAATGAGCCATTCGCGGTTTCACCGTGAGGCAGTAGGATCAACCAGATATCTATCGCACAAACGGACTACTCACACACACGAAGGCCAAGAGTAGCAATCGCTCAGCTCGCTCCCTCGGTACCCGGTGATATACACGCAAAACCATTGGACACCAATCGACGAGCTCTCAAACTACACCAGGCAAGACTGACCGAAAAACTATGCCAGCTTACTGATCGAGAGAGAGAGAGAGAGAGAGAGGAGAGAGAGAGAGAGAGAGAGAGAGAGAGAGAGAGAGAGAGAGAGAGAGAGGGGGGGGGGCTTATCGAGACTTTGTCGAACGGTCGTACAAAAATTGCTCTTTCGGCCGCTCAAACCACGAATATGGCTTCACACTGCGGTCACATTCTCCATGCTAACTTGCGTCGGCTGGGAAGTTCCCGATTGGGTGCACTTCACACAGCCATCCGAGACAATGAACGCCAGACGCGGGGCTGATCTTGCAAACCAGACCAACTCCCACGCTGGATGGATTGAGACGGTGGCATGGAGGAATATAATCAGCGGAGTTAATCCAGAACACCAAAGACCGAGATTTTTGGAGAGCCATTAACGCCTACGCCAGCTGGCAGGGCACTTGATAATGATAATAATGTGTGAATTCTGCAGTATGTACCTGGCGAGATGTAGCGAAATATGCCAGGCAATAAATCGTACATCTATGGTTTGTGTCTTCGTTATTCAAATTCTTATAGTCGTTGCTGTGTGACGTTGGCGATCATGTCTGTCTACAGCTTTTTGTCTGGTGTTATTCTTATACTCGTTGCTGTGTAGCGTTGGCGATCATGTCTGTCCACAGTTTCTGTCTTTTATTATTCTTATAGTCGTTGCTGTGTGGTGTTGGCGATCATGTCTGTCCACAGTTTCCGTCTTTTATTATTTTTATAGTAGAAAGTAATGGCAAACTACAGAACGTCAACTTGCCCAGGAATCGCGAACAGCCAAAAAATGCTGGGGTTGACTGCTACGTCTGTAAAGGATATGCAACTAACAAATAGTCGTTGCTGTGTGGCGTTGGCGATCATGTCTGTCTACAGCTTTCTGTCTGGTGTTATTCTTATAGTCGTTGCTGTGTGGTGTTGGCGATCATGTCTGTCCACAGCTTTCTGTCTTTTATTATTCTTATAATCAAAACAATATTTTCCCGCAGTGAATTTGAATAACCAAGACACAAATAATAGATTGTATCATTTATTGCCTGGCAGATTTCTCTGCATCTCGCCAGGTACATACTGCAGAATTCACACAACATAGAGTATTCGCGAACATGTGTATATTTCAGCTTGAAGGGTGTATTTTACTCTATGTTGTGTGAGTTCAAGAAAACAGTAACAATGGTCATATCAAATTTAAAAAAACATAATGACACCAACAGAAATAGAAGGGAACATTCTTAACCAAGTGGATAATTTTAAATACCTAGGGGCATTTATAACATCGGAGATGAAGAGCAGAATAGGGCAAGCAAGAGCCGCATTTCAGAAAATGAAGAGTATCTTATGCAATTATGCAATAAGTCATTATCACTGAATGTAAGGAAGAGAGTGCTGAAATGCTATATAGAACCAGTTTCCCCGGGAAGGTTAACCCGGTCAACAAATGCCCGCAGAAGTCGGATGTGACAGCCTAACGGCGCAAGAACGCAGCTCTGCTGTAAACAGGTACAACGCAATCACGTCCGAAGAAAAAAAAACTCCGGATGAACGCAGAAGAAAAAGAACCAGTTTTGTTGTATGGCAGTGAATCTTGGAATGTAAATGAACAAATTAAGAAGAAATTAGAAGCAACATAGATTTGATTCTTTAGACGAATGTTGCGAATTCCTTGGTAACAATGATTGCCTGGAACAGGCTAATGAAACTAGAACATTATATACAACAAGAAGAAAGAGACAAACAGCTTTCTTCGATCATGTGATGAGAAGAGAGGCATTAGAGGATATTGTGACAACTGAAAAGATCGAGGGGAAGAGAGGCTAGCCAGACCAAGATAAATAATACTGGATGGTTTCTTCTTCTTCTGCTGCGTTCAACCGGAGAGTTTTTTCGGATGTGATTACGCTGTGCCTGTTTTGCGCCGTTAGGCCGACACATCCTACTTCTGTGGGTAATTGTTGCCTGGGTTAACCTTCCCGGGTGTTTTGAAAGGCATTCCACTCTCATTTGGACGTCTTTGTGTTGTACCTGTTTATTTGCGCCTTTCGGCCGACACATCCGACTTCTCTGGGGGTTTGTTGGCCGGGGTAACCTTTCCGGGTGTTTCGAGGGACTTTCGACTCTCACTGTTGTGGTGTCGTCCATATTCCAGCTGGTCAAGATAGAACGAGCAAAGGCAAACCGGTAAACCCTCAAGGGAAGGCAGGAGCACATCATGGGAATTCCCTGCCATCCAGGTAGGCTTCCATAATTGCAGAGCCGACACATAACGCTATGGTACTGGGCTCACCCAAGGAATCGTCAAGTCCTGCGCATGGCTGCTTCACTTCCTAATTTCCGTGTACTGGGCATTTCGTTCGTCACAAGCCGCTCCCCACGCAAACCAGGAGAGGTCAGTCTGCAGACGACATCCACTCAGCGAGCTTTCGGTTCGGACTTTCCACGAAATGGGGTTGCCAGCCAAGCAGTATTCCTATTCTGGCTTCTGGGTCGCTTTCTCAACTCTTACTGTTGTGGTGTCATCCCTATCCCAGCTAGTCCACCCAGAACAGCCAAAGACATCCTGGTCGACCCTCAAGGGAAGGCAGGGGCAGACCATGGGCATTCCCCGCCATCAAAGGAGATTTCCATAATTGTAGAACCGACACATAACGCTCTGGTACTGGGCTCACCTGTGGAATCGTCACGTTCTTCACATGGCTGCTTAGCCTCACTTACGTATATTGAGCCTTCCGTTCACCACAGACTGCTCCTCCAAAGACCGGGGGTGGGGACCTGTATGCAGATGACATCCACACAGCAAGCGTGCCCTTGGGACGCTTTTTCCACCTTTAGTAACGCTCACAGGGTAGGCTGTAGATCAGGGGTGGCCAACCTTTTCAGCAGACAGGCCAAATTTCAGAAATAATATTTCCTGCCGGGCCACGCACCTAATTTTTCGATTTTTAAAAAAAAAATTTTTTACATTGCGAATACAGCGTACACATTCATGTACATGTGACGTTATATTCTTGGCATGGTGTAGTAATCATTTGCTTCCATGCATACCAAACCATTTAATTGGAACTTTCACACTGCAGGCAACCTCATGCAAGCTTAGTTTCATGCAAACAAGTTCAATAGTATTACTGAATCACAATCACTCCCTTAATCACAGGTGCAAATGATTTGTTTGTGGCCGGCTGGGCTGAGACCGGGAAAGCGGGAAACAAAGAGGGAGAGAGAGAGAGAGCTGGGGGAGGGAGGGGGAGAGAAGGGGAAGGCGGAGAAAGGGAGGGCGCGTAGATTGGAATTTGTTTAGTTCGCTACACAGGATGGCAAAATTCCATCACTACAGGGATTTTACCTGAGCTGGCTTCTGGCGAAGTTCAACCCTCGGTCGACAAGACCACTGACTCACAAAGGACACCTTCCCATCGTGTTTAGTTTGGGCCAATAGACTCAGTAACAAAGAAGGAACATGTGTTCAGTTATTTGGCCCTTTTTCCACAATGAAAGGAGCTTAGTGATACCCATTAGGAGTATAGAAATATGTGTGAGAGTGAGTGTTTGAACATATATGTTATGTACTGTAAACCTGATGGGAGTGGCGCTTGCTTAATCAGCGAATAGCTGGGAGATTTTCTGTTGAAAAATCTGAGATAGTATGTGTGGGTGTATTGTGTGGTGATTGTGAGTGGCCGAGTTTCGACTAGACCATATTATGTTTCTATACTCCGCTAGCGCTACGAGAAGTTTAGTGTGTTTGTCTTTTGTGGTTGTATGTATTGTATTTAGGAATATTGCTTTGTAAACGTCGGTTGTTTGTGTGTGTTTCTATTAACTGTTGTAATGCAGTCTTAGTGGCTGTGATTGTTGGGCATCCATAAAACAGATCGTCCTCTGTTTCCTAAATATTGTGTCTACATAATTGGCATGGGGCTATTTGCTTGGATGGCTGTGCTGCCCTCTCTGTTGTCGGGATCATATTATAAATTAGCCTGTATGTTACTTCTTTGGATTTCGATGTGATATGTTTGTTGTGTAAGTTAGTGAAGGTGCAGTTATAGTCTTTCATATAATATTTGTATCCTCTTTTGATTCTCAAATGTAGTGGTGGGGCTTGTTGTTTCACTAAATATTTGTATATCTGTTTGGTTGTCTGTTGTATTAAATGTTCATTGCCTTGAATTGCTTGCATACATGTTCTGTAGAAGTGCGGTAGTGTGCCGTAATAGTGCGGTGTTGTTTTGTCTATTTTCTTAAGCCTATGTAATCTAATTGCAATATAGTATAATGCTAGCGAGTGTTGATCTGGATGATTGATGATGCGCCCTATGTGGTTGATTCTTAATGCTTGTATTTTTGTGTGTAGGGCCTGTAAAGCAACTCCTCCTTTGTTCTTATCTTGTATTAATGTCTTATGCTTTATACTGTGAATTGTGTTGCTGAAGATGAATTGTCTGATGTGTTGTGTTTATGTCTGTGATTGTTTTTTTTTTTTTTTTTTTTTTTTTTGGGGGGGGGGGGGGGTCTAACACTGTGGCTAAATATATTATTTTAGGAATGATAAAGATGTTTACAATTGTGCTTCTTACAAAAATTGTTGATGTCTTGTATTTTAACCCATTTAGTATGTCTATAATTTGTTTTGTCAGTGATTGCCATGTTTCTGTGTGTGTGTTTCTGGGGTTGGATGGAAATGTGATCCCATATATTTTCATGTCATTTGTGACTGTTAGATCCAGGGGGAAATCTGCTTTATTCCTCCACTTCCCCAGACCAATTATTTTTGACTTCTGTATGTTTATTTTGGCCCCACTTCCTTCACCAAACTGTTTGAAGGTGTGAAGTATGTTCGTTATGGAAGTGTTGGTTGTAGGGAAGAAGGCGGTGTCATCTGCGTAAGCAATAATTTCCGCTCCCCAGACCCTTGTATAAATGTACTTTTCATTTTAGTGTCCTGTCTAATTGCTTCTAAGAGTGGTTCTAGTGTGAGTACATATAGGACTGGTGATAGCGAAAACCCTTGTCTGACAGATCTAGTGATTCTGAAACTGGCAGTGAGTGAATGATTCACCAGTACCTTACTTTCAGGAATTTTATACAATATTTCTATCCACTGTCTATAGTATTGTCCTATATTACAGTGTGCTAGTGTTTTGTGTAAGTATGAGTGTGAAATTCTGCCAAAGGCCTTCTCCTGGTCTAAGGATAAAAGGGAGGATTAACAGTCTTTCTGATGTGTGTAATGAAATCTCTAATGAAATGTGTATGTTGGTGTATGTTTTTGTGTTGAACACTGCACTGGTGGTCTGGGTGGATGAGTGATGGCATGAATTTTTTTTTTTATTTTGTTTGCAAGTGATTTTGCTAGAATTTTGTAGTCTGTGTTTAATAAAGAGATGGGTCTATAATTTTTCAGCTGTGTCTTGTCTGTGTTGTCTTTGGGTTTTGAGTGTTATATATGACATGTTGCAAGTGTTCGGGAGTTTTTGTTTGTAAAAAGCTTCTTGGTAGGCGTTTAGAAGGAAATTGCCTAGGATAGGAAAGAAGTGTTGGTAGAATTCTACTGTGTGTCCATCTGGTCCTGGTGTTTTGTCTTTTTGCATTTGATTGAGTGCATGTGTTATGTCTGCTAATGTAAGCTCTGTGTCTAGTGCGTCTTTATCTATGTCAGACAGTTTCTTTGTGTATTGTAAGAACCTATTTTGTTTTTGTGTGTTGGCCTGTTCTGCTGTATATAGGTCGGTGTAGTATTGTTGGAATGTTTCTAGTATATGTATTGCCTCTGTTTGTGTGTTTCCTTGCATGTCTGTTATTGCTCCTATTTGTCTGTTACGTTGAACGTTTTGTTCTAATGCAAGGTGTTGTTTACTGGGACTTTCTTCTGATATGTTAGTAAGTTTAGTTCGAAGGAGTGCACCACGGAATGTGTGTTACTGGTATTGTTCTAATTGTGATTCTAATGTGTGTAGGTGTAGTGCATTCCTGTCAGTCTGTTTTGTGAGTTGTATTGCTGTCTGTATGATATGTTCTTGTTGTTGTCTGTCTTTATGTATGATGGATGCTAAATGTTGTGTTCTATAACGTATTGTATTCTTTAGTAAATCCCAAATTTGTGTTATGTTGTCGGTGGGTGTACTATTAGTGTATGTTAGAATAAGGTGTGTCATGTGTTGTACATAACTTGTGTTTTGGAGTAGGGTGTTATTGAATTTCCAATGTGGTGTTATTTTTGATGGCCTTGTATTTGTAGTGTCTGTAGTGATATGTGCTAGTACTGCTTTGTGATCTGTATATTGAAATTGTAATGTTTCTTGTAGGTGTTTTGTGTGTATTATGTGGTGTGTTGAAGGTGTGTATATTCTATCTAGTCTGGCTGATCTATTGTAAGCCCTATTTTTGTGTGTTGTTGCAATGTTATTAGGGTGTCTGTATCTGAAAGCGTCTGTTAAATTGTGTGTGTCTGAGGTATATTTTTTAGTATATCCAGTTGATGTATTTCATTTCTGTCATTTCTCCTTAATTGTGTCTTGATTCCTGCTCTGCCTCCCCCTACGATATCCAAATCTGAGAGTACAAAATTTAAATCCCCTGCAGGGATAACATTTTGCCCTCTGTATGTTTGTATAAGTAAGGTGTCTAATTCTTGGTTAAAATTTCGTTGATGATTGTAATTAGGTGGTGCATATATGTTCACTATGGTGTATGCATGTATAGTGTTTTCAACCTGTATTATGGAAATTCGTCCCTGGTTATCCGTGTGTGTTTTAATTATATCCCACCTGTCTGATGTCTGCAGAATAGATGTTCCTGACCCAATTTTGTGTGTGCCTAAACTAAAGCATGAATGTTTGAGGCCTAGCTTTGTGGTGATATGTTGTGCGAATGTTTTTGAACATATGTTTGTTTCTTTTAGTAGTATAAAGTCTGGTTTGTGTTTGTTTATTAGTGTGATAATGTGTTGTAATTTTGTACGTATTCCACACATGTTTAAAGTAATAATAATTAAATCACTAGTCATTGTAATTTAAGTAAAAACAATAAATGAGATATAATAACTATATCGATTCACACACAAAGTTATTATCCATGATGGGTACATTTAGGCGAGCAAGTCTTTAGTGGCAAAGGTTTGTGTGAGAGGATCATCTTGATCCTCGTTCTTATCACCTGTGTCGGTGTCTACAAAGAGAGTGTCTGGTATGCTGTATGTGTCGTCTTCGTCCTGTACTTGTGTCTCCTCTTGTTGTTCTTGTTCAGTTTCCTTTGTCTTGCCTATAGTGACTTTGACTTTTTCTTTCTTTGGCAGTGATAAGTCGTCTGTTTCTGTGTCATCGCTGTGTTTTGAATGCAGTAGTCTTCTGTTAGCCCATGTTCTCTTCTTTGGTTTGCTGATGACTTGAAAACCGTCAGAGTCTTCATTCCTGGGATTGATTTCTTGTGTGTTATTTTCTTGTGTGTTATTTTCTTGTGTGTTCCTGTCTTCTTGTGTGTTGATTTGACTATTGAAAGTTTGTGTCAGTGCAATCTCTCCCTGCGGAGGAGAAATCGTCGACTTGGGCATTTATTTGCCCAATGTTTGTTTTGACCACACGCTGGACAATTGGTCTTTCTCCCCGGCATCGTGATCAACACTCTGTGATTATTGTTCGTAATGCCAGGAGTGTAGATCCGTATATAATGGGGGACTTTCTTTTTTGGGTAGCAGAGCGCTCCCCACTTGCCAGCCCCATTTTTTTTATCCTAAACACCTCAGCCTTTTCATCTCCTGTGATGATGTGCACCAGGTTTTTAATTCATTGGGGAGCAACCGTGACGGGTAACCAGTGGATGGTCAGCCTGTCTTTTTCTTTCTCTCGGTGCTCCAGAGATATGTCTACCCCTAGACTTGGTAGAGAAAACTTTTTTGCCGTGTAACTTGTCACACACGGCCTTCTGAGCCTCTGCTGACAGGTGAAAGTACCACCTAGTGGGAACTTCGAACCTATGCAGGTCGACGACTCCTCCAAAAGGTACTCCTCCTGGACCAGTTAGGGCACTCATAATAAGTGCGGGTGTTGCTGTAGCAGCAGCTCCGGTACCAGTAATGGAACACACTATCGTTCCGGACTGGTGAAGTAGCTGGACATCGTAGTCATTCATCGAGATCCCGACTTCAGTGATATTCGAATACATATTGAAATTTTTTGTTCCAGGTAATAATTCCGGGGAAATATCCAGAATATCAAATCCAAAGAATATCACCACAAAATCCGGAAAAAACACACCAGTTTATAGTACGTAAAGCTAGATATTGTTCGAAAAAATGTTCTTCAAAATACCAAACAATTTTCAATGAGCGCCAGCAATAATTGATACGTTGTGATATGGTGCTGCACTTGGAACACACAAAACAGATTTAAATTTATACGATGTGAAGAGAAAAAGAATGTTCGTTCAGATAGAAGTGATGCTACTCTTTGCTTCTGTAACTCCTAGTCCAGTGTTTACAAACATCATTGTATCGTGAGCTGTGAGTTTCGTGTGAAATGGTTTTGAATCTGCCCGAGGTTTTTTGGAACGTGACTGCATGTTCGGAGCGATGGCAGATGGCTATGTCCCAGAGTTGACCGGTTTTTGCCTTATGCAGAAATTCGTGGCTGCTGGGCTTCTGGTTGACTGCCACTACCATCGACGATGAACTGTATTCCGTGGACTGTGTGGGTGAACATCTAGGAAACATCCAGATGGGAAAATGACTGCAGATTCCATCAGAAATGAACTGGGTGTTTTGTGGGGGACTATTGTGTTGACATTCTGGCGGCGGCATTATGCACAGTGCATCTGTGCGGGCTGTTGTTTGTCGAGACTCCTGTCTTTTCCACTTTTCACATTGGGCAGTGGGGAGCATTTTGTATGATATTCACTGGCACAGGAACGGAGCATAATGGGGACGACCCGTTGCTGTGAAGTTGCAACTGCGACTAACTAACTAACTAACTATTGTATCGTTGCTTTCAATACGCTTTTTTAAAAATCTTTTATTGCGTGTTAAAATCGTTGCAAAGTGTATTGTTCATGTTTTTACAGAGCGTTGGATGTGGACGTGTAGGTGACATAAGCGCAAAATTACATCTTATACATTTTAACATTTTTACATTGAAATTGTTGTAAGGTGACATTACAAAACAACAGCATGATGATAGTGCACCGTTATTATGTCCCCTGCCACCTCGCTCTCCTGTCGGCCCCAAAACCACCAATACCATCACCATCAATCAGTAATGATGAAACTGGTAGTATAAATTGTTGAACCAATCGGCGAGGGCGGCAGCAGCATCAACAAACAAACAGTGTCAAGATGGTGGGAATGGGAGGTGTAAACAGTGTCCGGGTTTACAAGGCAGAAAGGTAATGGTTGCATTTATGATGTTTTTGTTGTTACATGCGTATGATGATAATGCGTAATGATAACATTAATAATATATAAAACATAGAAAAAACCAAATACATCAATAATAATAATGACAAAAAATAAACCTACTAAGGGTGACAACAGCAATGATAATAACAGCAATGATAATAATAGTTATGATAAAGATCACATTTTCCAAACATGTGATTCCCTTGCTAAAATAATTATGTTAGGAATGGTGTTAACATAGCATAGCAGGTACATACAATTGCAACCTGCAATGTTCAATAATTGTAGGAGTAAAAGGAGTTGGTTATCTTTTTCTCCTTGCTTATGTTTTTTTTTTTTTTTTGGTCTTAATTGTTAGGGTTCATTCATTGTTTCAATACTTTCTTTCAATACTTTTTTTTTCCTGTTTAAAACTGTTTTATTTACATAAACTTCATTACGACACCATGAAACAGGACCTGTTCAAAACAAAAGGTCAGGATATTTATTTCTTACATCATGAGAAGGGTTCTAATCTCCAGTCAGGTCAGAGATCTTTTCCTACCGAAGATTAAATAAAACTTCTGGGCGGCAACTTACTGATCCAGCAACCAATTGGGCAAGCAACCTTAAGTCCTCAACACAGAAACCCTTCCAGGTAGGCACATGAAATGCTACAAAATACCTGACAGTTTTTCAAACTTTGTTTTAGGTTACACATAATCCTGCCTTTCCTTTTCCATTCATTCTAAATCTGCTTCACTTCTTCCAATAGCTCGCTTATCAATGTTATTAATTGTCCATCTTCTTCAGCACTTTCTTTGCTTGCTGCTGCCGTCTTGCGTCTAAATAACGACGGAAGGATCTCTCATTGGGATCTCGATCTTCATCATCATCATCATCTCCAGCCCGGCCATATGGAAACTCATCATCACTGTCATCTTCCACACCGGGCATGATGGCAACACCTGTTGTCTGAGAGCTCACCAGGTCTCTTGATTCTTTGACTGGAGGTACATTTCCTTGGGCATGGTCTTTGGCAAACTGTTCTTGGCTTTTCTTTTTCTCAGCCTTCTTCTCCTGCTCCTGCCTCAGTCTCTCATACATAGGTCTGTACTCTTTCTCATACTCAGCTGCTGCCTCATCAATTTTATTAAAAAAAACTCATCAACTCCCTCACCCGTGGCTGCTGACACACCGACAGTCTTAATGTTGACATAGAACTCATCCAGCACCAGACTCATGGAGCGTGTGAGGTTGGAAACATAGGATGTCTCATGCTCCAGGGCGTCCTGAAAGGCCTCGAAGTCAGTCATCCATTCCTGGGCAAAGCTGTGACTGATGAAGTCTATTTTATTCATGACGATAACAAACGGGAGCTTGGTCTTGTACAGAATGTTGCAGGCGTACAGCATGTTGGACATGAAGGTCACCGGATTGACACTGCGTGGGGTATCCATCACATACACAACCACAGTTGGAAACGTTGATGCCAAAGTCTCTGTGATTATACTGCCGGACGCTGACCAGGTAAAGACTTCAATCTGGCCTGGGGTGTCTATGATGACATGCTTGCATTCCCCTGTCTTAGACTCTATGAAATTCATCACCTGGTCAAAACGGGTGGCAAACAAGTTGAGAGATGTTACTATCCCACCATTGGGGCCTAAAGAATAGTGTTTCATCACTTCTTTGTAGTTGACCGTGTCCCTAATGTCTATGTTTGCTGGGAAGGGGACTTCAAGAACTGCAGGATCCAGATTGATAACATATGGTGCAGATTTCTTTGCGAGTAGATGTGCTGTCAACCTCTGTACAAAACTTGTCTTTCCAGAACCTGTCATTCCTAGAACAATTATACATGTTGGTTTTGAAGCAGTCTCTGATTTTAAGTGGCAAGCTGCATCACTTCCAGCCTTTATTTCTGTTTTACCGCTGTTTGAATCCTGCATTTTTGAATCGTCAGCACCTACAGTATCAATCTTCTCCTGACTGTGCGCAGCCATCTTTATAAGTCTTTCTTTCAATACTTTTTTTTTTACAGAAAATTATATTTCAAGAATTTATTCCCATCCAATAATAAATGTCAACAACAACAACAACAAATGTAGAAATAGCAGGTGCGTTTATGTAGCTGATAGGAGACTATGCTGATTTTATGAGCATGGTTGAATGAGGATTAGCCGACTGTGCTCATCGCCTACTAACAGAGTAAAACACCGGCCATCTAATCTTCCGTGCATTCAGACATACATCATGTGATGGTTCTATCACATCACAGACCTACATCATGTGATGGTTCTATCATATCACAGACCTACATCATGTGATGGTTCTATCACATCACAGACCTACATCATGTGATGGTTCTAACACATTACTTACCTACATCATGTGATGGTTCTATCACATCACAGACCTATATCATTTGATTGTTCTATCACATCACAGACCTACATCATGTGATGGTTCTATCACATCACAGACCTACATCATGTGATGGTTCTATCACATCACAGACCTACATCATGTGATGGTTCTATCACATCACAGACCTACATCATGTGATGGTTCTATCACATCACAGACCTACATCGTGTGATGGTTCTATCACATCACAGACCTATATCATGTGATGGTTCTATCACATCAGAGATCTACATCATGTTATGGTTCCATCACAGACCTACATCATGTGATGGTTCTATCACATCACAGACCTACATCATGTGATGGTTCTATCACATCAGAGACCTACATCATGTGATGGTTCTATCACATCACAGACCTATATCATGTGATGGTTCTATCACATCAAAGACTAATAGCCGGTGCCTGTTTTCTTTCAATACTTTTTTTTTTTTTAACTTTCATTGAGTGTTAAAATCGTTGCGATCGATGGATGTTTTTTTAAGTTTTGGGCCCGTAGGGCCCTCACTGTCGTCGACAGTGAGGGCCCTACGGGCCCAAAAACTTAAAAACATCCATCGATCGGTCTAGCAGTCCACCGAACACTAAACCGGAAAATGAACGCCGGACCGATGCAAATGAGGCTCGAAGGGATACTTCTTTGTTTGCGGTTGTTTACGGTGAATTAAAATTGAAGTACCCATTTTTGTTTCCCTTGCCATCCTCTCACCAATTTGTTCCACTCCACCAATGCCTTCATCACCACTATCTGGGCAATGATGGTAAAGGCAGGATAAATATTTGAACCAAACTGGTGTGGGTATCAGCAAAGGCAACAACAACCATGAGCGAGGGGAGGGGGGGGGGGCACATGGGAAAAGGGTTTTTGTTTTATTACTAATGATGACAATGATAATAATGACAAGAAGAGACATACTGAGGGTAATAACAGCCAATATAAAAACCAGCAATGGTAATAATAGTTATGAAATGATAACCTTTTTATAAATTGTGATTCCATTTGCTAGGATGATTTTCTTTGGAATGGTGTTAACATAGCATAGCAGGTACATACAAATGCAAAACTGCAGTTTTTAATAATAGTTGGAGTAAAAGGAGTTGGTTTTTTTTCTCATTTCCCCAAGCATTTGTATTTACACAAATTTTTACAGTATCATTTGTTTGGTAACCATATGTGATTTTGTATTCATTCATTCAACACTCACTCACATGATTCAAAGGGGGTGACAAAGAGAAAGGGAAATCTTTACATTTTTGTTTACTTTGCCTCCCTCTCACCAATCGGTTCCACTCCACCAATGCCCTCATGACCACTCTTAATGATGGTGCAGGCAGGATAAATATTTGAACCGACCAGTGGGGGTGATAGCAAAGGCAACAAACCATGAGCAAAAGGGGGCACCAGGGGAGATGAAGTTGTAAAATAATAATGATGATATCACTAATACTTATAACATTAATGATACTAAGGATAATAAGGTAAATACTGAACACAAGGAAAAGGGGAGATCTTTACATTTTTGTTTCCCTCACTACACTCTCACCAATTGGTTCCTCTCCACCAATGCCTTTCATGACCACTAATGATGGTAAAGGCAGGATAAATGTTTGAAACAACCAGTGGGAGTAGTAGCAAAAGCAACACACCATAAGCAAGGGGGTCACAGGGGAGATGAAGTTGTAAATTACTAATGATGATATCAGTAATACTTATAAAATTAATGATACTAAGGATAATAAGGTAAGTATTGACTACAAGGAAAAGGGGAAGTCTGTACATTTTGTTTCCCTCGCCACCCTCCCACCAATTGGTTTCACTCCACCAATGCCCTCATGACCACTCTAATGATGTAACAGGCAGGACAAATGTTTGAAACAATTAGTGGGGGTAGTAGCAAAAGCAACAAACCTTAAGCAAAGGGGGGAACATGGGAGATGAAGTTGTAAATTAATAATGATGATATCATTTATACTTACAAAATTAATGATACTTCTTCTTCTTCTTCTTCGTTCATCCGGAGTTTTTTTTTCGGATGTGATTGCGTTGTGCCTGTTTACAGCAGAGCTGCGTTCTTGCGCCGTTAGGCCGACACATCCGACTTCTGCGGGCATTTGTTGACCGCGTTAACCTTCCCGGGGGTTTCTTAGGACGTTTGACTCTCACTGTTGTGGTGTTATCTCCCATCCTAGCTGGCCCATATAGAACAGCCAAAGACATCCCGGTCAGCCCTCAAGGGAAGGCAGGGGCAGACCATGGGCATTCCCCGCCATCCAAGGAGGCTTCCATACTTGCAGAGCCAACACACAGCGCTCTGGTACTGGGCTCACCCAAGGAATCGTCACGTCCTGCACATGGCTGCTTAGCCTCACTTCCGTATATTGGGCCTTCCGTTCACCATAGGCTGTTCTACCGGAAACCAGAAGAATGCAGTGTGCAGATGACATCCACACAGTGAGCTTTCGATTCGGACTTTCCGCACAATGGATTTGCTATCCGAGCAATATTCCATTTCGTGCCACTAGGACACTTTTTCCACCTTTTTTGAAAGCCCACACAGTGAGCTTTTGATTCGGACTTTCCACGTAATGGATCTCCTATCCAGCAATATTCCATTTCATGCCTCTGGGAGGCTTTTGTAACCGACATACCTGTGGTATGAAGTGTGGCAGTCTGAATACTTCTTCATACACCTTTAAATGTCAACCTGTATGTAGTTAAAGTAAGCTACGGTAAACTTGAGCTTGTTGATATCTCCATAGAGCTTGTCCTCAAATGAAGCAGGTGTGGGCCAAAATATCTTTCTCTGTTCTGCATATATTGGGCAATCCTGTAGCAAATGTTTTGCTGTCATTTTTCCAGTTCGACAATTACATTCATCGGTATCTCCTATCTTTAGTTTATTGAACAAGTGGTATTTCAGCCTGTTATGTCCTGTGCGGAGTCTGAAGATTGCTACTTGTTCTCTTCTGTCGAGTTTGTAATATGCATCATCCTTCTGGTGGCCTGGATGCTCTGATTCCCATTTGGTTCTATAGGTGCTTTTTATCAACCTCTTTGCCTCATTATAGGTTATGTCTATGTCAGGCTGTGGTAGTCGTCCGCCCTCTTTTGCCAGTCTGTCAGCCTCTTCATTTCCAGGTATACTGCAATGTGATGGGATCCACTGTATTACAACTTTTTTGGATTTCTGGCATAGACCATGGAGTGCTGCTCTTAGGTCAGCTATTTCTGTGCTGTTATTGCTCTTCAGTATTGAGACAGCTGACTTTGCATCTGTGAAGATAGCTATTTGCTTCTCTTTATTTTCCTCCATCAAGAGCATTTCTGCTGCAGTTTTCAGAGCCTCTACCTCCGCTTTGAAGTTACTTGAAAACTTTCCAGTTGCCACTGAATGTGTTTTTTTCACTCCATTTTTTAAATTTAGGAGAATTCCTCCTCCCCCATTCTCTACTGAATTTTTGGCTGATCCATCTGTATATGCATGGGTCCAATTGCTGCTTGGGTAATGTTCTTTTATGTAGTTTAGGGTTATTTCTCTTCTTTCTGTTTCATGCTGAGTATTCTTTTTCTCAATACCAGGAATGTTTTCTATCATCTCAGGCAGTAGCTGCTGTCTTCAAGCTGGGAACTTGTGTGCATTGTAAATGGGCTTGACTGTTGATATGTTAAGTATAGGATCTGCCCTAATCCTTCGTTTTGCAGTTTCTACAAAGTTGCTACGCTTCAGTCTTCCCTTTCCAAAACCACTAAACCTTTTATACATAGGGTGGTCTGTCAATCTTCTAAATTTTTCTGCTTGTTGCTGGGCTCTGCTATCTCTTCTATCCTGCATTGGTTGTAAACAAGTGATCTTTTCAAGTTCATTAATAGGCGTTGTCTTCAGGCTTCCAGTTATGATTCGCATTCCTTGATTTTGGACTCTTATTTTGTTAAAGTTTGACTTAGCTGCTGTTGCCCAAGCTGCAATGCCATATTCCAGTACTGGCCTCACCCGTCCAGTATATAACTTCTTGAGAACTTTCTCATCTGCTCCCCACGTTGTACCAGCAAGCTTTTTCATGATTGCCATTCTTTGCCTTGCTCTTGTTCGATTTTTCTCAACCTGTGTTTTCCATGTCAGGCGACGATCAAAGGTGACTCCGAGATAGTTTGGATTTTCTTCATGGCGCAATATTTTTCCATTCAATACCAGCTTAGGTTGTTGAGTTTTATTTGAGAGGGAGAACACTGTGCATGTTGTTTTCTCCTCACTTATCTTCACTAGCCATGATTTTGACCAGTCCTCTAGTGCTAATAAGGCTTGCTGTATTCTGCTGTTAGCTGTACTAATATATTCTTCAGATGTCCATATGGCTAGGTCATCTGCAAAGGATGATGTGTGTACTCTGGCTGGAAAACTTTCTGTGATGTCGTTTATATATGCTAGGAATAATGTTGGTGAAAGAACTCCTCCTTGGGGGACACCTTGCTCCAACAGCATCATTTTGCTGGTTTGTCCTTGTACTTTTGTCCTGGCAGTTCTGTTCTCAAGGTAGTGGCTGATCCATTTATACATTTTCCCACAAACATGCATGTTTTGCAGTTTTACTTTCAGTCCTTCCTTCCATACTTTATCAAATGCTTTTTCTAAATCTATCCAGACTGCTAGTGTGTGCTTTTTCTCTTGAAAGGCATCCTCTATTTCCTGAGCTATATAGGTTATTTGATCTTCAGTGGATCTGTACTTTCTGAATCCTGCTTGGTGTGGTGTTAAGAGTTTGTTTTCTTCCAGATGCCATGTTAGCCTGCCATTGATAATGCGTTCCATTAATTTTCCTACACAGCTAAGTAGACTGATAGGTCGATAGCCATTTGGTTCTTCCAGGTCTTTTCCTTTCTTTAGGATTGGTATTAGTATAGCTTCTTTCCATGCCTGTGGGACTATTCCCTTCTTCCAGCTGTAATTTAGGACTGCTAGTAGTTTCTTTTTTGCCTTAGTGCCTAGTCCTATTAGCATTTCATTTGTGATTCCATCCTTTCCTGGTGATTTCTTCTTTTTTAGGGTATTCATTGCCTGTTCCATTTCTTCCATTGTTAGATTTGCCATCATATATTCTGCTGCTGTCTCTGTATTTGTATGATGTATCTGTTTATCTTTGATTGCTTTCTTCTGCTCGGTTGTAATATCAATGTGGTTTGCATTTGCATAGTGTTCCATTAGTGCATTTGCAGCCTTTTTTCCTGTAAGCAAGGCATTTCCTTGTTTAATTGTTATTTGTTTGTTGCTAGGTCCTTCATTGTTCATGGCTTTCACTAGTTTCCATAGTTTGTTTCCATCCCTGTCAAAATTCAGGTTTTCTGTTTTTTCCCTCCAACAATCTCTTGTTGTTTGATTTACTGTTCTTTTATATTTTGCTGAGATGGCTTTGAGAGAGATGATCGCTTCAATTGTTTGTTCTCTCTCTGCTGTCTTCCTGGCATCTTCAACTTTGTCCTCCAAAGTTTGTAGTTCTTCAGTCCAGTATGGTTTGTAATTTTTTCTCGCTCCTCTTGGAATGGACTCAGTGGCTGCCTGTATTATCGCTCTGTTTAGACTTTCCACCATTTGCTTTATGTTGCCATATCGTGTATTTATGTTTTCACAATATTTGTCTGTTAGTATGGCAAATCTGTCCCAATCTGCTCGTTTGTAATTCCAGCGGGGCAAGGGCTTTTGCTCCTGTGGAACATACTCCATATTCATTACAAGCTTGATTGGTCTGTGGTCACTACCTGCTAATTGGTCCAGCACATGACGATCGATTAATGATACTAAAGATAATAAGGGTAAGATATTGATAGTAATAATAATAATGATAATAATAATAGTAATAATAATAATAATAATAATAATAATAAAAATAATAATAATAATAATAATAATAATAATAATAATAATAATAATAATAATAATAATAATAATAATAATAATAATAATAATAATATAGTAGATATGTGATTCTATTTACTAAAGTGATAATCTTAGTAGTGGTGGTAGTATAGCACAACATGTGCATTTAAAGCAAACATTCCATTAATAGTAATTTGGAATGGGAGGAGTTGATTTTCTTTTCTCCTTTTTTTTTCTTTTCTCCCTTATCTATAAGGGTTGAAACCATCATTTTGAAACAAATAATATAAGCATTTATACTTCCACTATTCTTTACATAAGGGATTTTTCATTGGTCTTTGACCATATGTGATCTTTTTAATCATTCACTCACCATTCACTCACAGTTTCTTCTTTCTTTCTCGCACTCATGTATACCAAATTTGTAATACAATAAGGAAGAATACATATGATTTACTCTGGAAATAGTTGTGATATTTTGTGTGTGTACATAAAGGAGATTAAGTGTGTGTTATATGTGTGGTGTTTGTATCTGGCAAAGTTTCTGCAGGTCCATATAAGTTGTCTGTAGTAAGAAAGTGCTACAAGTAGTTTTGTATGTATGTCCTTAGCTGTCACTGGTATAGTATTGAGAAAAATTGCTTTATATATGTCGGTTTGTTTGCCTGTGTGCGTTTGTATGAGGTGTTTGAGTGTTGCGCGTGTGGCAGTAATTGTTGGACATGTATAATAAATGTGTTCCTTTGTCTCTTGTGTGTTGTTTCTACATAATTGACATTGTTTGGATATGTATGCTTCTACCTGTGTTGTGGGGGTCATACTATATAACAGTCTATATGTGATTTCCTTAGCTTTTGGAGTTATGTGTTTGTTGTGTAGGTTTGAAAAGGTGCATGTGAAGTCAGTCATGAAGTATTTGTGTCCTCTTTTAATCCTAAGTCTTAGTGATGGTGCTTGTTCTCTAACTAAATGTTTATATATCGTGTGTAATGTTTGCTGTATTAACTGTTCATGTCCTTGTATTGCCTGTATGCATGTCTGATAGAATGTTGGCAGTCTTCCCTGGTAGTGTGCAGTTGCATTGTTAAGAGGTGTGAGATGTTTGATGTTGTGGCTTATGTAGTATAGTGCTAGTCTGTTCTGTCCTGGGTGTCTGATGATTTTACCTATGTGACTGATTCTAAGTGACAGTATTTTTGTCTGGATGTCCTGTAGTGCAATCCCCCTTGTTTCTTGTCTTGTATGAGAGTTTTGTGTTGAATGCTGTGTATTGTGTTGGTGAAGACGAAGCGTCTGATTTGTTTGTTTATGTTTGTGACGGTCTGTTTGGGAGGGTCCAGTACTGTCGCTAAATATATTATTTTGGGTAATATGTATGTGTTGACTATTGTGCTTCTACCAAATATTGTGGATTTCTTGTACCTATACCTGTGTAACATGTCTGTGATCTGTTCGGTCAGTGCGTGCCATGTCTGTCTGTGTGTTTCTGTGGGATCACATGGAAATGTGATCCCATACAGCTTCATGGTGTCTATGTGTTTCAGATCTGGAGGGAAATCAGCCTTTTGTTTCCACTTTCCCAGACCCATTATCTGTGATTTCTGTACATTAATTTTGGCTCCACTGCCTTTTCCAAAATGGGTAATGGTGTGGAGTATATTCCTTATTGATGTGTTGCTGGTGGGAAAGAAGGCAATGTCATCTGCATAGGCGATGAGCTTCTGCTCTCCTATCCCATGCATGAAGGTTCCTTTAATACTAGTGTCTTGCCTTATCTTCTCTAATAAAGGTTCTAGGGTCAGCACATACAGGAGTGGTGATAAGGGACATCCCTGTCTTACAGATCTCGTGAGCCTGAAGCTAGCTGTCAGTAAATGGTTCACCAACACTCTGCTCTCAGGATTTTTATACAAGATATGTATCCACTGCCTGTAGTATTCTCCTATGTTACAAAGTTCTAGTGAGCTATGCAGGTATGTGTGGGAAATTCTGTCGAAGGCCTTCTCTTGATCCAAGGATAAGACGGAGGATTGACAGTCTTTCCCATTTGTGTAGTTGATTATGTCTCTAATGAGTTGTGTGTTGTTGTGTATATTTCTGTCTTTGACACTGCACTGTTGGCTGGGTGTATTTGTGGTGGCATGAAAGATTTCAGTATACCTTTAAATACTTTTTTTTAAACGTTTATTGAGTGTTAAAATCGTTGCAGAGTGTATTGTTTGTGTTTTTACAGAGCGTTGCATGTGGGCGTGTAGGTGACATATGCGCAAAAAATACAAATATTTTATACATTTTAACATTTCTACATTGAATTTGTTGTAGGGTAAAACCTTACAGAAACAACAGCATGATGATAGTGCACCGATATTATTTCCCCTGCCGCCTCCCTCTCCTGTCGGCTCCAAACCCTCCAATTTTATCACCACCACTAGGTAATGATGAAACTGGCAGTAAAAAAAGTCTGAACCGATCGGAGATGGCGGCAGCAGCATCAACAAACAAACGGTATCAAGATGGTATGAATGGGAGGTGTAAACAGTATCGGGGTTTACAAGGCAGGAAGGGTAGTGGTTGCATTTATAATGTTTGTGTTGTTACATGCGTTCTGTGTATTTAGTATTTGTGTATGTGTGTTTACAGAGCGTTGCATGTGGGCGTGAATGTGACGTGTGCATATTTTATTCCTTGGGCATATTTACATGTGAAGGGGAACCTTGTTCATCTATATAAAATATATTTAATATTTTTGTCCGCCTGTGAAAGGCCAAGTATCATTAATCACTCTCTCTCTCTCTCTCTCTCTCTCTGTCTCTCTCGTGCGCGCACAAGCAAATACCGTTCAATACTTTTTTTTTTTTTTTTACTGAAAAGATCTGTTGATTTAATGCACTAAATGAATTGGGGATGTGGGGATTTAGAGCACAAATAAAAAATACCCCAGCATGAAATGTACACACCACCATGAATACACACAGCAAACACACGACATAGGAGCTGGATCTCTTTACATCGTCAATTCCATTATAGCATTGACAATATCATTGTTGTTGTTGAGGAGAGCTTTGACAGCCTTGGCTTTAGAGACGTTTGCCTGGGTCATGACCAGCTCAATGTCCTTCTGTTCTACACCGGTGTCATCAACCTCCTCATCTTCCTCCTCGGACTCTTCCTGTATGGGCTGGGACACTGTGCTGACTTGTTCACCTGTGGCACCGGCACTGTCAAATGCTTTAAATTTGTTGGCAGCTGCAACTTGGGTCTGCTGGTTCAGATCTTCAATCTTGGCTTCCCCAAAGACAATGTAGGTATCTGAGGCTGGGATCTTGTAGACATCTGGGCGACTAATTACAAATAAGATATTCTTTGATTTCCTGATGGTGACTCGGGTGACACCGGGCACTTGTTTCAAACCCAGTTTGGACATTGCTTTGCGTGCTTTCTTTTCACTGCGGTTTTGCTTGGCCTTTTTTTTTTTTTAAACTTTTATTAAGTGTTAACAACTTTGCAAGGTGTATTGTTCGTGTTTTTACAGAGCGTTGCATGTGGAAGTGTAGGTGACATATGCGCAAAATTTTACAACATTTATCTTCAACATTTTTACATTTGAAATGAGGGATAACGAAAAACGAGTACAAACAACAACAAGACGATAGTAGGGGCCTATACTATTATTTTTTCCTCTGCCACCCCCTCACCTGTTAGCTCCAACCCCACCAATACCCTCCTCACCATTGGTAATGAGGAAAATGGCAGTAACCTTGTGTGACTTGTTTTCCCGGGAGGAACGTGGAATGAACAAGCACATCTTATTACGTCTTCTTCTTTGGGATTATTGACTGACTTCTGTCTACACTCCTCCCTTCTGTCTTCCCTTCCATATATCTATTCCTTTCTCTCTCTCTCTCTCTCTCTCTCTCTCTCTCTATTATTCCTCCATCACATACTCCGACAACAGTTTCCTTCAACAATAATAAAATATTTATTAATACAAACTATATCTGGTGTATGTATGGACTGTGTAGGTGTAGTAGGTAGTGTATTCTATTGTTGGTGCAAGAATGAACTCGGAATGTCTAGTCTTGGTATCACCTCTCGCCCATTCAATCGGCCAAACCACAGGACATCACATAAAACAGGACAGGTCTCACCCTGGATGTTCCGTAGGCTTGAGTCTGAAGGTAAATCCGTTATTGAACGAAACAAAACTGTTCACCACTGGATCACCGTAAAGTAATAATATTCCAGAAGTCTATGACTTCGCCAGAGTCTGTTTCATGAAATTAATAATCCAACACCGGAAAAACCACATCACCACAGTCCTGCATATTGTCTCTAACGACTAGCAATGTTCTGACTTGTCTATTGTTTCTTCCCTATGAGTCTACAGTATAAACGTATGTAGTTTTATTTGGCTTTGCTTTCTGCAAACTTATCTTCCTTTTTCATTGTTACTTTGGTTATCTGGATATCCTTTGCTTCTTTTTCAAAGTTCATTTAAGGCTATATTTTATTTCGTCTCCCTTTTTGACCCTGTCTATGTTCTTCCTTGGTTTATTGAAGTATTTGATCTCCACTCAAATGAAATGCCTTGAGTTTATCAACCAAGCTTTTTCTGTACACAAGACGTATGTGTCTATCTTCTCTGATATGTCAGTATGAGAATTGGAACCTGTGAGATGTATAGTATCAAGTGATATGCGTCTGCCACTTAATACTACTTACGTAAGTGTCCTTCTCCAGCCGTGATGAAAAGGCTTTCGAAGGATACACCGACATAAGACATATAAATTCACCAAAGTCTAAACTATTCACTAATAGAAAGCAATGGTAAACGCTATGCACACACATCTATTTCCCTATGCTTAAACTATTACGCCAAGGATATAATACCTTATATATTCAATTATCATCCTGGAATTGAAATACACTAGCGAATAAAACACTAATATCCCATATTCTTTCAACCATTAGGGACGTGTATTTCTTTCCCCACTCAGGATGCATAGATAATTCAGCCCAGTTTGGAACACACACTAAATAGAAAACCCAGTTTCTACTATTTATATTGAGTGTCCAATCCTCCGTTATTGTTTTGATGTTCATACCTCAACACTCGTCTCTTGACGTATCCTGCACATCAAAAGGCGGTGAAATCACGTAGTGGCTAGTTGCTCGTTTCGTTCCGTGGTTACGCTGTTTCCCTGGGTTCCCCTTACGCTAATACTTCAAAGCATCCGAACCCGTTGATCGTTTTCTCCGTTCATTTTTCCCCAACGTCCGTACGATCCGATCGTCTGGCAATGACCTCTGCGAACACCTGTATCCTATTTTTATATCTGTCGGTCAATGATCTGTAATTTATCCTTCTCTCAGATTGAACGACTAGATTGTTAACCCTTCTCCTTCATTGCCATTAATGTTACATTTAATTTTATCTGGGAATCACTAAACTATCATCATTCTGTGACACCTTGTTAGAACCAACGGGTGAATGCAGCAGCAGCATCAAAACCAACAGTATAAAAAAGGGGGGAGGGTTGTCAAGGGGTATACTAGTTTACAATGCAGAAAAGGTAGTTGTTGCATTTGTATTGTTCGCGTTGTTACATGCGTACTGTGTGTTCAGTATTTGTGTGCGTGTATTTACGGAGCGTTGCATCTGGGCGTGTAGGTGACATGTGTGTAATATTTCAACAATTAAATCATTTGCATATTTACATCTCAAAGGGGGGTAACGCAAAATTTATTTATTTCCCTGATTGTTTCCCCTGTCACCACCCTCTCCAGCCGGTTCCAAATACCATCGCCAAATTTTCGGTAATGATGGCAGTGGCAGCCAATTGTTAGAACCAACCAGCGAGGGCGGTAGCAGCGTGAAAACAACCAACAGTAAACAAGCGGGGAGGAGGGGAAATGAGGGAGCATAATAGTAATAGTAAACATCCATACAAATTAACAACAATAAAATTGATAGCAATAACCCTTAATAATAGAAAGGTAATGACAAGGGTAACTATCGCCGCAAGGAGGCATGATAATAATAGTGCAATTGCATTTGTATTGTTCGTATTGTTACATGCGTCCTGTGTGTTCAATATTTGTGTGCGTGTATTTACAGAGCGTTGCATGTGGGCGTGTAGGTGACATATGTGTGATATTACAACAATAATTCATTTGGCATAATTACATATGAAAGTGGGGTAACCCAAAATGTATGTTATTTTACCATGTTTGTTTCCCCTGTCTCCACCCTCACCAGCAGCCGGCTCCAAAACCGCCGATACCATAACCACCTCTTCGGTAATATTGATAAGGGCAGTAAACATTTTGGAACCAACCAGTGAGGGCGGCATCAGCATCAACAGCAACAGTAATAAGCGTGGAGAAGGCGGAGATGAGGGAGGATACTAATAATAATAGTGATCTTGAATTAAATTTAATAGCAATCAAACCATAATAATCATATAGTAATACAGAATTACCTACCAATCTCAATAAGAGAGCCTCGTAATAGCAGTACAAATGCATTTATATTGTTAGTGTTGTTACATGCATCCTGTGTGTTCAATATTGTGTGCGTGTATTTACAGAGCGTTGCATGTGGGCGTATATGTGACATATGCATATTTTATTCATTGAACATGTGAAAGGGGGGCAACGAAGAGAAAGAAAAAAAAATGTGACCCCATACAGTTTCATGGTGTCTGTGTGTCTTAGATCTGGAGGGAAATCAGACTTTTGTTTCCACTTTCCCAGACCCATTATCTGTGATTTTTGTACATTTACTTTGGCTGCACTGCCTTTTCCAAAATGGGTAAAGGTGTGGAGTATGTTCCTTATTGATGTGTTGCTGGTGGGAAAGAAAACAGTGTCATCTGCATAAGCGATGAGCTTCTGCTCTCCTATCCCATGCAGGAAGGTGCCTTTAATAGTGGCTCTAGGGTCAGCACATACAGGAGTGGTGATAAGGGGCATCCCTGTCTTACAGATCTTGTGAGCCTGAAGCTTGCTGTCAGTGAATGGTTCACCAACACTTTACTCTCAGGATTTTTATACAAGATCTGTATCCACTGCCGGTAGTACTGCCCTATGTTACAGTGTTCTAGTGTCCTATGCAGGTAAGTGTGGGAAATTCTGTCGAAGGCCTTCTCTTGATCCAAGGACAAGACGGAGGATGGACGGAGCAATGATTCCATTTGCTAGAATGATTTTCCTAGGAATGATGTTAGCATAGCATAGCAGGTACATATAAATTGCAGCAAGAAATGTTCTAGAAGTAAAAGGAGCTGGTTATCTTTTACTCCTTGCTTATTTCTTTGTCTTATTTGTAAGGGTTTCTTCATTTTTTACCTTCCTTTCGTTTTTTTTTTTTTTTTTTTTTTTTTTTTTTTTTTGGGGGGGGGGGGGGGGGAAATTAAAACAAGCCTCTGTATTTGCACACATTTTTTCAATCTCATTGGTTTGGTAAACATATGTGGTTTTGTATTCATTCATTCATTAGTTTGGACATTGCTTTGCGTGCTTTCTTTTCACTGCGGCTTTGCTTGGCCTTGGACACTAGCTCTTCTGACAGTCCAGCGGCTGCTGCAACCTGGCTCTGCAGCTGTGCGGCTGCTGCGTCATGTTCCTCTAGCTCGGGGGGGGGGGGGGGTGTTCATCGTCATCATCTGAATCAATACCTTCCATAC
Organism: Cepaea hortensis; assembly: GCA_963921405.1. Taxonomy (NCBI): domain Eukaryota; kingdom Metazoa; phylum Mollusca; class Gastropoda; order Stylommatophora; family Helicidae; genus Cepaea; species Cepaea hortensis. The sequence continues at coordinate 22,274,065 of OY992895.1, forward strand.
GGAAGTTATCAGACCGGTTATGGCGGACAGGGAAGTATGAATTGTGTAAACTCCTTTAAATAAAAGTAATTCCTGCCGCCCGCCGCCAATTGCCTCTGTGGTTATTCCATCTGGACCTGCTGATTTGTTTTTAGGACTTTTCTGTATAACTGCTTTGACTTCTGTAGAATTTCAGAAAAAAAAAAAGAGAAATGGGAAGTTCAACCCTTAGAACCTTGGGGATGGGATATGACATAGTCCAATACTGCGTCCAGAAACTACTTGACGTACTATCAGGCGTGAGAGTACGCTTTGTGTTCTTTTTGGACATACAATTTGATGGAGACAGGGCAGCATTCGACCGTGATCGCCCTACCAGGCACCGAAGACTGGCATTGAGTCAGAATTTGCAACACCAAATGAGCTCCAGTGACACAGATTCTGAGGTTGATTTCCAGCTACCCAATGAACGACCATAATCTCCAACACTTGGGCCTCAGAAAGATTTATACGTTGTGAAGAGAAACCAGAGTAACAATGTCAGGCCTCAATGGGGGACAGTCGTTAACATCGTGCACGGAGCTTGCAGTGGTGAAACATTGTATATATTGCATTAACAAGTATATTTTATTCATTTTTAGCAGTCAAAGTATTTGAAACTTTAGGATGTCAAATTATTGTGAAAAGATGGTGTCCTTATTTTAAACATTTAACAATTAATCTAACTAATTGCTTCTTTAGAAAAACGTTGGCGAGTTATGTCCCTTGCAAACAATAAAATGAATATTATGTTACCGTGAAAAAAAAGGTATTTGTTTCCCCTTAAATTTCGCTTACCAAGTGCACAGGCTGCCGAGAGCGCGATAGTGAATGGTTAGCCCGTAGATCAGGGGTGGCCAACCTTTACAGCAGGCGGGCCAAATTTCAGAAATAATATTTCCTGCCGGGCCACGCAACTAATTTTTTTTTGTTAAATTAAAGTAAACAAGCAAGCGTACTACAGCTTCAACCACATGGTCGTTTCCCACTCCGCGGGCCCCAACATGACTACCGGCGGGCCTCGTGTTGGTCACCCCTGCTGTAGATGCTGCCGGCTTAGCATCTCACCTCCATGCAGCAGAGGGTGAATAACGGCCAGGCCCTCAAATCCGTGGGATATTGCCTTAGAGGCGTTCAGCTTTATCCCTCAGCTGAGAGCCACAGAACAAGTGTCTGGACCAAGCATGTAGCAGGCTCGGCATCTCAGTTCCATGCAGAAGAGGGTGAGTAACGGCCAGGCCCTCACCTCCGGAGAATATTGACTTAGAGACGTTCAGCCATATCCCTCAACTGAAACACGTAGAACAAGTGTCTGGACCAAGCAGTTCAATGAGCCATTCGCGGTTTCACCGTGAGACAGTGTGAACTTAGACATGCATGGCTTAATCTTTGAGACAAGCATGTGACTACTGGCAGGATCAACCAGATATCTATCGCACAAACGGACTATTCACACACACTAAGGCCAAGAGTAGCAATCGCTCAGCTCGCTCCCTCGGTACCCGGTGATACACGCAAAACCACTGGACGCCAATCGACGAGCTCTCAAGCTGCACCAGACAAGACTGACCGAAAAACTATGCCAGCTTATGATCGAGAGAGAGAGAGAGAGAGAGATAGAGAGAGTGAGAGAGAGAGAGAGAGAGAGAGAGAGAGAGAGAGGGGGGGGGGCTTATCGAGACTTTGTCGAACGGTCGTACAAAAATTGCTCTTTCGGCCGCTCAAACCACGAATCTGTCTTCGCACTGCTGTCACATTCTCCATGCTAACTTGCGTCGGCTGGGAAGTTCCCGATTGGGTGCACTTCACACAGCCATCCGAGACAATGAATGCCAGACGCGGGGCTGATCTTGCGAACCAGACCAACCCCCACGCTGGATGGATTGAGACGGTGGCATGGAGGAATATAATCAGCAGAGTTGATCCAGAACACCAAAGACCGAGATTTTTGGAGAGCCATTAACGCCTACGCCAGCTGGCAGGGCACTTGATAATGATAATAATGTGTGAATTCTGCAGTAAGTACCTGGCGAGATGTAGCGAAATATGCCAGGCAATAAATCGTAAATCTATGGTTTGTGTCTTCGTTATTCAAATTCTTATAGTCGTTGCTATGTGGCGTTGGCGATCATGTCTGTCCACAGTTTCTGTCTTTTATTATTTTTATAGTAGAAAGTAATGGCAAACTGCTGAACGTCAACTTGCCCAGGAATCGCGAACAGCCAAAAAATGCTGAGGTTGACTGCTACGTCTGTAAAGGATATGCAACTAACAAATAGTCGTTGCTGTGTGGTGTTGGCGATCATGTCTGTCCACAGCTTTATGTCTTTTATTATTTTTATAGTCGTTGCTGTGTGGTGTTGGCGATCATGTCTGTCCACAGCTTTCTGTGTCGGACAGGTCAAGGGAGAGGGACCAGACCAAGCGACACACAAACCTGCTGCCTTGTAGGTAGACTGGGGACAGTCAAAGGCTAGGGAAAGCACCCCGAACAAATGCTTGCCGAAATCGGATGCACTGTGCCTTGTTGTGCCTACACCGGCAACAGTCGAGTTATCAACTCGTAATAATGCAAAACAGCAACGAAGGACGAGGAATTCAACTTGCGTCCTTACCTTGAATACAATGACAATCAACGGCGAAAGTCAAGATATCAAAGCGCTACCAGAAGTTTATTCCGTAGCAGACATGCGAACATAAAACTCACGCAGACCTGTAGGTTGACCCCTTTAGACGGGATCGGCACCTACTTTACTAATCCACCGATGAGTGTCCAGTCTACTGTGCTCTGCTTGAAGCCCTGATCCACTGATTCCATTTAAGCTGTAATTCCACTCTAGGTTTTTCCGCCCGGTTACTTCACTGCGGTGTCATCGTCATCGGATCCCTCTCCTGACTCAGAGCTGCCTCACGCTCATATCATCGCGTCCAGAGGTCACCTCACACAAATCCTTCGAAAAACACGTCCTTGTTCGAAAGCACAATCACAGCGTCTCCCGTTGCTGTCCAATTACGTTGTCCACATTCTCCTTGGATTCCTTTGTTGACTTCCACTTTCGTGTCCGAGTGGGGAATTCCCATTTTCCAATTTATACTTTTCGTGGTGGGCCGTGCCGCCGTATGGCATAATTCCCCCTCCCAGATAAAAAAAAAATGTGTAACATTTTTTTCTCTTTCAAATATATGTATGTAAATATATTTTATAATTACCACTAACTACAACTATAATAACAACAGACTAATACTTGGTTTTCCCATTTACCCACCCTCAAAAAAAAAAAAGTTATACGACGGGCACAACCACCTGTCCAAACCCCACGTTGGACGTCGTGTGGCTGATCATGGGCAATCAGACCAACTAATAAACATATTAGTCCCCACCTTGTCATAATAGACAAGTGTGTCCTAGCTCTAGGTACTACCATGAGTTTCGGACGAGAGTAATAATGGGGTTTCCAAGTAGATCATCCTCATTGTTGATTATCGCTGCTGTTTTTCTTGTATACTCCATATATTTTCCTTCTTACAATTTTTCCATCTGTGGGTAGGGTGACATATGTGCTCCACGAGAACCTTCAGAGATATTTTCCTTTTGTTGATATGTTTAGAGCGATGACTGATTTTTATGGATCTTAATGTGATAATGACATGCAATACGCTTAATTCAACTATAGATTCGTTCTAATGACTTAACCTTATAATCAAATACTTTCTGAACTATGATCAATTAACCATAAAATACTATAACATTTTAATTAATTGATACTTAATTAACTATCATTTGTTATTTAACCACAGAATCGTAACATTTAAATTAAAACATCTTCACTTTTCAATTTTCACTGTCACAGTTACAAATACAATACTTGTGCGCTCGACTCCATGTCGGAATAGTTACTGTTTGAACAACTGATCGATCACACATTGAGTAGATAACTCCTATGGCGTAGTTATTCCTTCATACACTCTGTCAATATGGAAAAATTTGCTACCATGTGTATCCATATCTAAGTAAATCACATCTTTGTAATTATATTATATTATATATTTTGTCAATTAATGTAACATTGTTATTCAATAAGGTGAGTTTTGAATTTATGTTTATTAAATTTTCTAACACTCATAAAGGAACAGAACATTAAATATAATTTTTTTTTTAAATCTACAACATAGATCTGTTCCTCTGTTAATTATAATCGACTGAGAATATAATATGATTGACTGATTAAAATCTTGCAGACATAGAGTTGTGAAGAATCATACCTATTAAAGATTCAAGACATCTAAAAAAATTAAATCAGGAATATAATATTCAACAAGAATAAATATTGAAATCAAATAATATTCATATAAATTTAGTAATGTTCTCTATTATAGACATAATTATCAAAGAATAGAGAATCGAACTATTTCTAAGATGAATTATAGAATTATTAGATAGTGTGAACAATTCTGACAAGTGATACCTTGCATAAATAAGTAATAAGACCTAAGACTCTAATGTGTTTGTAGTGTATGTGAACCTAACCTTTCATCCCATTTTATTTTTCTATATTCTTTTACCTTTTATTCTTTCTTTCATTCAATTTTTTTTCCTTTCTTTCTTTGTTTCAAACCTGTAAAATCTCTCTTCTGCACTCATGCCAATATTTGTAACTTTATTGATTGAAACAATGTTTTTTTTTTTCACTTTTGTGTATGATATGTAATACATCCGTTGTAACGATGTATGTTTGGTAAATTTGTACCAGAGGTAAGACAAGTAACCATAACTACAGCAAGCAAAAAGAAGTGTAGTTTGTCGTCTGTAGTGTTCCTTGCATTTACTTATGAGCGTGAGGCAGCTCTGAGTCAGGAGAGGGATCTGATGACGATAACACCGCAGTGAAGTAACCGGGCGGAAAAACCTAGAGTGGAATTACAGCTTAAATGGAATCAGTGGATCAGGGCTTCAAGCAGAGCGCAGTAGACTGGACACTCATCGGTGGATTAGTAAAGTAGGTGCCGATCCCGTCTATAGGGGTCAACCTACAGGTCTGCGTGAGTTTTATGTTCGCATGTCTGCTACGGAATAAACTTCTGGTAGCGCTTTGATATCTTGACTTTTGCCGTTGATTGTCATTGTATTCAAGGTAAGGACGCAAGTTTAATTCCTCGTCCTTCGTTGCTGGTTTGCATTATTACGAGTTTATGCCTCGATGTGCAAACGAGCAGAATGGGACAGATTTGCCATACTAACAGACAAATATTGTGAAAACATAAATACACGATATGGCAACATGAAGCAAATGGTGGAAAGTTTAAACCGAGCAATAATCAGGCGGCCTCTAAGTCTATTCCAAGAGGAGCGAGGAAAAATTACAAACCATACTGGACTGAAGAACTACAAATTTTGGAGGACAAAGTTGAAGATGTCAGGAATACAGCAGAGAGAGAACGAACAACTGAAGCGAACATCTCTCTCAAAGCCATCTCAGCAAAATATAAAAGAACAGTAAATCAAACAACAAGAGATTGTTGGAGGGAAAAAACAGAAAACCTGAATTTTGACAGGGATGGAAACAAACTATGGAAACTAGTGAAAGCCATGAACAATGAAGGACCTAGAAACAAATAACAATTAAACAAGGAAATACCTTGCTTACAGGAAAAAAGGCTGCAAATGCACTAATGGAACACTATGCCAGTGCAAACCACATTGATATTACAGCCGAACAGAAGAAAGCAATCAAAGATAAACAGATACATCATAGATATACAGAGACAGCAGCAGAATATATGATGGCAAATCTAACAATGGAAGAAATGGAACAGGCAATGAAAACCCTAAAAAAGAAGAAATCACCAGGAAAGGATGGAATCACAAATGAAATGCTAATAGGACTAGGCACTAAGGCAAAAAAGAAACTACTAGCAGTCCTAAATTACAGCTGGAAGAGAGGAATAGTCCCACAGGCATGGAAGGAAGCTATACTAATACCAGTCCCAAAGAAAGGAAAAAACCTGGAAGAACCAAATGGCTATCGACCTATCAGTCTACTTAGCTGTGTAGGAAAATTAATGGAACGCATTATCAATGGCAGGCTAACATGGCATCTGGAAGAAAACCAATTCTTATCACCACACCAAGCAGGATTCAGAAAGTACAGATCCACTGAAGATCAAATAACCTATATAACTCAGGAAATAGAGGATGCCTTCCAAGAGAAAAAGCACACACTCGCGGCCTGGATAGATTTAGAAAAAGCATTTGATAAAGTATGGAAGGAAGGACTGAAAGTAAAACTGCAAAACATGCATGTTTGTGGGAAAATGTATAAATGGATCAGCCACTACCTTGAGAACAGAACTGCTAGGACAAAAATACAAGGACAAACCAGCAAAATCATGCTGTTGGAGCAAGGTGTCCCCCAAGGAGGAGTTCTTTCAACAACATTATTCCTAGCATATATAAATGGCATCACGGAAAACTTTCCAGCGAGAGTACACACATCCTCTTTTGCAGATGACCTAGCCATATTGACATCTGAAGAATATATTAGTACAGCTAACAGCAGAATACAGCAAACCTTATTAGCGCTAGAGGACTGGTCAAAATCATGGCTAATGAAGATAAGTGAGGAGAAAACAACATGCACTGTGTTCTCCCTCTCAAATAAAACTCAGCAACCTAAGCTGGTATTGAATGGTAAAATATTGCGCCATGAAGAAAATCCAAACTATCTAGGAGTCACCTTTGATCGTCGCCTGACATGGAAGACACAGGTTGAAAAAAAAATCGAACAAGAGCAAGGCAAAGAATAGCAATCATGAAAAAGCTTGCTGGTACAACATGGGGAGCAGATGAGAAAGTTCTCAAGAAGTTATATACTGGATGGGTGAGGCCAGTACTGGAATATGGCATTGCAGCTTGGGCAACAGCAGCTAAGTCAAACTTTAACAAAATAAGTAGAGTCCAAAATCAAGGAATGCGAATCATAACTGGAAGCCTGAAGACAACGCCTATTAATGAACTAGAAAAGATCACTTGTTTACAACCAATGCAGGATAGAAGAGATAGCAGAGCCTAGCAACAAGCAGAAAAAATTTAGAAGATTGACAGACCACCCTATGTACAAAAGATTTAATGGTTTTGGAAAGGGAAGACTGAAGCGTAGCAACTTTGTAGAAACTGCAAAACGAAGGATTAGGGCAGATCCTATACTTAACATATAAAAAGTCAAACCCATTTACAATGGAGACAAGTTCCCAGCTTGGAGACAGCAGCAATTGCCTGAGATGATAGAAAACATTCCTGGTATTGCGAAAAAGAACACAGAATGAAACCGAAAGAAGAAAAATAACCCTAAACTACATAAAAGGACATTACCCAAGCAGCAATGGACCCATGCATATACAGATGGATCAGCCAAAAATTAAATAGAGAATGGAGGAGGAGGAATTCTCCTAAATTTAAAAAATGGAGTGAAAACAACACGTTCAATGGCAACTGGAAAATTTTCAAGTAACTTCAAAGCAAAGGTAGAGGCTCTGAAAACTGCAGCAGAAATGCTCCTGATGGAGGAATATAAAGAGAAGCAAATAGCTATCTTCACAGATGCAAAGTCAGCTGTCTCAATACTGAAGAGCAATAACAGCACAGAACTAGCTGACCTAAGAGCAGCACTCCATGGTCTATGCCAGAAATCCAAAAAAAGTTGTAATTCAGTGGATCCCATCACATTGCAGTATACCTGGAAACGAAGAGGCTGACAGACTGGCAAAAGAGGGCGGACGACTACCACAGCCTGACATAGACATAACCTATAATGAGGCAAAGAGGTTGATAAAAAGCACTTATAGAACCAAATGGGAATCAGAGCATCCAGGCCATCAGAAGGATGATGCATATTACAAACTCGACGGAAGAGAACAAATAGCAATCTTCAGACTCCGCACAGGACATAACAGGCTGAAATACCACTTGTTCAATAAACTAAAGATGGGAGATACCGATGAATGTAATTGTAGAACTGGAAAAATGACAGCAAAACATTTGCTGCAGGATTGCACAACATATGCAGAACAGAGACAGATATTTTGGCCCACACCTGCTTCATTTGAGGACAAGCTCTATGGAGATATCAACAGGCTCAAGTTGACCGCAGCTTACTTTAACTACATACAGATTGACATTTAATGGTGCATGAAGAAGTATTCAGACTGCAACACTTCATACCACAGGTATGTCGGTTACAAAAGCGACCTAGAGGCATGAAATGGAATATTGCTTGGATGGCAAATCCATTATGTGGAAAGTCCAAATCGAAAGCTCGCTGTGAGGGCTTCATAAAAAGTGGAAAAGTGTCCTAGTGACACGAAATGGAATATTGCTTGGATAGCAAATCCATTACGTGGAAAGTCCGAATCAAAAGTCCACTGTGTGGGCTTCATAAAAGGTGAAAAAGTGTCCTAGTGGCACGAAATGGAATATTGCTTGGATAGCAAATCCATTACACGGAAAGTCCGAATCGAAAGCTCACTGTGTGGATGTCATCTGCAGACTGCATACTTCTGGTTTCCGGAAGAACAGCCTATGGTGAACGGAAGGCCCAATATATGGAAGTGAGGCTAAGCAGCCATGTGCAGGACGTGACGATTCCTTGGGTGAGCCCAGTACCAGAGCGCTATGTATCGGCTCTGCAAGTATGGAAGCCTCCTTGGATGGCGGGGAATGCCCAGGATCTTTGGCTGTTCTATATGGGCCAGCTGTTTTTTTTTTTTTTTTTTTTTTTTTTTTTTTTTACATTGCGAATACAGCGTATACATTCATGTACATGTGACGTTATATTCTTGGCATCGTGTAGTAATCTTTTGCTCCCATGCATACCAAACCATTTAATTTGAACTTTCACACTGCAGGCAACCTCATGCAAGCTTAGTTTCCTGCAAACAATTTCAATAGTATTACTCAATCACAATCACTCCCTTAATCACAAGTGCAAAGGATTTGTTTGTGGCGGGCTGGGCTGAGACCGGGAAAGCGGACAACAAAGAGGGAGAGAGAGAGAGAGAGAGAGAGAGAGAGAGAGAGAGAGCGCTGGGGAGAGAGGGGGAGAGAAGGGGAAGGCGGAGAAAGAGAGGGCGCGTTGATTGGAATTTGTTTAGTTCGCTACACAGGATGGCAAAATTCCATCACTACAGGGATTTTACCTGAGCTGGCTTCTGGCGAAGGTCAACCCTCGGTCGACAAGACCACTAACTCACAAAGGACACCTTCCCATAGTGTTTAGTTTGGGCCAATAGACTCAGTAACAAAGAAGGAACATGTATTCAGTTATTTGGCCCTTTTTCCCCAATGAAAGGCGCTAGTGATACCCATTAGGAGTATAGAAATATCTGTGAGAGTGTGTGTTTGAACATGTATGTTATGTACTGTAAACCTGATAAGAGTGGCGCTTGCTTAATCAGCGAATAGCTGGGAGATTTTCTGTTGAAAAATCTGAGATAGTATGTGTGGGTGTATTGTGTGGTGATTGTGAGTGGCCGAGTTTCGACTAGACCATATTATGTTTCTATACTCCGCTAGTGCTACGAGAAGTTTAGTGTGTATGTCTTTTGTGGTTGTATGTATTGTATTTAGGAATATTGCTTTGTAAACGTTTGTTATCTTGTTTGTGTGTGTTTATATTAACTGTTGTAATGCAGACTTAGTGGCTGTGATTGTTGGGCATCCATAAAACAGATGGTCCTCTGTTTCCTGAATATTGTGTCTACATAATTGGCATGGGGCTATTTGCTTGGATGTCTGACCTGCCCTCTCTGCTGTCGGGGTCATCTTATAAATTAGCCGGTATGTTACTTCTTTGGATTTCGATGTGATATGTTTGTTGTGTAAGTTAGTGAAGGTGCAGCTATAGTCTTTCATATAATATTTTTATCCTCTTTTGATTCTCAGATGTAGTGGTGGGGCTTGTTGTTTCACTAAATATTTGTATATCTGCTTGGTTGTCTGTTGTATTAAATGTTCATTGCCTTGAATTGCTTGCATACATGTTCTGTAGAAGTACGGTATTGTGTCGTAATAGTGCTGTGTTGTTTTGTCTATTTTCTTAAGCCTGTGCAATCTAATTGCAATATAGTATAATGCTAGCGAGTGTTGATCTGGATGATTGATGATGCGCCCTATGTGGTTGATTCTTAATGCTTGTATTTTTGTGTGTAGGGCCTGTAAAGCAACTCCTCCTTTGTTCTTATCTTGTATTAATGTCTTGTGCTTTATACTGTGAATTGTGTTGCTGAAGATGAATTATCTATTGTGTTTGTTTATGTCTGTGATTGTTTGTTGGGGGGGGGGGGTCTAACACTGTGGCTTAATATATTATTTTATGAGTGATGAGGGTGTTTACAATTGTGCTTCTTACAAAAATTGTTGATGTCTTGTATTTGAACCCATGTAGTATGTCTATAATTTGTTTTGTCAGTGATTGCCATGTTTCTGTGTGTGTTTTTCTAGGGTTGGATGGAAATGTGATCCCATATATTTTCATGTTATCTGTGACTGTTAGATCCGGGGGAAAATCTGCTTTATTCCTCCACTTCCCCAGACCCATTATTTTAGACTTCTGTATGTTTATTTTGGCCCCACTTCCTTCACCAAACTGTTTGAAGGTGTGAAGTATGTTCGTTATGGAAGTGTTGGTTGTAGGGAAGAAGGCAGTGTCATCTGCGTAAGCAATTAATTTCCGCTCCCCAGACCCTTGTATAAATGTACCTTTAATGTTAGTGTCCTGTCTAATTGCTTCTAAGAGTGGTTCTAGTGTTAGTAAATATAGGACTGGTGATAGCGGACACCCGTGTCTGACAGATCTAGTGATTCTGAAACTGGCAGTGAGTGAATGATTCATCAGTACCTTACTTTCAGGAGTTTTATACAATATTTCTATCCACTGTCTATAGTATTGTCCTATATTACAGTGTGCTGGTGTTTTGTGTAAGTATGAGTGTGAAATTCTGCCAAAGGCCTTCTTCTGGTCTAAGGATAAAAGGGAGGATTGACAGTCTTTCTGATGGGGTATGTAATGAAATTCCTAATGAAGTGTGTATGTTGGTGTATGTTTCTGTGTTGAACACTGCACTGTTGGTCTGGGTGAATGAGTGATGGCATGAATTTTTTTTATTTTGTTTGCAAGTGATGTTGCTAGAATTTTGTAGTCTGTGTTTAATAAAGAGATGGGTTTATAGTTTTTCAGTTGTGTCTTGTCTGTGGTGTCTTTAGGTATGAGTGTTAGATATGACATGTTGCAAGTGTTCGGGAGTTCTTGTTTGTAAAAAGCTTCTTGGTAGACTTTTAGAAGTAAATTGCCTAAGATAGGAAAGAAGTGTTAGTAGAATTCTACTGTGTGTCCATCTGGTCCTGGTGTTTTTCTTTTTGCATTTGATTGAGTGTATGTGTTATGTCTGCTAATGTAAGCTCTGTGTCTATTGTGTCTTTATCTATGTCAGAAAGTTTCTTTGTGTATTGTAAGAACCTATTTTGTTTTTGTGTGTTGGCCTGTTCTGCTGTATATAGGTCGGTGTAGTATTGTTGGAATGTTTCTAGTATATGTATTGCCTCTGTTTGTGTGTTTCCTTGCATGTCTGTTATTGCTCCTATTTGTCTGTTGCGTTGAAGGTTTTGTTCTAATGCAAGGTGTTGTTTACTGGGACTTTCTTCTGATATGTTAGTAAGTTTAGTTCGAAGGAGTGTACCACGGAATGTGTGTTGCTGGTGTTGTTCTAATTGTATTTTAGTGTGTGTAGGTGTAGTGCATTCCTGTCAGTCTGTTTTGTGAGTTGTATTGCTGTCTGTATAATATGTTCTTGTTGTTGTCTGTCTTTATGTATGATGGATGCTAAATGTTGTGTTCTATAACGTATTGTATTCTTTAGTAAATCCCAAATTTGTGTTATTTTGTCGGTGGGTGTACTATTAGTGTATGTTAGAATAAGGTGTGTCATGTGTTGTACATAACCTGTGTTTTGGAGTAGGGTGTTATTGAATTTCCAATATGGTGTTCTTTTTGATGGCCTTGCACTTGTATTGTCTTTAGTGATATGTGCTAGTACTGCTTTGTGATCTGTGTATTCTAATGTCTCTTGTAGATGTTTTTGTGTATTATTTGGTGTGTTGAAGGTGTGTATATTCTATCTAGTCTGGCTGATCTATTGTAAGCCCTATTTTTGTGTGTTGTTGCAATGTTATTAGGGTGTCTGTATCTGAGAGAGTCTGTTAAATTGTGTGTGTCTGAGGTATTTTTTAGTATATCCAGTTGATGTATTCCATTTCTGTCATTTCTCCTTAATTGTGTCTTGATTCCTGCTCTGCCTCCCACTACGATATCCAAATCAGAGAGTACAAAATTGAAATCCCCTGCAAGCATAACATTTTGCCCTCTGTATGTTTGTATAAGTAAGGTGTCTAATTCTTGGTAAAAATTTGGTTGATGATTGTAATTAGGTGGTGCATGTATGTTCACTATGGTGTATGCATGTATAGTGTTTTCAACCTCTATTATGGAGATTCATCCCTGGTTATCCATGTGTGTTTTAACTATGTCCCACCTGTCTGGTGTCTGCAGAATAACTGTTCCTGATCCAATTTTGTGTGTGCCTAAACTAAAGCATGAATGTTTGAGGCCTAGCTGTGTGGTGATATGTTGTGCGAATGTTTTTGAACATATATTTGTTTCTTGTAGTAGTATAAAGTCTGGTTTGTGTTTGTTTATTAGTGTGATAATGTGTTGTAATTTTGTATGTATGCCACAAATGTTTAAAGTAATAATAATTAAGTCACTAGTCATTGTAGTTTAAGTAAAAACAATAAATGAGATATAATAACTATATCGATTCACACACAAAGTTGTTATCCATGATGGGTAAATTTAGGCGAGCAAGTCTTTAGTAGCAAAGGATTGTGTGAGAGGATCATCTTGATCCTCGTTCTTATCACTTGTGTTGGTGTCTACAAAGAGAGTGTCTGGTATGCTATATGTGTCGTCTGCGTCTTGTACGTGTGTCTCCTCTTGTTGTTCTTGTTCAGTTTCCTTTGTCTTGCCTATAGTGACTTTGACTTTTTCTTTCTTTGGCAGTGATAAGTCGTCTGTTTCTGTGTCATCGCTGTGTTTTGAATGCAGTAGTCTTCTTTTAGCCCATGTTCTCTTCTTTGGTTTGCTGATGACTTGAAAACCATCGGAGTCTTCATTCCTTGGATTGATTTCTTGTGTGTTATTTTCTTGTGTGTTATTTTCTTGTGTGTTCCTGTCTTCTTGTGTGTTGATTTGACTATTGAAAGTTTGTGTCAGTGCAATCGCTCCCTGCGGAGGAGAAATCTTCTTGGCTTTGTACACTGACTGCTGCTGCCGTTGGTGTCATCGGTTGTCGTCGACTTGGGCATTTATTTGCCCAGTGGTTGTTTTGACCACACGCTGGACAATTGGTCTTTCTCCCCGGCATCGTGATCAACACTCTGTGATTATTGTTCGTAATGCCAGGAGTGTAGATCCGTATATAATGGGGAACTTCCTTTTTTTTGGGTTGCAGAGCGCTCCCCACTTGCCAGCCCCATTTTTTATCCTAAACACCTCAGCCTTTTCATCTCCTGTGATGCTGTGCACCAGGTTTTTAATTCCTTGGGGAGCAATCGTGACGGGTAACCAGTGGATGGTCAGCCTGTCTTTTTCTTTCTCTCGGTGCTCCAGAGATATGTCTATCCCTAGACTTGGTAAAGAAAACTTTTTGCCGTGTAACTTGTCATACACGGTTTTCTGAGCCTCTGCTGATAGGTGAAAGTGCCACCTTGTGGGAACTTCTAACCTATGCAGGTCGACGACTCCTCCAAAAGGTACACCTCCTGGACCAGTTAGGGCACTCATAATAAGTGCAGGTGTTGCTTTAGCAGCAGCCCCGGGACCAGTTATGGAACACACTATCGTTCCGGACTGGTGAAGTAGCTGGACATCGTAGTCATTTATCGAGATCCCGACTTCAGTGATATTCGAATACATCTTGAAATTTGTTGTTTCAGGTAATAATTCCGGGGAAATATCCAGAATATCAAATCCAAAGAATATCACCACAAAATCTTTGCTTGCTGCTGCCGTCTTGCACCTAAATAACGACAGAAGGATCTCTCATTGGGATCTCGATCTTCATCATCATCATCATCTCCAGCCCGGCCATATGCAAACTCATCATCACTGTCATCTTCCACACCGGACATGATGGCAACACCTGTTGTCTGAGAGCTCACCAGGTCTCCTGATTCTTTGACTGGGGGTACATTTCCTTGGGCATGGTCTTTGGCAAACTGTTCTTGGCTTTTCTTTTTCTCAGCCTCAGCCTTCTTCTCCTGCTCCTGCCTCAGTCTCTCATACATAGGTCTGTACTCTTTCTCATACTCATCAATTTTATTCAAAAACTCATCAATTCCCTCACCCGTGGCTGCTGACACACCGACAGACTTAATGTTGACATAGAACTCATCCAGCACCAGACTCATGGAGCGTGTGAGGTTGGACACATAGGATGTCTCATGCTCCAGGGCGTCCTGAAAGGCCTCGAAGTCAGTCATCCATTCCTGGGCAAAGCTGTGACTGATGAAGTCTATTTTATTCATGACTATAACAAACGGGAGCTTGGTGTTGTACAGAATGTTGCAGGCGTACAGCATGTTGGACATGAAGGTCACCGGATTGACACTGCGTGAGGTATCCATCACATACACAACCACAGTTGGAAACGTTGATGCCAAAGTCTCTGTGATTATACTGCCGGACGCTGACCAGGTAAAGACTTCAATCTGGCCTGGGGTGTCTATGATGACATGCTTGCATTCCCCTGTCTTAGACTCTTTGAAATTCATCACCTGGTCAAAACGGGTGGCAAACAAGTTGAGAGATGTTACTATCCCACCATTGGGGCCTAAAGAATAGTGTTTCATCACTTCTTTGTAGTTGACCGTGTCCCTAATGTTTGTGTTTGCTGGGAAGGGGACTTCAAGAACTGCAGGATCCAGATTGATAACATATGGTGCATACTTCTTTGCGTGTAGATGTGCTGTCAACCTCTGTAGAAAACTTGTCTTTCCAGAACCTGCCATTCCTAGAACAATTATACATGTTTAGTTTGAAGCAGTCTCTGATTTTAAGTGGCAAGCTGCATCACCTCCAGCCTTTATTTCTGTTTTACCGCTGTCTGGATCCTGCATTTTTGAATCGTAAACAACAACAGTATCAATCTCCTTCTGACTGTGCGCAGCCATCTTTATAAGTCTTTCTTTCAATACGCTGTGAAGAAAGATTTATACGTTGTGAAGAGAAACCAGAGTAACAATGTCAGGGCCTCAATTGGCGACAGTCGTTAACATCGCGCACGGAGCTTGCAGTGTTGAAACATTGTATATATTGCATTAACAAGTACATTTTATTCACTTTTAGCAGTTAAAGTATTTGAAACTTTAGGATGTCAAATTACTGTGAATAGATGGTGCCCTTATTTTAAACATTTAATAATTAATCTAACTAATTGCTTATTTAGAAAAACGTTGGCGAGTTATGTCCCTTGCAAACAATAAAATTCTTCTTCTTCTTTCGTTCGCTTGAAATATGTCTATATCTACAATGTCGTCTCTTGCATGAATTGAACTGTTTTTTCAGTTCACACAGTGGTCCATAGAGTTTATCTTCCACTGTCGTCTCTCTAGGCCAGAAGGTTTGCCTAGATATATTATATTTTGGGCAGTCTTTGAGTATATGCTCTGCTGTCTGCGAAGCCAATCCACATATGCACATGGCTGTTTCACCAATCTTGAATTTTGTATACATGTGGTTGCGTAATCTATTGTGTCTTGTTCTGAGGCGCAGAATAATGACTTGATCAGGTCTGTCCATAACGTGGTAGTCATCTTGAGCAGGTTTTTGTGGCTTTCTGACTGATTTGATCATTCTTTTCTTTTGGTGGTATGTAACGGGCACATCAGGCTGTTCTTCTTTGGCTCCTTCCTTAGCCATTTGATCAGCTCTGTCGTTTCCGGGTACTCCACAGTCGGATGGTAACCACTGTATGGTGACTTTATGCTGACTGCTAAGTTCAGAAAGTAGTGTCCTTAGTACTGGCAATTTCCCAGAGAGGAGCGCCTCGAGTACTGATTTTGCATCTGTCAGTAGCACCACAGGTTGTGTACCATTGCTGTTATTTAGTAATTTCTCTGTTGCTATCTTGATTGCCTCAATTTCGGCATCATAGTTGGCAGTACTTTCCTGTCGGTACTCTGGCTGTGTCCCTAGTATTATTTGGGTATTCTATGTACACTCCCGCCCCTCCATTTCTAACAGCATTTTGTGCTGACCCATCTGTGTAGACTCGGATCCAGAGGTCCTGTGGGTATTCTTCATCAATGAAGCTGAGAGTGGCTGTTCTGCGCTGCACACTGTTCTGTTCTTCTTGTCAAATATTCCTCTCACTTTTGTCTGGATTTGTAACGATAGTCTATGCTCATCTTTCCATGGAGTTCGCTCTGGAATATTTGTTAGGGGGATACCAACTGTGGGCAGATCAGTGGTTTCTCTGCAGAGTCGTTTGGCCTGGTGGATAAAACTACTTCTTTTCAACCGCCCCATAGCTAGGTTTTCAAATCTGTTCTTCATATCTGCCAGGCCACCTGGCAAGCTGAGGAACTTTTCTACTTGTATTTGCGTTTTCGTATCTCTGCGCTCACTCAGTGCCCATGTCCTTCCCATCTTCTCCATTTCCACTATAGGGGTTGATCTCATCCCTCCTGTGGTGACTCTAAGTGCTTGATTTTGCACCTTGTCCAGCTCTTGTAGTGTGGTTCTTGATGCTGAACACCACGCAGTTGACCCATATTCCAGGTGTGGTCGTATGCTAAGTATTTTCGTACTGGCTCCCCATGTGGTTCCACTAAGCTTTCTCAGAATGGCTATTTTACTTCTGGCTTTAGCTACTGATTTGTTGATGTGCTTTCTCCATGTCAGCCTGCCATCAAATGTTACTCCAAGGTATGTTGGTTCTTTATCATCTCTTAGGGGTGTTCCATTTATCTGGATGATCCCTGCCTTTTATTTTGGAGAGAGGGTAAATAAGGTGGTGCTGCAGTTATCTCTTATCTGCACTGAACAATAAAATGAATATTATGTTACCGTGAAAAAAAAAGATATTTGTTATCCCCTTAAATTTCGCTTACCAAGTGCACAGGCCGCCGAGAGCGCGATAGCGAATGGTTAGCCCGTAGATCAGGGGTGGCCAAGCTTTTCAGCAGGCGGGCCAAATTTCATAAATAATCTTTCCTGCCGGGTTAAATTAAAGTAAACAAGCAAGCGTACTACAGCTTCGAACCACATGGTCGTTTCCCACTCCGCGGGCCCCAACATGACTAGAGGCGGGCCTCGTGTTGGTCACCCCTGCTGTAGATGCTGCCGGCTCAGCATCTCACCTCCATGCAGCAGAGGGTGAATAACGGCCAGGCCCTCAAATCCGAGGGATATTGCCTTAGAGGCGTTCAGCTTTATCCCTCAGCTGAGAGCCGTAGAACAAGTGTCTGGACCAAGCATGTAGCAGGCTCGGCATCTCAATTCCATGCAGAAGAGGGTGAGTAACGGCCAGGCCCTCACCTCCGGATAATATTGACTTAGAGGCGTTCAGCCATATCCCTCAACTGAAACACGTAGAACAAGTGTCTGGACCAAGTAGTTTAATGAGCCATTCGCGGTTTCACCGTGAGACAGTGTGAACTTAGACATGCTTGGCTTAATCTTTGAGACAAGCATGTGACTACTGGCAGGATCAACCAGATATCTATCGCACAAACGGACTATGCACACACACGAAGGCCAAGAGTAGCAATCGCTCAGCTCGCTCCCTCGGTACCCGGTGATACACGCAAAACCACTGGACGCCAATCGACGAGCTCTCAAGCTACACCAGGCAAGACTGACCGAAAAACTATCCCAGCTTACTGATCGAGAGAGAGAGAGAGAGAGAGAGAGAGAGAGAGAGAGAGAGGGGGGGGGGGGCTTATCGCGACTTTGTCGAACGGTCGTACAAAAATTGCTCTTTCGGCCGCTCAAACCACGAATCTGGCTTCATACTGCGGTCACATTCTTCATGCTAACTTGCGTCGGCTGGGAAGTTCCAGATTGGGTGCACTTCAAACAGCCATCCGAGACAATGAACGCCAGACCCTGGGCTGATCTTGTGAACCAGACCAACCCCCACGCTGGATGGATTGAGACGGTGGCATGGAGGAATATAATCAGCAGAGTTGATCAAGAACACCAAAGACCGAAATCTTTGGAGAGCCATTAACGCCTACGCCAGCTGGCAGGGCACTTGATAATGATGATAATGTGTGAATTCTGCAGTATGTACCTGGCGAGATGCAGCGAAATATGCCAGGCAATAAATCGTACATCTATGGTTTGTGTCTTCGTTATTAAATTTCTTATAGTCGTTGCTATGTGGCGTTAGCGATCATGCCTGTCCACAGCTTTCTGTCTTTTATCATTCTTATAGTCGTTGCTGTGAGGCGTTGGCGATCATGTCTGTCCACCGCGTTCTGTCTTTTATTATTCGTATAGCAGAATATAATGGCAAACTACTGGATGTAAACGTGCCCAGGATTCGCGAACAGCCAAAAAATGCTGGGGTTGACTGCTATGTCAGTAAAGGATATGCACTGTTATAGATGACCTTTTAATGGTGCCGTGACCAGGATGATGGCCGTGACTATAGTAAACACTCAAGGCAGCGATCTTGAAGAAAACTAGTTTATTAAGAAATCCTCGTTGAAGTTACACAATATCAACATGAGATGGTACTAACATGTCTGCCCGTATGGACCACCCATCTCCAAGTCCCCGTTGAACGCGTGAGCTCCCTTAGTTTCCGAAGTTCAATCGTGCTCACGCATTCAATATATCTTTCCCCATTCTGCGCATTCTGTGCATTCTAAATTCTTAACATAACAGAGATGGTACTCTGTTACAGTAGCAGTCAACCCCAGCATTTTTTGGCTGTTCGCGATTCCTGGGCAAGTTGAGGTTCAGTAGTTTGCCATTACTTTCTACTACAAAAATAATAAAAGACAGAAGTTGTGGACAGATATGATCGCCAACGCCACATAGCAACGACTATAAGAATAACACTAGACAGAAAGCTGTGGACAGGTTCTATTGGTAGATAGTACGGTCATTGTTGATTATTGACTTTTATTGAGAGAACAGATATTGTTCTAAGTTAGGAATTGGTCTGTAGGTAACAGATATATATGCTTGGTATTGAGTTGTTTTGTTTTATCTGTTATAAGAATAACGGAATAGGCATAACTTGGGTGAATAGATATGTATTTCATTGGTTAGTATAAGAGACCAATGTTGATTGAATATGTATGGTATGTTATATTATTTTTGCTTGATTTGGTCCTGTAAAATGATTGTCACTATTTGATTTTAGAATAGGATTATTGTGTTTTTAGTCTTTTGCGTACAAACTACTGGTCCGTAAAAGAGACCAGTAGTGTTAGGTAACACTAGATATTTTCTTCTAATTTAATAGGATGCATGTTATATTATTTTAAAATATGTTTGTCTTTGAATGAGTTAATACCTTTTATTGATATGAGGGGAAACATAAATGATGTATAAAAACTTGGGGGGGGGGGGGGGGGGGGTATGATGTCCTGTTGTGATTTTATTTCGCTTCACTCATAATTTAAGTGAATTGTCTTGTGTGTTAAATTACCTTGTTTATAAATATGTTAGAAATTTAGTTAAGTTAAGTTTAATTTACAAATAGTTATGGTTTTGTCTAGAATAAAGACAATACATGGGACTTTATTTAGGATCCTTCGTTCAGAAAAGAGTTAATAAACTACTGAGAACTAGTAGAGAGACACATTCTCTTTGTGAATAATAAGTTCATGGGTATATTCTGGTTGCTGTGATAATCAGCATAAAGAGGTTGATATGGCTATGAAGTATTTGAAACATACGACGGGGTTACTACACAAATAAAATGGTTATGAGGAAGATAAAAATAAGAGCTACATTAATATATATGGATTGTACGCCATATTGGGGAAGAAAAGATTAATGTGAATAACGTATATAGCAGTGGGGTAAATGAGGGGAAAGTTTTGAACATGGTTTCCATGGGGTCGCAGGTGAACATGGATTTAGAGCCATGATGTACTTTCATAAGAGACACGAGATTGCTGGCTTATAGAAGAAGAAGTGGGTAACGTGCTACGCCAGACAGTCTGAAGACGAAGTAAAACATGAATTGAATCCATGTTTTTATATATTCTGAGTACAATAGTAAAGGGTTGTAAGTGTGTTAATGAGAAATGAACATTGTGGAAACAAAATGACATGGGGTTTTTGAGGGTCCATGATATATGGACTGTAATAGAATAATGTTGATTGCAAGCAGTCACAGACATGAGTTCAGAGGTAGTATATTGTTGCTGTTGATAACGGCATAAGTAGAGGTTTTAGTAGATATGCCCATAATAAATGGACATTAGTGGGTTGCTGAAGTTTTCGGCGAGATTAAGAGTGAATATATAGGAAAAGATTAGTTATGTGAGGAGATGTTTATAATGGAGAAAGAGGTCTGTAATATATAGACATTTGGGAGTGAATTTTTGATAATTGGTGCTTGATGCTGTAGATAGCAGCGTAAACTGTTACCATAATAAGTGGTACTGTAGAAGATATAATTGTTTTAGACTTTATTACATAAAGTCTCAAATGACATAGGGGGGTAAAGGTGTGTGATTAGCTGAGTGTGTTTTTTTTTTTAGGAAGAGTTCTACTTCTTTTAATCTCCGGTGCGCACAGATCCTTTCTCTTTCTGTCGTGTGGGAGTGACTTTATGATTTGTTGAATTGCAGTAGATTTTTGGGAATAGTATTAAAAGGAAATACATTAGAGAGTAGGTTAAAGGTTAAGACTTTTTCTGTAAAGAAAAAGTCTCATTTGGGATATGGAGGAATGTAACAGAGTACCATCTCTGTTATGTTAAGAATTTAGAATGCACAGAATGCGCAGAATGGGGAAAGATATATTGATTGCGTGAGCACGATTGAGCTTCGGAAACTAAGGGAGCTCACGCGTTCAACGGGGACTTGGAGATGGGTGGTCCATACGGGCAGACATGTTAGTACCATCTCATGTTGATATTGTGTAACTGCAACGAGGATTTCTTAATAAACTAGTTTTCTTCAAGATCGCTGCCTTGAGTGTTTACTATAGTCACGGCCATCATCCAATCCTGCACTGTTATACTACGTCTGTAAAGGATATGCAACTAACAAATAGTAGTTGCTGTGTGGTGTTGGCGATCATGTCTGTCCACAGCTTTCTGTCTTTTATTATTCTTATAGTCAAAACAATATTTTCCCGCAGTGAATTTGAATAACCAAGACACAAATCATAGATTGTACCATTTATTGCCTGGCATATTTCGCTGCCTCTCGGCAGGAACATACTGTAGAATTCACACAAGTTAAGAGTATTCGCGAACATGTGTATATTTCAGCTTGAAAGGGTATATTTTAATCTATGTTGTGTGAATTCAAGAAAACAGTAACAATGTTCATATCAAATTTAAAAAAAAATAATGACACCAACAGAAACAGAAGGGAAAATTCTTAACCAAGTGGATAATTTTAAATACCTAGGGGCATTTATAACATCAGAGATGAAGAGTAGAATAGGGCAAGCAAGAGCCGCATTTCAGAAAATGAAGAGTATGCAGAGAAGAGGTCTTATGCAATAAGTCATTATCACTGAATGTAAGGAAGAGAGTGCTGAAATGCTATATAGAACCAGTTTCCCCGGGAAAGTTAACCCAGTCAACAAATGCCCGCAGAAGTTGGACGTGTCAGCCTAACGGAGCAAGAACGCAGCTCTGCTGTAAACAGGCACAACGCAATCACGTCCGAAAAAAAAACAACTCCGGATGAACGCAGAAGAGGAAGAACCAGTTTTGTTGTATGGCAGTGAATCTTGGAATGTAAATGAATAAATTAAGAAGAAATTAGAAGGAACATAGATTTGATTCTTTAGACGAATGTTGCGAATTCCTTGGTAACAGTTGAGTTGAGTTGAGTTAAGAACCGACATCACTGCACTCAGGACACTCCCGTAGTGTTCAGTCCCCTCGTTCAACAGCCAGCGAAGTGTCATACTACTAATCGTTCCCACCGCTATCTGATTAAAAGTTCTCCTGTCTTCCTTCTCAGTTTTGAGATTCTTCCAGAACCCCTGCCGACCCCCCGCAATCTCATTCTTTCCATATATGGATTCTCAATCTGTTCCTCCGCCTTCTCCACCTGGTCCCACAAGCGCACTACCACCTCCCCTTTGTCCATATGCAAGATACCACCAAGAGGTGCATTCCCTACTAGCCTATCGGCCTGTTCATTCCCCCGTATACCCGCATGGTAACAATGATTGCCTGAAACAGGCTAATGAAACTAGGACATTATAATTATATACAGCAATAAGAAAGAGAATCTTATGCAATAAGTCATTATCACTGAGTGTAAGGAAGAGAGCGCTGAAATGCTATATAGAACTAGTTTTGTTGTATGGCAGTGAATCTTGGAATGTAAATGAACAAATTAAGAAGAAATTAGAAGCAACATAGATTTGATTCTTTAGACGAATGTTGCGAATTCCTTGGTAACAATGATTGCCTGAAACAGGCTAATGAAACTAGAACATTATATACAACAAGAAGAAAGAGACAAACAGCTTTCTTCGATCATGTGATGAGAAGGGGCATTAGAGGATATTGTGACAACTGAAAAGATCGAGGGGAAGAGAGGCTAGGCAGACCAAGATAGATAATACTGGATGGATTCTTCTTCTGCTGCTGCGTTCAACCGAAGAGTTTTTTCGGACGTGATTACGCTGTGCCTGTTTTGCGCCGTTAGGCCGACATATCCTACTTCTGCGGGTAATTGTTGACTGGGTTAACCTTCCCGGGTGTTTCGAAAGGCATTCCACTCTCATTCGGACGTCTTTGTGTTGTACCTGTTTATTTGCGCCTTTCGGCCGACACATCCGACTTCTGCGGGTGTTTGTTGGGCGGGTTAACCTTCCCGGGTGTTTCGAAGGACTTTCGACTCTCATTGTTGTGGTGTCGTCCATATTCCAGCTGGTCAAGATAGAACGAGCAAAGGCAAACCGGTAACCCCTCAAGGGAAGGCAGGAGCACATCATGGGAAATCCCTGCCATCCAGGGAGGCTTCCATAATTGCAGAGCCGACACATAACGCTATGGTACTGGGCTCATCCAAGGAATTGTCAAGTCCTGCGCGTGGCTGCTTCACTTCCTAATTTCCGTGTACTGGGCATTTCGTTCGTCACAGGCCGCTCCCCACGCAAACCAGGAGAGGTCAGTCTGCAGACGACATCCACTCAGCGAGCTTTCGGTTCGGACTTTCCACGAAATGGGGTTGCCAGCCAAGCAGTATTCCTATTCTGGCTTCTGGGTCGCTTTCTCAACTCTTACTGTTGTGGTGTCATCCCTATCCCAGTTTGGTCCACCCAGAACAGCCAAAGACATCCCGGTCGACCCTCAAGGGAAGGCAGGGGCAGACCATGGGCATTCCCCGCCATCAAAGGAGACTTCCATAATTGCAGAACTGACACATAACGCTCTGGTACTGGGCTCACCTGTGGAATCGTCACGTCCTTCACATGGCTGCTTAGCCTCACTTCCGTATATTGAGCCTTCCGTTCACCACAGACGGCTCCTCCAAAGACTGGGGGGACCTGTATGCAGATGACATCCACATAGCAAGCGTGCCCTTGGGACGCTTTTTCCACCTTTAGTAACGCTCACAGGGTAGGCTGTAGATCAGGGGTGGCCAACCTTTTCAGCAGTCGGGCCAAATTTTAGAAATAATATTTCCTGCCGGGCCACGCACCTAATTTTTCTATTTTTATTTATTTTTATTTTTATTATTATATTTATTTTTTTTACATTGCGAATACAGCGTATACATTCATGTACATGTGACGTTATATTCTTGGCATGGTTTAGTAATCATTTGCTCCCATGCATACCAAACTATTTAATTGGAACTTTCACACTGCAGGCAACCTCATGCAAGCTTAGTTTCCTGCAAACAAGTTCAATAGTATTACTGAATCACAATCACTCCCTTAATCACAAGTGCAAAGGATTTGTTTGTGGCGGGCTGGGCTGAGACCGGGAAAGCGGGCAACAAAGAGAGAGAGAGAGAGAGAGAGAGAGAGAGAGAGAGAGAGAGAGAGAGAGAGCTGGGGGAGAGAAGGGGAAGGCGGAGAAAGGGAGGGCGCGTAAATTGGAATTTGTTTAGTTCGCTACACAGGATGGCAAAATTCCATCACTACAGGGATTTTATCTGGGCTGACTTCTGGCGAAGGAACCCTCGGTCGACAAGACCACTGACTCACAAAGGACACCTTCCCATCGTGTTTAGTTTGGGCCAATAGACTCAGTAACAAAGAAGGAACATGTATTCAGTTATTTGGCCCTTTTTCCCCAATGAAAGGAGCTTAGTGATACCCATTAGGAGTATAGAAATATCTGTGAGAGTGTGTGTTTGAACATGTATGTTATGTACTGTAAACCTGATGAGACTGGCGCTTGCTTAATCAGCGAATATCTGGGAGATTTTCTGTTGAAAAATCTGAGATAGTATGTGTAGGTGTATTGTGTGGTGATTGTGAGTGGCCGAGATTCGACTAGACCACATTATGTTTCTATACTCCGCTAGTGCTACGAGAAGTTTATTGTGTTTGTCTTTTGTGGTTGTATGTATTGTATTTATGAATATTGCTTTGTAAACGTCGGTTATCTTGTTTGTGTGTGTTTCTATTAACTGTTGTAATGCAGTCTTGGTGACTGTGATTGTTGGGCATCCATAAAACAGATGGTCCTCTGTTTCCTGAATATTGTGTCTACATAATTGGCATGGGGCTATTTGCTTGGATGTCTGTGCTGCCCTCTCTGTTGTCGGGGTCATATTATAAATTAGCCTGTATGTTACTTCTTTGGATTTCGATGTGATATGTTTGTTGTGTAAGTTAGTGAAGGTGCAGTTATAGTCTTTCATATTATATTTGTATCCTCTTTTGATTCTCAGATGTAGTGGTGGGGCTTGTTGTTTCACTAAATATGTGTATATCCGCTTGGTTGTCTGTTGTATTAAATGTTCATTGCCTTGAATTGCTTGCATACATGTTCTGTAGAAGTGCGGTAGTGTGCCGTAATAGTGCGGTGTTGTTTTGTCTATTTTCTTAAGCCTGTGTAATCTAATTACAATATAGTATAATGCTAGCGAATGTTGATCTGGATGATTGATGATGCGCCCTATGTGGTTGATTCTTAATGCTTGTATTATTGTGTGTAAGGCCTGTAAAGCAACTCATCCTTTGTTCTTATCTTGTATTAATGTCTTGAGCTTTATACTGTGAATTGTGTTGCTGAAGATGAATTGTCTGATGTGTTTGTTTATGTCTGTGATTGTTTGTTTGTTTGGTTTCTTTTCTTTCTTTTTTTTTTTTTGGGGGGGGGGGTCTAACACTGTGGCTAAATATATTATTTTAGGAATGATGAAGGTGTTTACAATTGTGCTTCTTACAAAAATTGTTGATGTCTTGTATTTGAACCCGTGTAGTATTCTATAATTTGTTTTGTCAGTGATATTTTTGTGTGTAGGTCCTGTAAAGCAACTCCTCCTTTGTTCTTATCTTGTATTAATGTCTTGTGCTTTACACTGTGAATTGTGTTGCTGAAGATGAATTATCTATTGTGTTTGTTTATGTCTGTGATTGTTTGTTGGGGGGGGGGGGGTCTAACACTGTGGCTTAATATATTATTTTAGGAGTGATGAGGGTGTTTACAATTGTGCTTCTTACAAAAATTGTTGATGTCTTGTATTTGAACCCATGTAGTATGTCTATAATTTGTTTTGTCAGTGATTGCCATGTTTCTGTGTGTGTTTTTCTAGGGTTGGATGGAAATGTGATCCCATATATTTTCATGTTATCTGTGACTGTTAGATCCGGGGGAAAATCTGCTTTATTCCTCCACTTCCCCAGACCCATTATTTTAGACTTCTGTATGTTTATTTTGGCCCCACTTCCTTCACCAAACTGTTTGAAGGTGTGAAGTATGTTCGTTATGGAAGTGTTGGTTGTAGGGAAGAAGGCAGTGTCATCTGCGTAAGCAATTAATTTCCGCTCCCCAGACCCTTGTATAAATGTACCTTTAATGTTAGTGTCCTGTCTAATTGCTTCTAAGAGTGGTTCTAGTGTGAGTACATATAGGACTGGTGATAGCGGACACCCTTGTCTGACAGATCTAGTGATTCTGAAACTGCCTGTGAGTGAAGGATTCACCAGTACCTTACTTTCAGGATATTTATACAATATTTCTATCCACTGTCTATAGTATTGTCCTACGTTACAGTGTGCTAGTGTTTTGTGTAAGTATGAGTGTGAAATTCTGCCAAAGGCCTTCTCCTGGTCTAAGGATAAAAGGGGGGATTGACAGTCTTTCTGATGGGTGTATGTAATGAAATCTCTAATGAAATGTTATGTTGGTGTATGTTTCTGTGTTGAACACTGCACTGTTGGTCTGGGTGGATGAGGATGGCATGAATTTTTTTTATTTTGTTTGCAAGTGATTTTGCTAGAATTTTGTAGTCTGTGTTTAATAAAGAGATGGGTCTATAGATTTTCAGTTGTGTCTTGTCTGTGTTGTCTTTAGGTATGAGTGTTATATATGACATGTTGCAAGTGTTCGGGAGTTCTTGTTTGTAAAAAGCTTCTTGGTAGACTTTTAGAAGGAAATTGTCTAGGATAGGAAAGAAGTGTTGGTAGAGTTCTACTGCGTGTCCATCTGGTCCTGGTGTTTTGTCTTTTTGCATTTGATTGAGTGCGTGTGTTATGTCTGTTAATGTAAGCTCTGTGTCTAGTGTGTCTTTATCTATGTCAGACAGTTTCTTTGTGTATTGTAAGAGCCTATTTTGTTTTTGTGTGTTGGCCTGTTCTGCTGTATATAGGTTAGTGTAGTATTGTTGGAATGTTTCTAGTATATGTAGTGCCTCTGTTTGTGTGTTTCCTTGCATGTCTGTTATTGCTCCTATTTGTCTGTTACGTTGAACTTTTTGTTCTAATGCAAGGTGTTGTTTACTGGGACTTTCTTCTGATATGTTAGTAAGTTTTGTTCGAATGAGTGTACCACGGAATGTGTGTTGCTGGTGTTGTTCTAATTGTGATTCTAGTGTGTAGGTGTAGTGTATTCCTGTCAGTCTGTTTTGTGAGTTGTATTGCTGTCTGTATGATATGTTCTTGTTGTTGTCTGTCTTTATATATGATGGATGCTAAATGTTGTGTTCTATAACGTATTGTATTCTTTAGTAAATCCCAAATTTGTGTTATGTTGTCGGTGGGTGTACTATTAGTGTATGTTAAAATAAGGTGTGCCATGTGTTGTACATAACCTGTGTTTTTTAGTAGGGTGTTATCGAATTTTCAATATGGTGTTCTTTTTGATGGCCTAGCACTTGTAGTGTCTGTAGTGATATGTGCTAGTAATGCTTTGTGATCTGTGTATTGTAATGTCTCTTGTAGATTTGTTTGTGTATTATGCTGTGTGTTGTAGGTGTGTATATTCTATCTAGCCTGGCTGATCTATTGTAAGCCCTATTTTTGTGTGTTGTTGCAATGTTATTAGGGTGTCTGTATCTGAAAGCGTCTGTTAAATTGTGTGTGCCTGAGGTATTTTTTAGTATATCCAGTTGATGTATTCCATTTCTGTTATTTCTCCTTAATTGTGTCTTGATTCCTGCTCTGCCTCCCCCTACGATATACAAATCTGAGAGTACAAAATTGAAATCCCCTGCAAGGATAACATTTTGCCCTCTGTATGTTTGTATAAGTAAGGTGTCTAATTCTTGGTAAAAATTTGGTTGATGATTGTAATTAGGTGGTGCATGTATGTTCACTATGGTGTATGCATGTATAGTGTTTTCAACCTGTATTATGGAGATTCGTCCCTGGTTATCCGTGTGTGTTTTAATTATATCCCACCTGTCTGATGTCTGCAGAATAGCTGTTCCTGACCCAATTTTGTGTGTGCCTAAACTAAAGCATGAATGTTTGAGGCCTAGCTGTGTGGTGATATGTTGTGCGAATGTTTTTGAACATATGTTTGTTTCTTATAGTAGTATAAAGTCTGGTGTGTGTTTGTTTATTAGTGTGATAATGTGTTGTAATTGTGTACGTATTCCACAAATGTTTAAAGTAATAATAATTAAATCACTAGTCATTGTAATTTAAGTAAAAACAATAAATGAGATATAATAACTATATCGATTCACACACAAAGTTGTTATCTATGATGGGTACATTTAGGCGAGCAAGTCTTTAGTGGCAAAGGTTTGTGTGAGAGGATCATCTTGATCCTCGTTCTTATCACTTGTGTCTGTGTCTACAAAGAGAGTGTCTGGTATGCGGTATGTGTCGTCTTGGTCTTGTACTTGTGTCTCATCTTGTTCTTGTTCAGTTTCCTTTGTCTTGCCTATAGTGGCTTTGACTTTTTCTTTCTTTGGCAGTGATAAGTCGTCTGTTTCTGTGTCGTCGCTGTGTTTTGACGGCAGTAGTCTTCTATTAGCCCATGTTCTCTTCTTTGGTTTGCTGACGACTTGAAAACCGTCAGAGTCTTCATTCCTTGGATTGATTTCTTGTGTGTTATTTTCTTGTGTGTTATTTTCTTGTGTGTTCCTGTCTTCTTGTGTGTTGATTTGACTAATGAAAGTTTGTGTCAGTTCAATCTCTCCCTGTGGAGGAGTTTCTCTTTCGAGTGGTGAGAAATCTTCTTGGCTTTGTACACTGACTGTTGCTGCCGTTGGTGTCATCGGTTGTCGTGGACTTGGGCATTTATTTGCCCAGTGGTTGTTTTGGCCACACGCTGGACAATTGGTCTTTCTCCCCGGCATCGTGATCAACACTCTGAGATTATTATCTGAGATGGATGGTCAGCCTGTCTTTTTCTTTCTCTCGGTGCTCCAGAGATATGTCTATCCCTAGACTTGGTATAGAAAACTTTTTGCCGTGTATCTTGTCATACACGGCTTTCTGAGCCTCTGCTGACAGGTGAAAGTACCACCTAGTGGGAACTTCGAACCGATACAGGTCGACGACTCTTCCAAAAGTTACACCTCCTGGACCAGTTAGGGCACTCATAATAAGTGCAGGTGTTGCTTTAGCAGCAGCCCCGGGACCAGTTATGGAACACACTATCGTTCCGGACTGGTGAAGTAGCTGGACATCGTAGTCATTTATCGAGATCCCGACTTCAGTGATATTCGAATACATCTTGAAATTTGTTGTTTCAGGTAATAATTCCGGGGAAATATCCAGAATATCAAATCCAAAGAATATCACCACAAAATCCGGAAAAAAAAACACACATATTTATAGTACGTAGAGCTAGATATTATTCGAAAAAATGTTCTTCACAATACCAAACAATTTGCAATGAGCGCCAGCAATAATTGATACGTTGTGATATGGTGCTGCACTTGGAACACACAAAACAGATCTAAATTTATACGTTGTGAAGAGAAAAGGAATTTTCGTTCACATGGAAATGATGATACTCTTTGCTTCTGTAACTTCTAGTCCAGTGTTTACAAACATCACTGTATCGTGAACTGTGAGTTTCGCGTGAAATGCTTTTGAATCTGCCCGAGGTGTTTTGGAACGTGACTGCATGGTCGGAGCGATGGCAGATGGTTATGTACCAGAGTTGACCGGTTTTTGCCTTATGCCGAAATCGTGGCTGCTGGGCTTCTGGTTGACTGCCACTACCATCGACGATGAACTGTATTTCGTGGACTGTGTGGGTGAACATCTAGGACACATCCAGATGGGAAAATGACTGCAGATTCCATCAGCAATGAACTGGGTGTTTTGTGGGGGACTATTGTGTTGACATTCTGGCGGCGGCATTATGCACAGTGCATCTGTGCGGGCTGTTGTTTGTCGAGACTCCTGTCTTTTCCACTTTTCACATTGGGCAGTGGGGAGCATTTTGTATGATATTCACTGGCACAGGAACGGAGCATAATGGGTATGACCCGTTGCTGTGAAGTTGGAACTGCGACTAACTAACTAACTAACTAACTAACTAACTAACTAACTAACTTACTTACTTACTTACTAACTAACTAACTAACTAACTATTGTATCGTTGCTTTCAATACGCTTTTTTTTTTAAAAACATCTTTTATTGCGTGTTAAAATCGTTGCAAAGTGTATTGTTTGTGTTTTTACAGAGCGTTGCATGTGGGCGTGTAGGTGACATATGCGCAAAAAATACAAATATTTTATACATTTTAACATTTCTACATTGAATTTGTTGTAGGGTAAAACCTTACAGAAACAACAGCATGATGATAGTGCACCGATATTATTTCCCCTGCCGCCTCCCTCTCCTGTCGACTCCAAAACCTCCAATTTTATCACCATCACTAGGTAATGATGAAACTGGCAGTAAAAAAAAGTCTGAACCGATCGGAGATGGCGGCAGCAGCATCAACAAACAAACGGTATCAAGATGGTATGAATGGGAGGTGTAAACAGTATCGGGGTTTACAAGGCAGGAAGGGTAGTGGTTGCATTTATAATGTTTGTGTTGTTACATGCGTTCTGTGTATTTAGTATTTGTGTAGGTGTGTTTACAGAGCGTTGCATGTGGGCGTGAATGTGACGTGTGCATATTTTATTCCTTGGGCATATTTACATGTGAAGGGGAACCTTGTTCATCTATATAAAATATATTTAATATTTTTGTCCGCCTGTGAAAGGCCAAGTATCATTAATCACTCTCTCTGTCTCTCTCGTGCGCGCACAAGCAAATACCTTTCAATACTTTTTTTTTTTTACTGAAAAGATCTGTTGATTTAATGCACTAAATGAATTGGGGATGTGGGGATTTAGAGTACAAATAAAAAATACTCCAGCATGAAATGTACACACCACCATGAATACACACAGCAAACACACGACATAGGAGCTGGATCTCTTTACATCGTCAATTCCATGATAGCATTGACAATATCATTGTTGTTGTTGAGGAGAGCTTTGACAGCCTTGGCATTAGAGACGTTTGCCTGGGACATGACCAGCTCAATGTCCTTCTGTTCTACACCGGTGTCATCAACCTCCTCATCTTCCTCCTCGGACTCTTCCTGTATGGGCTGGGACACTGTGCTGACTTGTTCACCTGTGGCGCCGGCACTGTCAAATGCTTTAAATTTGTTGGCAGCTGCAACTTGGGCCTGCTGGTTCAGATCTTCAATCTTGGCTTCCCCAAAGACAATGTAGGTATCTGAGGCTGGGATCTTGTAGACATCTGGGCGATTAATTACAAATAAGATATTCTTTGATTTCCTGATGGTGACTCGGGTGACACCGGGCACTGGTTTCAAACCCAGTTTGGACATTGCTTTGCGTGCTTTCTTTTCACTACTGCTTTGCTTGGCCTTGGACACTAGTTCTTCTGGCAGTCCAGCGGCTGCTGCAACCTGGCTCTGTTGCTGCGTGGCTGCTGCGTCATGTTCCTCTAGCTCAGGGGGGGGGGGGGGGTTTCATCGTCATCATCTGAATCAATACCTTTCAATACTTTTTTTTAAAAAAACTTTTATTAAGTGTTAACAACTTTTCAAGGTGTATTGTTCGTGTTTTTACAGAGCGTTGCATGTGGAAGTGTAGGTGACATATGCGCAAAATTTTACAACATTTATTTCAACATTTTTACATTTGAAATGGGGGGTAACGAAAAACGAGTACAAACAACAACAAGACGATAGTATACCATTATTTTTTCCTCTGCCACCCCCTCACCCGTCAGCTCCAACCCCACCAATACCCTCCTCACCATTGGTAATGAGGAAAATGGCAGTAACCTTGTTAGAACAAACGGGTGAGTGCAGCAGCAGCATCAAAACCAACAGTATAAAAAAGGGGGGAGGGTTGTCAAGGGGTATACTAGTTTACAATGCAGAAAAGGTAGTTGTTGCATTTGTATTGTTCGTGTTGTTACATGCGTACTGTGTGTTCAGTATTTGTGTGCGTGTATTTACAGAGCGTTGCATATGGGCGTGTAGGTGACATATGTGTGATATTACAACAATAATTCATTTGGCATAATTACATATGAAAGTGGGGTAACCCAAAATGTATGTTATTTTACCATGTTTGTTTCCCCTGTCTCCACCCTCACCAGCAGCCGGCTCCAAAACCGCCAACACCATAACCACCTCTTCGGTAATGTTGATAAAGGCAGTAAAACATTTTGGAACCAACCAGTGAGGGCGGCATCAGCATCAACAGCAACAGTAATAAGCGGGGAGAAGGCGGAGATGAGGGAGGATACTAATAATAATAGTGATCTTGAATTAAATTTAATAGCAATCAAACCATAATAATCATATAGTAATACAGAATTACCTACCAATCTCAATAAGAGAGCCTCGTAATAGCAGTACAAATGCATTTATATTGTTAGTGTTGTTACATGCGTCCTGTGGGTTCAGTATTTGTGTGCGTGTATTTACCGAGCGTTGCATGTGGGCGTATATGTGAAGCGATGAGCTTCTGCTCTCCTATCCCATGCAGGAAGGTTCCTTTAATACTAGTGTCTTGCCTTATCTTCTCTAATAAAGGTTCTAGGGTGAGCACATACAGTAGTGGTGATAAGGGACATCCCTGCCTTACAGATCTTGTCAGCCTGAAACTTGCTGTCAGTGAATGGTTCACCAACACTTTACTCTCAGGATTTTTATACAAGATCTGTATCCACTGCCGGTAGTACTGCCCTATGTTACAGTGTTCTAGTGTCCTATGCAGGTAAGTGTGGGAAATTCTGTCGAAGGCCTTCTCTTGATCCAAGGACAAGACGGAGGATGGACGGAGCAATGATTCCATTTGCTAGAATGATTTTCCTAGGAATGATGTTAGCATAGCATAGCAGGTACATATAAATTGCAGCAAGCAATGTTCTAGAAGTAAAAGAAGTTGGTTATCTTTTACTCCTTGCTTATTTTTTTGTCTTATTTGTAAGGGTTTCTTCATTTTTTCCCTTCCTTTCGTTTTTTTTTTTTTTGTTTTTTTTTTTGGAAAAAATTAAAACAAGCATCTGTATTTGCACACATTTTTTCAATCTCATTGGTTTAGTAAACATATGTGGTTTTGTATTCATTCATTCATTAGTTTGGACATTGCTTTGCGTGCTTTCTTTTCACTGCGGCTTTGCTTGGCCTTGGACACTTGCTCTTCTGGCAGTCCAGCGGCTGCTGCAACCTGGCTCTGCAGCTGTGCGGCTGCTGCGTCATGTTCCTCTAGCTCGGGGGGGGGGGGGGGGGGGGTTCATCGTCATCATCTGAATCAATACAATCCATACGGAAGTTATCAGACCGGTTATGGCGGACAGGGAAGTATGAATTGTGTAAACTACTTTAAATAAAAGTAATTCCTGCCGCCCGCCGCCAATTGCCTCTGTGGTTATTCCATCTGGACCTGCTGATTTGTTTTTAGGACTTTTCTGTATAACTGCTTTGACTTCTGTAGAATTTCAGAAAAAAAAAGAGAAATGGCAAGTTCAACCCTTAGAACCTTGGGGATGGGATATGACATAGTCCAATACTGCGTCCAGAAACTACTTGACGTACTATCAGGCGTGAGAGTACGCTTTGTGTTCTTTTTGGAAATCCAGTTTGATGGAGACAGGGCAGCATTCGACCGTGATCGGCCAAACACCAAGGAAAGGCCATTATACGCTGTGAAGAAAGATTTATACGTTGTGAAGAGAAACCAGAGTAATCAGGCCTCAATGAGGGGACAGTCGTTAACATCGTGCACGGAGCTTGCAGTCTTGAAACATTGTATATATTGCATTAACAAGTATATTTTATTCATTTTTAGCAGTCAAAGTATTTGAAACTTTAGGACGTCAAATTACTGTGAATAGATCGTGTCCTTATTTTAAACATTTAACAATAAATCTAACTAATTGCTTCTTTAGAAAGACGTTGGCGAGTTATGTCCCTTGCAAATAATAAAATGAATATTATGTTACCGTGAAAAAAAGGTATTTGTTTCCCCTTAAATTTCGCTTACCAAGTGCACAGGCTGCCGAGAGCGCGATAGCGAATGGTTAGCCCGTAGATCAGGGGTGGCCAACCTTTACAGCAGGCGGGCCAAATTTCAGAAATAATATTTCCTGCCCGGCCACGCAACTAATTTTTTTTTTTTAAATTAAAGTAAACAAGCAAGCGTACTACAGCTTCGACCACATGGTCGTTTCCCACTCCGCGGGCCCCAACATGACTACCGGCGGGCCTCGTGTTGGTCACCCCTGCTGTAGATGCTGCCGGCTCAGCATCTCACCTCCATGCAGCAGAGGGTGAATAACGGCTAGGCCCTCAAATCCGAGGGATATTGCCTTAGAGGCGTTCAGCTTTATCTCTCAGCTGAGAGCCGTAGAACAAGTGTCTGGACCAAGCATGTAGCAGGCTCGGCATCTCAATTCCATGCAGAAGAGGGTGAGTAACGGCCAGGCCCTCACCTCCGGAGAATATTGACTTAGAGGCGTTCAGCCATATCCCTCAACTGAAACACGTAGAACAAGTGTCTGGACCAAGCAGTTCAATGAGCCATTCGTGGTTTCACCATGAGACAGTGTGATCTTAGACATGCATGGCTTAATCTTTGAGACAAGCATGTGACTACTGGCAGGATCAACCAGATATCTATCTCACAAATGGACTATTCACACACACGAAGGCCAAGAGTAGCAATCGCTCAGCTCGCTCCCTCGGTACCCGGTGATACACGCAAAACCACCGGACGCCAATCGACGAGCTCTCAAGCTACGCCAGGCAAGGCTGACCGAAAAACTATGCCAGCTTACTGATCGAGAAAGAGAGAGAGAGAGAGAGAGAGAGAGAGAGAGAGAGAGAGAGAGAGAGAGAGAGAGAGAGAGAGAGAGAGAGAGAGAGAGAGAGAGAGAGAGAGAGAGAGGAGGGCTTATCGAGACTTTGTCGAACGGTCGTACAAAAATTGCTTTTTTGGCCGCTCAAACCACGAATCTGGCTTCGCACTGCGGTCACAATCTCCATGCTAACTTGCGTCGGCTGGGAAGTTCCCGATTGGGTGCACTTCACACAGCCATCCGAGACATTGAACGCCAGACGCGGGGCTGATATTGCGAACCAGACCAACCCCCACGCTGGATGGATTGAGACGGTGGCATGGAGGAATATAATCAGCAGAGTTGATCAAGAACACCAAAGACCGAAATCTTTGGAGAGCCATTAACGCCTACGCCAGCTGGCAGGGCACTTGATAATGATAATAATGTGTGAATTCTGCAGTATGTACCTGGCGAGATGCAGTGAAATATGCCAGGCAATAAATCGAACATCTATGGTTTGTGTTTTCGTTATTCAAATTCTTAGAGTCGTTGCTATGTGGCGTTGGCGATCATGTCTGTCCACAGCTTTCCTTCTGGTGTTATTCTTATAGTCGTTGCTGTGTGGCGTTGGCGATCATGTCTGTCCACAGCTTTCCGTCTGGTGTTATTCTTATAGTCGTTGCTGTGTGGCGTTGGCGATCATGTCTGTCTACAGCTTTCTGTCTGTTATTTTATTATTTTTATACTCGTTGCTGTGTAGCGTTGGCGATCATGTCTGTCCACAGCTTTCCTTCTGGTGTTATTCTTATAGTCGTTGCTGTGTGGCGTTGGCGATCATGTCTGTCTACAGCTTTCTGTCTGTTATTTTATTATTTTTATACTCGTTGCTGTGTGGCGTTGGCGATCATGTCTGTCCACAGCTTTCCTTCTGGTGTTATTCTTATAGTCGTTGCTGTGTGCCGTTGGCGATCATGTCTGCCTACAGCTTTCTGTCTTTTATTATTCTAATAGTCGTTGCTGTGTGGCGTTGGCGATCATGTCTGTATACAGCTTTCCTTCTGGTGTTATTCTTATAGTCGTTGCTGTGTGGCGTTGGCGATCATGTCTGTATACAGCTTTCTGTCTGGTGTTATTCTTAGAGTCGTTGCTGTGTGGCGTTGGCGATCATGTCTGTCTACAGCTTTCTGTCTGTTATTTTATTATTCTTATACTCGTTGCTGTGTAGCGTTGGCGATCATGTCTGTTCACAGTTTTTGTCTTTTATTATTCTTATAGTCGTTGCTGTGCGGTTTTGGCGATCACAGTTTCTGTCTTTTATTATTCTTATAGTAGAAAGTAATGGCAAACTACTGAACGTCAACTTGCCAAGGAATCGCGAACAGCCAAAAAATGCTGGGGTTGACTGCTACGTCTGTAAAGGATATGCAACTAACAAAAAGTCGTTGCTGTGTGGTGTTGGCGATCATGTCTGTCTACAGCTTTATGTCTTGTATTATTCTTATAGTCAAAACAATATTTTCCCGCAGTGAATTTGAATAACCAAGACACAAATCATAGATTGTACCATTTATTGCCTGGCATATTTCTCTGCATCTCGGCAGGTACATACTGCAGAATTCACACAAGTTAAGAGTATTCGCGAACATGTGTATATTTCAGCTTGAAGGGTGTGTTTTGCTCTATGTTGTGTGAATTCAAGAAAACAGTAACAATGGTGATATCAAATTTAAAAAAAAAACATAATGACACCAACAGAAATAGAAGGGAAAATTCTTAACCAAGTGGATAATTGAAATACCTAGGGGCATTTATAACATCAGAGATGAAGAGCAGAATAGGGCAAGCAAGAGCCGCATTTCAGAAAATGAAGAGTATGCAGAGAAGAGGTCTTATGCAATAAGTCATTATCACTGAATGTAAGGAAGAGAGTGCTGAAATGCTATATAGAACCAGTTTCCCCGGGAAGGTTAACCCGGTCAACAAATGCCCGCAGAAGTCGGATGTGTCAGCCTAACGGCGCAAGAACACAGCTCTGCTGTAAACAGGCACAACGCAATCACGTCCGAAAAAAAAAAAACTCCGGATGAACGCAGAAGAAGAAGAACAAGTTTTGTTGTATGGCAGTGAATCTTGGAATGTAAATGAACAAATTAAGAAGAAATTAGAAGCAACATAGATTTGATTCTTTAGACGAATGTTGCGAATTCCTTGGTAACAATGAGTGCCTGAAATAGGCTAATGAAACTAGAACATTATATACAACTAGCTGACCCGACCCGGCTTCGCCCAGGCCCTGGCGGGGATCTATCTATCTATCTATCTATCTATCTATCTATCTATCTATCTATCTATCTATCTATCTATCTATCTATCTATCTATCTATCTATCTATCTATCTAACTATCTATCTATCTATCTATCTATCTATCTATCCGTCTATCTATCCATCCGTCTATCCATCCATCCATCCATCCATCCATCCATCCATCCATCCACCCATCTATCTATCTATCTATCTATCTATCTATCTATCTATCTATCTATCTATCTATCTGTCTGTCTGTCTGTCTGTCTGCTTATCTGTCTGTCTGACCCGGCCCGGCTTCGCCCAGCTCCTGGTGGGGAGTATCTCATTTAATTCATATAAGTAGTCATATAAGATCCCGTTCCCGTACCCGACTGTCTGTCTGTCTGTCTGTCTGTCTGTCTGTCTGTCTGTCTGTCTGTCTGTCTGTCTGTCTGTCTGTCTGTCTGTCTGTCGACCCGGCCCGGCTTCGCCCAGCTCCTGATGGGGAGCATCTCATTTAATTCATATAAGTAGTCATATAAGTTCTCTTTCCCGACTGTCTGTCTCTCTGTCTGACACGGCCCGGCTTCGCCCAGTCCTTGGCAGGGATCTGCCTGTCTGTCTGTCTATCTATGTATCTATCTATGTATCTATCTATGTATCTATGTATCAATGTATCTGTCTATCTATCTGTGTATCTATCTATCTATCTATCTATCTATCTATCTATCTATCTATCTATCTATCTATCTATCTATCTATCTATAGCCAGGGGATTTAACTTAAGATATAGCAATCCTACTAAAAGTTATGTCTCTTGTTTTATTTTTTCTTATGTTGAGTCATGGAATTACAAAATTAAATTTTAGTAAGTAAATAGATGATTGTACACTAAGAAACTATTACAGTTGGTTGCACAGGAATGAAAAGAAGACGTGTAGAAAATTTCATCTCAATCGGATGGACCGTTTGCGAACGCATAAAGAACGGACATACATACATACATACACATACATACATACATTGTGTTTTATAGATATAGACAAGAAGAAAGAGACAAAGAGCTTTCTTCGATCATGTGATGAGAAGAGAGGCATTAGAGGATATTGTGACAACTGAAAAGATCGAGGGGAAGAGAGGCTAGGCAGACCAAGATAAATAATACTGGATGGATTCTTTTTCTTCTGCTGCGTTCAACCGAAGAGTTTTTTCGGACGTGATTACGTTGTGCATGTTTTGCGCCGTTAGGCCGACACATCCTACTTCTGCGGGTAATTGTTGACTGGGTTAACCTTCCCGAGTGTTTTGAAAGGCATTCCACTCTCATTCGGACGTCTTTGCGTTGTACCTATTTATTTGCGCCTTTCGGCCGACACATCCGACTTCTGTGGGTGTTTGTTGGCCGGGGTAACCTTCGCGGGTGTTTCGAGGGACTTTCGACTCTCACTGTTGTCGTGTCGTCCATATTCCAGCTGGTCAAGATAGAACGAGCAAAGGCAAACCGGTAAACCCTCAAGGGAAGGCAGGAGCACATCATGGGAATTCCCTGCCATCCAGGGAGGCTTCCATAATTGCAGAGCCGACACATAACGCTATGGTACTGGGCTCATCCAAGGAATCGTCAAGTCCTGCGCATGGCTGCTTCACTTCCTAATTTCCGTGTACTGGGCATTTCGTTTGTCACAGGCCGCTCCCCCACGCAAACCAGGAGAGGTCAGTCTGCAGACGACATCCACTCAGCAAGCTTTCTGTTCGGACTTTCCACGAAATGGGGTTGCCAGCCAAGCAGTATTCCTATTCTGGCTTCTGGGTCGCTTTCTCAACTCTTACTGTTGTGGTGTCATCCCTATCCCAGTTTGGTCCACCCAGAACAGCCAAAGACATCCCGGTCGACCCTCTAGGGAAGGCAGGGGCAGACCATGGGCATTCTCCGCCATCAAAGGAGGCTTCCATAATTGTAGAACCGACACATAACGCTCTGGTACTGGGCTCACCTGTGGAATCGTCACGTCCTTCACACGGCTGCTTAGCCTCACTTCCGTATATTGAGCCTTCCGTTCACCACAGACTGCTCCTCCAAAGACCGGGGGGACCTGTATGCAGATGACATCCACACAGCAAGCGTGCCCTAGGGACGCTTTTTTCACCCTTGAGTAATGCTTACAGGGTAGACTGTAGATCATGGGTAGCCAACCTTTTCAGCAGGCGGGCCAAATTTCAGAAATAATATTCCCTGCCGGGCCACGCACCTAATTTTTCTATTTTTTTTTTTTTTAATTTAATTTTTTTTTTTAAACACTGTTAATACAGCGTATACATTCATGTACACGTGACGTTATATTCTTGGCATGGTGTAGTAATCATTTGCTCTCATGCATACCAAACCATTTAATTTGAACTTTCACACTGCAGGCAATCTCATGCAAGCTTAGCTGCAAACAAGTTCAATAGTATTACTGAATCACAATCACTCCCTTAATCACAAGTGCAAAGGATTTGTTTGTGGCGGGCTGGGCTGAGACCGGGAAAGCGGGCAACAAAGAGGGAGAGAGAGAGAGAGAGAGAGTTGGGGGAGGGAGGGGGAGAGAAGGGGAAGGGGGAGAAAGGGAGGGCGCGTAGATTGGAATTTGTTTAGTTCGCTACACAGGATGGCAAAATTCCACCACTACAGGTATTTTACCTGAGCTGACCTTCTGGTGAAGGTCAACCCTCGGTCGACAAGACCACTGACTCACAAAGGACACCTTCCCATCGTGTCTAGTTTGGGCCAATAGACTCTGTAACAAAGAAGGAACATTTATTCAGTTATTTGGCCCTTTTTCCCCAATGATTGAGCTTAGTGGTACCCATTAGGAGTATAGAAATATCTGTGAGAGTGTGTGTTTGAACATGTATGTTATGTACTGTAAACCTGGTGGGAGTGACGCTTGCTTAATCAGCGAATAGCTGGGAGATTTTCTGTTGAAAAATCTGAGATAGTATGTGTGGGTGTATTGTGTGGTGATTGTCAGTGGCCCAGTTTCGACTAGACCATATTATGTTTCTATACTCAGCTAGTGCTATGAGAAGTTTAGTGTGTTTGTCTTTTGTGGTTGTAAGTATTGTATTTAGGAATATTGCTTTGTAAACGTCAGTTATCTTGTTTGTGTGTGTTTCTATTAACTGTTGTAATGCAGTCTCAATGGCTGTGATTGTTGGGCATCCATAAAACAGATGGTTCTCTGTTTCCTGAATATTGTGTCTACATAATTGGCATGGGGCTATTTGCTTGGATGTCTGTCCTGCCCTCTCTGTTGTCGGGGTCATATTATAAATTAGCCTGTATGTTACTTCTTTGGATTTCGATGTGATATGTTTGTTGTGTAAGTTAGTGAAGGTGCAGTTATAGTCTTTCATATAATATTTGTATCCTCTTTTGATTCTCAGATGTAGTGGTGGGGCTTGTTGTTTCACTAAATACTTGTATATCTGCTTGGTTGTCTGTTGTATTAAATGTTCACTGCCTTGAATTGCTTGCATACATGTTCTGTAGAAGTGCGGTAGTGTGCCGTAATAGTGCGGTGTTGTTTTGTCTATTTTCTTAAGTCTGTGTAATCTAATTGCAATATAGTATAATGCTAGCGAGTGTTGATCTGGATGATTGATGATGCGCCTTATGTGGTTGATTCTTAATGCTTGTATTTTTGTGTGTAGGTCATGTTAAGCAACTCCTCCTTTGTTCTTATCTTGTATTAATGTCTTGTGCTTTATACTGTGAATTGTGTTGCTGAAGATGAATTGTCTGATGTGTTTGTTTATGTCTGTGATTGTTTGTTTTGGGGGGTCTAACACTGTGGCTAAATATATTATTTTAGGAATTGTGAATGTGGTTACAATTGTGCTTCTTACAAAAATTGATGTCTTGTATTTGAACCCATGTAGTATGTCTATAATTTGTTTTGTCAGTGATTGCCATATTTCTGTGTGTGTTTTTCTGGGCTTGGATGGAAATGTGATCCCATATATTTTCATGTTATCCGTAACTGTTAGATCCGGGGGGAAATCTGCTTTATTCTTCCACTTCCCCAGACCTATTATTTTAGACGTTTGTATGTTTATTTTGGTTTATTTCACCAAACTGTTTGAAGGTGTGGAGTATGTTTGTTATGGAAGTGTTTGTTGTAGGGAAGAAGGCAGTGTCATATGCGTAAGCAATTAATTTCCGCTCTCCAGACCCTTGTATAAATGTACCTTTAATGTTAGTGTCCTGTCTAATTGCTTCTAAGAGTGGTTCTAGTGTGAGTACATATAGACTGGTGATAGTGATTCTGAAACTGTCAGTGAGTGTATTATTCACCAGTACCTTACTTTCAGGATTTTTGTACACTATTTCTATCCACTGTCTATAGTATTGTCCTATGTTACAGTGCGCTAGTGTTTTGTGTAAGTATGAGTGTGAAATTCTGTATTCGGCCTTTTCCTGGTCTAAGGATGAAAGGGGGGATTGACTGTCTTTCTGATGGGTGTATGTAATGAAATCTGTAATGAAATGTGTATGTTGGTGTATGTTTCTGTGTTGAACACTGCACTGTTGGTCTGGGTGGATGAGTGATGGCATGAATTTTTTTAAATTTTGTTTTCAAGTGATTTTGCTAGAATTTTGTAGTCTGTGTTTAATAAAGAGATGGGTCTATAGTTTTTCAGTTGTGTTTTGTCTGTGTTGTCTTTAGGTATGAGTGTTATATATGACATGTTGCAAGTGTTCGGGAGTTCTTGTTTGTAAAAATCTTCTTGGTAGACTTTTAGAAGGAAATTGCCTAGGATAGGAAAGAAGTGTTAGTAGAATTCTAATGTGTGTCCATCTAATCCTGAAGTTTTGTCGTTTTGCATTTGATTGAGTGCATGTGTTATGTCTGCTAATGTAAGCTCTGTGTCTAATGTGTCTTTCTATGTCAGACAGTTTCTTTGTGTATTGTAAGAACCTATTTTGTTTTTGTGTGTTTGCCTGTTCTGCTATATATAGTTCGGTTTAGTATTGTTGGAATGTTTCTAGTATATGTATTGCCTCTGTTTGTGTGTTTCCTTTCATGTCTGTTATTGCTCCTATGTGTCTGTTACGTTGAACGTTTTGTTCTAATGCAAGGTGTTGTTTACTGGGACTTTCTTCTGATATGTTAGTAAGTTTAGTTCGAAGGAGTGTACCACGAAATGTGTGTTGCTGGTGTTGTTCTAATTGTGATTCTAGTGTGTGTAGGTGTAGTGCATTCCTGTCAGTCTGCTTTGTGAGTTGTATTGCGGTCTGTATGATATGTTCTTGTTGTTGTCTGTCTTTATATATTATGGATGCTAAATGTTGTGTTCTATAACGTATTGTATTTTTTAATAAATCCCAAATTTGTGTTATGTTGTCGGTGGATGTACTATTAGTGTATGTTAGAATAAGGTGTGTCATGTGTTGTACATAACCTGTGTTTTGGAGTAGGGTGTTATTGAATTTCCAATAT
Organism: Cepaea hortensis; assembly: GCA_963921405.1. Taxonomy (NCBI): domain Eukaryota; kingdom Metazoa; phylum Mollusca; class Gastropoda; order Stylommatophora; family Helicidae; genus Cepaea; species Cepaea hortensis. Next base: position 22,316,875 of record OY992895.1, read on the forward strand.
GGTGTTCTTTTTTATGGCCTTGCACTTGTAGTGTCTGTAGTGATATGTGCTAGTACTGCTTTGTGATCTGTGTATTGTAATGTCTCTTGTAGATGTTTTTTGTGTATTATGTGGTGTGTTGAAGGTGTGTATATTCTATCTAGTCTGTCTGATTTATTGTAAGCCCTATTTTTGTGTGTTGTTGCAATGTTATTAAGGTGTCTGTATCTGAAAGCATCTGTTAAATTGTGTGTGTCTGAGGTATTTTTTTAAGTATATCCAGTTGATGTATTCCATTTCTGTCATTTCTCCTTAATTGTGTCTTGATTCCTGCTCTGCCTCCCACTACGATATCCAAATATGAGAGTACAAAATTGAAATCCCCTGCAAGGATAACATTTTGCCCTCTGTATGTTTGTATAAGTAAGGTGTCTAATTCTTGGTAAAAATTTGGTTGATGATTGTAATTAGGTGGTGCATGTATGTTCACTATAGTGTATTCATGTATAGTGTTTTCAATCTGTATTATGGAGATTCGTCCCTGGTTATCCGTGTGTGTTTTAATTATATCCCACCTGTCTGATGTCTGCAGAATAGATGTTCCTGACTCAATTTTGTGTGTGCCTAAACTAAAGCATGAATGTTTGAGGCCTAGCTGTGTGGTGATATGTTGTGTGAATATTTTTGAACATATGTTTGTTTCTTGTAGTATTATAAAGTCTGGTTTGTGTATGTTTATTAGTGTGATAATGTGTTGTAATTTTGTACGTATTCCACAAATGTTTAAAGTAATAATAATTAAATCACTAGTCATTGTAATTTAAGTAAAAACAATAAATGAGATATAATAACTATATCGATTCACACACAATGTTTTTATCTATGATGGGTACATTTAGGCGAGCAAGTCTTTAGTAGCAAAAGTTTGTGTGAGAGGATCATCTTGATCCTCGTTCTTATCACTTGTGTTGGTGTCTATAAAGAGAGTGTCTGGTATGCAGTATGTGTCGTCTTCGTCTTGTACTTGTGTCTCCTCTTGTTGTTCTTGTTCAGTTTCCTTTGCCTTGCCTATAGTGACTTTGACTTTTTCTTTCCTTGGCAGTGATAAGTCGTCTGTTTCTGTGTCATCGCTGTGTTTTGAATGCAGTAGTCTTCTGTTAGCCCATGTTCTCTCCTTTGGTTGGCTGACGACTTGAAAACCGTCAGAGTCTTCATTCCTTGGATTGATTTATTGTGTGTTTTTTTCTTGTGTGTTATTTTCTTGTGTGTTCCTGTCTTCTTGTGTGTTGATTTGACTATTGAAAGTTTGTGTCAGTGCAATCTATCCCTGGGGAGGAGTTTCTCTTTCGAGTGGTGGGAAATCTTCTTGGCTTTGTACACTGACTGTTGCTGCCGTTGGTGTCATCGGTTGTCGTGGACTTGGGCATTTATTTGCCCAGTGGTTGTTTTGGCCACACGCTGAACAATTGGTCTTCCTCCCCGGCATCGTGATCAACACTCTGTGGTTATTGTTCGTAATGCCAGGAGTGTAGATCCGTATATAATGGGGAACTTCCTTTTTTGGATTGCAGAGCGCTGCCCACATGACAGCCCCATTTTTTAAAATCCTAAACACCTCAGCCTTTTCATCTCCTGTGATGCTGTGCACCAGGTTTTTAACTCCTTGGGGAGCAATCGTGACAGGTAACCAGTGGATGGTCAGCCTGTCTTTTTCTTTCTCTCGGTGCTCCAGAGATATGTCTATCCCTAGACTTAGTAGGGAAAACTTTTTGCCGTGTAACTTGTCATATACGGCTTTCTGAGCCTCTGCTGACAGGTGAAAGTGCCACCTAGCGGGAACTTCGAACCTATGCAGGTCGACGACTCTTCCAAAAGTTACACCTCCTGGACCGTTAGGGCACTCATAATAAGTGCAGGTGTTGGTTTAGCAGCAGCTCCGAGACCAGTTATGGAACACACTATCGTTCCGGACTGGTGAAGTAGCTGGACATCGTAGTCATTTATCGAGATCCCGACTTCAGTGATATCCGAATACATCTTGAAATTTGTTGTTTCAGGTAATAATTCCGGGGAAATATCCAGAATATCAAATCCAAAGAATATCACCACAAAATCCGGAAAAAACACACAAGTTTATAGTACGTAAAGCTAGATATTGTTCGAAAAAATGTTCTTCAAAATACCAAACAATTGTCAATGAGCGCCAGCAATAATTGATACGTTGTGATATGGTGCTGCACTTGGAACACACAAAACAGATTTAAATTTATACGTTGTGAAGAGAAAAGGAATTTTCGTTCAGATAGAAGTGATGATACTCTTTGCTTCTGTAACTTCTAGTCCAGTGTTTACAAACATCATTGTATCGTGAACTGTGAGTTTCGTGTGAAATGCTTTTGAATCTGCCCGAGGTGTTTTGGAACGTGACTGCATGTTCGGAGCGATGGCAGATGGTTATGTCCCAGAGTTGACCGGTTTTTGCCTTATGCAGAAATCGTGGCTGCTGGGCTTCTGGTTGACTGCCACTACCATTGACGATGAACTGTATTTCGTGGACTGTGTGGGTGAACATCTAGGAAACATCCAGATGGGAAAATGACTGCAGATTCCATCAGCAATGAACTGGGTGTTTTGTGGGGGACTATTGTGTTGACATTCTGGCGGCGGCATTATGCACAGTGCATCTGTGCGGGCTGTTGTTTGTCGAGACTCCTGTCTTTTCCACTTTTCACATTGGGCAGTGGGGAGCATTTTGTATGATATTCACTGGCACAGGAACGGAGCATAATGAGGATGACCCGTTGATGTGAAGTTGGAACTGCGACTAACTAACTAACTAACTAACTAACTAACTAACTAACTAACTAACTAACTAACTAACTAACTAACTTACTTACTTACTTACTTACTTACTAACTAACTAACTAACTAACTAACTAACTATTGTATCGTTGCTTTCAATACGCTTTTTAAAAAAAACATCTTTTATTGCGTGTTAAAATCGTTGCAAAGTGTATTGTTTGTGTTTTTACAGAGCGTTGCATGAGGGCGTGTAGGTGACATATGCGCAAAAAATAGAAATATTTTATACATTTTAACATTTCTACATTGAATTTTTTGTAGGGTAACACCTTACAGAAACAACAGCATGATGATAGTGCACAATTATTTATTTCCCCTGCCGCCTCCGTCTCCTATCGACTCTAAAACCTCTAATTTCATCATCACCACTCGGTAATGATGAAACTGGTAGTATAAAATGTCTGAACCGATCGGAGATGGCGGCAGCAGCATCAACAAACAAACAGTATCAAGGTGGTGGGAATGGGAGGTGTAAACAGTATCGGGGTTTACAAGGCAGAAAGGGTAGTGGTTGCTTTTATAATGTTACATGCGTTTTGTGTATTTAGTATTTGTGTAGGTGTGTTTACGGAGCGTAGCATGTGGGCGTGTATGTGACGTGTGCATATTTTATTCATTGGGCATATTTACATGTGAAGGGGAGTAGATAGGGAGAAGGATACAACTTTCCATTTATGTTTCCATTGTCACACTCTCACCCATTTGGACCCACCACTCTAATGCCCTCATCACCACTCTCTGGTAATGATGGTAAGGGCATGGTAATTTTTGGAACCAAAAGGTGATTGTATCAGCAGAGGCAAACAAACAATCCATGAGCAAGGGAAGGGGGGGGGCACATGGGAAAAGGGTTTTTGTTTTATTACTAATGATGACAATGATAATAATGACAAGAAGAGACATACTGAGGGTAATAACAGCTAATATAAAAACCAGCAATGGTAATAATAGTTATGAAATGATAACCTTTTTACAAATTGTGATTCCATTTGCTAGGATGATCTTCTTTGGAATGGTGTTAATATAGCATAGCAGGTACATACAAATGCAAAACTGCAGTTTTTAAAAATAGTTGGAGTAAAAGGAGTTGTTTTTTTTTCTCTCATTTCCCCAAGCATTTGTATTTACACAAATTTTTACAGTATCATTTGTTTGGTAACCATATGTGATTTTGTATTCATTCATTCAACACTCACTCACATGATTCAAAGGGGGTGACAAAGAGAAAGGGAAATCTTTACATTTTTTTACTTTGCCTCCCTCTCACCAATCGGTTCCACTCCACCAATGCCCTCATGACCACTCTTAATGATGGTGCAGGCAGGATAAATGTTTGAACCGACCAGTGGGGGTGGTAGCAAAGGCAACAAACCATAAGCAAAAGGAGGCACCAGGGGAGATGAAGTTGTAAAATAATAATGATGATATCACTAATACTTATAACATTAATGATACTAAGGATAATAAGGTAAATACTGAACACAAGGAAAAGGGGAGATCTTTACATTTTTGTTTCCCTCACTACACTCCCACAAATTGGTTCCACTCCACCAATGCCTTTCATGACCACTATTGATGGTACAGGCAGGATAAATGTTTGAAACAACCAGTGGGGGTAGTAGCAAAAGCAACACACCATAAGCAACGGGGTCACAGGGGAGATGAAGTTTTAAATTACTAATGATGATATCAGTAATACTTATAAAATTAATGATACTAAGGATAATAAGGTAAGTATTAACTACAAGGAAAAGGGGAAGTCTGTACATTTTGTTTCCCTCGCCACCCTCCCACCAATTGGTTTCACTCCACCAATGCCCTCATGACCTCTCTAATGATGGTACAGGCAGGACAAATGTTTGAAACAATTAGTGGGGGTAGTAGCAAAAGCAACAAACCTTAAGCAAAGGGGGGAACATGGGAGATGAAGTTGTAAATTAATAATGATGATATCATTTATACTTATAAAATTAATGATACTAAAGATAATAAGGGTAAGATATTGATAGTAATAATAATAATGATAATAATAATAGTAATAATAATAATAATAAAAATAATAATAATAATAATAATAGTATAGTAGATATGTGATTCTATTTACTAAAGTGATAATCTTAGTAGTGGTGGTAGTATAGCACAACAAGTGCATTTAAAGCAAACATTCCATTAATAGTTATTTGGAATGGGAGGAGTTGATTTTCTTTTCTCCTTTTTTTCTTTTCCCCCTTATCTATAAGGGTTGAAACAATCATTTTGAAACAAATAATATAAGCATTTATACTTCCACTATTCTTTACATAAGGGATTTTTCATTGGTCTTTGACCATATGTGATCTTTTTAATCATTCACTCACCATTCACCCACAGTTTCTTCTTTCTTTCTCGCACTCATGTATACCAAATTTGTAATACAATAAGGAAGAATACATACGATTTACTCTGGAAATAGTTGTGATATTTTGTGTGTGTGTGTACATAAAGGAGATTAAGTGTGTGTTATATGTGTGGTGTTTGTATCTGGCAAAGTTTCTGCAGGTCCATATAAGTTGTCTGTAGTAAGAAAGTGCTACAAGTAGTTTTGTATGTATGTCCTTAGCTGTCATTGGTATAGTATTGAGAAAAATTGCTTTATATATGTCGGTTTGTTTGCCTGTGTGCGTTTGTACGAGGTGTTTGAGTGTTGCGCGTGTGGCAGTAATTGTTGGACATGTATAATAAATGTGTTCCTTTGTCTCTTGTGTGTTGTTTCTACATAATTGACATTGTTTGGATATGTATGCTTCTACCTGTGTTGTGGGGGTCATACTGTATAACAGTCTATATGTGATTTCCTTAGCTTTTGGAGTTATGTGTTTGTTGTGTAGGTTTGAAAAGGTGCATGTGAAGTCAGTCATGAAGTATTTGTGTCCTCTTTTAATCCTAAGTCTTAGTGATGGTGCTTGTTCTCTAACTAAATGTTTGTATATTGTGTGTGTTGTTTGGTGTATTAACTGTTCATGTCCTTTTATTGCCTGTATGCATGTATGATAGAATGTTGGCAGTCTTCCCTGGTAGTGTGCAGTTGCATTGTTAAGAGGTGTGAGATGTTTGATGTTGTGGCTTATGTAGTATAGTGTTAGTCTGTTCTGTCCTAGGTGTCTGATGATCTTACCTATGTGACTGATTCTAAGTGACAGTATTTTTGTCTGGATGTCCTGTAGTGCAATCCCCCTTGTTTCTTGTCTTGTATGAGAGTTTTGTGTTGAATGCTGTGTATTGCGTTGGTGAAGACGAAGCGTCTGATTTGTTTGTTTATGTTTGTGACGGTCTGTTTGGGAGGGTCCAGTACTGTCGCTAAATATATTATTTTGGGTAATATGTATGTGTTGACTATTGTGCTTCTACCAAATATTGTGGATGTCTTGTACCTATACCTGTGTAACATGTCTGTGATCTGTCTGTGATCTGTCCGGTCAGTGCGTGCCATGTCTGTCTGTGTGTTTCTGTGGGATCACATGGAAATGTGATCCCATACAGCTTCATGGTGTCTATGTGTTTCAGATCTGGAGGGAAATCATCCTTTTGTTTCCACTTTCCCAGACCCATTATCTGTGATTTCTGTACATTAATTTTGACTCCACTGCCTTTTCCAAAATGGGTAAAGGTGTGGAGTATGTTCCTTATTGATGTGTTGCTGGTGGGAAAGAAGGCAGTGTCATCTGCATAGGCGATGAGCTTCTGCTCTCTTATCCCATGCAGGAAGGTTCCTTTAATACTAGTGTCTTGCCTTATCTTCTCTAATAAAAGTTCTAGGGTCAGCACATACAGGAGTGGTGATAAGGGACATCCCTGTCTTACAGATCTCGTGAGCCTTAAGCTAGCTGTCAGCGAATGGTTCACCAACACTCTGCTCTCAGGATTTTTATACAAGATCTGTATCCACTGCCTGTAGTATTCTCCTATGTTACAAAGTTCTAGTGAGCTATGCAGGTATGTGTGGGAAATTCTGTCGAAGGCCTTCTCTTGATCCAAGGATAAGATGGAGGATGGACAGTCTTTCCCATTTGTGTAGTTGATTATGTCTCTAATGAGGTGTGTGTTGTTGTGTATATTTCTGTCTTTGACACTGCACTGTTGGTCTGGGTGTATTAGTGTTGGCATGAAAGGTTTCAGTATACCTTTCAATACTTTTTTTAAAACGTTTATTGAGTGTTAAAATCGTTGCAAAGTGTATTGTTTGTGTTTTTACAGAGCATTGCATGTGGGCGTGTAGGTGAAATATGCGCAAAAAATACAAATATTTTATACATTTTAACATTTCTACATTGAATTTGATGTAGGGTAAAACCTTACAGAAACAACAGCATGATGATAGTGCACCGATATTATTTCCCCTGCCGCCTCCCTCTCCTGTCGGCTCCAAAACCTCCAATTTTATCACCACCACTAGGTAATGATGAAACTGGCAGTAAAAAAAGTCTGAACCGATCGGAGATGGCGGCAGCAGCATCAACAAACAAACGGTATCAAGATGGTATGAATGGGAGGTGTAAACAGTATCGGGGTTTACAAGGCAGGAAGGGTAGTGGTTGCATTTATAATGTTTGTGTTTGTCGTGTCCTCCTTTAAAGTGTCGTCCCTGGAGTGAGGAGAGTCAACACCCACATTATAATATTTTTTCCCTATCAATATCCTGGAGAATCCACCAGCTTCCGTCCAACACACTCCATCAGCCCATGGACACCTATTCCTATCACTCTCTCACTGTCGTACTATGCCCCCTCTCATTCTTCCCCAACGCAACATATTCAACAACTCTTGCTTCTAAAAATTAATAAAGATTAATTTATTAAAAGAAAAGTGTAACGTATATGAGACGTGTATGCGAAGAAAATGTGTGATGTGTTCTATAATGTGTGTAGGATCGGACTCTCAGATAATAGCGTAGTCAGTTCATCCTTGCAAGGACACACCACAGCACGTTAAGTCAGAACAAGTCCACCTCACCCGGTACTGTATCTCTCCTGCCGGACACCGACTGTCATCTGTAGCTACCTGGTAATCCATCTTCCTGATCATCCGAAATAGATACGGTTTGTAAATTACAGCTGATCATGGACCGGTTGCCCACTACGCACCAGTTCATATCGGTCCTCAAAATTGTACGAATCCGTTGTTGTGTGTACTTAGGTATCACTGTTATTGTTAATATACTTGATCCTAACTGTTGTCTATCTAGTTTCCAGTATCATGTCTTTTGAACTATTTCACTAGAATATATCACACCATGTGACTATTATATTGATGTTCTTGTTTAGGTACCAATGTTCTTATGCTGTGTGATGCATTAACAATCATCACCCATCTTAGGTGAACCATCTTTCTTCTCGGACGTTATTCCTTTCTTTTTTTTTTGTAAGAAACATTTGTTTTTGTCCAACTGGTGTTATGTCTAATTGACGTTGCACTTCATCAAACCCAGTGTTGAACTTCCTCGTAACTGGTATGGAACCTGTGAGAGAAACAACACATCTTGTGATAGTACTAGTCACTGATCCTACCGGCTGAGTGTAAGCCTATTGCCTTGCTCAGTTATTTTATAGCTAACTAAACTCTGTCATAGAGCATATTAGCTCCTCACCTACGTCCGAATCAGGCGATGACAAGGAAAGACCCCTAAACAGAGTGCACAACTTCAGTGGGCAAACCATTGAAAGATCCCCCCCCCCCTTCGAACACTTTCCCCATCTCCCAACCCATCTTAAATCTCTCCAATTATCACCCCGCTTTCCTATTCAACTTAGCAAAGCCAATTATCACTTTCCTACTCTAACTAGTTTTCAACTCACAGTGCTAATCATCACACTCTAGTTTTAACAAAACTACGGCCTATATTAATTAGGCCTAAATAGACTATATTGACTACCTTATGCAAAACCGCCTCATTCCGGGATGGCTGCTACACTTTGCCATAACGACACATGCTAGTTAATATTAAATTAATCTAACACTGTAGAGCTCTCCCACAAACACGTCCATCATAATCCACGATTTTGGTCAACACTGTTTCTCCCAATCATGGTTTATGGCAAAACCTAAAATTGGTCACGTGACGGTATTCATTATGTCCACACACGTGTTATTTTGGCATATCATCCATTGTCAAGAATCTATCCTCCCTGGCTCAATCAATGTCAGAGTTGTCATCACTTGTTTTGACTCCCACAACAAGCTAGCGAGTTCCTGGGTGCTCCCAACAACGGGTTTCCACAACAAACCGCCAATCTTCTTGATGTCCGGAAACTCTAAATGACAGACGGACTGTTTTCTTCCGAGCTGAGTACTTCCGCTTTCAATCCAACCTGTTTATGAACTGTCAAAGCGATGTAAGGACTCATCTCACTCACTTACAAATGTTCCCATTTTGTCGACCCCATGTAAACACGTGCAGCTGCAACTTTAGACCGTCCTGGGGATTTTGACATCCAATTTGTTTTTTCTGTTAGTTAAAATTGTTTTGGCTTTGCAGATACGCCGGTTAATCAGAAAGTCTCTATAGTAATCAACTGGTTAAACGCAGGGTTTTATTTTTGTGACAGTGTTGTTACATGCGTTCTGTGTATTTAGTATTTGTGTAGGTGTGTTTACAGAGTGTTGCATGTGGGCGTGAATGTGACGTGTGCATATTTTATTCCTTGGGCATATTTACATGTGAAGGGGAACCTTGTTCATCTATATAAAATATATTTTATATTTTTGTCCGCCTGTGAAAGGCCAAGTATCATTAATCACTCTCTGTCTCTCTCGTTCGCGCATAAGCAAATACCTTTCAATACTTTTTTTTTTTTTTACTGAAAAGAGCTGTTGATTTAATGCACTAAATGAATTGGGGATGTGGGGATTTAGAGCACAAATAAAAAATACCCCAGCATGAAATGTGCACACTACCATGAATACACACAGCAAACACACGACATAGGAGCTGAATCTCTTTACATCGTCAATTCCATTATAGCATTGACAATATCATTGTTGTTGTTGAGGAGAGCTTTGACAGCCTTGGCTTTAGAGACGTTTGCCTGGGACATGACCAGCTCAATGTCCTTCTGTTCTACACCGGTGTCATCAACCTCCTCATCTTCCTCCTCGGACTCTTCCTGTATGGGCTGGGACACTGTGCTGACTTGTTCACCTGTGGCGCCGGCACTGTCAAATGCTTTAAATTTGTTGGCAGCTGCAACTTGGGCCTGCTGGTTCAGATCTTCAATTTTGGCTTCCCCAAAGACAATGTAGGTATCTGAGGCTGGGATCATGTAGACATCTGGGCGACTAATTACAAATAAGATATTCTTTGATTTCCTGATGGTAACTCGGGTGACACCGGGCACTGGTTTCAAACCCAGTTTGGACATTGCTTTGCGTGCTTTCTTTTCACTGCGGCTTTGCTTGGCCTTGGACACTAGCTCTTCTGGCAGTCCAGCGGCTGCTGCAACCTGGCTCTGTTGCTGCGTGGCTGCTGCGTCATGTTCCTCTAGCTCAGGGGGGGGGGGGGGGGGGTTTCATCGTCATCATCTGAATCAATACCTTTTAATACTTTTTTAAAAAAAAACTTTTATTAAGTGTTAACAACTTTGCAAGGTGTATTGTTCGTGTTTTTACAGAGCGTTGCATGTGGAAGTGTAGGTGACATATGCGCAAAATTTTACAACATTTATTTCAACATTTTTACATTTGAAATGAGGGATAACGAAAAACGAGTACAAACAACAACAAGACGATAGTATACCATTATTTTTTCCTCTGCCACCCCCTCACCCGTCAGCTCCAACCCCACCAATACCCTCCTCACCATTGGTAATGAGGAAAATGGCAGTAACCTTGTTAGAACAAACGGGTGAGTGCAGCAGCAGCATCAAAACCAACAGTATAAAAAAGGGGGGAGGGTTGTCAAGGGGTATACTAGTTTACAATGCAGAAAAGGTAGTTGTTGCATTTGTATTGTTCGTGTTGTTACATGCGTACTGTGTGTTCAGTATTTGTGTGCGTGTATTTACAGAGCGTTGCATATGGGCGTGTAGGTGACATATGTGTGATATTACAACAATAATTCATTTGGCATAATTACATATGAAAGTGGGGTAACCCAAAATGTATGTTATTTTACCATGTTTGTTTCCCCTGTCTCCACCCTCACCAGCAGCCGGCTCCAAAACCGCCAACACCATAACCACCTCTTCGGTAATGTTGATAAAGGCAGTAAAACATTTTGGAACCAACCAGTGAGGGCGGCATCAGCATCAACAGCAACAGTAATAAGCGGGGAGAAGGCGGAGATGAGGGAGGATACTAATAATAATAGTGATCTTGAATTAAATTTAATAGCAATCAAACCATAATAATCATATAGTAATATAGAATTACCTACCAATCTCAATAAGAGAGCCTCGTAATAGCAGTACAAATGCATTTATATTGTTAGTGTTGTTACATGCGTCCTGTGGGTTCAGTATTTGTGTGCGTGTATTTACCGAGCGTTGCATGTGGGCGTATATGTGACATATGCATATTTTATTCATTGATCATATTAACATGTGGAAGGGGGGCAACGAAGAGAAAGAAAAAAAAATGTGATCCCATACAGTTTCATGGTGTCTGTGTGTCTCTGATCTGGAGGGAAATCAGACTTTTGTTTCCACTTTCCCAGACCCATTATCTGTGATTTTTGTACATTTACTTTGGCTCCACTGCCTTTTCCAAAATGGGTAAAGGTGTGGAGTATGTTCCTTATTGATGTGTTGCTGGTGGGAAAGAAAGCAGTGTCATCTGCATAAGCGATGAGCTTCTGCTCTCCTATCCCATGCAGGAAGGTTCCTTTAATACTAGTGTCTTGCCTTATCTTCTCTAATAAAGGTTCTAGGGTGAGCACATACAGGAGTGGTGATAAGGGACATCCCTGCCTTACAGATCTTGTCAGCCTGAAACTTGCTGTCAGTGAATGGTTCACCAACACTTTACTCTCAGGATTTTTATACAAGATCTGTATCCACTGCCGGTAGTACTGCCCTATGTTACAGTGTTCTAGTGTCCTATGCAGGTAAGTGTGGGAAATTCTGTCGAAGGCCTTCTCTTGATCCAAGGACAAGACGGAGGATGGACGGAGCAATGATTCCATTTGCTAGAATGATTTTCCTAGGAATGATGTTAGCATAGCATAGCAGGTACATATAAATTGCAGCAAGCAATGTTCTAGAAGTAAAAGGAGTTGGTTATCTTTTACTCCTTGCTTATTTTTTTGTCTTATTTGTAAGGGTTTCTTCATTTTTTCCCTTCCTTTCGTTTTTTTTTTTTTTGAAAAAATTAAAACAAGCATCTGTATTTGCACACATTTTTTCAATCTCATTGGTTTGGTAAACATATGTGGTTTTGTATTCATTCATTCATTAGTTTGGACATTGCTTTGCGTGCTTTCTTTTCACTGCGGCTTTGCTTGGCCTTGGACACTAGCTCTTCTGACAGTCCAGCGGCTGCTGCGTCATGTTCCTCTAGCTCGGGGGGGGGGGGGGGGGGGGTTCATCGTCATCATCTGAATCAATACCTTCCATACGGAAGTTATCAGACCTGTTATGGCGGACAGATGAATTGTGTAAACTCCTTTAAATAAAAGTAATTCCTGCCGCCCGCCGCCAATTGCCTCTGTGGTTATTCCATCTGGACCTGCTGATTTGTTTTTAGGACTTTTCTGTATAACTACTTTGACTTCTGTAGAATTTCAGAAAAAAAAAGAGAAATGGCAAATTCAACCCTTAGAACCTTGGGGATGGGATATGACATAGTCCAATACTGCGTCCAGATACTACTTGACGTACTATCAGGCGTGAGAGCACGCTTTGTGGTCTTTTTCGACATACAATTTGATGGAGATTTGGCAGCGTACGAGTAAAAGTAATTTATACGTTGTGAAGAGAAACTAGAGTAACAATGTCAGGGCCTCAATGGGAGACAGTCGTTAACATCGTGCACGGAGCTTGCAGTGTTGAAACATTGTATATATTGCATTAACAAGTATATTTTATTCATTTTTAGCAGTCAAAGTATTTGAAACTTTAGAATGTCAAATTACTGTGAATAGATGGTGTCCTTATTTTAAACATTTAACAATTAATCTAACTAATTGCTTCTTTAGAAAAAGGTTGGCGAGTTATGTCCCTTGCAAACTATAAAATGAATATTATGTTACCGTGAAAAAGAGGTATTTGTTTCCCCTTAAATTTCGCTTACCAAGTGCACAGGCCGCCGAGAGCGCGATAGCGAATGGTTAGCCCGTAGATCAGGGGTGACCAACCTTTACAGCAGGCGGGCCAAATTTCAGAAATAATATTTCCTGTCGGGCCACGCAACTAATTTTTTTGTGTTAAATTAAAGTAAACAAGCAAGCGTACTACAGCTTCGACCACATGGTCGTTTCCCACTCCGCGGGCCCCAACATGACTACCGGCGGGCCTCGTGTTGGTCACCCCTGCTGTAGATGCTGCCGGTTCATCTCACCTCCATGCAGCAGAGGGTGAATAACGGCCAGGCCCTCAAATCCGAGGGATATTGCCTTAGAGGCGTTCAGCTTTATCTCTCAGCTGAGAGCCGTAGAACAAGTGTCTGGACCAAGCAGTTCAATGAGCCATTCGTGGTTTCACCATGAGACAGTGTGATCTTAGACATGCATGGCTTAATCTTTGAGACAAGCATGTGACTACTGGCAGGATCAACCAGATATCTATCTCACAAACGGACTATTCACACACACGAAGGCCAAGAGTAGCAATC
>OY992895.1:22335515-22528015 GCA_963921405.1 Cepaea hortensis
TTGTATTCTTTAGTAAATCCCAAATTTGTGTTATTTTGTCGGTGGGTGTACTATTAGTGTATGTTAGAATAAGGTGTGTCATGTGTTGTACATAACCTGTGTTATTGAATTTCCAATATGTTGTTCTTTTTGATGGCCTTGCACTTGTATTGTCTCTAGTGATATGTGCTAGTACTGCTTTGTGATCTGTGTATTGTAATGTCTCTTGTAGATGTTTTTTGTGTATTAATGGTGTGTTGAAGGTGTGTATATTATATCTAGTCTGGCTGATCTATTGTAAGCCCTATTTTTGTGTGTTGTTGCAATGTTATTAGGGTGTCTGTATCTGAGAGCGTCGGTTAAATTGTGTGTGTCTGAGGTATTTTTTTAGTATATCCAGTTGATGTATTCCATTTCTGTCATTTCTCCTTAATTGTGTCTTGATTCCTGCTCTCCCTCCCACTACGATATCCAAATCTGAGAGTACAAAATTGAAATCCCCTGCAAGGATAATATTTTGCCCTCTGTATGTTTGTATAAGTAAGGTGTCTAATTCTTGGTAAAAATTTGGTTGATGATTGTAATTAGGTGGTGCATGTATGTTCACCATGGTGTATACATGTATAGTGTTTTCAATCTGTATTATGGAGATTCGTCCCTGGTTAACCTTGGTGGTTTTAATTATATCCCACCTGTCTGATGTCTGCAGAATAGATGTTCCTGATCCAATTTTGTGTGTGCCTAAACTAAAGCATGAATGTTTGAGGCCTAGCTGTGTGGTGATATGTTGTGCGAATGTTTTTGAACATATATTTGTTTCTTGTAGTAGTATAAAGTATGATTTGTGTTTGTTTATTAGTGTGATAATGTGTTGTAATTTTGTATGTATGCCACAAATGTTTAAAGTAATAATAATTAAATCACTAGTCATTGTAGTTTAAGTAAAAACAGTAAATGAGATATAATAACTATATCGATTCACACACAAAGTTATTATCCATGATGGGTAAATTTAGGCGAGCAAGTCTTTAGTGGCAAAGGTTTGTGTGAGAGGATCATCTTGATCCTCGTTCTTATCACTTGTGTCTGTGTCTACAAAGAGAGTGGTATGCTGCATGTGTCGTCTTCGTCTTGTACTTGTGTCTCCTCTTGTTGTTCTTGTTCAGTTTCCTTTGTCTTGCCTATAGTGACTTTGACATTTTCTTTCTTTGGAAGTGATAAGTCGTCTGTTTCTGTGATATCGCTGTGTTTTGAATGCAGTAGTCTTCTGTTAGCCCATGTTCTCTTCTTTGGTTAGCTGACGATTTGAAAACCGTCAGAGTCTTCATTCCTTGGATTGATTTCTTGTGTGTTATTTTCTTGTGTGTTATTTTCTTGTGTGTTCCTGTCTTCTTGTGTGTTGATTTGACTAATGAAAGTTTGTGTCAGTTCAATCTCTCCCTGCGGAGGAGTTTCTTTTTCGAGTGGTGGGAAATCTTCTTGGCTTTGTACACTGACTGCTGCTGCTGTTGGTGTCATCGGTTGTCGTCGACTTGGACATTAATTTGCCCAGTGGTTGTTTTGGCCACACGCTGGACAATTGGTCTTTCTCCCCGGCATCGTGATCAACACTCTGTGATTATTGTTCGTAACACCAGGAGTGTAGATCCGTATATAATGGGGGACTTCCTTTTTTTGGTTGCAGAGCGCTCCCCACTTGCCAGCCCCATTTTAAATCCTAAACACCTCAGCCTTTTCATCTCCTGTGATGCTGTGCACCAGTTTTTTAACTCCTTGGGGAGCGATCGTGACGGGTAACCAGTGGATGGTCAGTCTGTCTTTTTCTTTCTCTCGGTGCTCCAGAGATATGTCTATCCCTAGACTTGGTATAGAAAACTTTTTGCCGTGTAACTTGTCATACACGGCTTTCTGAGCCTCTGCTGACAAGTGAAAGTACCACCTAGTGGGAACTTCGAACCTTAGTTAGTTAGTTAGTTAGTCGCGGTTCCAACTTCACAGCAACGGGTCGTCCCCATTATGCTCCATTCCTGTGCCAGTGAATATCAGACAAAACACTCCCCACTGCCCAATGTGAAAAGTGGAAAAGACAAGAGTCTCGACAAACAACAGCCCGCACAGATACACTGTGCATAATGCCGCCGCCAGAATGTCAACACAATAGTCCCCCACAAAACACCCAGTTCATTTCTGATGGAATCGGCAGTCATTTTCCTATCTGGATGTTTCCTAGATGTTCACCCACACAGTCCACGAAATACAGTTCATCGTCGACGGCAGTGGCAGTCAACCAGAAGCCCAGCAGCCACGCATTTCTGCATAAGGCAAAAACTGGTCAACTCTGGGACATAGCCATCGAACCTATGCAGGTCGACGACTCCTCCAAAAGGTACACCTCCTGGACCAGTTAGGGCACTCATAATAAGTGCAGGTGTTGCTTTAGCAGAAGAGCAGGGACCAGTTATGGAACACACTATCGTTCCGGACTGGTGAAGTAGCTGGACATCGTAGTCATTTATCGAGATCCCGACTTCAGTGATATTCGAAAACATCTTGAAATTTGTTGTTTCAGGTAATAATTCCGGGGAAATATAAACGGAATATCAAATCCAAAGAATATCACCACAAAATCCGGAAAAAACACACAAGTTTATAGTACGTAAAGCTAGATATTGTTCGAAAAAATTTTCTTCAAAATACCAAACAATTTTCAATGAACGCCAGCAATAATTGATATGTTGTGATATGGTGCTGCACTTGGAACACACAAAACAGATTTAAATGTATACGTTGTGAAGAGAAAAGGAATTTTCGTTCAGATAGAAGTGATGATACTCTTTGCTTCTGTAACTCCTAGTCCAGTGTTTACAAATATCATTGTATCATGAGCTGTGAGTTTCGTGTGAAATGCTTTTGAATCTGCCCGAGGTATTTTGGAACGTGACTGCATGTTCGGAGCGATGGCAGATGGTTATGTCCCAGAGTTGACCAGTTTTTGCCTTATGCAGAAATGCGTGGCTGCTGGGCTTCTGGTTGACTGCCTCTACCATCGACGATGAACTGTATTTCGTGGACTGTGTGGGTGAACATCTAGGAAACATCCAGATGGGAAAATGACTGCAGATTCCATAAGAAATGAACTGGGTGTTTTGTGGGGGACTATTGTGTTGACATTCTGGCGGCGGCATTATGCACAGTGCATCTGTGCGGGCTGTTGTTTGTCGAAACTCCTGTCTTTTCCACTTTTCACATTGGGCTGTGGGGAGCATTTTGTATGATATTCACTGGCACAGGAACGGAGCATAATGGGGACGACCCGTTGCTGTGAAGTTGGAACTGCGACTAACTAACTAACTATTGTATCGTTGCTTTCAATACGCTTTTTTTAAAAATCTTTTATTGCGTGTTAAAATCGTTAATTTGGGATATACTTTTCACTTCTACTGAAATATGCCTTTCGTGATCAGGATGACGGTATATACATTCACTCACGCTCAGATGGTGACCTTTATAATGCTCAGAGATTGAAGGCCAAGACCAAAATTAGCAGGGTACTAATCAGAGAGTTGCTTTTTTGCGGATGATGCAGCGATTACGACCCACTCTGAGGAAGAATTACAACATCTACTATCTGAATTCTCCAATGCTTGTTCTGAATTTGGTTTAACAATTAACAAAAAGAAGACACAGATTATGTCACAAGGTGCACATGGTGTACCATCAATCTTTATTGACGATGCCGAACTGGAGATAGTAGACCATTTTACATATCTAGGATCAGTGGTAAATGGTAAATTATCCCTAGATCAGGAAATCAATATCCGGATTGGCAAGGCAGCTACAACAATGAACATGTTAGCAAAAAGAGTCTGGGAGAACAGGAAGCTTACTACCAAAACAAAAGTCCTCGTCTACCAAGCCTGTGTCCTTAGTACTCTTCTTTATGGCAGTGAAACCTGGACAACTTACTCACGCCAAGAGAAACGTTTAAACAGCTTTCATATGCGGTGTCTGCGAAGAATACTTGGTATTAAGTGGCAAGACAAAATCACAAATACTGAAGTACTGGAAAGATCAGGTTGTGTGACGGTGTATTCCATGCTCAGTCTTCGTAGACTTAGATGGATAGGACACGTTAGGAGGATGGATGATGGTAGAATACCAAAGGACATCTGTTTTGGTGAATTACAGACGGGTAGAAGATCTCAGGGTCGGCCTCTACTACGATACAAAGATGTGTGTAAGCGGGACATGATTGATACAGGCATTGATAATGCACATTGGGAGCATGTCGCCGCTGAACGTGTTGCATGAAGGGCAACTATCAGAAATGGAATAAAGACAAAGGAGAAGACGATTGCAGATAAAGCACACACAGAGCGTGAGAGACGTAAGATGGTGCAAAATGGTGGAAATGATTATGTTTTCACATGCACCTACTGTGGGCAAACATTTTCAGCAAGAATTGGCCTTACCAGCCACACTCGCCACCGCCATGGATCGTAGTTATTAAGCCTTTTTGAAGCACAATGTACCAAACTATCGTCTGTCAAGACGGAAAGGTGCCAATGAAAATCGTTGCAAAGAGTATTGTTCGTGTTTTTACATAGCGTTGCATGTGGACGTGTAGGTGACATATGCGCAAAATTACATCTTATACATTTTAACATTTTTACATTGAAATTGTTGTAAGGGGACATTACAAAACAACGGCGTGATGATAGTGCACCGTTATTATTTTCCCTGCCACATCTCTCTCCTGTCGGCCCCAAAACCACCAATACCCTCACCACCAATCAGTAATGATGAAACTGGTAGTATAAATTGTTGAACCAATCGGCGAGGGCGGCAGCAGCATCAACAAACAAACAGTGTCAAGATGGTGGGAATGGGAGGTGTAAACAGTGTCCGGGTTTACAAGTCAGAAAGGTAGTGATTGCATTTATGATGTTTGTGTTGTTACATGCGTTCTGTGTATTTAGTATTTGTGTAGGTGTATTTACGGAGCGTTGGATGTGGGCGTGCATGTGACGTATGCTTATTTTATTCATTGGACATATGTACATGTGAAGGGGGGTAATTTGGGAGAAAGAAAAACTTTCCAATTTTGTTTCCCTTGCCTCACTCTCACCTATTGGACCCACTACACCAATGCCCTCATTTGCAATCTCTGGTAATGATGGTAAAGGCAGGATAAATATTGGAACCAACTGGTGAGAGTATCAGCAAAGGCAACAACAACCATGAGCAATGGAGGCGGGGGGGGGGCACATGGGAGATGAGGTTATATGTTAATAATGATAACATTAATAATACATAAAACATAGAAAAAACCAAATACATCAATAATAATAATGACAAAAAATAAACCTACTAAGGGTGACAACAGCAATGATAATAACAGCAATGATAATAATAGTTATGATAAAGATCACATTTTCCAAACATGTGATTCCCTTGCTAAAATGATTATGTTAGGAATGGTGTTAACATAGCATAGCAGGTACATACAATTGCAACCTGCAATGTTCAATAATTGTAGGAGTAAAAGGAGTTGGTTATCTTTTTCTCCTTGCTTATGTTTTTTTTTTTTTTTTGGTCTTAAGTGTAAGGGTTCATTCATTTTTCAATACTGTCAGAGTCTTGCGTACAGCAAGATAAGTAGCTCGTTTTCTGGCAAGTGTGAAGCGATATCAAACTATCAAATCACACGAAGTGAATATCCGAAACGGTTATTTACAAGCTTTATTTACGCACTGCATTCATTATCGCACAGACATCGCGCAATGACAATTCATAGCAATCATCACAGCATGAACAATATCAATACAATACATAAGGATACATGCAATCAATATACATATCACTTACAAGCCACAATACTCAAGCGTTCGAACCAGTCTCCCACTGTCGCACAGGCTAGCTCTCAATGCAGATTCAAAACCACTCGCAGACTCATGCGACCTGTCCATACAAACGCCTAACCCGGTCCGCCTGGCCTTTCGTTCTACACGCCAGTTGGCGCTCAGGTGTGACCCCTGCAAGGTTCACGGGGTGTACCGCTGACCAGTGGTAGTTTAAGCGTCGCTCAGTTGTTGTGCTTGGCTGCTTATACGGGCGTCGTCGAAGACGCCGCATTCCATCTGCAGTGTTTAACATCACTCAGGGTTGCGTGTTGTTATGCTGCCTGGCGTTGGCACAGACAACGCGTCGCAACCTCAGATGTGAGACTTTGACAAATACTTTCTTTCAATACTTTTTTTTTCCTGCTAAAACTGTTTTATTTACATAAACTTTATTACGACACCATGAAACAGGACCTGTTCAAAACACAAGGTCAGGATATTTATTTCTTACATCATGAGAAGGGTTCTAATCTCCAGTCAGGTCAGAGATCTTTTCCTACCGAAGATTAAATAAAACTTCTGTGCGGCAACTTACTGATCCAGCAACCAATTGGGCAAGCAACCTTAAGTCCTCAACACAGAAACCCTTCCAGGTAGGCACATGAAATGCTACAAAATACCTGACAGTTTTTCAAACTTTGTTTTAGGTTACACATAATCCTGCCTTTTCTTTTCCATTCATTCTAAATCTGCTTCACTTCTTCCAATAGCTCGCTTATCAATGTTATTAATTGTCCGTCTTCTTCAGCACTTTCTTTGCTTGCTGCTGCCGTCTTGCATCTAAATAACGACGGAAGGATCTCTCATTGGGATCTCGATCTTCATCATCATCATCATCTCCAGCCCGGCCATATGCAAACTCATCATCACTGTCATCTTCCACACCGGACATGATGGCAACACCTGTTGTCTGAGAGCTCACCAGGTCTCCTGATTCTTTGACTGGGGGTACATTTCCTTGGGCATGGTCTTTGGCAAACTGTTCTTGGCTTTTCTTTTTCTCAGCCTCAGCCTTCTTCTCCTGCTCCTGCCTCAGTCTCTCATACATAGGTCTGTACTCTTTCTCATACTCATCAATTTTATTCAAAAACTCATCAACTCCCTCACCCGTGGCTGCTGACACACCGACAGTCTTAATGTTGACATAGAACTCATCCAGCACCAGACTCATGGAGCGTGTGAGGTTGGACACATAGGATGTCTCATGCTCCAGGGCGTCCTGAAAGGCCTCGAAGTCAGTCATCCATTCCTGGGCAAAGCTGTGACTGATGAAGTCTATTTTATTCATGACTATAACAAACGGGAGCTTGGTGTTGTACAGAATGTTGCAGGCGTACAGCATGTTGGACATGAAGGTCACCGGATTGACACTGCGTGGGGTATCCATCACATACACAACCACAGTTGGAAACGTTGATGCCAAAGTCTCTGTGATTATACTGCCGGACGCTGACCAGGTAAAGACTTCAATCGGGCCTGGGGTGTCTATGATGACATGCTTGCATTCCCCTGACTTAGACTCTATGAAATTCATCACCTAGTCAAAACGCGTGGCAAACAAGTTGAGAGATGTTACTATCCCACCATTGGGGCCTAAAGAATAGTGTTTCATCACTTCTTTGTAGTTGACCGTGTCCCTAATGTTTGTGTTTGCTGGGAAGGGGACTTCAAGAACTGCAGGATCCAGATTGATAACATATGGTGCATACTTCTTTGCGTGTAGATGTGCTGTCAACCTCTGTACAAAACTTGTCTTTCCAGAACCTGCCATTCCTAGAACAATTATACATGTTGAGTTTGAAGCAGTCTCTGATTTTAAGTGGCAAGCTGCATCACCTCCAGCCTTTATTTCTGTTTTACCGCTGTCTGGATCCTGCATTTTTGAATCGTAAACAACAACAGTATCAATCTCCTTCTGACTGTGCGCAGCCATCTTTATAAGTCTTTCTTTCAATACGCTGTGAAGAAAGATTTATACGTTG
This sequence comes from Cepaea hortensis, assembly GCA_963921405.1. Taxonomy (NCBI): domain Eukaryota; kingdom Metazoa; phylum Mollusca; class Gastropoda; order Stylommatophora; family Helicidae; genus Cepaea; species Cepaea hortensis. The sequence continues at coordinate 22,343,380 of OY992895.1, forward strand.
TGAAGAGAAACCAGAGTAACAATGGCAGGGCCTCAATTGGCGACAGTCGTTAACATCGCGCACGGAGCTTGCAGTGTTGAAACATTGTATATATTGCATTAACAAGTACATTTTATTCACTTTTAGCAGTTAAAGTATTTGAAACTTTAGGATGTCAAATTACTGTGAATAGATGGTGCCCTTATTTTAAACATTTAACAATTAATCTAACTAATTGCTTATTTAGAAAAACGTTGGCGAGTTATGTCCCTTGCAAACAATAAAATTCTTCTTCTTCTTTCGTTCGCTTGAAATATGTCTATATCTGCAATGTCGTCTCTTGCATGAATTGAACTGTTTTTTCAGTTCACACAGTGGTCCATAGAGTTTATCTTCCACTGTCGTCTCTCTAGGCCAGAAGGTTTGCCTAGATATGTTATATTTTGGGCAGTCTTGGAGTATATGCTCTGCTGTCTGCGACGCCAATCCACATATGCACATGGCTGTTTCACCAATCTTGAATTTTGTATACATGTGGTTGCGTAATCTATTGTGTCTTGTTCTGTCTGTCCATAACGTGGTAGTCATCTTGAGCAGGTTTTTGTGGCTTTCTGACTGATTTGATCATTCTTTTCTTTTGGTGGTATGTAACGGGCACATCAGGCTGTTCTTCTTTGGCTCCTTCCTTAGCCATTTGATCAGCTCTGTCGTTTCCGGGTACTCCACAGTCGGATGGTAACCACTGTATGGTGACTTTATGCTGACTGCTAAGTTCAGAAAGTAGTGTCCTTAGTACTGGCAATTTCCCAGAGAGGAGCGCCTCGAGTACTGATTTTGCATCTGTCAGTAGCACCACAGGTTGTGTACCATTGCTGTTATTTAGTAATTTCTCTGTTGCTATCTTGATTGCCTCAATTTCGGCATCATAGTTGGCAGTACTTTCCTGTCGGTACTCTGGCTGTGTCCCTAGTATTATTTGGGTATTCTATGTACACTCCCGCTCCTCCATTTCTAACAGCATTTTGTGCTGACCCATCTGTGTAGACTCGGATCCAGAGGTCCTGTGGGTATTCTTCATCAAGGAAGCTGAGAGTGGCTGTTCTGCGCTGCACACTGTTCTGTTCTTCCTTGTCAAATATTCCTCTCACTTTTGTCTGGATTTGTAACGATAGTCTATGCTCATCTTTCCATGGAGTTCGCTCTGGAATATTTGTTAGGGGGATACCAACTGTGGGCAGATCAGTGGTTTCTCTGCAGAGTCGTTTGGCCTGGTGGATAAAACTACTTCTTTTCAACCGCCCCATAGCTAGGTTTTCAAATCTGTTGTTCATATCTGCCAGGCCACCTGGCAAGCTGAGGAACTTTTCTGCTTGTATTAGCGTTTTCGTATCTCTGCGCTCACTCAGTGCCCGTGTCCTTCCCATCTTCTCCATTTCCACTATAGGGGTTGATCTCATCCCTCCTGTGGTGACTCTAAGTGCTTGATTTTGCACCTTGTCCAGCTCTTGTAGTGTGGTTCTTGATGCTGAACACCACGCAGTTGACCCATATTCCAGGTGTGGTCGTATGCTAAGTATTTTCGTACTGGCTCCCCATGTGGTTCCACTAAGCTTTCTCAGAATGGCTATTTTACTTCTGGCTTTAGCTACTGATTTGTTGATGTGCTTTCTCCATGTCAGCCTGCCATCAAATGTTACTCCAAGGTATGTTGGTTCTTTATCATCTCTTAGGGGTGTTCCATTTATCTGGATGATCCCTGCCTTTTATTTTGGAGAGAGGGTAAATAAGGTGGTGCTGCAGTTATCTCTTATCTGCACTGAACAATAAAATGAATATTATGTTACCGTGAAAAAAAAAAAGATATTTGTTATCCCCTTAAATTTCGCTTACCAAGTGCACAGGCCGCCGTGAGCGCGATAGCGAATGGTTAGCCCGTAGATCAGGGGTGGCCAACCTTTTCAGCAGGCGGGCCAAATTTCAGAAATAATCTTTCCTGCCGGGCCACGCAACTAATTTTTTTTTTTTGGTTAAATTAAAGTAAACAAGCAAGCGTACTACAGCTTCGAACCACATGGTCGTTTCCCACCCCGCGGGCCCCAACATGACTAGAGGCGGGCCTTGTGTTGGTCACCCCTGCTGTAGATGCTGCCGGCTCAGCATCTCACCTCCATGCCGCAGAGGGTGAATAACGGCCAGGCCCTCAAATCCGAGGGATATTGCCTTAGAGGCGTTCAGCTTTATCCCTCAGCTGAGAGCCGTAGAACAAGTGTCTGGACCAAGCATGTAGCAGGCTCGGCATCTCAATTCCATGCAGAAGAGGGTGAGTAACGGCCAGGCCCTCACCTCCGGAGAATATTGACTTAGAGGCGTTCAGCCATATCCCTCAACTGAAACACGTAGAACAAGTGTCTGGACCAAGTAGTTTAATGAGCCATTCGCGGTTTCACCGTGAGACAGTGTGAACTTAGACATGCTTGGCTTAATCTTTGAGACAAGCATGTGACTACTGGCAGGATCAACCAGATATCTATCGCACAAACGGACTATGCACACACACGAAGGCCAAGAGTAGCAATCGCTCAGCTCGCTCCCTCGGTACCCGGTGATACACGCAAAACCACTGGACGCCAATCGACGAGCTCTCAAGCTACACCAGGCAAGACTGACCGAAAAACTATGCCAGCTTACTGATCGAGAGAGAGAGAGAGAGAGAGAGAGAGAGAGAGAGAGAGAGAGAGAGAGAGAGAGAGAGAGAGAGAGAGAGAGAGAGAGAGAGAGAGAGAGGGGGGGGGGGGGCTTATCGCGACTTTGTCGAACGGTCGTACAAAAATTGCTCTTTCGGCCGCTCAAACATTCTTCATGCTAACTTGCGTCGGCTGGGAAGTTCCAGATTGGGTGCACTTCAAACAGCCATCCGAGACAATGAACGCCAGACCCTGGGCTGATCTTGTGAACCAGACCAACCCCCACGCTGGATGGATTGAGACGGTGGCATGGAGGAATATAATCAGCAGAGTTGATCAAGAACACCAAAGACCGAAATCTTTGGAGAGCCATTAACGCCTACGCCAGCTGGCAGGGCACTTGATAATGATGATAATGTGTGAATTCTGCAGTATGTACCTGGCGAGATGCAGCGAAATATGCTAGGCAATAAATCGTACATCTATGGTTTGTGTCTTCGTTATTAAATTTCTTATAGTCGTTGCTATGTGGCGTTAGCGATCATGCATGTCCACAGCTTCCTGTCTTTTATCATTCTTATAGTCGTTGCTGTGAGGCGTTGGCGATCATGTCTGTCCACCGCGTTCTGTCTTTTATTATTCGTATAGCAGAATATAATGGCAAACTACTGGATGTAAACGTGCCCAGGATTCGCGAACAGCCAAAAAATGCTGGGGTTGACTGCTATGTCAGTAAAGGATATGCAACTAACTAATAGTCGTTGCTGTGTGGCGTTGGCGATCATGTCTATCTACAGCTTTCTGTCTAGTGTTATTCTTATAGTCGTTGCTGTGTGGCGTTGGCGATCATGTCTGTCCACAGCTTTCTGTCTAGTGTTATTCTTATAGTCGTTGCTATGTGGCGTTGGCGATCATGTCTGTCCACAACTTCTGTCTTTTATTATTTTTGTAGTAGAAAGTAATGGCAAACTACTGAACCTCAACTTGCCCAGGAATCGCGAACAGCCAAAAAATGCTGGGGTTGACTGCTACTGTAACAGAGTACCATCTCTGTTATGTTAAGAATTTAGAATGCACAGAATGCGCAGAATGGGGACAGATATATTGATTGCGTGAGCACGATTGAGCTTCGGAAACTAAGGGAGCTCACGCGTTCAACGGGGACTTGGAGATGGGTGGTCCATACGGGCAGACATGTTAGTACCATCTCATGTTGATATTGTGTAACTGCAACGAGGATTTCTTAATAAACTAGTTTTCTTCAAGATCGCTGCCTTGAGTGTTTACTATAGTCACGGCCATCATCCCATCCTGCACTGTTATAGATGACCTTTTAATGGTGCCGTGACCAGGCTTGCCCTTGGCTTTTTCCACCTTTAGTAACGCTCACAGGGTAGGCTGTAGATCAGGGGTGGCCAACCTTTTCAGCAGTCGGGCCAAATTTTAGAAATAATATTTCCTGCCGGGCCACGCACCTAATTTTTCTATTTTTTTATTTTTATTTTTATTATTATATTTTTTTTTTACATTGCGAATACAGCGTATACATTCATGTACATGTGACGTTATATTCTTGGCATGGTTTAGTAATCATTTGCTCTCATGCATACCAATCTATTTAATTGGAACTTTCACACTGCAGGCAACCTCATGCAAGCTTAGTTTCCTGCAAACAAGTTCAATAGTATTACTGAATCACAATCACTCCCTTAATCACAAGTGCAAAGGATTTGTTTGTGGCGGGCTGGGCTGAGACCGGGAAAGCGGGCAACAAAGAGGGAGAGAGAGAGAGAGAGAGAGAGAGAGAGAGAGAGAGAGAGAGAGAGAGAGAGAGAGAGAGAGAGCTGGGGGAGAGAAGGGGAAGGCGGAGAAAGGTAGGGCGCGTAAATTGGAATTTGTTTAGTTCGCTACACAGGATGGCAAAATTCCATCACTACAGGGATTTTATCTGGGCTGACTTCTGGCGAAGGTCAACCCTCGGTCGACAAGACCACTGACTCACAAAGGACACCTTCCCATCGTGTTTAGTTTGGGCCAATAGACTCAGTAACAAAGAAGGAACATGTATTCAGTTATTTGGCCCTTTTTCCCCAATGAAAGGAGCTTAGTGATACCCATTAGGAGTATAGAAATATCTGTGAGAGTGTGTGTTTGAACATGTATGTTATGTACTGTAAACCTGATGAGACTGGCGCTTGCTTAATCAGCGAATATCTGGGAGATTTTCTGTTGAAAAATCTGAGATAGTATGTGTAGGTGTATTGTGTGGTGATTGTGAGTGGCCGAGATTCGACTAGACCACATTATGTTTCTATACTCCGCTAGTGCTACGAGAAGTTTATTGTGTTTGTCTTTTGTGGTTGTATGTATTGTATTTATGAATATTGCTTTGTAAACGTCGGTTATCTTGTTTGTGTGTGTTTCTATTAACTGTTGTAATGCAGTCTTAGTGACTGTGATTGTTGGGCATCCATAAAACAGATGGTCCTCTGTTTCCTGAATATTGTGTCTACATAATTGACATGGGGCTATTTGCTTGGATGTCTGTGCTGCCCTCTCTGTTGTCGGGGTCATATTATAAATTAGCCTGTATGTTACTTCTTTGGATTTCGATGTGATATGTTTGTTGTGTAAGTTAGTGAAGGTGCAGTTATAGTCTTTCATATTATATTTGTATCCTCTTTTGATTCTCAGATGTAGTGGTGGGGCTTGTTGTTTCACTAAATATGTGTATATCCGCTTGGTTGTCTGTTGTATTAAATGTTCATTGCCTTGAATTGCTTGCATACATGTTCTGTAGAAGTGCGGTAGTGTGCCGTAATAGTGCGGTGTTGTTTTGTCTATTTTCTTAAGCCTGTGTAATCTAATTACAATATAGTATAATGCTAGCGAATGTTGATCTGGATGATTGATGATGCGCCCTATGTGGTTGATTCTTAATGCTTGTATTTTTGTGTGTAAGGCCTGTAAAGCAACTCATCCTTTGTTCTTATCTTGTATTAATGTCTTGAGCTTTATACTGTGAATTGTGTTGCTGAAGATGAATTGTCTGATGTGTTTGTTTATGTCTGTGATTGTTTGTTTGTTTGGTTTCTTTTCTTTTCTTTCTTTCTTTTTTTTTTTTTTTTTTTTGGGGGGGGGGGGGGGTCTAACACTGTGGCTAAATATATTATTTTAGGAATGATGAAGGTGTTTACAATTGTGCTTCTTACAAAAATTGTTGATGTCTTGTATTTGAACCCGTGTAGTATTCTATAATTTGTTTTGTCAGTGATATTTTTGTGTGTAGGTCCTGTAAAGCAACTCCTCCTTTGTTCTTATCTTGTATTAATGTATTGTGCTTTACACTGTGAATTGTGTTGCTGAAGATGAATTATCTATTGTGTTTGTTTATGTCTGTGATTGTTTGTTGGGGGGGGGGGGGGGGGGGGGTCTAACACTGTGGCTTAATATATTATTTTAGGAGTGATGAGGGTGTTTACAATTGTGCTTCTTACAAAAATTGTTGATGTCTTGTATTTGAACCCATGTAGTATGTCTATAATTTGTTTTGTCAGTGATTGCCATGTTTCTGTGTGTTTTTTTCTAGGGTTGGATGGAAATGTGATCCCATATATTTTCATGTTATCTGTGACTGTTAGATCCGGGGGAAAATCTGCTTTATTCCTCCACTTCCCCAGACCCATTATTTTAGACTTCTGTATGTTTATTTTGGCCCCACTTCCTTCACCAAACTGTTTGAAGGTGTGAAGTATGTTCGTTATGGAAGTGTTGGTTGTAGGGAAGAAGGCAGTGTCATCTGCGTAAGCAATTAATTTCCGCTCCCCAGACCCTTGTATAAATGTACCTTTAATGTTAGTGTCCTGTCTAATTGCTTCTAAGAGTGGTTCTAGTGTGAGTACATATAGGACTGGTGATAGCGGACACCCTTGTCTGACAGATCTAGTGATTCTGAAACTGCCTGTGAGTGAAGTACCTTACTTTTAGGATATTTATACAATATTTCTATCCACTGTCTATAGTATTGTCCTACGTTACAGTGTGCTAGTGTTTTGTGTAAGTATGAGTGTGAAATTCTGCCAAAGGCCTTCTCCTGGTCTAAGGATAAAAGGGAGGATTGACAGTCTTTCTGATGGGTGTATGTAATGAAATCTCTAATGAAATGTGTATGTTGGTGTATGTTTCTGTGTTGAACACTGCACTGTTGGTCTGGGTGGATGAGTGATGGCATGAATTTTTTTTATTTTGTTTGCAAGTGATTTTGCTAGAATTTTGTAGTCTGTGTTTAATAAAGAGATGGGTCTATAGATTTTCAGTTGTGTCTTGTCTGTGTTGTCTTTAGGTATGAGTGTTATATATGACATGTTGCAAGTGTTCGGGAGTTCTTGTTTGTAAAAAGCTTCTTGGTAGACTTTTAGAAGGAAATTGTCTAGGATAGGAAAGAAGTGTTGGTAGAGTTCTACTGCGTGTCCATCTGGTCCTGGTGTTTTGTCTTTTTGCATTTGATTGAGTGCATGTGTTATGTCTGTTAATGTAAGCTCTGTGTCTAGTGTGTCTTTATCTATGTCAGACAGTTTCTTTGTGTATTGTAAGAATCTATTTTGTTTTTGTGTGTTGGCCCGTTCTGCTGTATATAGGTTAGTGTAGTATTGTTGGAATGTTTCTAGTATATGTATTGCCTCTGTTTGTGTGTTTCCTTGCATGTCTGTTATTGCTCCTATTTGTCTGTTACGTTGAACTTTTTGTTCTAATGCAAGATGTTGTTTACTGGGACTTTCTTCTGATATGTTAGTAAGTTTTGTTCGAATGAGTGTACCACGGAATGTGTGTTGCTGGTGTTGTTCTAATTGTGATTCTAGTGTGTAGGTGTAGTGTATTCCTGTCAGTCTGTTTTGTGAGTTGTATTGCTGTCTGTATGATATGTTCTTGTTGTTGTCTGTCTTTATATATGATGGATGCTAAATGTTGTGTTCTATAACGTATTGTATTCTTTAGTAAATCCCAAATTTGTGTTATGTTGTCGGTGGGTGTACTATTAGTGTATGTTAAAATAAGGTGTGCCATGTGTTGTACATAACCTGTGTTTTTTAGTAGGGTGTTATCGAATTTTCAATATGGTGTTCTTTTTGATGGCCTAGCACTTGTAGTGTCTGTAGTGATATGTGCTAGTAATGCTTTGTGATCTGTGTATTGTAATGTCTCTTGTAGATTTGTTTGTGTATTATGCTGTGTGTTGTAGGTGTGTATATTCTATCTAGCCTGGCTGATCTATTGTAAGCCCTATTTTTGTGTGTTGTTGCAATGTTATTAGGGTGTCTGTATCTGAAAGCGTCTGTTAAATTGTGTGTGCCTGAGGTATATTTTAGTATATCCAGTTGATGTATTCCATTTCTGTTATTTCTCCTTAATTGTGTCTTGATTCCTGCTCTGCCTCCCCCTACGATATACAAATCTGAGAGTACAAAATTGAAATCCCCTGCAAGGATAACATTTTGCCCTCTGTATGTTTGTATAAGTAAGGTGTCTAATTCTTGGTAAAAATTTGGTTGATGATTGTAATTAGGTGGTGCATGTATGTTCACTATGGTGTATGCATGTATAGTGTTTTCAACCTGTATTATGGAGATTCGTCCCTGGTTATCCGTGTGTGTTTTAATTATATCCCACCTGTCTGATGTCTGCAGAATAGCTGTTCCTGACCCAATTTTGTGTGTGCCTAAACTAAAGCATGAATGTTTGAGGCCTAGCTGTGTGGTGATATGTTGTGCGAATGTTTTTGAACATATGTTTGTTTCTTATAGTAGTATAAAGTCTGGTGTGTGTTTGTTTATTAGTGTGATAATGTGTTATAATTTTGTACGTATTCCACAAATGTTTAAAGTAATAATAATTAAATCACTAGTCATTGTAATTTAAGTAAAAACAATAAATGAGATATAATAACTATATCGATTCACACACAAAGTTGTTATCTATGATGGGTACATTTAGGCGAGCAAGTCTTTAGTGGCAAAGGTTTGTGTGAGAGGATCATCTTGATCCTCGTTCTTATCACTTGTGTCTGTGTCTACAAAGAGAGTGTCTGGTATGCGGTATGTGTCGTCTTCGTCTTGTACGTGTGTCTCATCTTGTTCTTGTTCAGTTTCCTTTGTCTTGCCTATAGTGGCTTTGACTTTTTCTTTCTTTGGCAGTGATAAGTCGTCTGTTTCTGTGTCGTCGCTGTGTTTTGACGGCAGTAGTCTTCTATTAGCCCATGTTCTCTTCTTTGGTTTGCTGACGACTTGAAAACCGTCAGAGTCTTCATTCCTTGGATTGATTTCTTGTGTGTTATTTTCTTGTGTGTTATTTTCTTCTGTGTTCCTGTCTTCTTGTGTGTTGATTTGACTAATGAAAGTTTGTGTCAGTGCAATCTATCCCTGCGGAGGAGTTTCTCTTTCGAGTGGTGGGAAATCTTCTTGGCTTTGTACACTGACTGCTGCTGCTGTTGGTGTCATCGAATGTCGTCGACTTGGGCATTTATTTGCCCAGTGGTTGTTTTGGCCACACGCTGGACAATTGGTCTTTCTCCCCGGCATCGTGATGCCAGGAGTGTAGATTCGTATATAATGGGGAACTTCCTTTTTTGGGTTGCAGAGTGCTCCTACTTGCCAGCCCCATTTTTAATCCTAAACACCTCAGCCTTTTCATCTCCTGTGATGCTGTGCACCAGGTTTTTAACTCATTGGGGAGCAATCGTGACGGGTAACCAGTTGATGATCAGCCTGTCTGTTTCTTTCTCTCAGTGCTTCAGAGATATGTCTATCCTTAGACTTGGTAGAGAAAACATTTTGCCGTGTAACTTGTCATACACGGCTTTCTGAGCCTCTGCTGACAGGTGAAAGTACCACCTAGTGGGAACTTCGAACCTATGCAGGTCTACGACGCCTCCAAAAGGTACACCTCCTGGACCAGTTAGGGCACTCATAATAAGTGCAAGTGTTGCTTTAGCAGCAGCCCCGGGACCAGTTATGGAACACACTATCGTTCCGGACTGGTGAAGTAGCTGGACATCGTAGTCATTTATCGAGATCCCGACTTCAGTGATATTCGAATACATCTTGAAATTTTTTGTTCCAGGTAATAATTCCGGGGAAATATCCAGAATATCAAATCCAAAGAATATCACCACAAAATCCGGAAAAAACACACAAATTTATAGTACGTAAAGCTAGATATTGTTCGAAAAAAATGTTCTTCAAAATACCAAACAATTTTCAATGAGCATATATATGTTCGAATACATCTTGAAATTTTTTGTTCCAGGTAATAATTCCGGGGAAATATCCAGAATATCAAATCCAAAGAATATCACCACAAAATCCGGAAAAAAACACACAAATTTATAGTACGTAAAGCTAGATATGTGGTGCTGGTCTGGTTCGCTAGATCAGTTCCGCGTCTAGCGTTCGTTGTCTCGGATGGCTGTGTGAGGTGCACCAAAATGGGATCTTCCCAGCCAACGTGAGTTAGCGAGGCAGGCGTTTCAAGAATGTAACCGCATCGTGCAGCCAGGGTCGTGGTTTGAGCGGGCAAAAGAGCAAAATTTGTACGACCGTTCGACAAAGTCTCGATAAGCGCCCACTCTCTCTCGATGAGTAGTGGGCCTGCAGTCAGTAAGCTGGTATAGCTTTTATTTTCGGTCAGTCCTGCCGGCGTAGCTTGAAAGCTCGTCGGTAGGCGTCCAGTGGTTTTGCATGTATCACCTTGTACCGGGAGGGCGCGCTTTAGCGATGCTACTCTTCGCTTGCGTGTGCGTGAATAGTCCGCCTGTCCGATAGATATTGGGTTGATCCTGCCAGTAGTCATATGCTTGTCTCAAAGATTAAGCCATGCATGTCTAAGTTCACACTGTCTCACGGTGAAACCGCGAATGGCTCATTAAATCAGTCGAGCTCCCCCGATGTGTCTCCACCTTGCCGCGGTGGGGGAGCTTGTGTGTCCCTCTGACCCCATGTGCTTGCCGATGGGTGAAAACTACATATCGGACAGCTTATGGGATAGGGGCCAGACTAAGAGAGACACAACCTGCTGCTCTGCGGGTTAGACTGAGGTGAGGATAACAGTCAGAAGTTTAAATCAGGCGCACGAAGTTCTTGGTTCGGACAAAACACTTAAGGCTACCTGTCGAGGGCTGTGGCTGAACGCCTCTAAGCCACAAACCCTCGGATCTGAGAGCCAGGCCAATACCCGTCTACCGGAAAATAGAAACGTAATACTGAGCAAGCTACATGCTCAGGTCTGATACATGTTCGAAGACTCTCAGCTGGGGGATATGAGGGATTCCCGGATGAGAGGGCCTGGCCGTTTCTCGTTCACTGCTGCACGAAGGTAAGGTGCTGAGCCGGCAGCACATGTAGCCTACCTCGTGAGCGAGTACAAAAAAGTCTGAAAAGTGCTCCAGTCGAAGGACATGGTTACGAAAACTGTCTGTCTCTAACTCATAGAGAGTGTAGACAAAAGTGGAAGAACGTCTCAACAACGCGAAATGGAACGCACGGCGAGCGAACCTATTGCGTGGTCTGAAGTCGCTCGCAGTCTGACCGCTCCTGGTGTGTACTTAAGCGATCAGTGGCAAGCGGGATGCCCAACACATGGAAGTGAGGAACTAAAGCAGCCATGAGCAGGACGTGGAAACTCCTTGGGTGAGCCCAGTCTCAGAGCAATATGTGCCGGCTCTGCAATTATGGAAGCCTCCTTGGATAGCGAAATAATGCCCATGGTCTGCCCCTGCCTTCCCTTGAGGGCCGACCACGATGTCGTTCATCGTTCTATCTTGACCAGCTGAGATGTGGGTGACATTACAACAGTCTAACGTGTCTCGAAACAAGAGGAAGGTTAACCTCACTAAAAAATGTCCGCTGGAAGTCGGAATTGTCGTCCTACGGGTGGCAAACTAAAAATTGACACTACGCATTTACGTCCGAGTGAAATGTCTCGTCCGAATGTCTCTCGTGCTAGGAACAGCTCTGACTACCTAGTTTCTGAATGCCGCTCTTGTTCGGAACAGCTCTGACTAGGTAGTTTTCCGAATGTCTGTTGTGCCTGGAACAGCTCTGACGGGCGCAACGACAAGCACATGTGCGAAAACTCGCTGAGTGAATACCTTCTGCAGACCTGTCTGGTTTGTGCGGGAATGGCCCGGGGCGAACGAAATGCCCAATATATTGATGTGAGGAATTAAAGCAGCCATGAGCATGGCGTGACCATTCCCTCGGTGAGCCCAGTATCAGGGCGCTATGTGTCGGCCCTGCAACTATGGAAGCAACCTAGGATGGCGAAAAATGCTATGGACTGTGCCTTCCTTCTCTTGAGGGATGACCGAAGTCCTCGACTGTTCGAACTTGACCAGCTGGGATGTGGACGGTACCACAAAAGTGAGAGTCTCCCAGGATTGCTAACCTGGTCAAAAATGCACGCGAAAGCCGGATGTGTGACCTAAGGGTTTTCAACCCAAGGGTGCCTAACGCCCACCGCAATCACATCTGGAAAAAAAACACTCCGGATGAACGAAAAGAAGAAGAAGAAGCTAGATATTGTTCGAAAAAAATGTTCTTCAAAATACCAAACAATTTTCAATGAGCGCCAGCAATAATTGATACGTTGTGATATGGTGCTGCACTTGGAACACACAAAACCGATTAAAATTTATACGTTGTGAAGAGAAAAGGAATTTTCGTTCAGATAGAAGTGATGATACTCTTTGCTTCTGTAACTTCTAGTCCAGTGTTTACAAACATCATTGTATCGTGAACTGTGAGTTTCGTGTGAAATGCTTTCGAATCTGCCCGAGGTGTTTTGGAACGTGACTGCATGTTCGGAGCGATGGCAGATGGTTATGTCTCAGAGTTGACTAACTAACTAACTAACTAACTAACTAACTAACTAACTAACTAACTAACTAACTAACTAACTAACTAACTAACTAACTTACTTACTTACTTACTTACTTACTTACTTACTTACTTACTAACTAACTAACTAACTAACTAACTATTGTATCGTTGCTTTCAATACGCTTTTTTTTTTAAAAACATCTTTTATTGCGTGTTAAAATCGTTGCAAAGTGTATTGTTTGTGTTTTTACAGTGCGTTGCATGAGGGCGTGTAGGTGACATATGCGCAAAAAATAGAAATATTTTAGACATTTTAACATTTCTACATTGAATTTGTTGTAGGGTAACACCTTACAGAAACAACAGCATGATGATAGTACACAATTATTTATTTCCCCTGCCGCCTCCCTCTCTTGTCGACTCTAAACCCCTAATTTCATCATCACCACTCGGTAATGATGAAACTGGCAGTATAAAAAGTCTGAACCGATCGGAGATGGCGGCAGCAGCATCAACAAACAAACAGTATCAAGGTGGTGGGAATGGGAGGTGTAAACAGTATCGGGGTTTACAAGGCAGAAAGGGTAGTGGTTGCATTTATAATGTTTATGTTGTTACATGCGTTTTGTGTATTTAGTATTTGTGTAGGTGTGTTTACGGAGCGTTGCATGTGGGCGTGTTTGTGACGTGTGCATATTTTATTCATTGGGCATATGATATTTACATGTGAAGGGGAGTAGATATGGAGAAGGATACAACTTTCCATTTATGTTTCCATTGTCACACTCTCACCCATTTGGACCCACCACTCTAATGCCCTCATCGCCACACTCGGGTAATGATGGTAAGGGCATGGTAATATTTGGAACCAAAAGGTGATTGTATCAGCAGAGGCAAACAAACAAACCATGAGCATGGGAAGGGGGGGGGGGTCACATGGGAGATGGGGTTATATATTCATAAAGGTAACTATAATAATAATGCAAATAAAACCAAATACATCAATAATAATGATGACAAACATTAACCTACTAAGGGTGTTAACAGTACTGATAGTAACAGCAATGATAATAATAGTTATGATAATGATACCACTTTCCAAGACTGTGATTCCATTTGCTAGAATGATTTTCCTAGGAATGGTGTTAGCATAGCATAGTAGGTACATATAATTGCAACATGCAATGTTCAATAATAGTAGAAGTAAAAGGAGTTGGTTATTTTTTTCTCCTTGCTTATTTTTTGTGTGTCTTATTTGTAAGGGGTTTTTTTTTTGGTAAAAAGTAAACAAGCATCTGTATTAGCACAAATTTTACACTCTCATTGGTTTGGTAAACATCTGTGGTTTTGTATTCATTCATTCTTTATTCACTCACATCTTTTTGTTTCTTGCACGCACTCATGTGTACTAAAATTATAAAATCAGAAAGAAGAATACTTGTGTTTACTCTGGAAATATCTGTGATATTTTGTGTTTACAACATAGGAAATATATCCATTAGCATATTCCATTTCTTGAACACATTTACATGTGAATGGGGGTTAAACAAGGAAAAGGGGAAATCTTTACATTTTTGGGTACTTCAATTTTAATTCACCGCAACAAAGAAGAATCCCTTCGAGCCTCATTTTGCATCGGTCCGGCGTTCATTTTCCGGTTTAGTGTTCGGTGGACTGCTAGACCGATCGATGGATGTTTTTAAGTTTTTGGGCCCGTGGGGCCCTCACTGTCGACGACATACTGTGTATTTAGTATTTGTGTAGGTGTGTTTACAGAGCGTTGCATGTGGGCGTGAATGTGACGTGTGCATATTTTATTCCTTGGGCATATTTACATTTTTGTCCGCCTGTGAAAGGCCAAGTATCATTAATCACTCTCTCTGTCTCTCTCGTGCGCGCACAAGCAAATACCTTTCAATACTTTTTTTTTTTTTTTACTGAAAAGAGCTGTTGATTTAATGCACTAAATGAATTGGGGATGTGGGGATTTAGAGCACAAATAAAAAATACCCCAGCATAAAATGTACACACCACCATGAATACACACAGCAAACACACGACATAGGAGCTGAATCTCTTTACATCGTCAATTCCATTATAGCATTGACAATATCATTGTTGTTGTTGAGGAGAGCTTTGACAGCCTTGGCTTTAGAGACGTTTGCCTGGGACATGACCAGCTCAATGTCCTTCTGTTCTACACCGGTGTCATCAACCTCCTCATCTTCCTCCTCGGACTCTTCCTGTATGGGCTGGGACACTGTGCTGACTTGTTCACCTGTGGCGCCGGCACTGTCAAATGCTTTAAATTTGTTGGCAGCTGCAACTTGGGCCTGCTGGTTCAGATCTTCAATCTTGGCTTCCCCAAAGACAATGTAGGTATCTGAGGCTGGGATCTTGTAGACATCTGGGCGATTAATTACAAATAAGATATTCTTTGATTTCCTGATGGTGACTCGGGTGACACCGGGCACTGGTTTCAAACCCAGTTTGGACATTGCTTTGCGTGCTTTCTTTTCACTGCGGCTTTGCTTGGCCTTGGACACTAGCTCTTCTGGCAGTCCAGCGGCTGCTGCAACCTGGCTCTGTTGCTGCGTGGCTGCTGCGTCATGTTCCTCTAGCTCAGGGGGGGGGGGGGGAGAGGTTTCATCGTCATCATCTGAATCAATACCCTTCAATACTTTTTTTTTAAGTGTTAACAACTTTTCAAGGTGTATTGTTCGTGTTTTTACAGAGCGTTGCATGTGGAAGTGTAGGTGACATATGCGCACAATTTTACAACATTTATTTTAACACTAGCTGACCCGGCCCGGCTTCGCCCAGTTCTTGGTGGGGAGCATCTCATTTAATTCATATAGGTAGTCATATAAGTTCCCGTTCCCGTTACCGACTGTCTGTCTGTCTGTCTGTCTGTCTGTCTGTCTGACCCGGCCCGGCATCGCCCAGTCCTTGGTGGGGAGCATCTCATTTAATTCATATAAGTAGTCATATAAGTTCCCGTTACCGACTGTCTGTCTGTCTGTCTGTCTGTCTGTCTGTCTGTCTGTCTGTCTGTCTGTCTGTCTGTCTGACCCGGCCCGGCTTCACCCAGTCCCTGGTGGGGAGCATCTCATTTAATTCATATAAGTAGTCATATAAGTTCCCATTCCCGACTATCTGTCTGTCTGTCTGTCTATCTGTCTGTCTGTCTGTCTGTCTGTCTGTCTGTCTGTCTGTCTGTCTGTCGACCCGGCCCGGCTTCGCCCAGCTCCTGATGGGGAGCATCTCATTTAATTCATATAAGTAGTCATATAAGTTCTCTTTCCCGACTGTCTGTCTCTCTGTCTGACACGGCCCGGCTTCGCCCAGTCCTTGGCGGGGATCTGCCTGTCTGTCTGTCTATCTATGTATCTATCTATGTATCTATCTATCTATCTATCTATCTATCTATCTATCTATCTATCTATCTATCTATCTATCTATCTATCTATCTATAGCCAGGGGATTTAACTTAAGATATAGCAATCCTACTAAAAGTTATGTCTCTTGTTTTATTTTTTCTTATGTTGAGTCATGGAATTACAAAATTAAATTTTAGTAAGTAAATAGATGATTGTACACTAAGAAACTATTACAGTTGGTTGCACAGGAATGAAAAGAAGACGTGTAGAAAATTTCATCTCAATCGGATGGACCGTTTGCGAACGCATAAAGAACGGACATACATACATACATACACACACATACATACATTGTGTTTTATAGATATAGACAAGAAGAAAGAGACAAAGAGCTTTCTTCGATCATGTGATGAGAAGAGAGGCATTAGAGGATATTGTGACAACTGAAAAGATCGAGGGGAAGAGAGGCTAGGCAGACCAAGATAAATAATACTGGATGGATTCTTTTTCTTCTGCTGCGTTCAACCGAAGAGTTTTTTCGGACGTGATTACGCTGTGCTTGTTTTGCGCCGTTAGGCCGACACATCCTACTTCTGCGGGTAATTGTTGACTGGGTTAACCTTCCCGAGTGTTTTGAAAGGCATTCCACTCTCATTCGGACGTCTTTGCGTTGTACCTATTTATTTGCGCCTTTCGGCCGACACATCCGACTTCTGTGGGTGTTTGTTGGCCGGGGTAACCTTCGCGGGTGTTTCGAGGGACTTTCGACTCTCACTGTCGTCCATATTCCAGCCGGTCAAGATAAAACGAGCAAAGGCAAATCGGTAAGCCCTCACGGGAAGGCAGGAGCACATCATGGGAATTCCCTGCCATCCAGGGAGGCTTCCATAATTGCAGAGCCGACACATAACGCTATGGTACTGATCTCATCCAAGTAATCGTCAAGTCCTGCGCATGGCTGCTTCACTTCCTAATTTCCGTGTACTGGGCATTTCGTTTGTCACAGGCCGCTCCCCCACGCAAACCAGGAGAGGTCAGTCTGCAGACGACATCCACTCAGCAAGCTTTCTGTTCGGACTTTCCACGAAATGGGGTTGCCAGCCAAGCAGTATTCCTATCCTGGCTTCTGGGTCGCTTTCTCAACTCTTACTGTTGTGGTGTCATCCCTATCCCAGTTTGGTCCACCCAGAACAGCCAAAGACATCCCGGTCGACCCTCTAGGGAAGGCAGGGGCAGACCATGGGCATTCTCCGCCATCAAAGGAGGCTTCCATAATTGTAGAACCGACACATAACGCTCTGGTACTGGGCTCACCCGTGGAATCGTCACGTCCTTCACACGGCTGCTTAGCCTCACTTCCGTATATTGAGCCTTCCGTTCACCACAGACTGCTCCTCCAAAGACCGGGGGGACCTGTATGCAGATGACATCCACACAGCAAGCGTGCCCTTGGGACGCTTTTTTCACCCTTGAGTAATGCTTACAGGGTAGACTGTAGATCATGGGTAGCCAACCTTTTCAGCAGGCGGGCCAAATTTCAGAAATAATATTCCCTGCCGGGCCACGCACCTAATTTTTCTATTTTTTTTTTTTAAATTAAAATATTTTTTTTTAAACACTGTTAATACAGCGTATACATTCATGTACACGTGACGTTATATTCTTGGCATGGTGTAGTAATCATTTGCTCTCATGCATACCAAACCATTTAATTTGAACTTTCACACTGCAGGCAATCTCATGCAAGCTTAGCTGCAAACAAGTTCAATAGTATTACTGAATCACAATCACTCCCTTAATCACAAGTGCAAAGGATTTGTTTGTGGCGGGCTGGGCTGAGACCGGGAAAGCGGGCAACAAAGAGGGAGAGAGAGAGAGAGAGCTGGGGGAGGGAGGGGGAGAGAAGGGGAAGGGGGAGAAAGGGAGGGCGCGTAGATTGGAATTTGTTTAGTTCGCTACACAGGATGGCAAAATTCCACCACTACAGGGATTTTACCTGAGCTGACCTTCTGGTGAAGGTCAACCCTCGGTCGACAAGACCACTGACTCACAAAGGACACCTTCCCATCGTGTCTAGTTTGGGCCAATAGACTCTGTAACAAAGAAGGAACATTTATTCAGTTATTTGGCCCTTTTTCCCCAATGATTGAGCTTAGTGGTACCCATTAGGAGTATAGAAATATCTGTGAGAGTGTGTGTTTGAACATGTATGTTATGTACTGTAAACCTGGTGGGAGTGACGCTTGCTTAATCAGCGAATAGCTGGGAGATTTTCTGTTGAAAAATCTGAGATAGTATGTGTGGGTGTATTGTGTGGTGATTGTCAGTGGCCCAGTTTCGACTAGACCATATTATGTTTCTATACTCAGCTAGTGCTATGAGAAGTTTAGTGTGTTTGTCTTTTGTGGTTGTAAGTATTGTATTTAGGAATATTGCTTTGTAAACGTCAGTTATCTTGTTTGTGTGTGTTTCTATTAACTGTTGTAATGCAGTCTCAATGGCTGTGATTGTTGGGCATCCATAAAACAGATGGTTCTCTGTTTCCTGAATATTGTGTCTACATAATTGGCATGGGGCTATTTGCTTGGATGTCTGTCCTGCCCTCTCTGTTGTCGGGGTCATATTATAAATTAGCCTGTATGTTACTTCTTTGGATTTCGATGTGATATGTTTGTTGTGTAAGTTAGTGAAGGTGCAGTTATAGTCTTTCATATAATATTTGTATCCTCTTTTGATTCTCAGATGTAGTGGTGGGGCTTGTTGTTTCACTAAATACTTGTATATCTGCTTGGTTGTCTGTTGTATTAAATGTTCACTGCCTTGAATTGCTTGCATACATGTTCTGTAGAAGTGCGGTAGTGTGCCGTAATAGTGCGGTGTTGTTTTGTCTATTTTCTTAAGTCTGTGTAATCTAATTGCAATATAGTATAATGCTAGCGAGTGTTGATCTGGATGATTGATGATGCGCCCTATGTGGTTGATTCTTAATGCTTGTATTTTTGTGTGTAGGTCATGTTAAGCAACTCCTCCTTTGTTCTTATCTTGTATTAATGTCTTGTGCTTTATACTGTGAATTGTGTTGCTGAAGATGAATTGTCTGATGTGTTTGTTTATGTCTGTGATTGTTTGTTTTGGGGGGTCTAACACTGTGGCTAAATATATTATTTTAGGAATTGTGAATGTGGTTACAATTGTGCTTCTTACAAAAATTGATGTCTTGTATTTGAACCCATGTAGTATGTCTATAATTTGTTTTGTCAGTGATTGCCATATTTCTGTGTGTGTTTTTCTGGGCTTGGATGGAAATGTGATCCCATATATTTTCATGTTATCCGTAACTGTTAGATCCGGGGGGAAATCTGCTTTATTCTTCCACTTCCCCAGACCTATTATTTTAGACGTCTGTATGTTTATTTTGGTTTATTTCACCAAACTGTTTGAAGGTGTGGAGTATGTTTGTTATGGAAGTGTTTGTTGTAGGGAAGAAGGCAGTGTCATATGCGTAAGCAATTAATTTCCGCTCTCCAGACCCTTGTATAAATGTACCTTTAATGTTAGTGTCCTGTCTAATTGCTTCTAAGAGTGGTTCTAGTGTGAGTACATATAGGACTGGTGATAGTGATTCTGAAACTGTCAGTGAGTGTATTATTCACCAGTACCTTACTTTCAGGATTTTTGTACACTATTTCTATCCACTGTCTATAGTATTGTCCTATGTTACAGTGCGCTAGTGTTTTGTGTAAGTATGAGTGTGAAATTCTGTATTCGGCCTTTTCCTGGTCTAAGGATGAAAGGGAGGATTGACTGTCTTTCTGATGGGTGTATGTAATGAAATCTGTAATGAAATGTGTATGTTGGTGTATGTTTCTGTGTTGAACACTGCACTGTTGGTCTGGGTGGATGAGTGATGGCATGAATTTTTTAAAATTTTGTTTTCAAGTGATTTTGCTAGAATTTTGTAGTCTGTGTTTAATAAAGAGATGAGTCTATAGTTTTTCAGTTGTGTTTTGTCTGTGTTGTCTTTAGGTATGAGTGTTATATATGACATGTTGCAAGTGTTCGGGAGTTCTTGTTTGTAAAAAGCTTCTTGGTAGACTTTTAGAAGGAAATTGCCTAGGATAGGAAAGAAGTGTTAGTAGAATTCTAATGTGTGTCCATCTAATCCTGGTGTTTTGTCGTTTTGCATTTGATTGAGTGCATGTGTTATGTCTGCTAATGTAAGCTCTGTGTCTAATGTGTCTTTCTATGTCAGACAGTTTCTTTGTGTATTGTAAGAACCTATTTTGTTTTTGTGTGTTTGCCTGTTCTGCTATATATAGTTCGGTTTAGTATTGTTGGAATGTTTCTAGTATATGTATTGCCTCTGTTTGTGTGTTTCCTTGCATGTCTGTTATTGCTCCTATTTGTCTGTTACGTTGAACGTTTTGTTCTAATGCAAGGTGTTGTTTACTGGGACTTTCTTCTGATATGTTAGTAAGTTTAGTTCGAAGGAGTGTACCACGAAATGTGTGTTGCTGGTGTTGTTCTAATTGTGATTCTAGTGTGTGTAGGTGTAGTGCATTCCTGTCAGTCTGCTTTGTGAGTTGTATTGCTGTCTGTATGATATGTTCTTGTTGTTGTCTGTCTTTATATATGATGGATGCTAAATGTTGTGTTCTATAACGTATTGTATTCTTTAATAAATCCCAAATTTGTGTTATGTTGTCGGTGGATGTACTATTAGTGTATGTTAGAATAAGGTGTGTCATGTGTTGTACATAACCTGTGTTTTGGAGTAGGGTGTTATTGAATTTCCAATATGGTGTTCTTTTTTATGGCCTTGCACTTGTAGTGTCTGTAGTGATATGTGCTAGTACTGCTTTGTGATCTGTGTATTGTAATGTCTCTTGTAGATGTTTTTTGTGTATTATGTGGTGTGTTGAAGGTGTGTATATTCTATCTAGTCTGTCTGATTTATTGTAAGCCCTATTTTTGTGTGTTGTTGCAATGTTATTAAGGTGTCTGTATCTGAAAGCATCTGTTAAATTGTGTGTGTCTGAGGTATTTTTTTAAGTATATCCAGTTGATGTATTCCATTTCTGTCATTTCTCCTTAATTGTGTCTTGATTCCTGCTCTGCCTCCCACTACGATATCCAAATATGAGAGTACAAAATTGAAATCCTCTGCAAGGATAACATTTTGCCCTCTGTATGTTTGTATAAGTAAGGTGTCTAATTCTTGGTAAAAATTTGGTTGATGATTGTAATTAGGTGGTGCATGTATGTTCACTATAGTGTATTCATGTATAGTGTTTTCAATCTGTATTATGGAGATTAGTCCCTGGTTATCCGTGTGTGTTTTAATTATATCCCACCTGTCTGATGTCTGCAGAATAGATGTTCCTGACTCAATTTTGTGTGTGCCTAAACTAAAGCATGAATGTTTGAGGCCTAGCTGTGTGGTGATATGTTGTGTAAATATTTTTGAACATACGTTTGTTTCTTGTAGTATTATAAAGTCTGGTTTGTGTATGTTTATTAGTGTGATAATGTGTTGTAATTTTGTACGTATTCCACAAATGTTTAAAGTAATAATAATTAAATCACTAGTCATTGTAATTTAAGTAAAAACAATAAATGAGATATAATAACTATATCGATTCACACACAATGTTTTTATCTATGATGGGTACATTTAGGCGAGCAAGTCTTTAGTAGCAAAAGTTTGTGTGAGAGGATCATCTTGATCCTCGTTCTTATCACTTGTGTTGGTGTCTATAAAGAGAGTGTCTGGTATGCAGTATGTGTCGTCTTCGTCTTGTACTTGTGTCTCCTCTTGTTGTTCTTGTTCAGTTTCCTTTGCCTTGCCTATAGTGACTTTGACTTTTTCTTTCCTTGGCAGTGATAAGTCGTCTGTTTCTGTGTCATCGCTGTGTTTTGAATGCAGTAGTCTTCTGTTAGCCCATGTTCTCTCCTTTGGTTTGCTGACGACTTGAAAACCGTCAGAGTCTTCATTCCTTGGATTGATTTATTGTGTGTTATTTTCTTGTGTGTTATTTTCTTGTGTGTTCCTGTCTTCTTGTGTGTTGATTTGACTATTGAAAGTTTGCGTCAGTGCAATCTATCCCTGCGGAGGAGTTTCTCTTTCGAGTGGTGGGAAATCTTCTTGGCTTTGTACACTGACTGTTGCTGCCGTTGGTGTCATCGGTTGTCGTCGACTTGGGTATTTATTTGCCCAGTGGTTGTTTTGGCCACACGCTGAACAATTGGTCTTCCTCCCCGGCATCGTGATCAACACTCTGTGGTTATTGTTCGTAACACCAGGAGTGTAGATTCGTATATAATGGGGGACTTCCTTTTTTGGGTTGCAGAGCGCTGCCCACATGACAGCCCCATTTTTTAAAATCCTAAACACCTCAGCCTTTTCATCTCCTGTGATGCTGTGCACCAGGTTTTTAATTCCTTGGGGAGCAATCGTGACGGGTAACCAGTGGATGGTCAGCCTGTCTTTTTCTTTCTCTCGGTGCTCCAGAGATATGTCTATCCCTAGACTTGGTATAGAAAACTTTTTGCCGTGTATCTTGTCATACACGGCTTTCTGAGCATCTGCTGACAGGTGAAAGTGCCACCTAGTGGGAACTTCGAACCTATGCAGGTCGACAACTCCTCCAAAAGGTACACCTCCTGGACCAGTTAGGGCACTCATAATAAGTGCAGGTGTAGCTTTAGCAGCCGCCCCGGGACCAGTTAGGGCACTCATAATAAGTGCAGGTGTAGCTTTAGCAGCCGCCCCTGGACCAGTTAGGGCACTCATAATAAGTGCAGGTGTAGCTTTAGCAACCGCCCCGGGACCAGTTAGGGCACTCATAATAAGTGCAGGTGTAGCTTTAGCAGCCGCCCCGGGACCAGTTAGGGCACTCATAATAAGTGCAGGTGTAGCTTTAGCAGCCGCCCCTGGACCAGTTAGGGCACTCATAATAAGTGCAGGTGTAGCTTTAGCAACCGCCCCGGGACCAGTTAGGGCACTCATAATAAGTGCAGGTGTAGCTTTAGCAGCCGCCCCTGGACCAGTTAGGGCACTCATAATAAGTGCAGGTGTAGCTTTAGCAGCCGCCCCTGGACCAGTTAGGGCACTCATAATAAGTGCAGGTGTAGCTTTAGCAACCGCCCCTGGACCAGTTAGGGCACTCATAATAAGTGCAGGTGTTGCTTTAGCAGCAGCCCCGGGACCAGTTAGGGCACTCATAATAAGTGCAGGTGTTGCTTTAGCAGCAGCCCCGGGACCAGTTAGGGCACTCATAATAAGTGCAGGTGTAGCTTTAGCAGCAGCCCCGGGACCAGTTAGGGCACTCATAATAAGTGCAGGTGTAGCTTTAGCAGCCGCTCCTGGACCAGTTATGGAACACACTATCGTTCCGGACTGGTGAAGTAGCTGGACATCGTAGTCATTTATCGAGATCCCGACTTCAGTGATATTCGAATACATCTTGAAATTTGTTGTTTCAGGTAATAATTCCGGGGAAATATCCAGAATATCAAATCCAAAGAATATCACCACAAAATCCGGGAAAAAAACACACAAATTTATAGTACGTAGAGCTAGATATTATTCGAAAAAATGTTCTTCAAAATACCAAACAATTTGCAATGAGCGTCAGCAATAATTGATACGTTGTGATATGGTGCTGCACTTGGAACACACAAAACAGATCTAAATTTATACGTTGTGAAGAGAAAAGGAATTTTCGTTCACATGGAAATGATGATACTCTTTGCTTCTGTAACTTCTAGTCCAGTGTTTACAAACATCACTGTATCGTGAACTGTGAGTTTCGCGTGAAATGCTTTTGAATCTGTCCGAGGTGTTTTGGAACGTGACTGCATGTTCGGAGCGATGGCAGATGGTTATGTCCCAGAGTTGACCGGTTTTTGCCTTATGCAGAAATCGTGGCTGCTGGGCTTCTGGTTGACTGCCACTACCATCGACGATGAACTGTATTTCGTGGACTGTGTGGGTGAACATCTAGGAAACATCCAGATGGGAAAATGACTGCAGATTCCATCAGCAATGAACTGGGTGTTTTGTGGGGGACTATTGTGTTGACATTCTGGCGGCGGCATTATGCACAGTGCATCTGTGCGGGCTGTTGTTTGTCGAGACTCCTGTCTTTTCCACTTTTCACATTGGGCAGTGGGGAGCATTTTGTATGATATTCACTGGCACAGGAACGGAGCATAATGGGTATGACCCGTTGCTGTGAAGTTGGAACTGCGACTAACTAACTAACTAACTAACTAACTAACTAACTAACTAACTAACTAACTAACTAACTAACTAACTTACTTACTTACTAACTAACTAACTAACTAACTAACTATTGTATCGTTGCTTTCAATACGCTTTTTTTAAAAAAAACATCTTTTATTGCGTGTTAAAATCGTTGCAAAGTGTATTGTTTGTGTTTTTACAGAGCGTTGCATGTGGGCGTGTAGGTGACATATGCGCAAAAAATACAAATATTTTATACATTTTAACATTTCTACATTGAATTTGTTGTAGGGTAAAACCTTACAGAAACAACAGCATGATGATAGTGCACCGATATTATTTCCCCTGCCGCCTCCCTCTCCTGTCGACTCCAAAACCTCCAATTTTATCACCACCACTAGGTAATGATGAAACTGGCAGTAAAAAAAAGTCTGAACCGATCGGAGATGGCGGCAGCAGCATCAACAAACAAACGGTATCAAGATGGTATGAATGGGAGGTGTAAACAGTATCGGGGTTTACAAGGCAGGAAGGGTAGTGGTTGCATTTATAATGTTTGTGTTGTTACATGCGTTCTGTGTATTTAGTATTTGTGTAGGTGTGTTTACAGAGCGTTGCATGTGGGCGTGAATGTGACGTGTGCATATTTTATTCCTTGGGCATATTTACATGTGAAGGGGAACCTTGTTCATCTATATAAAATATATTTAATATTTTTGTCCGCCTGTGAAAGGCCAAGTATCATTAATCACTCTCTCTGTCTCTCTCGTGCGCGCACAAGCAAATACCTTTCAATACTTTTTTTTTTTTTACTGAAAAGATCTGTTGATTTAATGCACTAAATGAATTGGGGATGTGGGGATTTAGAGTACAAATAAAAAATACCCCAGCATTAAATGTACACACCACCATGAATACACACAGCAAACACACGACATAGGAGCTGAATCTCTTTACATCGTCAATTCCATGATAGCATTGACAATATCATTGTTGTTATTGAGGAGAGCTTTGACAGCCTTGGCATTAGAGACGTTTGCCTGGGACATGACCAGCTCAATGTCCTTCTGTTCTACACCGGTGTCATCAACCTCCTCATCTTCCTCCTCGGACTCTTCCTGTATGGGCTGGGACACTGTGCTGACTTGTTCACCTGTGGCGCCGGCACTGTCAAATGCTTTAAATTTGTTGGCAGCTGCAACTTGGGCCTGCTGGTTCAGATCTTCAATCTTGGCTTCCCCAAAGACAATGTAGGTATCTGAGGCTGGGATCTTGTAGACATCTGGGCGATTAATTACAAATAAGATATTCTTTGATTTCCTGATGGTGACTCGGGTGACACCGGGCACTGGTTTCAAACCCAGTTTGGACATTGCTTTGCGTGCTTTCTTTTCACTACGGCTTTGCTTGGCCTTGGACACTAGCTCTTCTGGCAGTCCAGCGGCTGCTGCAACCTGGCTCTGCAGCTGCGCGGCTGCTGCGTCATGTTCCTCTAGCTCGGGGGGGGGGGGGGGGGGGGTTCATCGTCATCATCTGAATCAATACCTTTCAATACTTTTTAAAAAAAAAAACTTTTATTAAGTGTTAACAACTTTGCAAGGTGTATTGTTCGTGTTTTTACAGAGCGTTGCATGTGGAAGTGTAGGTGACATATGCGCAAAATTTTACAACATTTATTTCAACATTGTTACATTTGAAATGAGGGATAACGAAAAACGAGTACAAACAACAACAAGACGATAGTATACCATTATTTTTTCCTCTGCCACCCCCTCACCCGTCAGCTCCAACCCCACCAATACCCTCCTCACCATTGGTAATGAGGAAAATGGCAGTAACCTTGTTAGAACAAACGGGTGAGTGCAGCAGCAGCATCAAAACCAACAGTATAAAAAAGGGGGGAGGGTTGTCAAGGGGTATACTAGTTTACAATGCAGAAAAGGTAGTTGTTGCATTTGTATTGTTCGTGTTGTTACATGCGTACTGTGTGTTCAGTATTTGTGTGCGTGTATTTACAGAGCGTTGCATATGGGCGTGTAGGTGACATATGTGTGATATTACAACAATAATTCATTTGGCATAATTACATATGAAAGTGGGGTAACCCAAAATGTATGTTATTTTACCATGTTTGTTTCCCCTGTCTCCACCCTCACCAGCAGCCGGCTCCAAAACCGCCAACACCATAACCACCTCTTCGGTAATGTTGATAAAGGCAGTAAAACATTTTGGAACCAACCAGTGAGGGCGGCATCAGCATCAACAGCAACAGTAATAAGCGGGGAGAAGGCGGAGATGAGGGAGGATACTAATAATAATAGTGATCTTGAATTAAATTTAATAGCAATCAAACCATAATAATCATATAGTAATACAGAATTACCTACCAATCTCAATAAGAGAGCCTCGTAATAGCAGTACAAATGCATTTATATTGTTAGTGTTGTTACATGCGTCCTGTGGGTTCAGTATTTGTGTGCGTGTATTTACCGAGCGTTGCATGTGGGCGTATATGTGACATATGCATATTTTATTCATTGAACATATTAACATGTGAAAGGGGGCAACGAAGATAAAGAAAAAAAAATGTGATCCCATACAGTTTCATGGTGTCTGTGTGTCTCAGATCTGGAGGGAAATCAGACTTTTGTTTCCACTTTCCCAGACCCATTATCTGTGATTTTTGTGCATTTACTTTGGCTCCACTGCCTTTTCCAAAATGGGTAAAGGTGTGGAGTATGTTCCTTATTGATGTGTTGCTGGTGGGAAAGAAGGCAGTGTCATCTGCATAAGCGATGAGCTTCTGCTCTCCTATCCCATGCAGGAAGGTTCCTTTAATACTAGTGTCTTGTCTTATCTTCTCTAATAAAGGTTCTAGGGTGAGCACATACAGGAGTGGTGATAAGGGACATCCCTGCCTTACAGATCTTGTCAGCCTGAAACTTGCTGTCAGTGAATGGTTCACCAACACTTTACTCTCAGGATTTTTATACAAGATCTGTATCCACTGCCGGTAGTACTGCCCTATGTTACAGTGTTCTAGTGTCCAATGCAGGTAAGTGTGGGAAATTCTGTCGAAGGCCTTCTCTTGATCCAAGGACAAGACGGAGGATGGACGGAGCAATGATTCCATTTGCTAGAATGATTTTCCTAGGAATGATGTTAGCATAGCATAGCAGGTACATATAAGTTGCAGCAAGCAATGTTCTAGAAGTAAAAGGAGCTGGTTATCTTTTACTCCTTGCTTATTTTTTTTTGTCTTATTTGTAAGGGTTTCTTCATGTTTTCCCTTCCTTTCTTTTTTTTTTTTTTTTTTTTTTTTTTTTTTTTTTGTTGAAAAAATTAAAACAAGCATCTGTATTTGCACACATTTTTTCAATCTCATTGGTTTGGTAAACATATGTGGTTTTGTATTCATTCATTCATTAGTTTGGACATTGCTTTGCGTGCTTTCTTTTCACTGCGGCTTTGCTTGGCCTTGGACACTAGCTCTTCTGGCAGTCCAGCGGCTGCTGCGTCATGTTCCTCTAGCTCAGGGGGGGGGGGGGGGGGGGGGGTTCATCGTCATCATCTGAATCAATACCTTCCATACGGAAGTTATCAGACCTGTTATGGCGGACAGATGAATTGTGTAAACTCCTTTAAATAAAAGTAATTCCTGCCGCCCGCCGCCAATTGCCTCTGTGGTTATTCCATCTGGACCTGCTGATTTGTTTTTAGGACTTTTCTGTATAACTACTTTGACTTCTGTAGAATTTCAGAAAAAAAAAGAGAAATGGCAAATTCAACCCTTAGAACCTTGGGGATGGGATATGACATAGTCCAATACTGCGTCCAGATACTACTTGACGTACTATCAGGCGTGAGAGCACGCTTTGTGTTCTTTTTGGAAATCCAGTTTGATGGTGATTTGTCAGCGTACGAGTAAAAGTAATTTATACGTTGTGAAGAGAAACTAGAGTAACAATGTCAGGACCTCAATGGGAGACAGTCGTTAACATCGTGCACGGAGCTTGCAGTGTTGAAACATTGTATATATTGCATTAACAAGTATATTTTATTCATTTTTAGCAGTCAAAGTATTTGAAACTTTAGAATGTCAAATTACTGTGAATAGATGGTGTCCTTATTTTAAACATTTAACAATTAATCTAACTAATTGCTTCTTTAGAAAAAGGTTGGCAAGTTATGTCCCTTGCAAACTATAAAATGAATACTATGTTACCGTGAAAAAGAGGTATTTGTTTCCCCTTAAATTTCGCTTACCAAGTGCACAGGCCGCCGAGAGCGCGATAGCGAATGGTTAGCCCGTAAATCAGGGGTGACCAACCTTTACAGCAGGCGGGCCAAATTTCAGAAATAATATTTCCTGTCGGGCCACGCAACTAATTTTTTTGTGTTAAATTAAAGTAAACAAGCAAGCGTACTACAGCTTCGACCACATGGCCGTTTCCCACTCCGCGGGCAGCAACATGACTACCGGCGGGCCTCGTGTTGGTCACCCCTGCTGTAGATGCTGCCGGCTCAGCATCTCACCTCCATGCAGCAGAGGGTGAATAACGGCCAGGCCCTCAAATCCGAGGGATATTGCCTTAGAGGCGTTCAGCTTTATCTCTCAGCTGAGAGCCGTAGAACAAGTGTCTGGACCAAGCATGTAGCAGGCTCGGCTTCTCAATTCCATGCAGAAGAGGGTGAGTAACGGCCAGGCCCTCACCTCCGGAGAATATTGACTTAGAGGCGTTCAGCCATATCCCTCAACTGAAACACGTAGAACAAGTGTCTGGACCAAGCAGTTCAATGAGCCATTCGTGGTTTCACCATGAGACAGTGTGATCTTAGACATGCATGGCTTAATCTTTGAGACAAGCATGTGACTACTGGCAGGATCAACCAGATATCTATCTCACAAATGGACTATTCACACACACTAAGGCCAAGAGTAGCAATCGCTCAGCTCGCTCCCTCGGTACCCGGTGATACACGCAAAACCACCGGACGCCAATCGACGAGCTTTCAAGCTACGCCAGGTAAGGCTGACCGAAAAACTATGCCAGCTTACTGATCGAGAGAGAGAGAGAGAGAGAGAGAGAGAGAGAGAGAGAGAGAGAGAGAGAGAGAGAGGGGGGGGGCTTGCTTGCTTGCTTGCTTGTGTTCGTTGGCTTGAGCTCCAACGCGAAGTCCTGTATGTCGGATGAAGACATCCTGTTGTCCAACATCAGTGTGATGTCATACAGGACCTGAGTTTTGCGTGAGTATCCGTTGTCCCATATATGGCTTATTGGTGTGCAGACTGGTGGTTCCTCGCCGTACAGGCAGACACTCTCCGACTTCGGAGGAATCGGCGATCCTATTGACTTTAGCCAGGACCCCGAAGGGACCTGTTGCCCAGGACGCTCGACGTGGACGCGTCAATAGATCTTGGCCAGTATATAAACCGGCCCTGGTGCCTTGGAAACACCTCTGCGTCCCGGGGGGGGGGGGCTTATTATCGAGACTTTGTCAAACAGTCGTACAAAAATTGCTCTTTCGGCCGCTCAAACCACGAATCTGGCTTCGCACTGCGGTCACAATCTCCATGCTAACTTGCGTCGGCTGGGAAGTTCCCGATTGGGTGCACTTCACACAGCCATCCGACGAGACAATGAACGTCAGACGCGGGGCTGATCTTGCGAACCAGACCAACCCCCACGCTGGATGGATTGAGACGGTGGCATGGAGGAATATAATCAGCAGAGTTGATCCAGAACACCAAAGACCGAGATTTTTGGGGAGCCATTAACGCCTACGCCAGCTGGCAGGGCACTTGATAATGATAATAATGTGTGAATTCTGCAGTATGTACCTGGCGAGATGCAGCGAAATATGCCAGGCAATAAATCGTACATCTATGGTTTGTGTTTTCGTTATTCAAATTCTTAGAGTCGTTGCTGTGTGGCGTTGGCGATCATGTCTGTCTACAGCTTTCCTTCTGGTGTTATTCTTAGAGTTGTTGCTGTGTGGCGTTGGCGATCATGTCTGTCTACAGCTTTCTGTCTTTTATTATTCTTATAGTCAAAACAATATTTTCCCGCAGTGAATTTGAATAACCAAGACACAAATCATAGATTGTACCATTTATTGCCTGGCATATTTCTCTGCATCTCGCCAGGTACATACTGCAGAATTCACACAACATAGAGTATTCGCGAACATGTGTATATTTCAGCTTGAAGGGTGTATTTTATTCTATGTTGAGTGAATTCAAGAAAACAGTAACAATGTTCATATCAAATTTAAAAAAAAATAATAATGACACCAACAGAAATAGAAGGGAAAATTCTTAACCAAGTGGATAATTTTAAATACCTAGGGGCATTTATAACATCAGAGATGAAGAGCAGAATAGGGCAAGCAGGAGCCGCATTTCAGAAAATGAAGAGTATCTTATGTAATAAGTCATTATCACTGAATGTAAGGAAGAGAGTGCTGAAATGCTATATAGAACCAGTTTCCCCGGGAAGGTTAACCCGGTCAACAAATGCCAGCAGAAGTAGGATGTGTCAGCTTAACGGCGCAAGAACACAGCTCTGCTGTAAACAGGCACAACGCAATCACGTCCGAAAAAAAAACAATTCCGGATGAACGCAGAAGAAGAAGAACCAGTTTTGTTGTATGGCAGTGAATCTTGGAATGTAAATGAACAAATTAAGAAGAAATTAGAAGCAACATAGATTTGATTCTTTAGACGAATGTTGCGAATTCCTTGGTAACAGTTGAGTTGAGTTGAGTTAAGAACCTACATCAAAGCACTCAGGACACTCCCATATGTGTTCAGTCCCCTCGTTCAACAGCCAGCGAAGAGTCATACTACTAATCGTTCCCACCGCTATCTGATTAAAAGTTATCCTGTCTTCCTTCTCAGTTTTGAGATTCTTCCAGAACCCCTGCCGACCCCCCGCATTCTCATTCTTTCCACATATGGGTTCTCAATCTGTTCCTCCACCTTCTCCACCTGGTCCCACAAGCGCACTACCACCTCCCCCTTGTCCATAGGCAAAATACCACCAAGAGGTGCATTCCCTGCAAGCCTATCAGCCTGTTCATTCCCCCGTATACCCGCATGGTAACAATGATTGCCTGAAACAGGCTAATGAAACTAGAACATTATAATTATATACAGCAATAAGAAAGAGAATCTTATGCATTAAGTCATTATCACTGAATGTAAGGAAGAGAGTGTTGAAATGCTATATAGAATTAGTTTTGTTGTATGGCAGTGAATCTTGGAATGTAAATGAACAAATTAAGAAGAAATTAGAAGCAACATACATTTGATTATTTAGACGAATGTTGCGAATTCCTTGGTAACAATGATTGCCTGAAACAGGCTAATGAAACTAGAACATTATATACAACTAGCTGACCCGGCCCGGCTTCGCCCACACCTAGAGGGGATCTATCTATCTATCTATCTATCGATCGATCTATCTATCTATCTATCTATCTATCTATCTATCTATCTATCTATATATCTGTCTGTCTGTCTGTCTGTCTGTCTATCTGTCTGTCTGACCCGGCCCGGCTTCACCCAGTCCCTGGTGGGGAGCATCTCATTTAATTCATATAAATAGTCATATAAGTTCCCATTCCCGACTATATGTCTGTCTATATGTCTGTCTATATGTCTGTCTATATGTCTGTCTGTCTGTCTGGCCCGGCCCGGCTTCGCCCAGACCCTGATGGGGAGCATCTCATTTAATGCATATAAGTAGTCATATAAGTTCCCGTTCCCGACTGTCTGTCTGTCTGACCCGGCCCGGCTTCGCCCAGTCCCTGGCGGGGATCTGTCTGTCTGTGTGTCTGTCTGTCTGTCTGTCTGTCTTTCTGTCTGTCTGTCTGTCACGAAGACTCAATGCGGGTCTGTCACCCATGTGTACGTGTGAACAAACTACACAGACAGCTGAACAGATCCTTAAAAATGGAAACATGATGACTAAATTGCGATATCATTTCTGGTCACTCCATACGCACATTAACGCACAGCTATTTGGAAGCTTTCACGAGCTCAATATAAAAAGCTAAATGCATCCTAGTTACATGAATACTTGTGTACAATTATTAACCAGCAGCCGAAGAAACAAGAAGGAAATGAAAAATAAGGTAAGAAATATATTCCTTCTACTTTCCTGTCAATTTACACATTATTTACCCCATACCTCTGTACATTCTCTGTCTAATATTACACATTGCACCCCTCTCGGGAATCTCAGTGGTGAAGTGGTCAAGCCGTCTGACTCGGGCTTCGAGGGTGGTATGTTCGATTCCTTCATTTCACGAGTGCATTTTTTCGGAGACTCCAGAGGGTCGTCGCTGGAGATACGGAGTTCGTGCTTTGTGTCACGATTTCCGCCCTGCGGAAAGAGACTGGGCTATATGGGATAAAAACCCGGTGCAATGCTACTTTAAGCTACTTTTTTATTGCACTCACTCCCATACGAACCTGGCTACGCCTTGTACTTATGTCTTTACCAGAAATAACGTGGTTTACTGTAAGACTAGTTTGTTAGCGTGAATTCACTACATTTCCCCCAAAACATCAAAGAAATGTTGCCGCTTTCAATGATTTAAGTTGCTTTTGGACCTATCAAAGACATATTCCTTGGGTGGGGGTAAATATAAGACGGCTGGAAAAATTTCATAACGATGCAACAGACAGTTTTCAAAATAATTGATCGTGAATGAAGGCATTCTTTGTGGGACATACTATAGTAGAGAGAGTAAACTGAAGAACTTACGTATCACCTTTGACCGGGGTTTGCTTTTTACGAATCACGTGGAGACTTTGATGGTGAAGGCTGGTAGGGGACTTAATGCATTGAGAGTGATGGCTGCAACCGGGGTAGATCAGGGGATGCTTTACAACAGTGTTTCCCAATTTGATTGTTAAGGGGGGCAATTCGAAAATGGACTCGACCAGAGTTTAAGGTAACCAACCGTATGGCGACTCTCAGTCAGCGACACTCAGGGAAGAAAAATTGTTGCTTAAAATTGATGAAATATGAGAATCCAGAAATTCTTCTTGTGTATTGTGTTATTCACCGGAAAAACCTGGTAGCTAAAAACATTTCGCCTGTTTTAAATAAAGTAGTAAATTTAGTTTAAAAATGTATCAATGCTATTAAAACTAGTGCCAAATGTGAACGTCTCTTCAAGTTATTTTGTGAAGAAAAAAATGAAGACCATGTGAGACTTATACTTCACACTGAAGTAAGATGGCTCTCGAAAGGGAACTGCTTGAAAAGATTTATGGAACTATTTGATACTCTTAGTGATTTTTTAAGTGACAAACCTGAAATGAAAAATCTGTTATCGGTCTATGGTAAGGCATTTGGGAGTTATTTAGCCGATATCTGTGAAAAACTAAATATTAAATAAACAACTTCAAGGAACAAATAAAACTCTTGTCGACGCAAAAGCGAAGATATTTGGTATCATTACCTTTATTGAACCATGTCAGACATATATTTATAACAAATATTTTGAAATGTTTCATTGGCTCCAAAAATGTGAAGTGACTGATTCCGCTATATATGTTACTGTCGATCATCTAAAAATTTTATCGGCTGATTTAAAAGAAAGATTTTCTGATTTGAAACAAATTGATTTCCCAACTTGGATGATGCAGCCAATGTTAGCGGATTTGTCTGATATTTAAAATATGCAGTATCAAGAAGAACTCACAGAAATGCACAATGATGAGTCAATTAAAACTTGATTTAATATAAAAGGAGCGATGGCATGACTTTGTGAGGAAACCGAAATCAAATATCCAAATGCAACCAAATGTGCAAGAGAACTATTGTTACCGTTTCCATCTTCATATTTAACTGAATGCGGATTAAGTGCCATAAATGATTTGCTGCTAAAAAAAAACAAAAAACGAAATCGGCTGGATATAACAAAACGGTTAGACTTGAGACTGAAGTTAACTAAATTGGAACCTGACATAAAATCTCTTTGCCGTAAGCATCAAGCGCAAGGATTTCACTAAATTTAAATAATAAATAATTACTAATAATTAAAATAATATAGAAAAATCTTTAATTAAAATTATTGTGTACTTGAATTTCAGTTCACCATTATATGTTTTTAAAATTTACTTACTGTGTTTGCTCAATAATTTCCTAGTGATTTCTTCCTAAAACCTATCATTCAAGTTTCTTTACTGAACATTTCAAATTTTCTTCTTCTTCTTCTTCAGCGTTCCGAGCCATTGAGGTTCTTTGCTGCAGATACAATCCGTCTCCATTCGTCTCTCTGGTTGACCTTCTCTTGCCAGTCGTTGATTCCAAGTGCTTGTAGGTCTGTACATGTATTATCTCTCCACCGCCTTCTTGGTCTACCTCGGGGTCTGCTGTCATTTATTTCCTGAGTGTAAGCGAGTTTTGTTTCCCTATTGTCTTCCATTCTTTCTATATGCCCCAGCCACTGTAGTCTATTAGCCTTCATGATACCAGTGATTAGCGGGGACTTAAACAGATCATAAACGTTTTTGTTACTTCTTCTTTTCCACTCTCCCCTAATGGGTCCAAAGATGCGTCTTAAAACTTCTTTATCAAAGGTTTGTAACAAGGCTTCGTCTCCTTTCGTTGTACTCCAGGTTTCAGAGCCATATAGCACAACTGGTCTGATCAAATTTCAAATTTTGAATATTAAAAATTAATTATATGTTCAGGAGGGTGGGAAGGGGGGGGGGGGGAGAAGAATTTTAGAAAGGCTTAGGTGGGGCATAGCACAAAAAAGGTTGGGAAACACTGCTTTACAGGCTCTTTCAAAGATCCCCTTTAAATCGCATTGGTCATAAGAAGGTATACTTATACTTAGCTCCTGCGAGAAGAAAGTACTAAACATGGCATGTAGTAATTTTTTTTTTTTTAAATTATTGAATATGTATTTAATGGTTCAAATACATCATGCACACAAGTACAGCAACAGTCACACAGCAACATGTGCAGATTCCCCCCTGCAGCTGGCCTCCCAGCTTGTATACTGATAACTTTCTTATATATGGTTATGTACACGATGCAACATTCAAGATCATTGAGGTCAGGTTCATTTCACACACATTAATTACCCCTTCCAAATCCACCCGTTTCCCCTAAAACCACCGCCCCCTCTGTCAAATCCACCCCGACCACGACCTCTGTCAAATCCACCACGTCCACCTCTGCCAAATCCTCCTCTGCCTCGGCCACCTCTGTCACCACCTCCTCTGTCACCACCACCTCTTTTGCCGACTCCCCGTGCCCCTGCTGGCTTTGGCAGGAACCTCGCAAGTGGCAACAATTTGGCTGGATCAGTGTAAAACTTGGCTGATTTGTCAAAGGAAGTGGCCTTCATGTTGTCTGATAATTTCACTGAAAAGTAAGTCCTTAATGGGCCCAAATATTTCATCCACTTTGCCGATCTGTTGTTTGTTTTGTAGGTAGATAGGAGCGTTAAAATAAGAAATCTTGTCACTGACACTCTTGCAGACCAAGTCTTCTTCTCACGTGTGTGTCATGAAGCCAATTTCCATCACTTCCTCTGGAGGTCCTTGATCCTGCCATCTGTTCCCACCAAAGCCTCCTCTATCGCCACCACCACCTCTACCAAAACCACCACCCCGACCACCTCTAAAACCTCAACCACTGCCGCCACCCCCTCGTCCACCACGTCCTCCACCTCGAAAACTCATCTTACAAAGCTATTATTTTAAACTTACGACGTTGCTCTTTACTGTTGCAGCTTTACTGGTGCAGCCTAGTTCATGGAATATCCAGTACTTGTTTTATTAGCAAGCAACTCTTGCGAATTGCTCTGTCGTCGCAATGATTACCGTACAAAACATGTACTAGTTACTACACTCACGTGTCGGTAGAAAACAGACAGCCGGCGTGAGGAGATAACTCTACTAGACAACTCTCAGAATGATAGTCCTGAGGTATATCAATCCGACCGTAGCATATAGTAAATTTTTTTTTTATTTTTAAACTTTTATTGTGTGTTAAAATCGTTGCAAATTGTATTGTTCGTGTTTTTACAGAGCGTTGCATGTGGACGTGTAGGTGACATATGCGCAAAATTTCCAACATTTTATACATTTGAACATTTCTTCATTGACATTGTTGTAAGGAAATATTTTAAAGCAACAGCATGATGATAGTGCGCCATTATTATTTCCCCTGCCGCCTCGCTCTCCTGTCAGCTCCAAAACACCTACCAAATACCATCACCACCCCTCGGTGATGATGAAACATGGCGGTGCAAAACTGTTAAGAACCAAAAGGTTAGAGCGGCAGCAGAAACCACAAACCCAGTATCAAAACGGTGGGAGAGAGGGGTGTGACAGTATACGGCTTTACAAAGCGATATATATTAGTAATGATTACAATGATAATAATGCAAATAACAACCAAATACATCAATAATAATAAAGGCAGAGAATAAAACTACTAACTATGGATGGGTGATAACACTTAACAGTAACAACAGCAATGATAATAACAGCAACAATAATAATAGTTTTGGTAAGGATCACATTTTCCAAACATGTGATTCCATTTGCTAAAAGGATTTTCTTAGGAATGGTGTTTACATGAAATACATCCATAATAATAATGACAAAGAATAAAACTACTAAGGGTGATAACAGCAATGCTAATAACAGCAATGATAATAATAGTTGTGATAATGATCACATTTTCCGAAACATGTGATTTCATTTGCTAAAACGATTTTCTTAGGGATGGTGTTAAAACATGGCAGGTACATACAATTGCAATCTGCACTGATCAATAATATAGTAGGTGTAGAAGGAGTTGGTTATCTTTTTCCTCCTTGCTTAATTTTTTTAAATTTTTGGTCTTAATTGTGAGGGTTCATTCATTTTTGTCCTTTTCCTTTAAAAAAGGAAAATAAAACCAGCATTTGTATCAACATAAATATTTACAATCTCATTGGTTTGGTAACCATCTGTGATTTTGTAATTATTCATTCAACATTCACTCACTTTTTCCTGTTTCTTTCTCGCACTCATGTATACTGAATTTGATATCTTAAAGAAGAGCACTTGTGTTTACTCTGGAGATATCTGTGATATTTTGTGTTTATAGCATTGGAAAATACCCATTTTCATGTTTCATTTCTTGGAAACATTTACATGTGAAAGGGGGGTAACATGGGAGATGATGGTTATATATTAATAATGATAATAGTAATAATAATGCAAATAAACACTAAATACATCCAAAATAATAATGACAAAAAGCAAACCCACTAAGGGTGATAACAGCAATGATAAAAAAAACAGCAGTGATAATGCTAGTTATGGTAATGATCCCACTTTCCAAAACTGTGATTCCATTTGCTAGAATGATTTTCCTAGGAATGATGTTAGCATAGCATAGCAGGTACATATAAATTGCAACAAGCAATGTTCTAGAAGTAAAAAGGAGTTGGTTGTCTTTTACTCCTTGCTTATTTTTTTGTCTTATTTGTAAGGGTTTCTTCATATTTTTTTTCCCCTTCCTTTTTTTTTTTTTTTTTGTTTTTTTTGTTTTTTGGAAAAAATTTAAACAAGCATCTGTATTTGCACACATTTTTTCAATCTCATTGGTTTGGTAAACATATGTGGTTTTGTATTCATTCATTCATTATTCACTCACATCTTCTTGTTTCTTCTTCGCACTCATGTGTACTAAATTTTAAAATCAGAAAGAAGAGTACTTGTGTTTACTCTGGAGATATCTGTGATATTTTGTGTTTAGAACATAGGAAATTTAACCATTTGCATAGAGTAAATTTTTTTTTTTTTTTTTATTTGAGTTTAATCAGCATTCCTCATGACAAACCAGTAATGCTGGCTCTAGATACATCTACAAAAAACAAAACAAACAAAAGGTGACACCAAGCAGCAATTATCTTCATGTTCACTTTGCTACAACACCAGCTTCCTTTCCAAGTGCTGCCATTTCATCTGCTTCATTCTGATTTTTCAACTGTTCCATTTTAATTCTGTGCTTCTCGCGAATCTCAATCTCATGCTTCTGAATTTCAACTTCCCGCTTGGACAAATAATTATATCTGGTGACACCATAAATGACCCCAGTGAAGAGTGCCGTCCACCTGGCAAAACGAATCAGCGGTGAGATATTCGACTTCGGTGCAGTTAGTGTGGCCGGCATCTTGTTTGCTGTAGAGCATAGAGTAAAGTTTCGAAAGATTTTAACATTGTTAAGAAAAACCAGAGTAACAATGGAAGGGCGTCAATGGGGGACAGTCGTTAACATCGTGCACGGAGCTTGCAGTGTTGAAACATTGTATATATTGCATTAACAAGTATATTTTATTCATTTTAGCAGTCAAAGTATTTGAACCATTAGGATGTCAAATTATTGTGAACAGATGGTGTCATTATTTTAAAAATTTAACAATTAATCTAACTAATTGCTTCTTTAGAAAAACGTTGGCGAGTTATGTCCCTTGCAAACAATAAAATGAATATTATGTTACCGAGAAAAAGAGGTATTTGTTTCCCTGTAAATTTCGCTTGCCAAGTGCACAGGCCGCCGAGAGCGCGATAGCGAATGGTTAGCCCGTAGATCAGGGGTGACCAACCTTTACAGCAGGCGGGCCAAATTTCAGAAATAATATTTTCTGCCGGGCCACGCAACTAATTTGTGTGTGTTAAATTAAAGTAAACAAGCAAGCGTACAACAGCTTCGACCACATGGTCGTTTCCCACTCCGCGGGCCCCAACATGACTACCGGCGGGCCTCGTGTTGGTCACCCCTGCTGTAGATGCTGCCGGCTCAGCATCTCACCTCCATGCAGCAGAGGGTGAATAACGGCCAGGCCCTCAAATCCGAGGGATATTGCCTTAGAGGCGTTCAGCCATATCCCTCAGCTGAGAGCCGTAGAACAAGTGTCTGGACTAAGCATGTAGCAGGCTCGGCATCTCAATTCCTTGCAGAAGAGGGTGAGTAACGGCCAGGCCCTCACCTCCGGAGAATATTGACTTAGAGGCGTTCAGCCATATCCCTCAACTGAAACACGTAGAACAAGTGTCTGGACCAAGCAGTTCAATGAGCCATTCGTGGTTTCACCATGAGACAGTGTGATCTTAGACATGCATGGCTTAATCTTTGAGACAAGCATGTGACTACTGGCAGGATCAACCAGATATCTATCTCACAAACGGACTATTCACACACACGAAGGCAAAGAGTAGCAATCGCTCAGCTCGCTCCCTCGGTACCCGGTGATACACGCAAAACCACCGGACGCCAATCGACGAGCTCTCAAGCTACGCCAGGCAAGGCTGACCGAAAATCTATGCCAGCTTACTGATCGAGAAAGAGAGAGAGAGAGAGAGAGAGAGAGAGAGAGAGAGACAGAGAGAGAGACAGAGAGAGAGAGAGAGAGAGAGAGAGAGAGAGAGAGAGAGAGAGAGAGAGAGAGAGAGAGAGAGAGAGGAGGGCTTATCGAGACTTTGTCGAACGGTCGTACAAAAATTGCTTTTTCGGCCGCTCAAACCACGAATCTGGCTTCGCACTGCGGTCACAATCTCCATGCTAACTTGCGTCGGCTGGGAAGTTCTCGATTGGATGCACTTCACACAGCCATCCGAGACAATGAACGCCAGACGCGGGGCTGATCTTGCGAACCAGACCAACCCCCACGCTGGATGGATTGAGACGGTGGCATGGAGTCACAGCAGAGTTGGTCCAGATCACCAAAGACCGAGATTTTTGGGGAGCCATTAACGCCTACGCCAGCTGGCAGGGCACTTGATAATGATAATAATGTGTGAATTCTGCAGTATGTACCTGGCGAGATGCAGCGAAATATGCCAGGCAATAAATCGAACATCTATGGTTTGTGTTTTCGTTATTCAAATTCTTAGAGTCGTTGCTGTGACGAAACGCCTACATATCGGCAGATCTCTGCATAATATCCCTTTGAAGGGAGTGCGATGCGTTGGTCTCCCTTGACTTAAATATCAATTAATAGGGGATTTCCCTAGTAAAGTAGTGCGTGGCGGAGCTATACTAGTTATTTATAGATAAATCTAGAATGTTCCCCCAAGTGCGTACGTGGTCGAGATCTCTAGGTTCACGAGTACTTCATGCAGCACGGGTTGGTAGAACTTATCGTGACTCTGGTTTTCTCCATGGATCAGGAAATTCACGCGGCCCGTGTAGGCAGGTTGAAGGCGCACTGAGTTAGTCGTGTTCAGTCGCCAGTCGGACCTCAGCGTAAGACAGATCACAGCCACACAGCTGCGGTAATTTTGATGTCAATATGCGCGGCCAGAGCGGACATCTGCAGTCAAGTTTGTGATTGTTCAATTACAGGTTAGTTGAATACTTATTCTATTGTTTAACTGTTGTCTTTATGCCGTGCCGACCTCCCCGAACGAACTAATTGCCGTCGGAAATGAGTCGTCGCGTAGCGTTACAAGTTACAGCTGGCTGTCTGCATATTTAAGTAGCCTTTATCGATCAGCGACGTAATGTGTTACCTGACGGAACAAGCCGTATTCCACAGCGAGTGGTGTGTAAATAAAATAGGCCGAACGATGTGCTTTCGAGGACGGATGAAAATCCCATGTGTTTAGATAGATATATTTGTTAACTGATTGTTTACAAATAAGTTGAAGGGACAGTGATATGTATATTATTACTGCGTTGTGTTAGGGAGAGCCCGGTTCTTTACAAAGTGTGTAGCAGTTACTTGTTTGGTTTATTAATTACGCCTGCAAGGCGAAAGTTTGTCAGTCATTACATCGGCATGCTAGACGCTGTAAATAATGATACGGTAGATCTTATTATTATAGATGTGTAATGTGCATCGTGACATTAGAATTGTAACTTTATTGTTCTATCAGTGGTGGTGATTTTTCGAGGAGTCAAGGTGAGATCGGCCGTGGTGTATTTGCTGTGTGTAGATAGCAGTGTTATTCCACGTAAGCAGAATGGTGTTGCATCGGTAGGATAACCGTTGATAGAAAGTATTCATGATACTATAGTTACTGCTTGTTGTCATGTCCGTCCACTAGAATGACCGTGCGTGTTCCATCGTACGTTTGTCTAGGCAGCCGATTGGGAGGTAGGCCGGTACGCCCAACCCGTTAGGTTACAGGTCCGACCCAAAGCGATCGTGCATATCCGATGGTTGAACATACCCGATCGAGGGTGAAGCGGCACTCCGTAATTCGAGGCCGTGAGGTCTAGATAGATCGAGGGTTTGAACCTAACCGTTTATGTCTCTAATATTCTACTCTTCTGGAACCCTGACTCGGTTCATGGAGTACTTGGAGTACTGCCGTGAAGTAGTAGTATATGAGGGGAATAATCCCCCCCCCCCCCCCCAAAAAAAAAAGGTGGAGCCAGAGTTTGGTAGTGGAGTCTGGAGGCTTGCTACATTGGATGACGTGACTTAAGTCGTCACGGGACAAGGTACACGGGACCCACAGTAGCTGTGGGAAAGTGTAATGGTGGATGGCCACCACAGCTGTGCTCGAGCGGCACAGGTATGACTGACACGGAAGATAGTCAGTGAATAAAAGGGCAACTCAGGATCTGGGACAGGGATCCCAGAACTGACACTATGGCTGTGATATGAGTTTGTTATTTAAGTGTAACAATTCATGAGTTCTCCTTGGTTAATGCTATAGTAATGAATTATCAGGAGTATAATTCATTATGGTCATATAGTTATTAATGTGTGTAATTGATCAGTCCATGGGTTAAGGGATTGATGAATTGATGAGTCTGTCAGGAAGGAGGTGTCCGGCGGGACACCTTCTCGATAAAGTAATCACTACACTGAAAGGGAAGTAGGTGTATATGTTGATTGATGATGGAAGATGAAACCGGATTGGACTGGCACCAGGAGAAAGATGCTTTGACAGAGTCATACAGTCGACTCTGGTGCTAGGGGTTATTTGTAGCCTAGAAGTGTTACTTGACTGAACAGGTGGGCTATTGCTGTCTCTAACATCATTATGCCTATACATTATGGTTAATAGTAGATCTATGATGTGATGATCTCATACTCATGTTGGTAGACATGAGGAATGTCTGAGAGGCAGGTGACATGGTGGAGATGCTGTTAGTCTTTGTTGTAGTTGAGTACTCACACCAACCTCTCCGTGTTTCAGGATCTGTTATTACTATACTGAAGAAGGTTCAAGAGCTTCACCATGAGCTCTATGGGCCCACTCATTCCAGTGCCTATCCAGAAGTTGATTGAGGCCATACTGGGAGTGGTCGTCTGAGTCTGCGAGATCAATGTTGGAAGGAGCTGAGGGCTGAATATGTCGGTAGGTCTAGGTTAGGACCTCCGCCAAGAGTCCGACGAGTGTCATCCGATCCTGAGAGGATCCAACACTGAAACGTCTGGTGATTCTAGCCAGTGAAGCACTGGTGAAATTCATACTCAGTGTAAACCTTGGTGATTGCAAGGTCGTGAACTTTCAAGTTGAGCCAAGTGATCATTGTTAACGGTCACCATGACCTGTGTGCTATGCTTCCGGCCCGGCTGGGTTGTCATGGGACACCGTGTATAATTGTGTGCTTGAAAAGTATATCTACATTGGTTTACCTTTCTGAAGCCAACACGTGGTCCAGTGACCTAAGACATTGATTACATAAGTGGTGGGAACACCAGAGGGACATGTTTGTTTAAGATAGGGAGCTACCTCATTCCAACGTGGTGAACTGTTGACAGGGTATGTTAAGGTAGGGAGCTACCTCATTCCAAGGTGGTGAACTGTTGACAGTGTATGATAGGTTGTGATTGATACCCATCGATCAGGGTAGTTACATGAGACTGTGTGAAGATCTATTTGTCCAAGGACATGGAAATAAGGGGAAATGTTTAGTCACCTGATAGACTTTGCCAGTGACATTTTGTGTTCATGTGGTGCAACCGCTCATTGTGTAGGTGACATAACAGTGGGTTGGTCACTTATGAGATAGAAGAGTGACCAGGCTCTTGTGTATTTTGAGACGGTGCTACATGTACTTTTTCTGCAAGTGGGAGACCGCTAATATGCTAAGGTCGGCCCAGACTTCATCAGGAGTGTGACGAGTGAAATAGTCCGACAGCAAGGAAGGATCCTTGTTCATCGGTGCAGTGTCAGTCAGGCAGTGGTACTGCGCTTGATCAGCCCGTGATTGGTTCTCTGTGTGAAGAGGGAACTTTGGAGAGGGAGCAGACCTTGGAGTTCCGGTCCACTGGAGGAGCCTGGGTGAGTCGCTACCACGACTGGACAACCGCACGAGCTATCGTCCGCCTCCATGATGAAGAATACTCATCTGCATATCTGATCTTGTACATAGTTCTTCTAGTCTGGCTTTCAGCCATCCCTCTCTGTGTGGTGGTTGACTTAGTTCAGAATTAAATTTTTGTTCTCTTAGCTATGACTTTGTGCAGTGATATGACTGGTGTCTGGTCCGAGCCCCCTTGGGGTTTGGAACCCTAGGTGAGGGAGGGGAGGTTCAGCTGTCCCGGCTTGTGTGGGGCCTGGTAGATGTAGAGTGCTATTGAGGTGGTTGGAGCAAAGGCAGGGGATAGTATCTATCGTGGCAAACCAGTCCAAGTCCCGGCGGTCTTGTCACAGTTGCTATGTGGCGTTGGCGATCATGTCTGTCTACAGTTTTCTGTCTGGTGTTATTCTTAGAGTCGTTGCTGTGTGGGGTTGGCGATCATGTCTGTCTACAGCTTTCTGTCTGTTATTTTATTATTTTTATACTCGTTGCAGTGTAGCGTTGGCGATCATGTCTGTCCACAGCTTTATGTCTTTTATTATTCTTATAGTCAAAACAATATTTTCCCGCAGTGAATTTGAATAACCAAGACACAAATCATAGATTGTACCATTTATTGCCTGGCATATTTCTCTGCATCTCGCCAGGTACATACTGCAGAATTCACACAGCATAGAGTATTCGCGAACATGTGTATATTTCAGCTTGAAGGGTGTATTTTACTCTATGTTGTGTGAATTCAAGAAAACAGTAACAATGGTCATATCAAATTTAAAAAAAAAAAAATAATGACACCAACAGAAATAGAAGGGAAAATTCTTAACCAAGTGGATAATTTTAAATACCTAGGGCCATTTATAACATCAGAGATGAAGAGCAGAATAGGGCAAGCAAGAGCAAGGAAAAACAAAGGATGCACAGACGCCATTTTTGTTCTTAGACAACTTATAGAAAAATCAATCGAATTCAATGAAACACTCTACTTAGTTTTTGTCGACCAAGAAAAGGCATTTGATAGGGTAGATAGAAGCAAGCTGTGGGAAATCCTTAAACAATATGGAGTGAGTACACATCTAACAAACCTATGTAGAAGTTTATACAACAACAGTGAATGCATAGTGAGAGCAACTGGAGGACACTCAGAACCCTTCACCATAAGATCTGGAGTACGACAAGGTTG
Organism: Cepaea hortensis; assembly: GCA_963921405.1. NCBI lineage: Eukaryota > Metazoa > Mollusca > Gastropoda > Stylommatophora > Helicidae > Cepaea > Cepaea hortensis. The sequence continues at coordinate 22,388,018 of OY992895.1, forward strand.
TGTCCTGTCCCCTCTCTTGTTCATAACATATATAGACAACATATGTAAAGAAACCAGCCAAGCAGAGACAGCAAGAATACCGCATGACGAGAACACAGAAGAAGAACCATCTGCAAATCTAACCATTAGAGAACTCCTGTTTGCGGACGACCAAGCACTAATAGCAAAATCAGAAGCTGAATTACAAGACCACATGAATAGTCTAAACGAAATGTGTAGGGAACATAACATGAAAATTAGCACAAGCAAAACAGAGGTAATGACTATAACTAAAGAAGAACAAACAGCAACAATTCACCTAAACGAACATCCCTTAAAACAAGTAAAGAGCTTCAAGTACCTAGGAAGTATAATATCATCAAATGGCAGATCAGAAGACGAGATCGAAAATAGGTGCAATAAGGCAAATCAACTCATTGGACAAATGGCACCAATACTAAAGAACAAACATGTATCAATAACTACTAAGAAAGCACTTTACAACACAATCTTCCTACCAACTCTGTGCTACCAATGCCAAACCTGGACAATGACAGAAAAAGAGAAAAGAAAAATCACAACAACAGAAATGAGGTTCCTGAGAAGAATACTCAACGTATCAAGAAGAGATAAGATCAGAAATGAAGAAATCAGGACTAAAGTGGGGGTTAAAGCTGCTCTAGATTTTATTAGAAAGCAGCAAGTCAAATGGTTTGGCCATGCAAGTAGGCTACCAGTCAACAGCATGCCACAACAAGCAATGATGTACAGACCAGATGGAAACAGAGTAAGAGGCCGACCACGTAAACGTTGGACGGAGGGAATAACAGAATCCATGGGAATGTCGATATACGAAGCCCATAACCGGGCACTCTCACGAAGTTTATACTTCACCTCGACACCGCAAGGTACAAGAGGAACATGATGAGATGAGATGATGAGAGCCGCATTTCAGAAAATGAAGAGTATCTTATGCAATAAGTCATTATCACTGAATGTAAGGAAGAGAGTGCTGAAATGCTATATAGAACCAGTTTCTCCGGGAAGGTTAACCCGGTCAACAAATGCCCGCAGAAGTCGGATGTGTAAGCCTAACGGCGCAAGAACACAGCTCTGCTGTAAACAGGCACAACGCAATCACGTCCGAAAAAAAAAAAAACTCCGGATGAACGCAGAAGAAGAAGAACAAGTTTTGTTGTATGGCAGTGAATCTTGGAATGTAAATGAACAAATTAAGAAGAAATTAGAAGCAACATAGATTTGATTCTTTAGACGAATATTGCGAATTCCTTGATAACAATAAACAATGATTGCCTGAAACAGGCTAATGAAATTAGAACATTATATACAACTAGCTGACCCGGCCCGGCTTCGCCCAGGCCCTGGCGGGGATCTATCTATCTATCTATCTATCTATCTATCTATCTATCTATCTATCTATCTATCTATCTATCTATCTATCTATCTATCTATCTATCTATCTATCTATCTATCTATCTATCTATCTATCTATCTATCTATCTATCTATCTATCTATCTATCTATCTATCTATCTATCTATCTATCTATCTATCTATCTATCTATCTATCTATCTATCTATCTATCTATCTATCTATCTATCTATCTATCTATCTATCTATCTATCTATCTATCTATCTATCTATCTATCTATCTATCTATCTATCTATCTATCTATCTATCTATCTATCTATCTATCTATCTATCTATCTATCTATCTATCTATCTATCTATCTATCTATCTATCTATCTATCTATCTATCTATCTATCTGTCTGTCTGTCTGTCTGTCTGTCTGTCTGCTTGTCTGTCTGTCTGTCTGTCTGACCCGGCCCGGCTTCGCCCAGCTCCTGGAGGGGAGTATCTCATTTAATTCATATAAGTAGTCATATAAGTTCCCGTTCCCGACTATCTGTTTGTCTGTCTGTCTGTCTGTCTGTCTGTCTCTCTCTCTCTCTCTCTCTCTCTCTCTCTCTCTCTCTCTCTCTCTCTCTCTCTCTGTCTGACCCGGCCCGGCTTCACCCAGTCCCTGGTGGGGAGCATCTCATTTAATTCATATAAGTAGTCATATAAGTTCCCATTCCCGACTATCTGTCTGTCTGTCTGTCTGTCTGTCTCTCTCTCTCTCTCTCTCTCTCTCTCTCTCTCTCTCGCTCTCTCTCTCTCTCTCTCTCTCTCTGTCTGACCCGGCCCGGCTTCACCCAGTCCCTGGTGGGGAGCATCTCATTTAATTCATATAAGTAGTCATATAAGTTCCCATTCCCGACTATCTGTCTGTCTATCTGTCTGTCTGTATGTCTGTCTGTCTGTCTATCTGTCTATCTGTCTGTCTGTCTGTCTGACCCGGCCCGGCTTCGCCAAGCTCCTGATGGGAAGCATCTCATTTAATTCATATAAGTAGTCATATAAGATCCCGTTCCCGACTATCTGTTTGTCTGTCTGTCTGTCTGTCTGTCTGTCTGACCCGGCCCGGCTTCGCCCAGCTCCTGATGGGGAGCATTTCATTTAATTCATATAAGTAGTCATATAAGTTCCCGTTCCCAACTGTCTGTCTGTCTGTCTGTCTGACCCGGCACGGCTTCACCCAGTCCCTGGCGGGGATCTGTCTGTCTGTCTGTCTATCTATGTATCTATCTATGTATCTATCTATGTATCTATCTATCTATCTATCTATGTATCTATGTATTTATGTATCTATCTATCTGTGTTTCTATCTATCTATCTATCTATCTATCTATAGCCAGGGGATTTAACTTAAGATATAGCAATCCTACTAAAAGTCATGTCCCTTGTTTTATTTTTTCTTATGTTGAGTCATGTAATTACAAAATTAAATTTTAGTAAGTAAATAGATGATTGTACACTAAGAAACTATTACAGTTGGTTGAAAAGGAATGAAAAGAAGACGTGTAGAAAATTTCATCTCAATCGGATGGACCGTTCGCGCATAAAGAACGGACATACATACATACATACATACATACATACATACATACATACATACATACATACATACATACATACATACATACACACACATACATACATTGTGTTTTATAGATATAGACAAGAAGAAAGAGACAAAGCGCTTTCTTCGATCATGTGATGAGAAGAGAGGCATTAGAGGATATTGTGATAACTGAAAAGATCGAGGGGAAGAGAGGCTAGGCAGACCATGATAAATAATACTAGATGGATTTTTTCTTCTGCTGCGTTCAACCGAAGAGTTTTTTCGGACGTGATTACGCTGTGCCTGTTTTGCGCCGTTAGGCCGACACATACTACTTCTGCGGGTAATTGTTGACTGGGTTAACCTTCCCGAGTGTTTTGAAAGGCATTCCACTCTCATTTGGACGTCTTTGCGTTGTACCTATTTATTTGCGCCTTTCGGCCGACACATCCGACTTCTCTGGGTGTTTGTTGGCCGGGGTAACCTTTCCGGGTGTTTCGAGGGACTTTCGACTCTCACTGTTGTGGTGTCGTCCATATTCCAGCTGGTCAAGATAGAACGAGCAAAGGCAAACCGGTAAACCCTCAAGGGAAGGCAGGAGCACATCATGGGAATTCCCTGCCATCCAGGGAGGCTTCCATAATTGCAGAGCCGACACATAACGCTATGGTACTGGGCTCACCCAAGGAATCGTCAAGTCCTGTGCATGGCTGCTTCACTTCCTAATTTCCGTGTACTGGGCATTGTCACAGGCCGCTCCCCCACGCTAACCAGGAGAGGTCAGTCTGCAGACGACATCCACTCAGCGACTTTCGGATCGGACTTTCCACGAAATGGGGTTGCCAGCCAAGCAGTATTCCTATTCTGGCTTCTGGGTCGCTTTCTCAACTCTTACTGTTGTGGTGTCATCCCTATCCCAGCTGGTCCACCCAGAACAGCCAAAGACATCCCGGTCGACCCTCGCGTGTGAAGCGGGTGTGTAACCCATTGTCAAAATGTTGTGATAATTTGGTGTGTCCAGTGTGTGCCACGTGGTTACACACCCGCTTCACACGCGTGATCCGGGACTGTTTCCGGATCCGGTCAGGGATATGCACTACTGACGAGCTCAAATGAGGGCGAAACTCGAGTATAGTGCTTCCATATTGATGTGGATAGGCCTTAGGTTCATACCAGAATGCGATCGGCGTTGCCAGTAGTGGGTTGTGCTCAATATTTAATAGTAATAATATTGACAAAAATATAATAAACATGTGATTCCACTTACTAAACATGATTATCTCGGCAATGGTTTTAATATAGCATAGCAAGTACATAAAAGTGCAACCTGCAATTTTTAATAATAGTTGTAGTAAAGGAGTTGGTTTTCTTTTCTCCTTGCATTTTTTTTTTTTTTTTGGTTTTTTTTTTTTTTTAGTACGGGTTCATTCATCTTTTCCCTTTTTTTTTTTTTTTGTTTGTTTGATTTTTTTTTTTTTTTTTTTTTTTTTTTTTTTTTTTTTTTTTGTAAGAATAAAACAAGCATTTGTGTTTACACACATTTTACTATATCATTGGTTTGGTAACCATATGTGATTGTATATTCATTTAATCTGCATTCACTCACATTTTCCAGATTCTTTCTCACACTCATGTATACTAAATTATAATACAATAAAGAAGAATACATATGATTTACTTTGGAATTAGTTGTTTTAGTTTGTGCGTGTACATAAATGATATTAAGTGTGTGTTATATGTGCGGTGTTTGTATCTGGCTGAGTTTCTACATGTCCATATGAGATGTCTGTAGTAAGAAAGAGCTGTCAGTAGTTTTGTATGTGTGTCTTTTGCTGTCTTTGTTATAGTATTGAGAAAAATTGCTTTATATATGTCGGTTTGTTTGCCTGTGTGCGTTTGTATGAGGTGTTTGAGTGTTGCGCGTATGGCTGTAATTGTTGGACATGTATAATAAATGTGTTCCTCTGTCTCTTGTGTGTGTTTCTACATAATTGGCATTGTGATGTTTGTTTAGATCTGTGTGCTTCTACCTGTGTTGTCGGTGTCATATTATATATCAGTCTATATGTGATCTCCCTAGCTTTTGGTGTTATGTGTTTGTTGTGTAGGTTTGAAAAGGTACATGTGAAGTCAGACATGAAGTATTTGTATCCTCTTTTGATCCTAAGTTTGAGTGGTGGTGCTTGCTCTCTAACTAACTGTTTGTATATTTTGTGTGTTGTTGTTGTTGTTTTGTTTTTGTTTTCCCGCGTTTCCATCCTGTTTCAGGATATTGCGGTCAACACCAGCATCTTTCAGCTGTATGTTGATTCCTAGGCTAGATTACGCTCATCAGCACGCCACGACTTTCTGAGCGACCGGCTCCATACTCTCATAAGTCACTTTTGCGATTTGAACCACTGCTAATTCTCGTCGCGTCACGTGACGAGAGTATTCGGGGTTAGCGGAGAAAGCTGCTAACTCCTCGGCCACGGAGCCGGCATTTTGTGTGTTGTTTGCTGTATTAAATGTTCATGTCTTTGTATTTCCTGTATGCATGTCTGATAGAATGTTGGCAGTGTTCCCTGGTAGTGTGCAGTTGCATTGTTAAGAGGTGTGAGGTTTTAATGTTGTGTGCTATATAATATAAAGCTAATCTATGTTGTTCTGGATGTCTGATGATTTTGCCTATGTAACTAATTCTAAGTGACAGTATTTTTGTGTGGACGTCTTGTAGTCCAATACCTCCTTGCTGTTTGTCTTGTATGAGAGTTTTGTGTTGTATGCTGTGTATTGTGTTGGTGAAGATGAAGCGTCTGATTTGTTTGTTTATGTCTGTGATGGTCTGTTTGGGAGGGTCCAGTACTGTCGCTAAGTATATTATTTTAGGTATTATGTTTGTGTTGACTATTGTGCTTCTACCAAATATTGTGGATGTTTTGTACCTATACCTATGTAGCATGTCTGTGATCTGTTGTGTCAGTGAGTGCCATGTCTGTCTGTGTGTTTCTGTGGGATCACATGGAAATGTGATCCCATACAATTTCATGGTGTCTGTGTGTCTCAGATCTGGAGGGAAATCAAACTTTTGTTTCCACTTTCCCAGACCCATTATCTGTGATTTTTGTACATTTACATTGGCTCCACTGCCTTTACAAAATGGGTAACGGTGTGGAGTATGTTCCTTATTGATGTGTTGCTGGTGGGAAAGAAAGCAGTGTCATCTGCATAAGCGACAAGCTTCTGCTCTCCTATCCCATGCAGGAAGGTGCCTTTAATACTAGTGTCTTGTCTTATCTTTTCTAATAGTGGCTCTAGGGTCAGCACATACAGGAGTGGTGATAAGGGGCATCCCTGTCTTACAGATCTTGTGAGCCTTAAGCTTGCTGTCAGTGAATGGTTCACCAACACTTTACTCTCAGGATTTTTATACAAGATCTGTATCCACTGCCGGTAGTACTGCCCTATGTTACAGTGTTCTAGTGTCCTATGCAGGTAAGTGTGGGAAATTCTGTCGACGGCCTTCTCTTGATCCAAGGACAAGACGGAGGATGGACGGAGCAATGATTCCATTTGCTAGAATGATTTTCCTAGGAATGATGTTAGCATAGCATAGCAGGTACATATAAATTGCAGCAAGCAATGTTCTAGAAGTAAAAGGAGTTGGTTATCTTTTACTCCTTGCTTATTTTTTTGTCTTATTTGTAAGGGTTTCTTCATTTTTTCCCTTCCTTTCGTTGTTTTTTTTTTTTTTTTTTTTTTGGGGGGGGGGGGGGGGGGGGAATTAAAACAAGCATCTGTATTTGCACACATTTTTTCAATCTCATTGGTTTGGTAAACATATGTGGTTTTGTATTCATTCATTCATTAGTTTGGACATTGCTTTGCGTGCTTTCTTTTCACTGCGGCTTTGCTTGGCCTTGGACACTATTTCTTCTGACAGTCAAGCGGCTGCTGCGTCATGCTCCTCTAGCTCAGGGGGGGGGGGGAGGTTTTCATCGTCATCATCTGAATCAATACCTTCCATACGGAAGTTATCAGACCGGTTATGGCGGACAGGGAAGTATGAATTGTGTAAACTCTTTTAAATAAAAGTAATTCCTGCCGCCCGCCACCAATTGCCTCTGTGGATACGCTGTTTTTTTTTTTTGTTTTTTTTTTTAAACTTTTATTGACCGGCTCCGTGGCCGTGGGGTTAGCAGCTTTCTCCGCTAACCCCGAATACTCTCGTCACGTGACGCGACGAGAATTAGCAGTGGTTCGAATCGCAAAAGTGACTTATGAGAGTATGGAGCCGGTCGCTCAGAAAGTCGTGGCGTGCTGATGAGCGTAATCTAGCCTAGGAATCAACATACAGCTGAAAGATGCTGGTGTTGACCACAATATCCTGAAACAGGATGGAAACGTGGGGGGAAAAAAAAACTTTTATTGAGTGTTAAAGAAAACTTTGCGTTTGTATTGTTCGTGTTGTTACAGAGCGTTGCATGTGGAAGTGTAGGTGACATATGCGCAAATTTTTACAACATTTATTTCAACATTTTTACATTTGAAATGAGGGATAACGAAAAACGAGTACAAACAACAACAAGACGGTAGTATACTATTATTTTCTTCCTCTGCCACCCTTTCACCTGTCAGCTCCAACCCCACCAATACCATCATCACCACCTGGTAATGAGGACAAGGGCAGTAAAACTTGTTAAAACCGACCGGTGAAGGCAGCAGCAGCATCAAAACGAACAGTATCGAAAAGGTGGGGGGGGGGGGGGGAAGGGGGGGGGTGGTTGTCAAGGAGTATCCTAGTTTACAATGCAGAAAGGTAGTTGTTGCATCTGTATTGTTTGTGTTGTTACATGCGTACTGTGTGTTCAGTATTTGTGTGCGTGTTTTTACAGAGCGTTGCATGTGGGCGTGTAGGTGACATATGCGCAAAAATTACAAATATTTTATTCATTTAAACATTTCTCCATTGACATTGTTGTAAGGAAATATTTTAAATCAAAAGCGTGATGGTAGCGGGCTGTTATTATTTCCCCTGCCGCCCCGCTCTCCTGTCAGCTCCAAAAACTCCTACCAAGTACCATCACCCTCGGTGATGATAAACATGGCGGTGCAGAACTGAAACAAAACGGTGAGCGCGGCAGCAGTAATAACAATCACAGTATCAAAAGGTGGGAAAGGGGGATGTGATTTTAATAATGATTACAATGATAATAATGCAAATAACATCCAAATACATGAATACTATTATAATGACAAGGAATAAAACTGCTACGGGTGATAAAATTAAAGGCAATGATAATAACAGCAATGATAATAATAGTATACTAGTTAAACATGTGATTTCATGTGTTAAAATGATTTTCTTAGGAATGGTGTTTACATGAAATACATCTTATAATAATAATTACTAGGAATAAAAACTACTAAGGGTGATAACAGCAATGCTAATAATCACAATGATAAAATTTGTTATGATAATGATCACATTTTCCAAACATGTGATTCCATTTGCTAAAATGATTTTCTTAGAAATTGTGTTAAATTATGGCAGGTACATACAATAACAATTTCATCCTGCACCCTTTAATAATATAGTAGGTGTAAAAAGGATTTGGTTATCTTTTTTTTTTTCTCCTTGCTTATTTTTTTTTTTTTTTTTTTTTTAATACATATTCTTGCTACATGCAATGTTAAATAATAGTAGCAGTAAGTAAAAGGAGTTGGTTATCTTTTTCTCCTTGCTTATTTTTTGGTCTTATTTGTAAGGGTTCATTCATTTTTTTCCCTTCCTTTTATTTTTTTTTTTTTTTTAACTTATTGTAAAAAGTAAAACAAGCATCAGTATTTGCACAAAATTTTCCAATCTTTACATTTGTGTTTCCCTTGCCACCCTCTCACCAATTTGGTTCCACTCCACCAATGCCCTACCACTCCTCTCTGGGCAATGATGGTAAAGGCAGGATAGATATTTGAACCAAACCGGTGTGGGTATCAGCAAAGGCAGCAAGAAACTATGAGCAAGGGGGTGGGGGGCACATGGGAAAGGGATTTTGTTTATTACTAATGATGGCAATAATAATAATGACAAGAAGAGACATACTGAGGGTAATAATAGCCAATATAAAAAACTAGCAATGGTAATAATGGTTATGAAAATGATAAACTTTTTGCAAATTGTGGTTTCCATTTGCTAGGATGATTTTCTTTGGAATGGTGTTAACATAGCATAGCAGTGTACATACACAAGCCAAATATAGTTTTTAATAATAGTTGTAGTAATAGTGGCCGCCCGCCACCAATTGCCTCTGGATACGCTGTTTTTTTTTTTTTTTGTTGTTTTTTTTTAAACTTTTATTGAGTGTTAAGAAACATTTGCATTTGTATTGTTCGTGTTGTTACAGAGCGTTGCATGTGGAAGTGTAGCGTGGAAACGCCTCTAAAGTCCCTTCAATCAGCTGTCCGATAAACAATCGTAGTCTCATTTTAAATGAAGAAATGTCATCGCACAAATTTGTGAATAGTTTGTTTTTTCCCCTGGATCCTCGCATTTAAAGAGTTTAAATGAGACGTGATGTCCATCAAAAATGCCAGGTCATTAAGCCAGTCACCGTTCAGCAAACACTCCCGATATGTAGGCAATTCATTTATTTCAGACAAACAGATAGACACTATTTTTCAGTGCCCAGAAACGTGACAGAACTTACCCTTTAGATAGCCATCGGACATCACACTGTAACAGTAGCTCACCGTATTCCTAGTTCGGGTCTGATAGAAACTGTCTGAACTCATGCCTGCTTACTTCGAATTTTGTTCACACATCTCAGAACAACATCCATGACATATTTCAGATTTAATGTCTTTTCACACAGAGCTTCTTGGTGAATGATATAATGATATTTTAATATATTGCGGCCAAGAAACTGTTCCAATAATGCTAGACATCCAGACATTTTACCCGTCAAAGCCGGAGCACCGTCGGTGCATACACTGTCTAATTTGGTCCATTCAGTGTTGGTTTTCCTTACACAAAACTTCAGAGTTTCAAACAGATCAGTCCTTTTGATAGTTGCATGCATCGATTCAATCCCTAGAAGTTCTCCAATGACTTCAAAATTATCGTTAATTGCTCGAACAAAAACTGCGACCTGAGCTGTATCAGAAATGTCAGTGGATTCATCCATTGCCAATGAATAACAATTTACAATTTACAAAATCCGCAAAATAAGCTAGGCATAAACATAAATGTATCCGTCCAGTCGTCGTTGAATTCACGACAAGCGACGTATTCACATTTTCGCTTTTTACCATTGTTTTATTTTAGATTTTCCACACAAATGTTTATCGGCTTTAATGGTAAATTTTTATTTGAAACAAAAAAAATCTAATTTCAACACAATACTACCGACTCTGCTAAACAGTTGTAACAGACAACAACATGGCGCCTTGCGCACTCTGATTGGTCGACACGGCTGGGATATAGGAACTTCATATCGTTTCGTTGCGAACTGAACAGGCGCATTCGATAATATATAAGCATAACAACCACGAGTAGAGTAAATTATCGCACGCTGACGGGACGCTCTGAGTGCATTATTTAAATTATTAAAATATATTATATTAAATAACGAGGCTTCGCGTGCCACTTTCTGACAGCTGGCGGGCCACAAGTGGCCCGCGGGCCGTGGTTTGGGAACCTCTGCTCTACGTTGTGTGACATCTGCAGTAAGTACCTGACGAGATGCAGCGAAATGTGCCGGGCAATAAATCGTACTATATATGGTTTGTGTCTTCGTTATTCAAATTCACTACGGTAAAACATTGTTTTGAATTTCAGAGATGCCAAATTTCTTTTGATGCCCTATGTACGCGTTTATTTTGAATACTGGTTAAACCAACACTGCAAAACTGTCTCAATGCCATTTCGCAAACTGGTTTTGTATTACTGGCTGTGTCCCATTTCCTGCATCTGTGCAGGTCAAACGTGCTTACGTCTGCAAGCAAAAATAGAGCTGATAGCTATCTAGCTATGTCAACAGCGAACAGAAGTGAAATGTATCTAGAAAATTCGACACATAAACGAAACAAACAAGTACATGTACATAAATGTGACATGTATCTAGGAAACTCGACAATGAACACAATAATTAAGTACATAAGCATGAAATATAACTAGGAAGATCGACAAACGAACAATAAAAACACATATATAAAGTTCAAAACAATATTTTCCCGTAGTGAATTTGAATAACGAAGACACAAACAACAGATTGCGCGATTTATTGCCTGGCATATTTAGCTGCATCTCGTCAGGTACATCATTGGCACCTTGCCGTCTTGACAGACGATAGTTTGTGCTTTAAAAAGGTATAATAACTTTTACCTATGGCGGTAGCGAATATGACTGATAAGGCCAATTCGCGCTGTAAATGTTCGTTCACAGAGGGTGCACGTGAACACATGGTCATTTCCACCATCATGCACCATCTTACGTCTCACACGCTCGGTGTATGACTTATCTGCAATAATTTTCTCCTTTGTCTTTATTCCATTTCTGATATTTGCCCTCCATGCAACACGTTCAGCGGCGACTTGCTTCCAATGTGCATTATCAATGCCTGTATCAACCACGGTGTGGCTAACACAGCTCTGGGGACCGAGTATCCACCGGAATAAGTGGACAACTCTGCAGCTGAGCAGGGCAGGGCACTCACTTGTCCTTACTGTCGGAAATGGCTGTTAAAGGCAGAGGTAAAAAGACCACCATGTGAATGTGGAAGGCAAGGGGAAACCACCACATTATCTTCCCAAGACTTCATGGCAAAACATATATCAAAGTTAGTGAAGGACGTTAATGGCTGTCTTAGGGCATCCTCGTCCGGTAGGGACAGTCATGAGCCACAGGTGACACCAGACCGTCATCAAGCTACTGATGGCAAAAACTTAACTAAAATAAATAAATTTAGAGTAGGAACATGGAATGTTAGGACATTAAATGAGCTAGGAAAGTTGACCAATGTTCTAAGAGAGATGGATAGCATGAAAATGAATATACTAGGCATTAGTGAGATGAGATGGAAGGGATCGGGCAAAATTATTTCTGACAATCACACAATAATGTATTCTGGAGGGGATACACATGAAAATGGTGTAGGAATAATATTAGACGAAAAAACAGCCAAGTCAATTAATGGATACTGGTGTATTTCAGATAGAGTTATTATGGTAAAAATCAAAGGCAAACCAATAGACATAAATATTATACAACAGCAAGCAGTAGTGATGAAGAAATACAACACTTTTACGACGAAATAGAAATGGCGATGGCTCAAATTAGATCACAAGAAATAAAGATAATACTTGGTGATTTTAATGCAAAAGTAGGAAAGGGAAAAATGGAGGATGTAGTGGGGAATTATGGTTTAGGTACAAGAAATGAAAGAGGGGAAAAGCTAATAGAATGGGCAAACATCAATGATATGATAATTGGAAACACATGGTTTAAACACCATAAAAGACGACTGTACACATGGATAAGCCCTGATAAGAAAATACGCAACCAAATTGACTACATACTAATTAATAAAAGATTTAGAAATGCTTTAATTAATGTAAAGACAATGCCTGGTGCTGGCTGTAATAGTGATCATGTACCACTATGTGGACAAATAAAAGTAAGATTAAAGAGAGGGAAAAAAATGGTTAAGAACATGAGACTTAATAAAGAGGTTCTGAAAATAGATAAAGAAATGCAAGAACAATACAGAGTGACTGTGAAAAATAGGTACAATGCAATAACTAAAATACAGAGTATAGATGAACAATGGGAAATGTTAAGGGAATCCATTCATCAAACTAGCAAAGAAGTATTACCGGAGAGAGGCAAAATAGCTAAGAAAAAATGGATGAATGAAGATATCTTAAAACTGATGGACAAAAGAAAACAGAGTAAAAATGACAAACAAGAATACGCTAAGATAAATAAAGAAATAAAAGATAAATGTGAGAAGGCTAAAGAAAGTTGGTTAAACGAGCAATGCAAAAAAATTGAATTAAATTCCATTAAAGATACAAAAAATATGCACAGACAAATCAGTGAGCTTACAGGAAGAAAAATAAGAATAAATACAGGGTGTTTGAAATCAAAAACAGGAAAGATAATATTAGAGGAAGATGCTATAATGAAGAGGTGGAATGAGTATATGAGAGAATTATATGAAGGAGAAAGGGAAGAATTAACAGAAGATAGTAACTTAGAAGGTCCACCTATTCTGAAAGAAGAAGTCGCTGACGCTATGAAACGTATGAAGAAAGGAAAAACAGCTGGGCCAGATGAAATCACAATAGAAGAATTAGAAGTATTGGGAGAATTTGGAGTAGATATATTAACCAAAATGTTGAATGATATTTACAGCAGTGGATATTTACCCAGTGATATGCTGAAATCTGTATTTATAGCTATACCAAAAAGACCAGGAGCAATTGATTGTGAAGATTTTCGTACAATTAACCTTATAAACCATATCACTAAGCTTCTACTCAGAATCATAATGAGAAGAACCAAAAAGAAAATAAAAATGGAAATTAGTGAAGAACAGTATGGATTTGTGGAAGGAAAGGGCACAAACAATGCAATTTATACATTACGGACACTAATAGAAAGGTGCTTCATAGATTATACTAAGACATTTGATAAAGTAAAACATGATGAACTGATTAAAATGTTGGAAGATATCAACACTGATGGAAAAGATTTAAGAATAATAAAGAATATTTACTGGAACCAAGTAGCAGCAATTAAAATGGGAAATAAAGAGGGCAGTTACGAACAGATAAAGCTAGGAGTACGACAAGGGTGTGTCTTGTCACCAGATCTTTTCTCCCTGTATAGCGAAGTAATAATGAGAGAGATCAACGAGATGCCAGGAATACTAGTTGGAGGTTATAATATAAATAATATACGCTATGCAGATGACACAGTATTGGTGGCGGATAATTCAACAGACCTACAACAATTATTAGACGTAGTAGTAACAGAGAGTGCAAGGAAAGGAATCTCCTTGAATATCAAGAAAACAGTAACAATGGTAATATCAAAGAAAATGGTGACACCAAAATGTGACATAGAAATAGAAGGGAAAATCCTTAACCAAGTTGATAATTTTAGATACCTAGGGGCATTTATAACATCAGATGGAAGATGTACAACAGAGATTAGGAGCAGAATAGGGCAGGCAAAAGCCGCATTTCAGAAAATGAAGAGTATCTTATGCAATAAGTCACTATCACTGAATGTAAGAAAGAGAGTGCTGAAATGCTATGTAGAACCAGTTTTGCTGTATGGCAGTGAATCTTGGAATGTAAATGAACAAATTAAGAAGAAATTAGAAGCAACAGAGATGTGGTTCCTGAGACGAATGTTGCGAATTCCTTGGACTGCCAGAGTAACTAACGACGACTGCCTGAAACAGGCTAACGAAACTAGAACATTATATACAACAATAAGACAGAGACAAACAGCTTTCCTCGGTCATGTGATGAGAAGAGAGGCACTGGAGAACATCGTAACAACTGGAAAGATCGAGGGGAAGAGAGGCAAAGGTAGACCAAGAGAAGTGATGCTGGATGGATTGAGACGGTGGCATGGAGGGATATCAGCAGCAGAGTTGATCCAGAAAACCAAAGACCGAGATCTATGGAGAGCCATGAACGCCTACGCCAGCCGGCACGGCACTTGATGATGATGATGATGATGTATCAATCATGTCCCGCTTACACACATCTTTGTATCGTAGTAGAGGCCGACCCTGAGATCTCTTACCCATCTCTAATTCACCAAAAAAGATGTCCTTTGGTATTATACCATCACCCATCCTCCTAAGATGTCCTATCCATCTAAGTCTACGAATATTGAGCATGGAATAAACCGTCAGGTACATACTGCAGAATTCACACAACATAAAGTAAATTAACTAGATAAATCCTTCAAGCTGAAATATACACATGTTCGCACATTAATATCAATTGCCTACCACGGTAATTTTAAGCTGACTAAACTGTCTTTCTGTTTGCACATATCTGGCTTGCGTTGATTGACCATTATTGCTTCTGCAAACTTTAACAAGCGAGTATTTTGTGTGTGTTTAAACAACACGCGAAAGGCAATGCCTCCGTCAATCACATGGCCGCTTTCGAGGATGTGCCTACCAATTGATGACGCGGGAAGCTTCCGGTGTGTCGACCCCACTAGGCTCGCATCGCCTGTGTGTCGTATCTTGTCGACCAATTGAGGTATGTGTTCTGACACTCTTTTGTTCAGCTGCCACTCTGTTCTGCCGATGTAGGAAGCCTGTCACCTACATGTGAATTGGTAAATATAATTGTTTTTGGCGTACAGAGGAACAGGCTCTTTTACTGCTGAGGTGGGAATCGGTATGGTTCTTTTCCTGATGACTGGAGTTCTAGCACAGAATGTTCTGCCCACTGCTATAGTGAGCCGGTCTTGTAGACGCATTACGTCATCCCCTCGAAAGGTAAGCAGGATGCATACCTTGAGTTTAAGGACTGTAGTTTCGTCTGGTTTTGGTTTGGGCTGTTGGCAGTGGCGCTTTATAAATCCTATAATAATTAATTTAAAAATTATTTTAAAAAATTTAAATTAACAGATTCAGTGCTAAACAAAAGCAGGTTTGAACCAAACTAAACTGGATGGCGGGAAATGGAGAGTAGGGGTGTATCACAGTTATGACTTAAAAGTTGTTAATATTGTGGCAGACATGTTGTATCACACATAAAATTAAAGGGGGTTGCATAGGAAAAACTACTGTATATAAGCCTGTGGCAGATACGGGAAGTTTCTTAAGACGATTAATCATCCCATGGCACTGAATGGGTTAAATTTTAAATTAAATTTTACATTAAAATTTAAATTTAAAAACAAATATTAAAAAAAATTATAATCATTATAAATCACATATATAAAATGAAATATAACTTAGAAGATCGACAACCGTACAACACAAATACATACATACGCGTTTAATATAACTAGAAAGATCGACAAACGAACAGTACAAACACATATATAAACGCTGATCGTATGCTGGTATAAACCTAAGGCCTGTCCACGTCAATGTGGAAGCACTAGACTTGAGTTTCGCTCTCATCTGAGCTCGTCAGTAGTGCATATCCTTGACCGGACCCGGAAACAAACCCCGGATCACTAGCGTGTGAATCGGGTGTGTAATCACTAGACCACGCGACCAAATTATCATAACAGAATATTACAACATCACCCATCGTGGGCTATAGCTCAATATTTGCCCGATCGCCGCAATGTGGCCCTCGATTCACGGGCGTCAGTCGCGGCGATCGGGCAAATCTTGAGCAATAGCCTACTAGCCTACGGGGGGGGGGGGGGGTGACATTGTAATATTCTGTTGTGATAATTTGGTCGCGTCCAGCTTAGGCCGCATGGTCTAGTGGTTACACACCCGTGTCACACGCCAGTGATCCGGGGTTTGTTTCCGGGCTCGGTCAAGGTTATGCACTACTGACGAGCTCACATCAGAGCGAAACTCGAGTCTAGTGCTTCCACATTGACGTGGATAGGCCTAAGTTTCATACCAGAAAACGATCAGCGTTGCCAGTAGTGGGTTGTGCTCAATATTTAAATCTCAAATCCCGAAACAAGCAAATAAATCAAGATATATAAACGTGAAATATAACTGGGAAGATCGACAAACGAACAACACAAACACATTTATGAATGTGAAGTATACCAATTAAGATCGACAAACGAACAACATAACTACATACATTTTCCATCTATGACAAATGTACTACATTCCCATGTCTGCGAATTTGCATTTGTGTTTCTTTTCATGTCCTTGTTTCCCCGTTGTTTGTACGCTGGGGGAAAACCAGTCAATACGTTTGTTTTTTGTACTTCTTTGTTCTTCGATTATCGGCCTTCCTAGTCTCATAACAGTTGCATTCAATTTACTTTCTACAAAAATGATATCGTAACTTTGTAATTATATCTATTTCCACAGTTTAACACAGCTAAAAACCATTATCTTATCTCATGACACCGTGGCGTGACAAGGCTTCCCTTTTCGCTGTCTGACTCATAGCAGAAACCAAGTTCAGTTTTATTTTCGTCGGCGTGCCTACAATGTGAAAACGACAAGACAAATGTCTTGAAATGGGTCACATAGCACGACACACCAGCCCTCTATTCACCGTTTTAATTCTTTAGTTCAAATACTGAAACTACCCGGGTCACGTGATTACGAGCCGGAACGAGGGACATGCGCAGAGATGTCAACTTAGCTACATTGTGGCTACACGAAGCCAGTTGTAAGCGTGGTTGGCACCTTTTGCTATGTTTAGCAGTCGACGACTTCTTTAAGCCACCTATTATTGGTGGATTGGTTGGTAAGAAGACTTAAGTTCCAACTCTTGAATCCGATGAGTTTACGTTCAAGTTACATGCACCCGGTGAATCTATCAGCGTAGACTGATAAAGAAAAATGAGCAGATCAACAAAAAGGGGAAGTGGAATTGTTCAGTTTTATAAGATCACAAGCTGACAGACTTGCATGTAAGGCTACTGTGGAAGGTGGACGAGCCATGGACCAGGCTGATATTCTGAATGCTCTACTAGAAGTAAGTCGTTTGCGAGAATCAAGTGATGACTGTGAATCTACAACCGTGGTCAGGATGCGAGAACAGCAAAGCAAAAGAGGTGTGGCCAAACAAGAACACTACGCAGGAAGCCACAGAAGATTAATAAATAAACTCAGAACTGGTTTCGTTAGTCCCTACACGCTGCGGGATTTACTGAGGAGGGGATCCGAGCACTTATGGACTGAATGGTTTGATGTGCAATGACGATGATCTGTCGACTAACTAACTAAACTAACTAACTAAGTGACTAACTAACTAAGTGACTAACTAACTAAGAACACAAGCATACGTTACAGAATGAACGTTGCGGCTAGAAAGACTTCTTCAGTGCACAAAAACTAAAAGGCATTGATACACCGACGTTTTAAAACACTTCAAAAAGTAATTTAGCTGCGATGTTGGAGACGTCTGAATCACAGAGCACAAAAATCAAACTGCATGCCTCGAGTTCCGTAGGTCAGCTGACATGAAGTCAAAGGGAAACATTATCTCTTTTACATGTTTTGAAGCGCATTGAGCATATTTCCATATATTTATTGACTATTCGACACTAGTGGGGCGCTGTAGACCGTGGAACCCAGCTGCAATTTAAAAAATCCCCCTCGATCGAATTCGAAACCAAGATTATAGGCCGATGGACAAGCGCACTAACCACTGCTGCCGCGGCTCCCGACAGAAAGCGACGTGGTGGAACGAACGAACGAACGAAAATCTTTATTTTCAAAGGGTTAAGAATTGGGAGGGGTTTCCATCTCAATAAGCAACACGTGAGCACAACACAAAGAAAGAGGAGAGTGCACGGATATAGCAATGGGAATGACAGACAAGAGAGACATGAAGGGAGTGGCAAATCTCATCTCATCTCATCATGTTCCTCTTATACCTTGCGGTGTCGAGGTGAAGTATAAACTTCGTGAGAGTGCCCGATTATGGGCTTCATATATCGATAATCCCATGGACTCTGCTATTCCCTCCGTCCAACGTTTACGTGGTCGGCCTCTTCCTCTGTTTCCATCTGGTCTGTACATCATTGCTTGTTGTGGTATGCTGTTGACTGGTAACCTACTTGCATGGCCAAACCATTTGACTTGCTGCTTTCTAATAAAATCTAGTGCTGCTTTAACCCCCACTTTAGTCCTGATTTCTTCATTTCTGATCTTATCTCTTCTTGATACGTTGAGTATTCTTCTCAGGAACCTCATTTCTGTTGTTGCGATTTTTCTTTTCTCTTTTTCTGTCATTGTCCAGGTTTGGCATTGGTAGCATAGAGTTGGTAGGAAGATTGTGTTGTGGATGGACTCCCTGTGGTCAGATTTGTGTCCTAAACCTGCGACTGGCCTAGCAAGCCGGCAGGGGATCTTCATACTGCTCGCAGAGAAATTAAAAAACTAAGGAGTGGCAAATATTAGAATAAAAAATAAGATATATGGCTAAATGAAACTATGTTGAACACCAAGGTCGTACGGCAAAAAAGTCGCGAAATGACTAAAGAGGCGGCTTTCTCGAGTCTCATAATCGCTTGTATGAGAAATGCAAGAATTAAGGGCTCAATGCCTTATTTATGATGATCCGTACTGTTGTAGTTTTACTCCGGTTTATCGACACCGCTGTTAGTGTTCAAAAGATGTCGCCTAAACCTGTCGACCAATCGTAAGCCTATTTCACGCCACATCGTTTACAGATGGTGGCATAAATGACATTGGACGAGAACCCATAACGGATGATAAATTTAAAAAAAAAAAAAAACAATGGCCGTGACGAATGTCACATGGAGTCTGAAGACACACACGGACAAGTCTTAAAACAAGGTCCAAAGCAAGTCAAGTGCTTGAATTGGTCTCAGATGATTGATGCGACCTGTTCTTTACTAATACGTCATTGATTTTAAGGTCGCGCTTGTTTGCAAGAATGAATTAATCATCCGGGAAAGAAAAAACAAGGAACAAGAATGAGAATCAGTAAGCTTTACTAGAATACGATCACAAGTCACAAAATGGACCTTGGGGTCAAAGCTTTCGTTAGCATACAAACAACACACACCGGTACAACTACATGAACGTTTGTAATTACATATACGTCATACAAACAACACACACCGGTACAACTACATGAACGTTTGTAATTACATATACGTCATACAAACAACACACACCGGTACAACTACATGAACGTTTGTAATTACATATACGTCATACAAACAACACACACCGGTACAACTACATGAACGTTTGTAATTACATATACGTCATACAAACAACACACACCGGTACAACTACATGAACGTTTGTAATTACATATACGTCATACAAACAACACACACCGGTACAACTACATGAACGTTTGTAATTACATATACGTCATACAAACAACACACACCGGTACAACTACATGAACGTTTGTAATTACATATACGTCATACAAACAACACACACCGGTACAACTACATGAACGTTTGTAATTACATATACGTCATACAAACAACACACACCGGTACAACTACATGAACGTTTGTAATTACATATACGTCATACAAACAACACACACCGGTACAACTACATGAACGTTTGTAATTACATATACGTCATACAAACAACACACACCGGTACAACTACATGAACGTTTGTAATTACATATACGTCATACAAACAACACACACCGGTACAACTACATGAACGTTTGTAATTACATATACGTCTAAATTCGAATCAGAAAGAGCACAGTCTACCCTAGCAAAAGAAAGGTGCCGAAGATGGAGGCAACCAGCTAGGATTCGCACCACAGCAATCAGGATGCCACACAAAAACGCTGTGGATTGGCGCAGCAGACAGCAGATCACTTACTCCAAGACTACACAAAATACACATATCTAGGCAAACCTTCTGGCCTAGAGAACCAATAGTGGAAGATAAACTATATGGACCACTTACTGAACAAACAAACAAAAGACAGAGAAGTTCATACAAGAGACAGCATTCCAGATATAGACACATTTCTAGTGAATAAAAGAAGAAGAAAAAAAGAATTGAGAAACAGAATCAATTCAGCGCTAGATGTAGCAGTCGTTCGGTGGCTAAATGGGGACTATTTTTTTATAGTCCAAAAAGAACTTAAAGTTTTAAGACCATCAGAGTGGGGAATCTTCTATTTATAGAGAGTGCCACGTCTACAATGTGGCTAAAGTAAAAATGTGTTACTAAAAGAGGATAGACATAAAGGAGTTGGAAATAAAAAGAGAGTCGAGATAGCAAGTACGGAAAAGAAGATTACAAGTAAAGAGTAGTGAGAGAGAGAGAGAGAGAGAGAGAGAGAGAGAGAGAGAGAGAGAGAGAGAGAGAGAGAGAGAGAGAGAGAGAGAGAGAGAGAGAGAGAGAGAGAGAGAGAGAGAGAGAGAGAGAGAGAGAGGGGGGGAGATTTCTTCTTCTTCTTCTTCTTAATCTTCTTTCGTTCTCTTGAAATATGCCTATAACTGCAATGTTGTCTCTTGTATGAATGTAACTGTCTTTTTTACTTCGCTCAGCTGCTCATAGAGTTTATCTTCCACTGTTGTCTCTCTAGGCCAGAAGGTTCGTCTGGATATGTTGTAGTTTGGGCAATCCTGGAGTATGTGCTCTGCTGTCTGCCACGCCATTCCACATTTTTTTTAAAGTCATCGAAAGCCACAGTCCATCGTCGATGGAATCGGCAGCCACCAGAAAGACCTCAATGACCCGGGTTTTCTCACATTGCTCTGTCTCTATCTGCAGGATGACCCGCCGAAAGCGTCGCATAAAGCACGAACTCCGTAGCCCCAGCGCCGACTCCCAGGAGTCTCCTGAAAAATGCACCCGTGAACCGAAAAGGCAAATCAGTGAATTCAGCAACAGCCGGTAGCCATTGTTCCGAACATCCAGGTCACCGTACAAACAAAATCGGGCATGTAAAAGTAAAAGCATTCCACGTGAATATCGCAGCTCACAGAGTCGCGCCACGCACTCACCCAGTAGCAGGGCGACGGAACCATATACTACCAGTCCAACATGAGGACAATGAGAAATGCAAACCACAGCCACAAATTTAAATACTCAAGAGGCGGTAGCGGTTCATTGCATAACCGCCATGCTGGGGACCGGAAGTCCAGAATTAAAGTATATAATGTAATCAATAGTATGAACTCATTACACAAACAATTTAGAGAATCTTGCTGCATTTGACGTCTAGGGGCCTTGTTGTAGTTTGTACATGTAAAAGAAAACACGCAACGCACTTTGTAAAACCACAGTTATGTAAGAAATAAAATACATTAAACAGAAAGACATGTAATTAAAATATTGCAAAGGGAAATATTCACGTAAGTTTGTTTCAAGGGACATTACTAACAGTAGCATGACTGTGTTATGTAATTTAAATAATTGTGGTATTTGTCTTAATCTTTTATAACATCTTTAAAGAAATTAGCTACAGTTATACGCTATATAAATAAAGGGGTAATAATTTTAAGGCATCTTCAAAGTTTGCATAAAAATCATGGCTTTATTTTAGATATGTGAGAATTTTCTAACTCAATTTTCTATTTCTCTTCGATATAGTGTTCATTATTTTATTCTTTCAATGGTGAATTACATGTTTCTTGATTTTCCATAAATTTTTGTCAGGCCTGTTTTACAGGCCAAATTTTAAAAAAAAGTTTCTAGCGTATCCTTTGCAGGACGCCGCAGTCACCTCTAGAATGTATTCTTTTTTTCTGTTTTTCTTATTTTGGCAAGTTTACGTTGAGTAGTTTGCCATTGCTTTCTGAACGACCAACATCCATACCAATTCGTAAAAAACCAACGCAAAACAGTCTGCTGCCAAAGCGCCCGCAGCGGTGTTTCGAACGCAGGTATACGGGATTGTTTGTTTGTTTTGCGCTCGCTCGCTTTGACCTCAAGTGTAGTCCACACACACTGTTTATAGTTCATAGTAATGATGGACTGAATTCTGCGTGTGGATTAGCTTTCCCTATTAACAGTGTCCCTCGCCATCAGGCGAACCCACTCCTACTTCAGAGGTACTTGTAATTTACGTCCCCAAGTCAAGGACGACAGGTCGACATTTTAGTCCAGCTGTCCGGTGTAGGGGTTGAACCGCTTACCTCGGCATCAGCACACCGGATTTTTAAGAACACGCTTTCTTACACATTCGACCATGCTGACCTGCACATACAGGATTACGAACTGCGTCCGCAACACCTTCGCCAGGGAACAGGCACAGGCCAAATACTTGTTACAAAAAAACCCAATACAGACACCTGTAGGTCCTGTAGTTATATATTGTTAATACCCGTAGTGGGGGAGAATAAAGGCAGGTCTTAGTCAGATATGACTGAGCTACCGTATGACAGTAGACGGCCATCATCATCAAGTGCCCTGCCAGCTGGCGTAGGCGTTCATGGCTCTCCACAGATCTCGGTCTTTGGTGTTCTGGATCAACTCTGCTGATGATATTCCTCCATGCCACCGTCTCAATCCGTCCAGCATCAATTCTCTTGGTCTGCCTCTGCCTCTCTTCCCCTCGATCTTTCCAGTTGTCACGATGTTCTCCAATGCCTCTCTTCTCATCACATTACCAAAGAAAGCTGTTTGTCTCTTTCTTATTGTTGTATATAGTGTTCTAGTTTCATTAGCCTCTTTCAGGCAATCGTTGTTAGTTACTATGGCAGTCCAAGGAATTCGCAACATTCGTCTTAAAAACCACATTTCTGTTGCTTCAAAGTTCTTCCTAATTTGTTCATTTACATTCCAAGATTCATTGTCATACGGTAGACGGTACTATAAAAAAAATACTTGCTTTCAGTTAGCGCCGAATGTTGGGCGGCGTTTACCAAACCCGACACCCCACATTGTGCCAACGGCTTCGGGCGGAAGAGCGCAATTGGGAGGGTACCAGCCTTGTCCTTGTGCGAGGAAATGCAACCTAAAGACTAAATATCATAGCAGGCCAGACCAGCCCCTAAGTCTTGGTTGGCAACTGGTCTAGGAACGAAGCTCCAAAAGGCGGACAGTTAGAGCATTGCTTTGCTGATCTGGCATCTTCTGCATCTTGTCTTGTTTCAGAGTGTTCTGGAGTGAACTAGGCAGGCCGGAAGAGGGATCATGCTGCATGGGCAACACATGGTCTCTACAATTACGCCCAGGATTTGTGTTATGGAGAGGTATACCTCCATCTCTGGTCTTGGTACGTCAGAAAATTGTACAGCAAGTGAAAAATGGGGTATACTTAAGGAAACTCTTTATAAAACTGCGGCATGGGTTTACGGCACTATGGGTCATGTGCACATGGCTGATTAACCAATCTTGAATTTTGTATACAAGTCGCTGCGTAATTGTGTCCTGTTCTGAGGCGCAGAATAATGACTTGTTCTGGTCTGTCCATAACGTGGTAGTCATCTTGAGCAGGTTTTGGTGGCTTTCTGACAGATTTGATCATTCTTTTCATTTGGTGGTATGTAACGGGCACACCAGGCTGTTCTTCTTTGGCTCCTTCCTTAGTCAATCGATCAGCTCTGTCCGTGTGCTCCACGATGGGATGGTATGCTGACTGCAAAGTTCAGAAAGTAGTGTCCTTAGTACTGGCTATTTCCCAGACAGGAGCGCCTCGAGTAAATAAAGATATTGGGACGCAAGACATGGATGACGGAAGACATCTTAAAACTCATGGAAATAAGAAGAAATAACAAAACAAATCAAAATAACAAGGACAAAAATGAAGAGATTCACAGGAAAATTAGGAAGCCATGTAAAGAGGCAAAAGACACATGACTTGAGGAAATTTGCAACGAAATTGAAAACCAACACAACACCTGGAATACCAAATGAATGCAAAAAAGAATTAATGACACCACTAACAAAAGAATACATACATCAACGGGTTGCCTAAAAACCAAAGATGGCAAAATCATAATAGAACAAGCTCACTGTGTGGGTGGCATCAAAGGTGGAAAAAGTGTCCTAGTGGCAAGAAATGGAATATTGCTTGGATAGCAAATCCATTACGTGGAAAGTCTGAACCAAAAGCTCACTGTGAGGGCTTCATAAAAGGTGGGAAAAGTGTCCTAGTGGCACGAAATGGAATATTGCTTGGATAGCAAATCCATTACATGAAAGTCCGAATCGAAAGCCCACTATGTGGATGTCATCTGCAAACTGCATTCTTCTGGCTTCAGAAGGAACGGTCTGTGGTGACTGGAAGGCCCAATATACGGAAGTGAGGCTAAGCAGCCATGTGCAGGACGTGACGATACCTTGGGTGAGCCCAGTACCAGAGCGCTGTGTGTCGGCTCTGCAATTATGGAAGCCTCCTTGGATGGCGGGGAATGCCCATGGTCTGTCCCTGCCTTCCCTTGAGGGCTGTCCAGGATGTCTTTGGCTGTTCTAAATGGGCCAGCCGGAATGGGGGATAACACCACAACAGTGATAGTCAAACGTCCTAAGAAACCACAGGGAAAGTTAACCCGGTCAACAAATGCCAGCAGAAGTTGGATGTGTCGGCCTAACGGCGCAAGAACGCAGCTCTGCTTTAAACAGGTAAACGGGCACAACGCGATCACGTCCGGGGAAAAAGAAAAAAAAAACAACTCCGGATGAAGGTAGAAGAAGGTAATAGAAAAAAAAATCAGATTTCACACGCGTGGTCACATTAAGTGAAAGACCTTTATGATGATACAAGA
Source organism: Cepaea hortensis (assembly GCA_963921405.1). Classification (NCBI taxonomy): domain Eukaryota; kingdom Metazoa; phylum Mollusca; class Gastropoda; order Stylommatophora; family Helicidae; genus Cepaea; species Cepaea hortensis. Next base: position 22,413,319 of record OY992895.1, read on the forward strand.
GACGAACAATATGACCATCGGAATAATAATGAAGGACCATTAAGTTTAAAGACGGAAGTTCAGAATGCTCTTAACCATATGAAAACTGGCAAGACCCCGGGTACAGATAACATCACAGCAGAAATGATCGATGCCTTAGAAGAATATGGAATAGACCAAGTCACCAGACTGCTGAATACAATATATGATACTGGAGATATACCTCCTGAATTATGTAATTCTATATTTATTGCAATCCCGAAGAAATCAGGAGCCTTGAAATGTGATCAACATCGAACAATTATTATAATGAGCCACATCACGAATATTTTGCTGAGAATTATCATGCAAAGAGTTCGGAAGAAAATGCAACTCGAAATAGGAGAAGAGCAATGTGGGTTTGTAGATCTGCAATATTATTTAGTAGATGCGGTTGTTGCACATAGTAAACAACTAGGGTTATAATTAAATTGTAAGAAGACACAGATTATGGTTGTTACTAGTAAGAACGAAATACCACAATGTGATATACAGCCTAAAGACTGATCATCGCAAGACAAGGACAGAGACATTAAAATTAGCAACATGGAATGTTAGGACGCTAAACGACGACGAAAAATTAGATAACATAAAACAAGAAATGGAAAGAGAAAAAAATAATATTTTAGGGATGTGCGAAACGAGATGGACAGGAGCAGGCATCAAGATAGACGAAGATTTTAAGATTATTTATTCTGGAGGTGAAGATCGACAAAAGGGGAGTGGCAATTATTTTGGACCTGAAAACATCAAAATTTGTTCAAGGATATTGGGCCGTGTCGGACAGAGTTCTACTAGTTAAATTAAGTGGCAGACCTTTTAACATAAATGTTATTCAAGTATATGCCCCAACAGGAGAATCCAATGAAGATAGTGTAGAGGAATGTTATAATGACATAGAGCAGTGTTTCCCAACGTGGGGGCCCACGCCCCACAGGGGGGCAATTCGATTGTTAAGGGGGGAAATTCGAAAATGGAAGAAATCGGCTGGATATAACAAATCGGGGAGACTTGAGACTGAAGTTAACTAAATTGGAACCTAACATAAAATCTCTTTGCAGCAAAGCATCAAGCGCAAGGATCTCACTAAATTTAAATAATTACTAATAATTAAAATAATATAGAAACATCTTTCATTAAAATTATTTTGTACTTGAATTTCAGTTCTCCATTATATGTTTTGAAAATGTACTTACTGTGTTTGCTCAATAATTTCCTAGTGATTTCTTCCTAAAACCTATCGGTCCTTTGGCTAGGATCGGGTGCATTTGCTGCTCTCCCCCCATTAGTGCGCCTGGTCTGGTCGGGGGCCGGGATGATCAAATAAAAACCCATCACATATCTTCACCTTAGATATGAGCCTGGTGGACCACTGTGGGCAATAGCTCACAGTGAAACTAAGGGTCCACACAAAAAAGGGAGTGGCAGGGGAACCAGCTTGTCTGGGGTAACCGCCAAACCAAAAAAAAAAAAAAAATTCACCCAACACAACCGACACACAGGGACGCGGGACCTGGGGGTGGGGGGGGGCGGCTCTGGGAACCGTGAGCCCTTCTACAAAAAAGTTCAAGTTTCTTTAGTGAACATTTCAATTTTTGAATATTAAAAATGATGCATATGTTGGGGAGGGGGGGGGAGCATAAGAATTTTAGAAAGGCTTAGGTGGGGCATAGCACAATAAAGGTTGGGAAACACTGACATAGAGTGTGCATTAAAGAAATGTAAAAATTCAGAAATAACCATTATAATAGGGGACTTCAATGCAAAAGTAGGAAATCAAGGTGATAGATACACAGTAGGAAACTATGGTTTAGGAGAGAGAAATGAAAGAGGATACAGACTCGTAGAGAGGGCAAAAGAACAGGAAATAATTGTAGGAAACACCTGGTTTAAGCAACACTCTAGAAAATTATGGACATGGAGGAGTCCTGATAGCAGGATTAGAAACCAGATTGACTACATTCTGATTAGCAGAAGATTTAGAAACGCGTCAACAATAGCAAAAACAGTTCCCAGTGCTGATTGTTATAGTGACCACAGATTACTTACAGGAACATTGAGGATAAAGTTGAAGAAAGTCAAGTATATAACAGGAAATACTAAATATGATTTGTGTACATTGAGTAATAACAAGGAAATACAAAACAAATTCAACATAAAAGTACAGAACAGATTTGATATATTGTCTGATCTAGAGATCCTATCCCAGGATGTGGATGATCAATGGGAAATGTTGAATAATTCAATCAGTTTGCCTGCAGAATCAACTATTTCGAAAGTAAAGAAGGTGGGTCGTAAGAAATGGATGACTGAAGAAATTTTACACCTAATGGAAACAAGAAGACTCAACAAAAATAATTCTGCCACATATGAAGAAATGCATAGACAAGTCAGAATATTATGTAAGGAGGCAAAAGAAGCATGGCTTGAGGAAAAGTGCTTAGAAATTGAAAAACAACACAACAGTCAAAATACCACATTAGTGCACAAAAGAATACAGGAAATTATTAATAAAAGAACAAGTACATCAGCAGGCTGTCTAAAAACTAAAGATGGCAAAATCATAATAGAAAAAGATCAGATTCTACAGTTATGGACAGATTATGTGAAAAACCTCTATGATGATAACAGAGAGGAACAGTATGATATTAGATTTAATAATGAAGGACCACCAATTTTGAAGATGGAGGTTCGAAATGTTCTTAAGCATATGAAAGCTGGCATGGCCCCCGGTGCACATAACATCACAATAGAAATGATTAAAGCTTTAGAATAATATGGAATAGATCAAGTCACCAGACTGCTGAACACATTATATGATACTGGAGATATACCTTCTGAATTATGTAACTCTGTATTTATTGCAATCCCAAAGAAATCAGGAGCCTTGGAATGTGATCAACATAGAACAATTAGTATAATGAGTCACGTCACAAAGATTTTGCTACGAACTATCATGCAAAGAGTGAGGAAGAAAATACAACCTGAAATAGGGGAAGAACAATGTGGGTTTGTAGAAGGAAAGGGTACAGTAAATGCTGTGTATATGCTGCGAACAGTTATTGAACGTGCTATAGAAGTAAACTTCTTCTTCTTCTTCTTCGTTCATCCGGAGTTTTTTTTCGGATGTGATTGCGTTGTGCCTGTTTACAGCAGAGCTGCGTTCCTGCGCCGCTAGGCCGACACATCCGACTTCTGCGGGCATTTGTTGACCGGGTTAACCTTCCCGGGGGTTTCTTAGGACGTTTGACTATCTCTGGTGTGGTGTTATCTCCCATCCTAGCTGGCCCATATAGAACAGCCAAAGACATCCTGGTCAGCCCTCAAGGGAAGCCAGGGGCAGACCATGGGCATTCCCCGCCATCCAAGGAGGCTTCCATACTTGCAGAGCCGACACATAGCACTCTGGTACTGGGCTCACCCAAGGAATCGTCACGTCCTGCACATGGCTGCTTAGCCTCACTTCCGTATATTGGGCCTTCCGTTCACCATAGGCTGTTCTTCCGGAAACCAGAAGAATGCAGTGTGCAGATGACATTCACACAGTGGGCTTTCGACTCGGATTTTCCGCGCAATGGATTTGCTATCCGAGCAATATTCCATTTCGTGCCACTAGGACACTTTTCCCACCTTATTTAAAGCCCACACAGTAAGCTTTTGGTTCGGACTTTCCACGTAATGGATTTGCTATCCAAGCAATATTCCATTTCGTGCCACTAGGACACTTTTTCCACCTTTTATGAAGCTCACACAGTGAGCTTTTGATTCGGACTTTCCACGTAATGGATTTGCTATCCGAGCAATATTCCATTTCATGCCTCTGGGAGGCTTTTGTAACCGACATACCTGTGGTACTTCTTCATACACCTTTAAATGTCAACCTGTATGTAGTGAAAGTAAGCTGCGGTCAACTTGAGCTTGTTGATATCTCCATAGAGCTTGTCTTCAAATGAAGCAGGTGTGGGCCAAAATATCCTTCTCTGTCCTGCATATATTGGGCAATCCTGCAGCAAATGTTTTGCTGTCATTTTTCCAGTTCGACAATTACATTCATCGGTATCTCCTATCTTTAGTTTATTGAACAAGTGGTATTTCAGCCTGTTATGTCCTGTGCGGAGTCTGAAGATTGCTACTTGTTCTCTTCGGTCGAGTTTGTAATATGCATCATCCTTCTGGTGGCCTGGATGCTCTGATTCCCATTTGGTTTTATGGGTGCTTTTTATCAACCTCTTTGCCTCATTGTAAGTTATGTCTATGTCAGGCTGTGGTAGTCGTCCGCCCTCTTTTGCCAGTCTGTCAGCCTCTTCATTTCCAGGTATACTGCAATGTGATGTGATCCACTGTATTACAACTTTTTTGGATTTCTGGCTTAGACCAAGAAGTGCTGCTCTTAGGTCAGCTATTTCTGTGCTGTTATTGCTCTTCAGTATTGAGACAGCTGACTTTGCATCTGTGAAGATAGCTATTTGCTTATCTTTATTTTCCTCCATCAAGAGCATTTCTGCTGCAGTTTTCAGAGCCTCTACCTCCGCTTTGAAGTTACTTGAAAACTTTCCAGTTGCCACTGAATGTGTTTTTTTCACTCCATTTTTTAAATTTAGGAGAATTCCTCCTCCTCCATTCTCTATTGAATTTTTGGCTGATCCATCTGTATATGCATGGGTCCAATTGCTGCTTGGGTAATGTTCTTTTATGTAGTTTAGGGTTATTTCTCTTCTTTCGGTTTCATGCTGAGTGTTCTTTTTCTCAATACCAGGAATGTTTTCTATCATCTCAGGCAGTTGCTGCTGTCTCCAAGCTGGGAACTTGTCTGCATTGTAAATGGGTTTGACTGTTGATATGTTAAGTATGGGATCTGCCCTAATCTTTCGTTTTGCAGTTTCTACAAAGTTGCTACGCTTCAGTCTTCCCTTTCCAAAACCACTAAACCTTTTATACATAGGGTGGTCTGTCAATCTTCTAAATTTTTCTGCTTGTTGCTGGGCTCTGCTATCTCTTCTATCCTGCATTGGTTGTAAACAAGTGATCTTTTCGAGTTCATTAATAGGCGTTGTCTTCAGGCATCCAGTTATGATTCGCATTCCTTGGTTTTGGACTCTACTTATTTTGTTAAAGTTTGACTTAGCTGCTGTTGCCCAAGCTGCAATGCCATATTCCAGTACTGGCCTCACCCGTCCAGTATATAGCTTCTTGAGAACTTTCTCATCTGCTCCCCGCGTTGTACCAGCAAGCTTTTTCATGATTGCCATTCTTTGCCTTGCTCTTGTTCGATTTTTCTCAACCTGTGTTTTCCATGTCAGGCGACGATCAAAAGTGACTCCGAGATAGTTTGGATTTTCTTCATGGCGCAATATTTTTCCATTCAATACCAGCTTAGGTTGCTGAGTTTTATTTGAGAGGGAGAACACTGTGCATGTTGATAGTGTGTGCGTTTTCTCTTGGAAGGCATCCTCTATTTCCTGAGCTATATAGGTTATTTGATCTTCAGTGGATCTGTACTTTCTGAATCCTGCTTGGTGTGGTGTTAAGAGTTTGTTTTCTTCCAGATGCCATGTTAGCCTGCCATTGATAATGCGTTCCATTAATTTTCCTACACAGCTAAGTAGACTGATAGGTCGATAGCCATTTGGTTCTTCCAGGTCTTTTCCTTTCTTTGGGACTGGTATTAGTATAGCTTCCTTCCATGCCTGTGGGACTATTCCCCTCTTCCAGCTGTAATTTAGGACTGCTAGTAGTTTCTTTTTTGCCTTTGTCCCTAGTCCTATTAGCATTTCATTTGTGATTCCATCCTTTCCTGGTGATTTCTTCTTTTTTAAGGTATTCATTGCCTGTTCCATTTCTTCCATTGTTAGATTTGCCATCATATATTCTGCTGCTGTCTCTGTATATCTATGATGTATCTGTTTATCTTTGATTGCTTTCTTCTGTTCGGCTGTAATATCAATGTGGTTTGCACTGGCATAGTGTTCCATTAGTGCATTTGCAGCCTTTTTTCCTGTAAGCAAGGCATTTCCTTGTTTAATTGTTATTTGTTTGTTTCTAGGTCCTTCATTGTTCATGGCTTTCACTAGTTTCCATAGTTTGTTTCCATCCCTGTCAAAATTCAGGTTTTCTGTTTTTCCCCTCCAACAATCTCTTGTTGTTTGATTTACTGTTCTTTTATATTTTGCTGAGATGGCTTTGAGAGAGATGTTCGCTTCAATTGTTTGTTCCCTCTCTGCTGTCTTCCTGGCATCTTCAACTTTGTCCTCCAAACTTTGTAGTTCTTCTGTCCAGTATGGTTTGTAATTTTTCCTCGCTCCTCTTGGAATGGACTCAGTGGCTGCCTGTATTATTGCTCTGTTTAGACTTTCCACCATTTGCTTCATGTTGCCATATCGTGTATTTATGTTTTCACAATATTTGTCTGTTAGTATGGCAAATCTGTCCCAATTTGCTCGTTTGTAATTCCAGCGGAGCAAGGGCTTTTGCTCCTGTGGAACATACTCCATATTCATTACAAGCTTGATTGGTCTGTGGTCACTACCTGCTAATTGGTCCAGCACACGGCGGTCGATTTTGTGAAGGATGTCTCCTGTGCAGAAAGCTAAGTCTGGAGTAGAAGTGGTAATCCATCTTCTGGAGTAGAAGCTCGGTGTGTCATCCGCTTTGTTGAGTAGATGGAGATTTGAGTCTATTTCCCAGTCCTCCACTTCATCTCCTCTTTTGTCAGTATCTGGGTATCCCCATCTTTCTGAACGGCTATTAAAGTCTCCGACAATAATGCAATTTGTGTCAGTTATTTTCATGTTTGAGAGTATAAGATCCTTATCTGCTGGGCTATACAGATTGTAAATTCTTATTTTCACGTCCTTTATCATTATATCAACACCTATAATTTCTGTTTGCTTGTCAGAGATCACAGATACTTCGCTGCAAGGTATTGTATTTCGTGTAAGTATTAGAACTCCTCCTTTATGTCCTTCGCGGTCGAAACGTGTGGCCTGATATCCCCTGACTGAAAATTTGTGATTTGCGTTGAGGTGTGTCTCTTGAATGCATGCCACATCTATTCTATCTTTATGAAGACGCTGTGTTAGGGAGTCTTTCTTGTTATAGACTCCTTCGGCATTCCACTGTAGTATGTTGAGTGTCCTTGGTATTTGGTCAATAGCTCTTAACCTACTCCTCTGTGCCTTGACTCCACAGCACAGGGGAAGGTGACCACCAGTAGTCATGGGTGGACCCCTCGAGGCAGGGGGCCCGGCACTATCACCGCCTGATGGGACTTCACGGGATTAGCACCATAACGATTAATTTTCATCTGTGGCATCATGAAATGATAAAGTTACGTTGCACTTCTTTGTCAAGCCTGTGGCTCAGTACATCCGATTTCGACAAGCATTTTTCGGGATGCTTTCCCTAGCCTTTGACTGTCCCCAGTCTACCTACAAGGCAGCAGGTTTGTGCGTCACTTCGTCTGGTCCCTCTCCCTTGACCTGTCCGACATGGGTAACCCTACCAGTAGCAGTGCTACCGTCGGCATAGCTCTTGGGGTCATTGGAACGCGGAAGCCCCTCTACCTCGTCAAGGTGGACGCACGGCAGAGGGGATAGAAGTAAACAAGGATATACATCTTTGCTTTATTGACTACACAAAGGCTTTTGATAGAGTTAGACATGTCAACATGGTGGATATGCTTGCAGATCTACAAATTGATGGGAAATACATTAGACATATAAAAAAAAAAACATATAGGAAACAATAAGCTGCCATAAGGATTGATAATGAAGTAGGACAGTATCAGCATTTTAAGAGAGGTGTTAGGCAGAGATGTGTAATGTCTCCAGATCTTTTTTCCTATACAGTGAAAATATTTTCAGAAAAGTAGAAGATATACATGGAATCAGCATTGGAGGACGAAACATTAATTATTATTCTTCTTTCGTTCGCCTGAAATATGTTTATAACTGCAATGTTGTCTCTTGTATGAATCTAACAGTCTTTTTTAGTTCACTCAGTGATCCATAGAGTGTATTTTCCACTGTTGTCTCTCTAGGCCAGAAGGTTTGCCTGGATATGTTGTAGTTTGGGCTGTCATGGAGTACGCGCTCTGCTGTCTCCAACGCCAAAGCATCAATAACATTAGATATGGAGATGGTACAGTATTGAATGCAGACAATGTGCAGGATCTGCAACAATTAGTAGAAAGATTGAGGAGAAAAATAAACAATGGATAGACAGAGAAGTAAATACCTGGATGGCTTGGCCACGTGGTATGGACGATACAAGAACACGGAGCTGATCCACAACTCTGATGATCATGTGTGATGGCAAAACATGACCGCCCACGCTTATTGGCACGGCACATGATGATGATGATGATGATGATGATGATGATGATGATGATGATGATGATGATGATGATGATGATGAGGATGATGATGACGAGGATGATGAGGATGATGATGATGATTGCTAAGATGTCTGTGTCTTAAATTACGCTCGCCGTCCAACAAACAACCAACATAGCAGATCAACGGGAACCAGAATCCATCAACGGAAATGACTGCACCAACGATGGTGTTAAACTTTATTAATGGTAATCGGTCGCCCAGGCTAATACATGACCGTTCCCATGTTAATGGGAGGGAAGGTCAAAATATAATAAATAATTATTTGATAATATTTTACGTTAGCTGCCGATCTCGATCCCATTTTAATATTTAAACAAATTACGAATAAACGTCACCCTGTCCATCGTTCTATGATTATCTCGCGTTCCTGATCCCTAAACAATCTCACTTACGTTACTCTGCTGGTAGGCTGATTCCGTGACTTCCAGCTGACATTGAACCGGCACATTATGACGCCATCAACTTTCTCATTTTCACGGCTTTAAACGCCCTTCTGCCAATCATCCTCCTTACTACAGATTGTGCCCTTGTTTCATCCTCTGTCTATAGTATCAGATGTTATATCCATAAGGTCTTTCAGTTGGCTATTGATGTTGATCTGTTGGTGTTGTCGTTTTGTGCGCCTTTCTCCATGATGTTTCCAAACTTGACTCCTTAAGGCAGTGGTTCTCAACCGGTGGGGAATTCCCCCCCTCCCAGGGGGAATTTTAGGGTTTCCATGGGGTCGGGGGGGGGGGGGGATGAAATTCATTTCAAGATCGCGTTAATACAAGAACTGATTACTTGATATTGCTTTTCCCTTCATACTTTACAGTTATGCACGTCTCATCCTTCTAAAATTCATTTTATAAAGTAGACCGACAAATCATGTTTTATGTGGATATCTAGACCTGTTTTAACATATTTACCGTATATATATACGTTTATACGTATACTGTATAGGGTTGGGGGATTTTTAGGTAGGAAATATGAAAGCGGGGGGGGGGGGGATGACGTTCTGAAAATATGGTATAGGGGGGCATGGGCCAAAAAAGGTTGAGAGCCACTGCCTTAAGGTAACGTAGTCCCCGTGACGTCATATTGCAACATGTGTATTCATGCGCCTGTCGGTTAACTCTCTCTCTTCCGTTTGCCACTATTTTGTATCTAATTCTAAATAATTGATTTTTGCCTCCGACGCTACATGGCAATGATGATGATGATGATGATGATGATGATGATGATTATGATGATGATGATGATGATGATGATGATGATTATGATGATGATGATGATGATGATGATGATGATGATGATGATGATGATGATGATGATGATGATGATGATGATGATGATGATGATGATCTTATTCTTTGCGTTCATCCGGAGTATTTTTTTTTCCAGATGTGATTGCGGTGTGTCTAGTTAGGCACCCTCGGGCCGAAACCCTTAGGCCAATACATCCGACTTTCAGCGTGCATTTTTGACAGGTTAGCATTCCTGTGGGACTCTCACTTTTGTGATGCCGTCCACATTCCAGCTTGTCAGGTTCGAATGGTCGAATGCTTCTCGATCAGCCCTCAAGGGAAAACAGGGACAGTCCATGGCATTTCCCGCCATCCAGGGTGCCTTCCATAGTTGCAGAGTCGACGCATAGCGCCCTGGTGCTGGGCTCACCGAGTGAATCGTCACGTCCTGGTCATGGCTGCTTTAGTTCCTCACTTTAATATATTGGGCATTTCGTTCACGAAGGGCCTTTCCCGCACAAACAAGACCGGTCTGCAGACGGTATCCACTCAGCGAGTTTTCGATTCGGACATGTGCTTGTCGTTGTGCCCGGACAGAGCTGTTCGGGGCACGACGGACATTCGGAAAACTAGCTAGTCAGAGCTGTTCCGGACATGAGCGGCGTTCGGAAACTAGGTAGTCAGAGTTCCTAGCACGAGAGACATTCGGACAAGACATTTTCACTCTGACGTAAATGCGTAGTGCCAATTTTTATTTTGCCACCCGTAGGGCGGCACTTCCGACTTCGGCGGGCATTTTTAATGAGGTTAAACTTCCTCGGGTTTCGGGGCACTTTGGACTTATTGTTGTGACGTCGCCCACATTTCAGCTGGTCAAGATAGAACGGTCAAAGACATCACGGTCAACCCTCAAGGGAAGGCCCGGGGCAGACCATGGGCGTTCCCCGCTATCCAAGGAGGCTTCCATAGTTGCAGAGCCGGCACATGTTGCTCTGAGACTGGGCTCACCCGAGGAATTGCCACGTCCTGCTCATGGCTGCTTTAATTCCTCACTTCCATGTATTGGGAATTTCGCTTGCCACTGGTCGCTCAAACACAAACCAGGAACGGTCAGTCTGCGGACGACATACACTAGGTAAGACTTCGGACCACGCAATGGATTCGCTAGCCAGGCGTTCCATTTCGTGTTATTGAGACGTTTTTCCACCTTACTACACTCTCTATGAGTATAGATACAGACATTTTTAGTAACCATTTCATGCGACTGGGGCACTTTTCTACGTTTAGTACTCGCTCACGAGGTAGGCTACACGTTCTGCCGGCTCAGCACCTTACCTCCGTGCGCATTCAGTGAGCGAGAAACATCCAGGCCCTCTCATCCGGGGATCCCTCATATCCCCCAGCTGAGAGCCTTCGAACAAGTACCCGAACTAAGCATGTAGCGTGCTCAGTATCTCACCTCCATTTATCGGTAGGTGGGTATCGGCCCGGCTCTCACATCCGAGTGTTTATGGCTTAGGGGCGTTCATCCATATCCCTCAGCTGAGAGCCTTAGAGTATGTGTCCGGACCAAACTTTAGCGGCATCGTGCGCACAATTTAGACATTGACTGCTATTCTCAGTCTACCTGCAGAGCAGCAGGATGTGTCTCTCTTGGTCTGGTCCCAAAACCCAAGGCTTGTCCGACATGTAGTTTTGCATCCGTCGACAATGCTCTTGGGATCTCTGGGACACGCAGGCCCCCCCCCCCCCCCCCACCGCGACAAGGTGGAGACAGATCAGTGTGGGGTGTGATGATGATGATGATAATGATGAGGCAGAAGGCGATACCTAGCCACATTTTGCAGCCACGTGTTATTTACTTGTAGCAACATTTGGCACATTTTTGTAGCATTTTGGCCACAACGAGGAAGTTTAGCTGGCAACACAGGACATGCGTAGTCGCAGCCATTGCTACATATCGAGGAAGGGAATTTCCTGTTGACGGGACGGTGAAATATTCATTGTAATTTCATACACTGTGTGGGACATTTCCTATCATTTGGATTGATTGTTTTTCACCACGTTGTGCGTAAAGACTGTGAACGAACACTGTTGTATTGTGGGGGTTATAAATTCCTTGGGATGTCTGCAAATGTCGATCAGGTAAAGTGTGTTAGTAAGTGTGAAGTTCCGCAATGCGGCCATATTTCACCATGTTAAATCTGATGTCGACGTCAGCTAAAAGATTTAGAATTCAAAATGCCATACGGTAGGGTGTGGTGTTTAGCGGAGACTAATCTTTACAGTTTAGTTAGTTTATATTTTCAGTAATGTTATTATGATTGTGAGTTTAAAACATTATTGACGAATAAAACTGAAAGTTAATTTACTTAATTTAAAGCCAAGCCAAGCGAGTCCCATGGCAATGGACACATTCAAACAAAAACAGCGTGTTCTGACGTTCTTAGTTCCTAGTCTGCAAAGACCGCAGTATAAATACTGTTAATACTAAGCCTGAGTCACTCTGCCTTATAATAATTCATGCCGTGTCTGTTTTATTTTGTATTTGTTTTATTTACACTATTATCTATTGTTTTATATGATCGTGTGTCGCATCTTGAATTTCTGAATAATATTCTCATAACTGCAACTCTACTTTCCCCATTTTTTGAATGTCAGTTTACAATTAAGTCCCTATCATTTTATGATTTCTTTCTCTTATTGATTGTTTGATAAATTATTATCATAGATAACATTATATTAATAACTGTTGATAGTAAACTACTGCTTATGTCATGCAACCCACATTGTGATTTTTATTTTAAGAAAAATATTCTGGTTTCAGTGTTATTATAATTAACAAATAACTGATTGTAAAAATTTTCTCAAAACTGCTTCACCTTCATTGGTTCATGTTACTGAAGAAACACTGAAGAATTCTTACACCCTTTTGTTATAGTGTTGCATAATTAAACACTGGGCGGAACTTATGGTGAGAATACAGTATAATACTCCCGGGAAGGTTAACCCGGTCAACAAATGCCAGCAGAAGTCGGATGTGTCGGCCTAATGGCGCAAGAACGCAGCTCTGCTGTAAACAGGCACAACGCAATCACGTCCGGAAAAAAAACTCCGGATGAACGAAGAAGAAGAAGAAGAAGTATAATACTCAACACTCACCACTGGGACTACACTAATGTGTTGTCTTATGTTGTGTTGGGACGGTATACTATAATACTCAACACTCACCACTAGTACTATGTGATGTTGTCTTACGTTGTGTTGGGTTGTATTGGTGTGAAATGTGATTGAACTACTTTTGTTTGCTCTGCTTGGCATATTCTTCTTCTGCGTTCATCTGGGGTCTTTTTTTCAGATGTGATTGCATTGTGCTTCTTTACAGCAGAGCTGCAATACTATACTGTGCCTTTAGGCTGGTACACCCGACTTCTGTGTGCATTTGTTAACCGGGTTAACCTTCCCGGGTTGGCATATTCAAATAGCCAGGTCTCTTGCTGGCAGTACTGAGTTACCTGTGACTTTGAGCGGTTGTTTCAATGAAGTTTACAAAGTAATATTTAGCAGGTCCGTAGGTCAGTATGACTGAATGGATAAGAATGCATGTTCTTAAACATCTGGTGTGCCGAGGTAAGGGGTTTAAAGTTTAACCCCAACACCAGATAGTTGGACTAAAATGTGGCTTCTCGTCCTTGACCTGGGGACGTAAATTACAAGTACCACAGAAGTCCTCAGAGTGGGTTCACCTGCTGGCGAGGGACACCGGTAATAAGGAAAGCTAATCTACATGCGAAATCAGTCCAGTGCTACTAGAAGCAGTGGGTGGAACGCTTGAGTTCAGAGCAAGTAAGCACACCAAAAAAAATGAGGAATAAGGTCTCACTGAGCACATGGAGCTGACCCCATATTTTAATAGATCAAAAGGCACTCAGTGGATGATGTGGTTGGTGTCACACTGCCTGCCTTTACCTTCCCAGACATTTCCTAGTACCAAGTTTAGGCTGTGAGCCCATGTCTATTTTTAAAGTGTGGAGTCAAGCCTTGAAACATGTGATGTCACAAATGTATTTGTACAGGCAGATGCAAAGAACATGATTGGACAGAAAAATGAATGAACAGGTTCTGTGTCGACTACAATTTTTATTCCACCTCTGATAAATATAAATCCTTTTACTGGGATGACAATCAGAACAGGGGTTACCAGTTAGTTGCATGTCCTTGACATGACTTCACAATAAACCCAGCGTTTGTTGGCTGTATGGGATTTTTCTCATACCATTGTGACAGTCAACACTGCCTAGCGGTCTGCTTCCAGGCGTCATGTTGCTGAAATCCTTCTTCTTTCGTGTGCTTGAAATATGTCTATAACTGCAATGTTGTCTCTTGTATGAATTTAACTGTCTTCTTTAATTCACCCTGTAGTCCATAGAGTTGCTGACATTGAATCGGGTGTCAAGATTGTGTAACTGCCTTCACTACGCAAAATCCTCTGTAGCAGACGGTAACAGAGGTAGAACAAATTAAACACAATTCAGGAGCTGGCGTCTCAGGGACTAGCATGTTTATTTTTGTTGCAAATATGGGCTAAGCAAATGGCTATAAATTTAACCGTGTAAAAATTTCCATGTGCCATAGCGGCTAGGCCCTTTAATTTTTCTACTCCTGAACCGGGATCTCCAACATATGTATCATCATTACCGTAGATCACTTGGCCGAATGGGTAAGAGCGCATGTTCTGAAATGTCCTGTGTGCTGATGTCGAGTTAACGGGTTCAGTTCCTGCACTGGACAGCTGTACTAAAATGTTGACCTGTTGTCCTTGACTTGGACGTTAATTACAAGTATCTCTGAAGTCGCAGTGGGTTCGCCTGATGGCGAGGGACACTGTTAATAGGTAAAAGCTAATCCATACGTAAAACTCAGTCCAGCACTACTGGAAGCAGTGTGTACAGACTACGCTTGAGTTCAAGCAAGTGAGCACCCAAAAACAACCATCATTACCTTCAGAGCCTTACAATTTGGCATGGGTCATTGTGCTTCACCAGTATGATCCAACAGAATGTATGTTTGTTGACTGTTTTTCCACGCCACGATGACGGGCTGTCAGTTTTCTTTTATTGTCTTCCTCTTTTTCTCCCCCATAAATCTGTCCAGTAGTTACATTTCAACTTTTCCCTTCTCATAATGTTGCAGAAAATGCCATCTACCTCCTTTCTGTGACACTTCATGGCAAAACAATTGGACAAAAGAAGATGTAGCCAAAAATGTCAAGATTGCCTCTTTCGGCTGTTGTATCTGCTCTTTCAAAATAATTAGTTTACTTCTAATTAATATCACTTGATGTTATACTGTAGAAGCAGTGAGATATGAACGATTCACATATTAATGAATTGCTAATGATAATTTCTTGTTCTTTGATTTCATATTTGGAACAGAGGTCAAAGGGACAGACCAATCAAGGTATGTGACTGTTTGTGGCCGAGGTGGTATTTTAATAAGTAATTAACTAAATTTTAGTAAGACGAGAATTAAAGACAGATGAATAATATGGAGAGGATATGGGCAGAGCTGCAAGTGATGGCCGGACTGCCTGGTTTGAGTATGTTGAGATCCTTCTTCTTCTTCTGCGTTCATCCGGATTATTTTTTTTGGATGTGACTGCGTTGTGCCTGTTTACAGCAGAGCTGCGTTCTTGCGCCATTAGGCCGACACATCCGACTTCTGCAGGCATTTGTTGACCGGGTTAACCTTCCCGGGGGTTGAGATCCTATGCTGCAGTGTGAGATAAAGGACAGAAAAAGAAAACTTCTAAAAGAAGGGTTGGGGTTTGGAGTGGCTTACAGTAGCGTAGCTTCTTCAGTACTTGTTGTGAGAATATAGTTCCATACAGTACCTGTTGTGGGAATATAGCTCATACTGTACCTGTTGTGGGAATATAGCTCATACTGTACATGTTGTGGGAATATAGCTCATACAGTAACTATTGTGGGAATATAGCTCATACAGTAACTATTGTGGGAATATAGCTCGTACAGTAACTATTGTGGGAATATAGCTCATACAGTAACTATTGTGAGAAACTAGCTCATACAGCAGTTATTGTGGGAATATAGCTCATACAGTAACTATTGTGGGAATATAGCTCATACAGTAACTGTTGTGGGAATATAGCTCATACAGTAACTGTTGTGGGAATATAGCTCATACAGTAACTGTTGTGGGAATATAGCTCATACAGTAACTGTTGTGGGAATATAGCTCATACAGTAACTGTTGTGGGAATATAGCTCATACAGTAACTGTTGTGGGAATATAGCTCATACAGTAACTATTGTGGAAGTATAGCTCATACAGTAACTATTGTGGAAATATAGCTCATACAGTAACTATTGTGGGAATATAGCTCATACAGTAACTATTGTGAGAAACTAGCTCATACAGCAGTTATTGTGGGAATATAGCTCATACAGTAACTATTGTGAGAAACTAGCTCATACAGCAGTTATTGTGGGAATATAGCTCATACAGTAACTATTGTGGGAATATAGCTCATACAGCAGTTATTGTGGGAATATAGCTCATACAGTAACTATTGTGGGAATATAGCTCATACAGCAGTTATTGTGGGAATATAGCTCATACAGCAGTTATTGTGGGAATATAGCTCATACAGCAGTTATTGTGGGAATATAGCTCATACAGTAACTATTGTGGGAATATAGCTCATACAGCAGTTATTGTGGGAATATAGCTCATACAGTAACTATTGTGGTAATATAGCTCATACAGCAGTTATTGTGGTAATATAGCTCATACAGTAACTATTGTGAGAAACTAGCTCATACAGCAGTTATTGTGGGAATATAGCTCATACAGTAACTATTGTGGGAATATAGCTCATACAGCAGTTATTGTGGGAATATAGCTCATACAGCAGTTATTGTGGGAATATAGCTCATACAGTAACTATTGTGGGAATATAGCTCATACAGTAACTATTGTGGGAATATAGCTCATACAGTAACTATTGTGGGAATATAGCTCATACAGTAACTATTGTGGGAATATAGCTCATACAGCAGTTATTGTGGGAATATAGCTCATACAGTAACTATTGTCGGAAACTAGCTCATACAGCAGTTATTGTGGGAATATAGCTCATACAGTAACTATTGTGGGAATATAGCTCATACAGTAACTATTGTGGGAATATAGCTCATACAGTAACTATTGTGGGAATATAGCTCATACAGTAACTATTGTGGGAATATAGCTCATACATTAGCTATCACAGAATTAGAGTTAATATAGCTGTAAATCGCCGGCTCCATGGCCGAGGGGTTAGCAGCTTTCTCCGCTAACCCCGAATACTCTCGTCACGTGATGCGACGAGAATTAGCAGTGGTTCGAATCGCAAAAGTGACATGAGAGTATGGAGCCTGTCGCTCAGAAAGTCGTGGCGTGCTGATGAGCGTAAAATCTAGCCTAGGAATCAACATACAGCTGAAAGATGCTAGTGTTGACCGCAATATCCTGAAACAGGATGGAAACGCGGGGGGAAAAAAATAGCTGTAAATCCTGAAAAAAAAGCATGGAAAAACCTGCACACTTAGATCAGTTTGCCAGATTTCTTTATGAATAGTTGTCAAGAATTATGTGGTCAGTGTTTTATTACAAGTATACATTTGCTGTGCTCCTTTCAGTGTCCAACATTTCTGGCAAGGATGTGATGAAAGAAGAAGACCCGTACATGCAACCCCCACACCAGATGCGGTCATGGAGTGAGCAGACTTCTGATGTACGTGCCTGGTATATTGTGTTATTGCAGCCTATGCATCCTTTTAGGCAGATCATTTTATACAGTGAAAAACTTTGAACAGAATATGAATAATTTCTTATGTTGTCTTCAGTCATGGCCAAACATATATTTGATAGGGCATTCAGGGTCATCTGAACTGTTCAAGAATATAGGGTCATGGCAGATATTTTCAGCTATTAAAGTCTTAATGTGTCCACAGTGTTCTTCTGAATGCTGTAAGCTTACCATATCAGTTCTTGTATTTAGTTAGTAATTTATCTTGAGTGTCTTCCATCACGTGTTTTTTTCCCAGTGGACCATGCTGTTGCCCTTGTGTAGTTGGGCCAGCAGTTTGAGAACCTCCACTCTTTGTTTACCATCTTCATATGGACACATTTTTCATCATCATTATGTGCCTTAAAGCCACCATGCTACCAAAGTGGCATTGGTACTTGTTTGTTTAATCAGCATTGCAGCTTTGAAGCTACATTTATACCACACGCTGGTGAGTGGTTCGAGGTATGGTGTCCGCCTCGAGTGCTGGAGGTCCCGGGTTCAAGCCCCATTGAGGGCTGGGTTTTTGTTCACGTGAATTTCTAGTAACAGAATTTCCTCTGGTCTCTGGGTAGTGAGAACGGACGCCCGTGTGTTTTGTTGCGCACGTAAAAATCCCTTGGCAGTTAGACATTAAAAAAGAGTAGCCTAACGGCGCTGCCCAGGCAAAATTTTGAGTTAAAAATCTACCCAAAGTATTTCAGGATCCTCGCCAGTGCTACGGAGTTCATGCATTGAGCTGAGATTCTCTGGACTCAGGCTTGAGTTAGGAGTAGAATGGAGCACGTATGGGTTACACCCGTGTGCCATGATGTTGATCCGTTGACTAAACTAAATGCAGTTGGATTTGTAATTGAATATAAGTTGTAACTAATCAGTCATCATTAGTTTGATTTCTAATTGAAAATAAGCTGTAACTGATTAATTATCATCTGTTGGATTTATTATTTAAAATAAGTTGTAACTAATAAATCATCAGTTGGATTTATAATTGAAAATAAGTTATAACTAATAAATCATCATCACGTGGCAGATGGCTTGCAGAACGTCCTTGTTATAACAGCCTGTGGAAGAGATTCTCCTTCCTTTGTCACTGCTCCCACCTGGTGCATTTGCATATCCAAGGTGTTTGTAATGTCCCATGTCCTGACCTAATTCTGCCAAAGCTTTTTTCTGTTGAATGTTGTTGTTTCAGGTTATTTAAGAGTTGAGGTATTGGTTTCCTTGTCATCGATGGTGAACATGATAGTTTTTGTAGTCGACTGAGGATGTTGTAGCAGCATGTAAAGTTTACCACTGTATTTTGTCTGATACCTGTGGCGAATACAACATGCAACATCATCATTCATCAGGGAGCATTTAATGTCTTTGGCTATACCAGTGACACAGAAAGCAACCTGGTACATTTATCTTGAGTCCTTTAACTTAATCTGGGTGTGAAAGGTAATGGAAGTGATAATATAGATGGTGAAAGGTAATGGGATTGATAATATAGTTGGTGAAAGGTAATGGAAGTGGTAATATGTTTGTGAAAGGTAATGGAATTTATAATATAGTTGCTGAAAGGTAATGGAAGTGATATGTTTGTGAAAGGTAATGGAATTTATAATATAGTTGCTGAAAGGTAATGGAAGTGATAATATAGTTGCTGAAAGGTAATGGAAGCAGTAATGCACTGAGTGAAAGGTCATGGTAGTGGTATAGTTAGAAATGCTTCAGAAAAGTACCAGATCTCCACATATAGTAGGTCTGATATTCAGAGGCAAGAAAATCAGTTTCCCTATTGCTTCCCATAATGTGTTAATAAAATCACAAAATTACCCTGTGCTATTTTTACAAACTGAAATTGACCCAATGACCATATAAACCAGGAAATAATCCTGTGGTGACCCTGGACAAATATGTTAAGTAAAGATGCCAATCATGCTACCCTAAGTACAGACAATGCATCGAGGATGCAAATTATTTGGCATACCCAGAATGCGGTACTCGACCCTGTGTCGAACACTTCAGCAGTTGAGTTAACCTGTTCTTGCCTTGACTTCTCTGCCTTGCTTAAGTTTGTCTAGTTTAATGTTAGTCCACTTTTGTCTAGTTTAATGTCAGTCCACTTTTGTCTAGTTTAATGTCAGTCCACTTTTGTCTAGTTTAATGTCAGTCCACTGCTATTTAATTTCCACCTTCAGCAATTTGTGTTGCCAGCTTGAGTCTTTATAAAAACATTTTAAGTTGCAAAAAAGTCGCTTAAAAGTCTACAGGGTCGATTTCATTGCACCGGGTTTAATCCCATATGATTCGGTCTCTTTCCGCAGCACGGAAAGTGTCGCACAAAGCACAAACTCCGTAGCTTTTAGCGACGACCCACAGGAGTCTCAAAAACATTTAACTCGTAAACCGAAGGACGCGGCCCGGAATCGAACCCACAACCTTCGGAGCACGAGTCAAACGGCTTGACCACTTCGCCGCAGAGATTTTAAGTTGCATATCCCTTACAGGACGTTGCAGTCAACACCAGCATTTGTCAATTGCTGTTGATATTCTTGGCAAGATTACACTCAGTAGTTTGCCATTGCTTTCTAAAGCGACCAGCTCACATACCCTGTAAGTAACCAGTGTGACACGATCCTGTGCCGAATCTCGTGCAGCTGTGTTCCTCGCATGGATTTATGGGATTACGGAGAAAGTCATTAATCCCTTCGACAGGGAGACCGGCTAGCTGGAGTCTAAGTCTTTGAAATCGTTGCTTCCAAATTCTAGCAGATGCTCATTTGAATGCTTGACATCATACAAAAACGAAGGTATAACCTCGACACATTATTTCTCTATGTCACATGTCTACACCCATCTACACTCATTAGTTTTCACATTTAGCTGTTTGTTGACCGGTTCCTGCTCTTACTTTTGCCCCTTATGTTAAATGTTTAGTCAGATGTGATAGTTCGCAGGCACCCCTAGTGTAAAGCATGTTAAGTTTACCACTATGTCTTGTCTGTGATGTATGTGGTGAATAAAACATGCAACAGCAACACCCAGCAGGGACCATTTGATGTCTTTGGCTATACAAAGACATAGGAACCTTCCTGTGACATTAAGTTCTTACTCCAGCAGCATAACTTAGCGTATTGAAATAGGTGTATTTGATTGTGTAGCCTGCCTTGTTTTAGTAAGATAATGTAGCTTGATTAGTAAATTCTACTATAGAACTGAAATAATGATTTTGTATTTATTTGGTTATGGTTTTATGAGGTTTGATGGCTAGATCTCTTCCTTGCTGTATGTCTTCCTTAATGCTGATAATGGCGCAATCATGGTGACGAGGGTTTGATCCCTGCGCTCATTTGGTGCAGGAGGGAAAGATTGGCCATCTGTTCCTTTGTGCACTGAGGCCTAAAAATGATGGTCCCAACACTTCAGTGGTGATCTTCTGTGGGATTAAGTGGTGATCTTCTGTGGGATTAAGTGGTGATTTTCTGTGGGATTGAGTGGTGATCTTCTGTGGGATTGAGTGGTGATCTTCTGTGGGATTGAGTGGTGATCTTCTGTGGGATTGAGTGGTGATCTTCTGTGGGATTGAGTGGTGATCTTCTGTGGGATTGAATGGTGATCTTCTGTGGGATTGAGTGGTGATCTTCTGTGGGATTGAGTGGTGATCTTCTGTGGGTTGGGTGGTCATTTTCTGTGGGTTGGGTGGTCTTCTTCTATTGGATTGAGTGGTCATCTTCTATGGGATTGAGTGGTCATCTTCTATGGGATTGAGTGGTCATCTTCTATGGGATTGAGTGGTGATCCTCTATGGGATTGAGTGGTGATCTTGCCTAGATGACAGCACTGCCAGCTGTCACTGTCTTGAAAATTATGTGATCTTTATTTTTCTTGTTTTTAAAACAATCTCTAAACATTCTAGATTAGAATGACATGTGGTCTTATAGAAGAATAATGAGAAAGAGCAGAAGAAAGAGCAATGAAGATATCTTGAAAGAAGTTAACTCACAGAGAGAACTGGTTATATGCACCATAAGGGGACAGTGTACATTCATTGGGCATGTCATGAGAATGGGACAGCCAGAGTGTGTCACAACCATGGAAAAGTTGGAGGGGAGAAGAGACTTAAGAGAGAAGGTGATGGACAGACAGTTTGACATCATGGCATGGAAGAACATCAATATCAGAAATGATTGGCAGTGTGTGAGACAGTGGGCTGTGGACAGACATGATTACCAACATCAC
This sequence comes from Cepaea hortensis, assembly GCA_963921405.1. Lineage (NCBI taxonomy): Eukaryota > Metazoa > Mollusca > Gastropoda > Stylommatophora > Helicidae > Cepaea > Cepaea hortensis. Next base: position 22,435,038 of record OY992895.1, read on the forward strand.
ATAGCACAGACTTTTAGAAAAAGAATGATTCTAGAATTGTACTGTGACTCTTGATATTTGTTGTGCCATGCCTTGTTGCCATCTTTTGATTGTTTTCTATTTTGTCTATTTTGTGCATGTTTTCAGACAACTTACGGAGCTCCACCGATGTCGACTGCTAGCGTCTCAGAATCGTTCTTTCAGAACTTTTATCCTCCGAACATGACCTACCCCTTCATGAGCCAGGCACTCCCTGGCAGCGAGGGGCCTTGGTCCAACGGCACAGACGCTATGTTTGGCATGGGCTATGACTATAGTAACGTGTACGGGGGATTCGGCTTTCCTTTCAACAACTGGGACTACCAGAATGACTATTGGGGCACCTCGCAGGTACGCAAAGATCAGAGGGGTTACACCACAGAAGATGGATACTACCCTCCCGAAATGATGCCCCCTGATGGCTACGGTATGATGAATGGGGCAGCAGTGCCTCCTGAACCTCAAGAACCAATTGGGACAGTCGAGCAAGGAATGAGGGGGATGAGCATAGCGTCTGCAAACTCAAATGTTGATTCGTCTAGCAGGAAGAAAGTGGTGGATGTCAGCCAGCCCCCTGTTATGACTGACAGCTTTAGTGGTGGAGATAGTTCGCGTATGATATCCCCCACTCACTCGCAGTCTCTACAGTCGTCGTCGTCTGTGATGTGTAGTGTTGGCCAGAGCCACGGTGGCAACCAGGGCCAGGCAAAGAAGACATCATGGGCTGCCATAGCCAGTCAGCCGGCCAGGCCAAAAGAGCTGTTTCGGCCTAGGACTATACCACGTACTCCGGTCAACCCAAATAAACCCCATAACATGGATATAGGGACATGGGACAACAGGGGTAATCCCAGCAAGGCACCTCTGCCACCATCACAGCAGCCTTCCTCTTCTCAACCCACCCAGGTCCGCCAGAGTTGGGCTGCCAGTTCGGCTCGTGGGATTAATAGACAGGTGCAGCCCTACTCTACCGCTGGGCCAGGAAACGAGCCATCCTCCGACGGTTGTCTGGAATTGAACTCTAACAATAACAGCAGCAGTGGTAACATCATTGTGACTCAAGGCAACCTGGGTAGTAACACTTCTTCTTATTCGGACTACAGCAACACCGTTAGTGGTAATTCAGGTGCTAGAAACATCCCAGAGGAAGACAGTCCAACAACGAACGGTGACAGTCACCAGTCTAGCGCTCCAGCTTATTCACACCCAGTTTTAGACCAATTGAAATCTTCCAACCTGTACAACCCTAAAGAATTCAACCTGAATCAGAAATCTGCTCGCTTTTTCATTATAAAATCGTATTCTGAGGATGACATTCACCGATCCATCAAATACAATATTTGGTGTAGCACAGAACATGGCAACAAGAGGCTGGATGCAGCGTTTCGTGAGAGGGAAGGCAAGGGACCTGTCTACCTCATCTATTCTGTCAACGGCAGTGGTCATTTCTGTGGCATTGCCCAGATGTTGTCGCCTGTGGACTACAATAAAAGTGCAGGGGTTTGGGCTCAAGATAAGTGGAAAGGCCAGTTTATGGTAAAATGGGTGTATGTGAAGGACGTTCCAAACAGTCAGTTAAGACACATCCGGTTGGAGAACAATGAGAACAAGCCGGTTACCAACTCTCGGGATACCCAGGAAGTTCCGCCAGAAAAGGGCAAGCAGGTCTTGCGAATTGTGCACATCTATAAGCACACGACGTCGATTTTTGATGACTTTATTCACTATGAGAAGCGGCAGGAGCAAGATGCCACCACAAGCCAGCAACGTGACAGTCGCGACTCCAGGGGTGAACAACGTGGCGGAGATCGAGACCACAGAGGAGGAGGTGACAGGGATCATAGAGGTGGTGATCGAGATCACAGAGGTGGTGAGCGGGATCAGAGAGGTGGTGAGCGGGATCAGAGAGGTGGTGAGCGGGATCAGAGAGGTGGTGATAGAGAATTTAGAGGCGGGGACCGGGACCACAGAGGTGGGGATAGAGAATTTAGAGGCGGGGACAGAGATTACAGAGGCGGAGACAGGGAGCAGAGAGGTGGAGACAGGGAGCAGAGAGGTGGAGATAGAGATCAGAGAGGCGGGGACAGAGATCAGAGAGGCGGGGACAGAGATCAGAGAGGCGGAGACAGAGATCAGAGAGGCGGAGACAGAGACTTCCGGGGTGGAGATAGAGACTACAGAGGTGGAGACCGAGATCGTGGTGATGGACCTGGAGGTCGAAATAGGGTGAGTATTAATCTTAGTAATTGCATAAATATGACACCATGGTTAGTGTGTGTGATGCCACTCATGGTTAGTGTGTGTGATGGCACCCATGGTTAGTGTGTGTGATGGCACCCATGGTTAGTGTGTGTGATGGCACCCATGGTTAGTGTGTGTGATGGCACCCATGGTTAGTGTGTGTGATGGCACCCATGGTTAGTGTGTGTGATGGCACCCATGGTTAGTGTGTGTGATGGCACCCATGGTTAGTGTGTGTGATGGCACCCATGGTTAGTGTGTGTGATGGCACCCATGGTTAGTGTGTGTGATGGCACCCATGGTTAGTGTGTGTGTGACAACACCCATGGTTAGTGTGTGTGTGACAACACCCATGGTTATTGTGTGTGATGGTACCCATGGTTAGTGTGTTTGATGCCACCCATGGTTAATGTGTGTGATGACACCCATGGTTAGTGTGTGTGATGGTACCCATGGTTAGTGTGTTTGATGCCACCCATGGTTAATGTGTGTGAAGACACCCATGGTTAGTGTGTGTGATGACACCCATGGTTAGTGTGTGTGATGACACCCATGGTTAATGTGTGTGATGACACCTATGGTTAGTGTGTGTGATGACACCCATGGTTATTGTGTGTGATGACACCCATGGTTATTGTGTGATGGCACCCATGGTTAGTGTGTGTGTGATGGCACCCATGGTTAGTGTGTGTGTGATGACACCCATGGTTAGTGTGTGTGATGACACCCATGGTTAGTGTGTGATGGCACCCATGGTTAATGTGTGTGATGGCACCCATGGTTAATGTATGTGATGACACCCATGGTTAATGTGATGACACCCATGGTTAGTGTATGTGATGGAACCCATGGTTAATGTGTATGACGACACCCATGGTTAATGTGTATATGATGGAACCCATGGTTAATGTGTATATGATGGAACCCATGGTTAGTTTGTGTGATGGCACCCATGGTTAGTGTGTGTGATGACACCATGGTTATTGTGTGTGATGTCACTAGGGTTAGTGTGACGATACTGCGGTTAGTGTTACAGCACTGCAGTTAGTGTGTGATGACACTGCAGTTAGTGTGTGACGACACTGCAGTTAGTGTGTGACGACACTGGTTATTGTGATGGCACTGTGATTAGTCCGCTTGCATGCCAAGACAGGTCCAGGTTCAATCCCTGGTTCAGGCGGGATTCTATTTTGTGTCGACTATGGCTCTGGAGTTGACCCAGCTTCAAAGATGATGAGGAAAACAACTTGTCACCTCAGTTTACATGTCATGGTCTAGAACATTTAAACTTCTCACCCCATTGGCAGTGTTTCTGGAACTGTTCTTTACTTGATTTGCTTGCATGTAATGTGTGTTTGATACATTTTGTCAACAAAGGATTCAGTCTGTGCTTGCTGTTAGCACAAGAATGACTCCCGTGTGTTCAACCTTTCACATAGGGCAGTGAAGAGCATTTTGTGTGATATTCACTGGCACAGGAACGGAGCATAATGTGGACGACCCATTGCTGTGAAGTTGGAACTGCGACTAGTTAACTAACAAGAATAAGGGACAACAGATGGCAGTCTCAATTGCTGCGTGTTTACATGAATCTGGTTCCTATAAGTATGCACAAAGATCTTCTGCTGCTACTGGTCATGTCCTTGAAGGCAGAGGACATATCTCTGGCAAGAACCCATTAACACAACACTTAATGTTTCAGACGGCGGACATGTTTGTGTGGTTGATAGGGAACAGTGTTGATGTCGTAAGCGCAGTTGAATGGGGGTTCATCGTCCGCTCACAGACGGAAATATTGGTCATCTGTTCTCCTCCGCATCGTAGTCAACAAGATGTGGCGATGCTCTCACATCACAGATCCATAATAGCTTCCAGCTCCGCGGCACATTTTCTTCTTCAGATATTTAAAAGATTCACTGCCGACGGATACTACAAGGGTGACACACAAAAATCAGAACCCATAAAAAGTAACCCATAAAACAACGTAAACTTCAGTGTGTGCACGATCATTTTCAAAAGTTTCAGTTATCTCGGCAGCTTTGCATAAAAGTTATGCTCCAAATGGCCTCTGCAGCGTTGAATGCATACATTGCGCTAAATTGTCAATTACTCGATTACATTCTTCTGTGGAGATTTCCCTGATCTTTGCTGTAATTACAGCCTTCAGTTCACCAATCACTTGATGGTTTTTCTGGTACACAAGATATCCCCATAGATAAACATCTAGGGTGTTCAAGTCAGGTGAATGCTATGCCCACTCCGAGTCACACTTCATGCTGATCAGTCTCCCCTGAAATCGCTCTCTCAGCCAGGATAGAGAGTCATTTGATGTGTGGGGCGGCCCTGTCTTGCTGGAACCACTGTTGATCTCAATCCAATCCCTCTGCGTCGTCCCAATGATGCCAAAACTTTCAAAGATTTGTTGGTTCCGTTTTTTTTTTGGGGGGGGGGGGGGGGTGTCACCCTGTATATCGTGGAATGTGACCTCAATTTGACAGGACTATCAACATAATATGACAGTCATGATGTTATTTCAGCCAGTTATCAGTTATCAGTTGGGGTATCTTCACTGCACTCCGGACATGTCCATAGGTGCTCAGATCCTCCTCCCAGCATATGCATCATGTTATTTGTATTGTTTCGTGGTATTGTTAGTTATTTTAATGCTCTGTGAATGGAAAATATCCATTACAATATTTGTTAATTTGATTGTGCAGCATGTTTGGTCCAAAACTACTTTGGCACAGTGACTGCTTTCAGACTCAGTGACTGCTTTATTATGTATGGACAGGAGAATTCTGACTGTTCAGTTGCATTTAGAGCTGGAATGATCATAAATTATAACAGGAAGCTATGCTAAAGGAAAGACATAGATAAAGATGAATGTTTTGACCAAAATCTTCATCACTGGGGGGAAAGGGCAAGAAAGTTTAGCTGGAAACTGAAGTATCACAATCATGGAAACTGAAGTAACACAGAAACTGAAGTATCACAATCATGGAAACTGAAGTAACACAGAAACTGAAGTATCACAATCATGGAAACTGAAGTAACACAGAAATTGAAGTATCACAATCATGGAAACTGAAGTAACACAGAAACTGAAGTATCACAATCATGGAAACTGAAGTAACACAGAAATTGAAGTATCACAATCATGGAAACTGAAGTAACACAGAAACTGAAGTATCACAATCACAGAAGCTGTAATATCACATCGAATAATAGTTCTCCAGTTTTGTTTGTTACCTCAAGTTATTTTCCCATGCGGGTGTACAAGGAAATGAGCAGGCTGAGAGGCTTGCAGGTAAGGCTACTGTGGAGGGCGGACAAACAATGGACGAGGCTGACATTCTGAATGCTCTATGAGAAGTAAGACTTTTGCGAGAACCAAGTGATGACTGCGAATCTACAACCATGGTCAGACTGTGAGAACAGCAAATTAAAAGAGGTGTGGCCAAACAAGAACACTATGCGGGAAGCCAAAGAGGATTAATAAACCAACACAGAACTGGTGTCGTCAGTTGCTACATGCTGCGGGATTTACTGAGGAAGGGATCCAAGCACTTATGGACTGAATGATTCGATGTACAATGAGGATGATCTGTCGACTAACTAATTTTCTCGATAATCTCTTCATAACTTGTGTTAGCCAATTGTATCTTTGCAGTCAGATTACCGATCGTATCTTTGCAGTCAGACCACTGATCATGTTTTGTGTAAACGCCTTCCTTTACTCGTTGCTATCATTTGTTGGCATCTGGATTTTCATCCATTTTCTTAGACCACTGACATTAGTTGATTGAGTGCCTATGCACCTTTGGGCGAAGTCAGGGCTTTGGTGTCAGTACTGCATCCTACCCAGTGATGCCACAGCATTCTTTCAGAAGGGAACTGGACGGCCGGTTGTGATGCAGAAGTGACTGGTTTTTTGCCTTGTTTTCTAATGACTGCCGTTTCCATCGATGATGAACTGTATTTTCGCAGAGGACTTTTGTGTTGGCATTCTGGCGACGGCATTATGTACAGTGAAAGTTTTTACATCTGTCCGAGGTTGTTTTGTTGCGTGAACTGCATTTCGGAGATAAAATGGCGTTGCTAGCTAGAATCACTAGACTAGAGCACCAACATCTAGAAACATCGAGACTTTGTTGGTGAACATCTGGTTGGGAAAGTGACTGCCACTTCCATCAAGGTTGAACGGTATGTTTCGTGGAGGACTTTTGTGGTGACATTCTGGTGGCAGCATTATACACAGTGTGCCTGAGCGGGCTGTTGTTTGTCGAGATTCCTGTCTTTTCCACTTTTCACACGGGGCAGTGAGGAACATTTTATATGATATTCACCGGTACTGGAATGGAGCTTGATGGGGATGACCCGTTGCTGTGATGTTGGAATCATGACTGAACTGATCTGAACTGAATTGGGTCCCATAACTCGTTGAAATGTCCTATAATTTCACATACTATAATGTTGTTGGACTCCCTGAAGTTTTCATACCTCCGGTGCTGTTATTCCATTACGTTAGAGTTGTTGGTAATTCAGTACAGAATTTATGCTGGAGTATTCAGACATATTCTTTGTTCGTAAAGCAAACCCCAACCTCCCTGGACAGGTTAACCCGGTCAACAAATGCCAGCAGAAGTCAGATGTGTTGGCTAATGGCGCAAGAACGCAGCTCTGCTGTAAACAGGCATAACACAATCACATCTGAAAAAAAACTCTGGATGAACGCAGAAGAAGAAACCCCAACCTGAAGTCTTGCCTGTTTCAAGTAGTTGAAATGGTCATTGACAAATATATATATATATATATATATATATATATATATATATATATATATATATATATATATATATATATATATATATATATCACATTTGCAACTCTTTTATGACTCATATATACCCACACGCCATTAATGCAAAAATAAACATTTCAATGTCAATTTGTTTTATCTTTGTTTCAGGATAACCGCAGGGGACAAGACAACACAGGCGGCAGTGGCAGCAGTCGCGGAGGGCGTCAGAACTAACCTACAACCTGGCAACTCCCTTGCCCCCTGGTTACCAGTACAAGCTCAGCATCTGATGCACAATATGGTGCACTGTGACATCGTTTTTCTGTATTTCAACTGTACATCGGATATTGTGGTGATGTGTTTGGTATTCTTACACGGGTAGAAGCGGGAACTCTCTACTGCACTTTTCACATTTTAACGTTTCGTTTCCTCGTTTATACCCCTTTTGTCCTAAAGTACGTTTTCGCCCCTGTCCATTTGTAGATGAAGTAGTGCCGAGTTTCATAAAATTGTAATGTACCATTTTTTTTTGTTTCTTTATGAAGTCTTGTGTTTGTTACCGTGGTTCATCAGCGATGTGTTTAATTGCCCCAAGGTGGACATTTAGAGGAACTGTTCGAATCCGTCAGAGGCGGGGGAAAAAAACTTTCAAACTTTTAAGATTACAGATGTGATTCATTCAACAGAGGAATTAGCAGAAGCTATAACTATTGGCGATGCGTGGTGTTTAGCTCAGTTTAAGAGATCATATTACACATTGTTTCATTAAACCCTAAACTTCCCCACCCCTACCTTGTTATGTTTGTGAAAATACTTATCAATTAGTTCCATATGGCCAACAATTTACATGAAAATGAACAGACAAGAGACTGCATGTTAAATAAACTTCACAAACTACTGAGCATTCGTTTTCTTTCATCAGCCAGACTCGTGAGCATTGTTCAGTTGCGTGACAAGCCTCACAAAGTGTTGTTTTCCAGCGAGTTTTCTGTTTTATTCCAAGAACAATTTAACTGTGAACTTTGACACTAGAGCACTATTAAAACTGTTTAAACTAAGAGCCCCGTTGTTTTTAACCACCTGGACGCTGAAACCAGTAAACCAGTATCTCTGGTTTTTTTGTTTACATGTTACCTAAACTGATTGCACAGTGGACATGATTAAATATGAAATCGCAGTATGGTTCTTTTCCGCCCCCTTTCGTTATTACATTTCAGTGATCACTGCTGATTTAACCAGGCATCAGGATATCATGTGATTCGTTGTTTATTCCACGTTAAATATCGGCAATTACCAAGAACTGCAGCTTTTTGTGACACCCCTCGAAGCTTTCATACCTCCAGTGCTGTTATTCCATTATGTTAGAGTTGTCGGTAATTCAGTATGGAAAGAAATTCACGCTGGAGTCTTCAGACGTAATCTTTATTTGTAAAGCAAACCCCAACATGAAGTCTTGCCTGTTTCAAGTAGTTGAAGATATGTTCATTGATTGCTAATATATACATATACATGCACATACATACATGCACATATATACATACACAGGGTGGGCCCCAAAAAAATGAGAACATCGCGTAAAAAGTAATATAATTACATCAAAATTTGTTTAACTGTATCTATAATAGCTTAAATTGTTTACTCATTTACTTACCTAATTAGCTATACGATGTCTTTATTTCGAAAATTTAAGTTCAGGAAAGTCAACTTATACGAGAACGTGACCATTTCAGCCTTGGTATCATGGTATCAGTTGGTGTGTCTTGAATGGGGAAAACTAGTATTGTGTTAGTTAACCAGGCGCTAAAGTAAACAGTGAATACTATTGTGAACATGTTCTGAGACGAGGTTTGCTGCCTGTAATTCGAGCAACTTGTGGTCGCCATAAACCGGACATTACAGCAAGACGGAGCTTCATCTCACACAGCCAGAAATACAATCAACTTTCTTTGTCAGGAGAATGTTCACTTCATCGAGCCAGACGTGGCAACCAAACAGTCCTGATTTAAACCCAGTAGATTATGCCATATGGGGTGCTTTGAAAGAAAGTCTACCTTCGGTGAAAATTTACCACAGTTGAGCAGCTCAAGTTGGCAATAATTGAAGAATGGAGAAATCTGGGGCAGCACTTTATAGACAGTAGCATAAACGAGTGCCGTTGACGCTTAGAAATACTCGTTGATAAGCAAGGACGACACATTGAACATGATTTCTGATTAGCTAAATACTTGGCAAACAAAATTACATAAAACAATATAATTAAATTATATTTTTAAATAACTCGTATGCTACAAGATGTTCTCACTCTTTCTGGCCCACCCTGTGTGTGTGTGTGTGTGTGTGTATATATATATATATATATATATATATATATATATATATATATATATATATATATATATATATATATATATAACATACATTTGCAACTCTTATGACCCAGATACTGCTCGGCAATGAACGCATGGGTCAGAAAGAGTTATGAAAACTGGGACAGATCAGGAGTAAAAGCGACCCAGAATATATTAGGGGTTAAGTTTTTACCAGGATAAAGTTGCTATAAAGAGTATCTGAGATGGGAGGAGATCTTCCCATTGTTAGTTTATGTATTTATTGCTTGCTTTCTTTTATTTTTTATGGAAAATGTTTGTAATAAACAAGGTTTCAGGACCGGCAGACACCATGGATGTCTGTACCAATGGGTAGTTTAGATAGTACGGGCAGTGGGCAGTTTGGTTTCGTTACCTACAAGTGGTTTAGATTTAAGTGTAATTCAAGGTTTTGATGCTAGGTTCTGCAGCTGGCATAGATTTATATACAACAGGCAGTTTGGATGTTAGGACCAGAAGCTGCATAGATTTATGTACCACAGATGGTTTGGATGTTAGGACCAATAGCTGCATAGATTTATGTACCACAGATGGTTTGGATGTTAGGACCAATAGCTGTGTAGATTTATGTACCACAGATGGTTTGGATGTTAGGACCAAAGCTGCATAGATTTATGTACCACAGATGGTTTGGATGTTAGGACCAGAAGCTGTATAGATTTATGTACCACAGATGGTTTGAATATTAGGATCAGAAGCTGCATAGATTTATGTACCACAGATGGTTTGAATATTAGGATCAGAAGCTGCATAGATTTATGTACCACAGATGGTTTGAATATTAGGATCAGAAGCTGCATAGATTTATGTACCACAGATGGTTTGAATATTAGGATCAGAAGCTGCATAGATTTATGTACCACAGATGGTTTGAATATTAGGATCAGAAGCTGCATAGATTTATATACCACAGTTGGTTTGGATGTTAGGACCAGAAGCTGCATAGATTTATATACCACAATTGGTTTGGATGTTAGGACCAGAAGCTGCATAGATCTATGTACCACAGATTATACACATCAATAGACTGCTGTGTCCATCTCTGGATATCTTCCCACTTGTATCATTGTCTACCTTTTGCTCACCTGTCTATGACATCATGTCTGTCCGCAGCCTTCTGTCTCATGTACTACCAATAATTTCTGATGCCATTTCAAACTGTCTAGTATCGCCTCTCTTGTTCTTCTCCTGCCTTACCTCCTCACGAATTTCCCCATTTAACGACATACTCCTGATTTCCCCTTTTTATGACGTGCCAGTTCTCTCTGAGTTAACTTCTATCAAGATATCTTCATTGTTAGTCAGGGGGAAAAGTCTATGCATGGTTAGATAGATCAGACAGCCTTGTGGGAAGTTTGTCCGGAGGAAGGTATACAAATGCATGCCAAAGTTGGTCGCACCAATCTCTGGGCAAGAGAGGTGCACAGCTCGGTGCGATGTGCTCATGGGAGAGAGGAATGAACATTCCCTACACGTCCAGCGATGTCCTATACATCTGCAGAGTATGTCTGACATTTGGGCTGTTGTAATTAATCTGTGGACATAAATGTCTGTACACAGCACAAATTTCAGGAACAGGTAGCAGATTTCATAGATCACATATTTCGGCAGCAATAGACAACAAAGATTTTAATAAATGACATGTAGAGTAGATTTCAAAACATATTAATGTTTAAAGAATGCAGATAAAATCTATTTACTTTGTGTTTTTTGTCCTATTTGTGATAGATTCATTTTGGCAATCATTAGATGACTGCGCAGACTATGTTCTCGCAGAAGTGACGTGTGCTGTGTTTTATATGAAACAACAAATGATCGCAGTTAGATAGTTGACTAAGGTTCTTGTCTATACCAGGTTTTTATGATTACCAATAGAACTTTTTCATTTTGTAGCTGCTAGCCCATCTTTTTCCACACTTTGTCATTTGTAATTTTTTTGGGGTAATTTCACTGTAGCAGCTTTATGTTGAGCTCTTCTGCATTTCATTGGTAGGAATTTGTTCTGTACTACATCTAGTATTTATCCACACGCCTCTTTGCTAGATTGTGGAGTAACTTCCCGCTAGCATTGTTTTGTACTGGATATACTGCTCTGCTGGTCTACTGTGCTACATGAAGATTTGATGAGTCTGCTGCAGTATGAACTGGTCTTGTATGTTGTATACATTTCTATTTCTGTTAGAACTTCTGTAGGATTGCACCCATGCTGGAGATTCAGGTACCTCAGCTGTCACTTCTTAAAACTTAGATTAGTCCTTGGCTCAGTACAGGGCAAATAGACTCAGCGATTACAGCCAGATACTTTGTTGGGGTATGATGTTTGTCTGAACATATGATCACACAAATTCTGTGATTTTCTTGTCTAATTGTAAATTCCCAGTGGTTTTAACTCGTGAAGGCCAAAGCTGAAAGTTGCAAATGTTTGCGTTGGGGGGAACCACTAGTTGTGGATGGTAGTTTTAAACTGCATTCTTTGGTCATGTAATGAACAGAGAGGTATTGGAGAATATCATGACAAGTGTGAAAAGAGCCAAACTGAGAAAGTGGCATGTAGGGATATCATCAGCAGGGTTGATTTAGAATGCCAAGGACCGAGATCTGGAGAGAGACGTGAATGCATGCAATGCCTGTGGGCGGGGCACGTGATGGTGATTGTGAAATGTTTTGTTTTGTTTAATTTTGTCCTAGTTGTAAACATTCCTATTATAACTGCGCTCTACTGCTAACAGAAAGGGTGACTATCAACAAGGCACAGAGCAGGACAAGATAGCCAAAGTTGCCTGCGTCATTCACTATATCCTGTTCCCTGCTGCAGCTGTCGTCATCATATAGCAGTGGTTCCTCAACCTTTTTTGGCCCCTGCCACCCTTCACCATATTTTCAGAACGTCATTCTCCCCCCCCCCCCCCCCACCTTTCATATTTCCTATCTAAAAATCCCCCCACCCCTACACAGTATACGTAAAAATGGAAGGTAAATTTAATAGCATATACTAAAACAAGTCTAGATGTCCACATAAAACATGATTTGTGGGTCTACTTACTTTATAAAATGAATTTTAGAAAGATGAGGCGTACATAACTGTAAAGTATGAAGGGAAAAACAATATCAAGTAATCGGTTCTTGTATTAACACGATCTTGAAATGGTCTTTATTCTTCTCTCTCTCTCTCTTCCCCCCCCCCCCCCTGGGGGTGGGGAATTCCCCACCGGTTGAGAACCACTGTCATATAGGATCACATAGGATATTTCTAGCTCAGACGTTGACATCACATAGGATTACATGACATTTCTGCTGCAGGCCTTTATTTCAGACAGGATGGCAAGAATGTTGGTCACCCATAATACTGCTCACTCACAGGTCACTGTATTTATGACATAGGCAAGGCTGGCACTGAATTCTTAACCATACATGAAAACTTAGATTAATCTCACACAAAATACCAGGAGGATTTTCAAAGGGTCACAAATTGGGCGTGCAGGCCCGTCTTATATTCAGCCCTCAGCCATTCATCTTTCGTACATCAATTGTCTATTGTGTGTAGTACATTCACATAGAAGAAAAAACTGTCAAATGATTGTTGTGAACATAATCAGTGCATATTATAATGTTAAGAGTTCAAGGGACGCTAGTGTTGGGTGACAGAAAATTAGCATTCCCATAGTTCAGTATGAATATGATATCAAAAATTAACATAATTACACTTGGGACATTCCCACGCAAGCTCTGCCCCTTCTTCGGTAGCCAACAATTCCCATGTTGATGGTACAAATGGCGGCCTGATTGAATGCCCACCTGCCTTCTCCCTACTCGCTGAGTACTGCCCACAGCCTGTGCTGATGAATTAGCCATCATATGTAGATCCTGTTTGTTTATCCCGTACACTCAAAATCTAACCCAGTGACCTGGCGTATTGGGGACATTGGGTCTGTATATTCGGTTATCAAACCGCCCTTGAGTTGTCACAGGGTCAATGTTTATAGAGTCAGTTATCTGTACTATTCTAGACTACTCTAGAACCCATGTTATGAGACTGGATCGACCCCCAGCACCACGTTGGCTGCGAACAGAGTAGACGATCCTGCTGCTGTTGTTGCTGATACAGATGGAAACCCTCCCCCCAACTTCTGTCTCAGAAAGCACACACTCTATGGGCTAGACCACTGCAGTTCTTGGTATGACCTTTAGTGTTTTCTATAAACCTTAGGAAAATGTTCTATAGTGCGTTTACAAATGTTTGTCTCCGTATAAAAATATATAACTCAGTGACCAACCAAGAGGAAAATGGTGAGATTTAGCTTCTCATTATGTACAACCAACAACAAAATTTTTGTTCTGGAGATTGTACAGCTGGTGTCAAATTTTTTGTTTATATGTGGTATATTATTTGCAGGTCAGAGATGAAGTGAATATTATGAAAGGTGTTACATCTTCACATGAAAACATCTCTGAATATTCTCCTTGGTGCGTAGAAATTTCCTTATGGGAAGCATGTCACATAGTGGAACAGGAATGTTTAGAATTGACGTTAATTACCATATAACAAGTTTGTTAGCGTGGATTCAATACATTTTCGCCAAAACATTAAAATGTTGCCGCATTCCATCATTTCAGTTGCCTTTAGGCCTATCAACATTTCTGGACGCACTATAATTCTGATTAGCATTTTCATCATATTATTTTGATTAAGATGGTTTATAAGGCAATATTTATTTGCATTCCCTGGTTGAGACAATGTCCTTATTAGCATTGTCATCACAATGAAAAGGAAAGTATTCTGTTAAGATTGTCTGAAAGCAAAACTGTTTCACCAGTGAATACTTTATGATGTTAGGTGACCCAGTGGCATGACAGTTAATCTGATTTGTTAGTAAAGTTTCTAACATTTAGTTAATGCTGCTATGAACTAGGTCGGGCCCATAATGAACTCACGTTATCTTCCCTGAAATTTTAGGACAGTGCTGTTCTTAACATCATTATCATTTGGTTGTTTAGGACCGTGATGTCTTAACCTCATTACTGATTGGTTATTTTAAAAAGCATAGAAATGTAAGCTCTTCTTGTTGTTTTATTTACACACTTCTCATTGACCTGCATAGTTTGTTTCTTGCATGTATTGTGCTTGCCTGCTTGCTTCTCTCATATTACCAATTTTAAACTAATAAAGCTTTGTCAGATGCCTGGTTTCTACGATTCAGCATCAAGTGTGTCTTGGAGGATCTGTGGGACACGGCTGCAGCAGCAAGCAGGTCGTTGTGTTGTGTTTGCCAGCTTGTCTGTGTTCGTTCAGATCTGCTGTTGTCGTCGTCTAGTCTGGCTTTTGTTTTTGTTTTATTTCCTGTCATCTGCAGCTGCCTTTCTGCTTGAATGATTCAGTGCCAAACAAAATAGTAAGTTTGGACCAAACATCGTACACATTCAAATGAACAAGTATTATATTGTAAGTTTTCTTTCACTGAGTATTAAAATTGCAGAAGATATCTCAAAACGAAACAAATATCGACATGGCGCGAGTGTAGCGATATGTCGTCCTTTAGTCCAAATGAATAAAAATTAGTGGAACTGCGGTAAAGCTGTCGAGATGTATGATTTATAATGTGTGATAATAGTGAACAGAAAATGAAAAGTTTGTGGGAAAATTTGTTTGCTATTTATCTCAGAATCCCAGGTTGTGATACTAAGGATCCCTTGATAAGTAGAAATTTTTTTTTTTACATTTTCATTTTCTCTTCATTCTGATTTTTTTTCACCTTTTATTCTTCTCATCCCATTCCTATGCCTTAATGTAGTCGCTGGAAAGTCCTCTCTCTGTTTATATGTTGTGTGTTGTGTGTGTATTTGTTTACTGATGAAGGCTAGTCGCCCCAACGTCATTGTATTGTTCGTAATTCTGTTCTGTAAAGCTGCAGTACTTTGTGTTATTTTATATTGTTTACATTCCCACAGCTTTACCGCAGTTCCACTCATTTTATCAATATTTTAACTGATGTCCAAATGAGAAGTCACATGGCGATGTAAAGTCCATGGACACTGGATCAGATCATTCTGTTGTAGCTGACTTCTGGGTTCACCCATCTCACTTGCAGCTGTCTCTGCTTGTTTCTGTGTTGTGTATTTTCTACCCACTTTTGTTTGGTCTATTCTGTTTTTATTCATCTCCGCGTCATTGTCCTCTCCTGCGCCGTTTGCTTTGTCTCTGCATGCATGTATATACACACATGTACGTACTTCTTCTTCTTAAGTGTGATCTTGTTAGTTTCATACCCATTACAGGACGTCACAATCAACTGCAGCATTGATTGATTGATTTGAGATGCAGTTTTACGTTCAGTAATCAGCCATCGCTCCGTGGCAAAGGGTTTACGGACGGGATTCGTAAGCTGCTTACCCACGTTCGAAACACATAGGCGACCGATTTGGCAGCAAGCGCTGGGTTTAAAACGAGTTGGTATGGGAGCTGGTCGTTCAGAAAGCAATGGCAAACTACTGAACGTAAACTTGCCAAGATATCAAGAGCAGTAAAACGCCAGTGTTGGCAGCGATGTCCTGTAAAAAGGATATGTGGAGATTGGCTAGGTGTGTTGACTGCTGGAGATTGGCTAGGTGTGTTGACTGCCTTATGTCACAGACACAGCGTGGGTGCAGCCAATAAAACATGACAGTTGACCGCAATTCATCCAGGTTTACCATCCAGTTAACGTTGTTGGTTCGTATCGTATGTTGCCCACATACGCTGAACCCAGAGGTAGAGAGACGCCGCTGCGTCTGGCTAGGACATACGTTGACAAAACCCCCAGTGTAGTGTAACCAGAAATTCCTTTGTCAGGGATCCACACGGTGAAAGAAATAGGGAAATACCCAAAAGATGGAGAAGAGAGGCAGACTTGAAAAGCACGAAAAAGACTTGGACGAAGCTGCGTGGGGCAACTATGGATAGAACGATCTGGGTGAGTTGGTTAAGGGCCTGTCTGTTGCCGAGTGGAGGGTACAGTGCGACAGAAGAAATGTTGACCAATATAAACCACTGGCGCCTTGCTCGAGTTTTTTTTATAAAAGCATGGTAACTACAACTTGCCATAGATGCCGTTATACCTCCCCACAGCACAAAGCCTATGCTGAATTGTAGAGACCATGTGTTGGCCATGCAGCATGATCCCTCTCTAGACTTGCCTAGTTTACCCCAGAGGAAAGGTGGCACCAATATATCTGGAACAAGACAAGCTGCCGGATCAGCAAAACGATGCTTTAACTGTCGAAGCTTCAATCCTAGACCAGCTGCCGACCAAGGCTTAGGAACTGGTCTGCCCTGATACGACATTTAGTCTCTAGGTTGCATTTAATGGCACCAGGATAAGTCTCGCGCGCTTTCCTGCCCGACGCCAATGGTACAATGTGGGGAGTCGGGGTTTTGCGAGCTAACAGAAAGCAGGCAGTACCCTCTACGGCCGTACGATAGTTCAGTCGTATCTCACACAAGACCCTAGTAAACGCGAATAAATAAAATGGCTGTAACTGTCGTACATCTGTTCACATGTAAACATAACATAGTAAAATAAAAACAACAGGATCTGGAGGCGACACACCTTCAGCGTAAAACACAGGCAAAACAGCTATCATCATGAAATGCTTTGCCAGCTGGCGTGGCTGTTTATTTGCTTGCGATCTCCATCGGCATATCAGTTCGTGTGTTGACTCTCTTCCGTGCCATTACACAAGACTGTCAAGAGTTATCTCTCACTGACTTCCTCTATATCTTTTTCACAAATCTGTCCGGTTGTCACACGTACCAGTTTTTGTCTTCTCATTAAATAAAAAAAAAAAAATTAAGACAGCCTTTTTCAGATGTTTGTGATAAGTTGTTTTTGGGATTTAGCCAACCTCAAAATGTACAGATTGCTTATTTGTCCAAGGAATATTCAGCATTCTTCTATAAAACCAGATATGTCCAAAGCCCCCCCCCCCCCCTCCCCGGGAATTGT
This sequence comes from Cepaea hortensis, assembly GCA_963921405.1. Taxonomy (NCBI): domain Eukaryota; kingdom Metazoa; phylum Mollusca; class Gastropoda; order Stylommatophora; family Helicidae; genus Cepaea; species Cepaea hortensis. The sequence goes on from OY992895.1 coordinate 22,452,464, forward strand.
TTCGCCTGATTACTGTGTCCAGGATTCGAAGTCGTAGGTTAAAATTCGTTATATGTAACTTAAAAGGACATGTAGCCTAAAATGTTCTTTATCTGATATAGTGCAGTTTTTGCTTGTTCTATTCTGTTCTGTACCTCTGTAATGTATCCTCCACCTGATGTTATCGTTAAGTAACCATATTGAGGAAATATTGTTCTTCTATCCTTTCCCGTGGTAGCATAGGTACTCAAATAACCAACGCCATGACGCCCTGTTTGCTATCTCTTTCATATCCCTCCTTCTTACCCATAACATTTTTTTTTTTTTTTCTCCGCGTTTCCATCCTGTTTCAGGATATTGCGGTCAACACCAGCATCTTTCAGCTGTATGTTGATTCCTAGGCTAGATTACGCTCATCAGCACGCCACGACTTTCTGAGCGACCGGCTCCATACTCTCATAAGTCACTTTTGCAATTCGAACCACTGCTAATTCTCGTTGCGTCACGTGACGAGAGTATTCGGGGTTAGCGGAGAAAGCTGCTAACCCCTCGGCCATGGAGCCGGTACCCATAACATTAATGCGTCTTTATTTCTCTTCTTCAATAAGCAGTCAAGCTGAAAAACAGCTGATGGCTGTGGAAATGTGGTTTCTGAAGAAAATGCAAAGAATACCATAGACGGACAGAAACACCAATGAGCAAGTCCTTCAAGAGACAAATGAAGGTCGTTAACTGATTAGAGACATTAGACGTAGACAGTCAACATTTTTTGTGCATGTTATGAGAAGAAATGACTTGGAGAACTTGGTGACAACTGACAAGATCGAAGGGACGAGACCAAGGGGAAGACCGAGAAGTAAATAGCTGGATGGCTTGCCCACGTGGCATGGTCGAGACAGGAACACGGAGCTGATCCACGACTCTGGTGATCGAGTGGGATGGCAGAACATGACCGCCCAAGCTTACCGGCATGGCACATGATGGATGGATTTATCTTCTTCTTGCGATAAAGGTGTCCCTGCATGTCGTTTGCTCTGCGGGTTCCAGAGAAAGAGTTTTCTAGGCATACTGTTATTCAGTTTTTCTCACTGAGCGTCCCACCAAGGGCCAGTGTCTTTTCGTCACCGCTTGATTCACTAGTATTTGTTGGCTTCTCTCCACGAGCTTCTCGCTGGTAGTTCTGTCAGACCAGTCTAGTGCTGTTCTGCGCTTGTGCAGGTTAACTGTTTCAGTGCCAACAAAAGGTAAGTTTGGGCCAAACATGGTACACAATCACTTCGCCACGTTATATCTATGGTTCCGCTGCCTTGCTACTGAGTGAGTGCATGGCGCGACTCTGTGAGCTGTGATATTCACGTGGAGTGCTTTTACATGTCCACTTTTGTTTGTACAGTGACCTGCATGTTCGGAACAATGGCTACCGACTGTTGCTGATTTGACTTTTCGGTTCATGAGTGCATTTTTCAGGAGACTCCTGGGAGTCGGCGCTAGAGCTACGGAGTTCGTGCTTTATGCGACGCTTTCGGCGGATCGCCCTGTGGATAGAGACAGAGCCATTTGAGAAAACCCGGGTCAATGAAGTCTTTTTGGCGATTGCCGATTCCATCGACGATAAACTGTGTTTTCCGTGGAGGACTTTTGTGTTGGCATTCTGGCGGCGGCATTATGCACAATGTACCTGTGCGGGATGTTGGCGTGCCGAGACTCCTGTCTGTTCCACTTTTCACATTGGACAGCGGGGAGCATTTTGTGTGATATTCACTGGCACAGGAACGGAGCATAATGGGGACGACCCGTTGCCGTGAAGTTGGCAATCAAAGGAACAAGTCCTATAATGTCAATTTCCGTTCAGTTAGCATTAAAATTGCGGAAGATACGAAACGAAACAAATAACTCGGTAAACACCCCCCCCCCCCCTTCCCCCAGTATGAAATCACCCTTCTCTTTAAATAGTTATCAAGAAAGCAATGAATGAATCACACACACACACAACGAGAAGTAGATTGTGTGATTTACTAGAACACGATTACAAATAACAAAATGCATGTTGCGGTTAAAGCCTTCGTCAGCACAGACCACACAAACCGACACACGACTACACGAAAGACACTACATGAAAATATCAAAGTTACTTATCTGTATAATCTTTGGCTGAATAAGTCTTGGGCGACTATCAGTAGATTTGTTGAAATGGGAGGTCTCATTCGACGATATATTATCACACGACACTGAATCAGTTAAGGAGTGTTGGCAACTTATCAGTTATTGTTTTAGTCGCACTCCATGCCTCTGATCTGTACATTGATTCAGATTTTACGTTAGAGTTAACAATTCAGGTTTAGTACTATGCCTTTGACGTCTACAATTTCCTAGAAACCGGTATCCACACTTTTAACGGTTCTGACCATTGTGACGTGTTCGACATATAGGTCACGGCGATCAAATCGTGCGCATCGCACGAACGTGATCGTAAGACATTGAAAAACCGTCTCATTTTCCAGTTGGGTCCACTCTCCCCTCATGGCCTCAATGTCCAACAGTTTCATTTAACTTCCAACAGTTTTTGGTGATTCGTTCATTGCCTACAATTTCTCAGTGCTGTGAAAGTTGTTCCCCCCGTCTTTGACTACACGAGAAGACAAGTGAAATATTTTGGCCACGTTAAAAGACACGATACTCTTATAAAAACCATACTGGAAGGCAAGGTTGAGGGCAAGCGAGCAAGAGGTAGACAACGATACAAGTAGGAGGATAACATCAAGAGATAGACGAACATCAGCCTGACAGAATGTACAGTCAGGACGAGAGACTGAGTGTTGGAGATCCATTGCAGCCAACCTGATTGATTGATTGGGGAAGACCGAGAAGTAAATACCTGGATGACTTGGCCACGTGGCATGGTCGAGACAGGAAGCTGATCCACGACTATGGTGATCGAGTGAGATGGCAGAACATTACCGCCCACCCTTATCGGCATGGCACATGATGGATGGATAGGGTGCTTCTTTTCTGCTTGCGAAAATAGAGCTGTGATTTTCGCTTCCTGGTTTCTGGCTTGGCGTTCATTGTGTGTGTGTGTGTGTGTGTGTGTGCGCGCGTGCGTGCGTTTTTAACATGCCTGGTGAGGTTCGCACACTTGTAAGGACTAGTATTGTTTCTGCCTCATGGAGTTCCCTTTTCGGGGGTCTTTTATCGGTAATCGAGCCGTTAGTGACTATCTCTCTCATCTGGCTTGCTTTGTCGTTGGACTTTCGTGGTCTGTCACTTCTTTCAAATCTTGTTATCTTGGACTCCCCCCACCCTCCCCCATTGTGTCTCCACCTTGTCGCGGTGGGGGGGGGGGGGGGGGGGCTTGCGTGTCCCAGAGTTCCCAAGAGCATTGTCGACGGATGCACAACTACATTTTGGACAGGCCTTGAGTTAGGGTATGGGTTAGGTTAGACCAAGACACAACCTGCTGCTCTGCAGGTAGACTGAGGATAGCAGTCAAAGTCTAAATCAGGCGCACGATGCCACTAAATTTTAGTCCGCACACATACTCTAAGGCTTTCAGCTGAGGGATATGGCTGAACGCCTCTAAGCCATAAACACTCGGAGTGAGAGCCGGGCCGATACCCACCTACCGATAAATGGAGGCGAGATGCTGAGCACGCTACATGCTTAGTTCAGATACTTGTTCGAAGGCTCTCAGCTGAGGGATCCCCGGATGAGGGCCTGGCTGTTTCTCGCTCACTGAACACGCATGGAGGTAAGGTGCTGAGCCGGCAGCACATATAGCCTACCCCGTGAGCGGGTACTAAAGGCAGAAAAGTGCCCCAGTCGCATGAAATGGTTACGAAACATGTCTGTATCTATACTCATGGAGAGTGTTATAAAAAGTGGAAAAACGTCTCAATAACACGAAATGGAACGCCTGGCTAGCGAATCCATTGCGTGGTCCGAAGTCCGAAGCGAAAGCTTACCTAGTGGATGTCGTCTGCAGACTGACCGTTCCTGGTTTGTGCTTGAGCGACCAGTGGCAAGCGAAATACCCAAATAGATGGAAGTGAGGAAATAAAGCAGCCATGAGCAGGACGTGGCAATTCCTCGAGTGAGTCCAGTCTCAGAGCAATATGTCCAGGCTCTGCAATTATGGAAGCCTCCTTGGATAGCGGGAAACGCCCATGGTCTGCCCCTGCCTTCCCTTGAGGGTTGACCGTGATGTCTTTGACCGTTTTACCTTGACCAGCTGAGATGTGGGGGACATTACAACATTAAGTCTAACGTGCCTCGAAACCCGAAGAAGGCTAACCTCATTAAAAAATGCCCGCCGAAGTCGGAAGTGCCAGCCTACGGGTGGCAAAATAAAAATTGGCACTACGCGTTTACGACCGAGTGAAATGTCTTGTCCGAATGTCTCTCGTGCGAGGAACAGCTCAGACTAACTAGTTTTCCGAATGTCCGTCATGCCCAGAACAGCTCTGTCCGGGCACAACAACAAGCACATGTCCGAATCGAAAACTCGCTGAGTGGATATCATCTGCAGACCGGTCTGGTTTGTGCGGGAACGGCCCGTGGCGAACGAAATGCCCAATATATCGAAGTGAGGTATTCAAGCAGCCATGAGCAGGACGTGACGATTCCCTCGGTGAGCCCAGTACCAGGGCGCTATGTGTCGGCCCTGCAATTATGGAAGCCACCCTGGATGGCGGAAAATGCTATCGACTGTCCCTACCTTCCCTTGAGGGATGACCGTAAAGTCTACGACGGTTCCAACTTGACCAGCTGGGATGCAGACGATACCACAAAAGTGAGTCTCCCAGGAGTGCTAACCTGGTCAAAAATGCACGCAGAAGTCGGATGAGTTGACCCAAGGGTGCATAACAACTCAACGCAATGACAACTGAAAAAACACTCCGGATGAACGCAAACAAGAAGAAGTATCTTGGACTCTCGACCATACTCCACTAAGAGAATAACTCTTCTCCTGGTCAACGGGCATTATTGGTTGCTTTTATATCTAGTTTCTGCTTCCTCCTCTATTTGGGTCTTGCTTGGTTTTGTATGTTTGGACTTTTATTCTGTGTGTTTTTCTTCTTGAATCTTTTAAGTGTCTCGTCAGTCTCCGCCTTGATTGCAACACAGAGGATACAGACAACAGTATAACAACACATAATACAGACAACAGTATAACAACACATGACACAGACTACAGTATAACAGCAACACATGATACAGACAACAGTATAACAACACATGTGTCACAGACACAAATATATCAACAACACATGATACAGACAACAGTTTAGGACAACACAGGCAATGATTACAACATGGGCCATATTTAATTGCAATGTACAATGTTGAAATTCAAAATATGATTACTTCAAACTCTTATAGTGTTTGCTTATTCATGGCATGACACTTCTGTCAATCAACCACATGGTATAATTTTAAAGCAAGAAAATGAAATCAACCAAACGTAAAATAGTTTTATTTATACAGGCCGAGTGTGCACAGATTTCAGTTTGGAAGGAGGAAAAACAAGTTTGATAATAATCATAACTACGACCACAACAGAGTTTCACTATCAGTACAAACACACTGAACAATAAAAGCTAACAGAAGCAATGAACACTTTCCCGTGAAAACAAAAAAAGAATGTAATCATGGATGTCAACATTAACCCTAGTTTTGAAGAAACCTGGCAGGTGGTGTGTTCATTCTTCAGCATGAAATGTTAGCTCGGAATTGACAGTTGTTTATGATGAGTATCCAACGCGCGCTTTCTTGTCTTGGTATTGCACTCACTAACATGCAATGTCCTTTGTGTTATACTCAGACAGGCTTCTCCCAGCGCATCTCTTGATGTGCATTTGAAAACAGGTGAATTAGCGGGGAGAAAAGAAGTTGGTTTTCTCCCAGCCAGGTCAAGGTGGAATGAGGAGGAAGCTGATAATGATACATCGTGTGTGTGCTGTTCACGCACATGTAACACAGCCTTCCTCTTAAGGGAAATGGTGGGGTTTGGGGGCTGGCTGTCTCCCAGTCAGGTCAGTGGAATGAGGAAGCAGATTGTGAGGCATCAGGTGTAAGGTGTCCACCTTCATGAGGGCACAGTGGCCGTCGAGTAGACACACATAGCAGTGAATTAGTGGGACAACTGCAGCCAGCAGTGCTCACATGACTTAAAGCTGGCGTACAGGGTTCAGATCCAAAGCAGGACAGACAACCAGGAATTCATGACCTAGATGGACATTTCCCCAAGATTATTAACAAAAAAGATAAATAGGCTGAAACATTCGAGGAAGGGATACAACTTCTGTTCATCAAAAGGGCCTGCTGTATTTCCTTCATGCTGGAGTTTCTACTACTAAATTGTCCATGTGTAAGCACAGTACAATAATTACCTGTACAGTACAGTTGCTTATATACGTGACAGTCTTACATTTGATCATATTCCTGTAATGTTAGCTACATATTGCTACATCATCACAGTGGACAGCGCCTTTTCTACCAGCACATTGGCTGGGGTTCAGTCCCTGGTCAACATATGGTCTACTGTTTTACGCCCCGACATAGTTACTCAGTATGGATCTCATCTTGTGAAACTGGCATCAGAGATCACTTGTAGGAAGGGGGAAAGGGAAAATAAATAGCTTCCTTCCTTATGACCTCTGACCCACTCCCTACCATGCACTGGGCACTTAGTGCTAGACCTAAATTTGAACTGACCAATCAGTACTCACTGACTGGGTCATGTGGTCAGTATTACACCGGCCGGCTTCACTTCCCAGTAGCTATTTTTGGTTGGGCCAACATGGGAGCCCAGGCTAATGTTACACATCTTCCCCCGTGTAGCTTTGAACCTATAACCACCAGGGTGGTAGGTGAGAGCTCACCACCACACCTCACGGCTCTTTTATATATATATATATATATATATATATATATATATATATATATATATATATATATATATATATATATATACATACACAGACACACACATATATAAAATACACACACACCCTATCCAGTTATACAAGCCGATTTTCATGAACAAGGCCACACATAAATAGTTCATCTCTTCTTGTTCCTCTTGTACCGTGTGGTGTTGAGGTGACATAAATAGTTATATTCACATAACCACAACAATGTGATACAGGTGTGCTTCAACAGACGTGATACTTTGACCCCCTGAACATCTGGTTATATTCCAAAACTGGACCTTCCCACACAAACATGATTTATATTCTGACTGACTTAATAACTGGATACACTCTGAAAATAGATATTTGCATACAAATATGATATTCTGACCCATTTAGAAACTGGGTGTATTCTTAAACTAGACATTTCTACACAGATATGATATTCTTACTTATTTAACAATTTGATATATTCTTAAATGACATGTATGCATACATATACATATTCTACTCCATTTTAAAACCAGACATATTCTCAAACGGGAGGTTCCCAAAAAATATAATAATTTGATCCATTTAATAATTGGGTGTGCATTCTCAAACTTGACATTCCCACACTGATATGAAATTCCAACCCATTTAATAAATGGATAAATATTCTGAAAATGGACATTTAAATATATGTATGTTAGTCTGACTCATCTAAAAGCTGAGCACATTCTCAAACTGGAAATTCCCACACAAATATGAAATTCCAACACATGTAATAACGGACACATTCTCAATGTGGACATTCCCACACAAATATGAAATTCCAACACGTAATAACGGACACATTCTCAAAGTGGAAATTCCCAAACAAATATGAAACTCCAACACATGTAATAATGGACACATTCTCAAAGTGGAAATTCCCACACAAATATGAAATTCTGTAAAGGACCTGCTAAGAGATAATGATATTAAAACATCTGCTACAAGATTAGCTGGCGTTGCAGCGAAGGGGTTAAGGACAATTCATAATCCTGCATACCACATTTGAAACACAGCTATAGGCGATTCGGCAGCAGAGCACATTGCATTGGTTTTTATAAAATGGTATAAATGCCAGGCGTTAAGAAAGCAATGGCAAACTACTGAACATAAACTTGCCAAGAAATCACAAATAGGATCCAGCCATATGACAGGATCCAGCCGCAATCATATAGATATGATACATTAAGTTTGCCTGATAGTTTCAGCTGAATAACAGCCAGCTTAACCATCTGTGTCACTGCTGAAACAATCCTGATAGTTTCAGCTGAATAAAAGTCAGCTTAATCATCTGTGTCACTGTTGAAACAGTCCTGCTCTGGTTATATTTCATCTAACAAATACATGACCACAAACATAAAGCGGGAAGAACCAGATTTACAAGAACACATCACTAGAAACAGAATGAATGTAAAGGCTACAAAGCCTTCAACAGCAAACAAATATGCAAACAACAAACCACATAATACAACTATATCTAACAAAAATATATATCTAATGGTACTTATCTAACACATGGGCATTGTCTCCAAATAAGTCTGTTAACCTTTCTACTCTAGAGAAACAGTTATAAACATGTAAAATATAGTTTGTGCACGTCATTCTTCAACTAGATCCAGCCCACTCCCGTCTACACACACAAACTCACATTTTGGAAACACCCACAAAGAACAAGATTCAATTGCTAACATCTAATCATCTCTACGTCTCTTGCCTCTCTCTGCCAGATACACAGCTATAAACACGTGCACCATGGCATGTGGACATCATTAATCATCTATCTCCCATGCACCATGACTCACACACTTTGGATACATCCATTAAAAACTTCTCCCATATTCAAGAACTGTCATCTAATCTTCATATTCTGCCTACTTCTCATTCTCCAATATTCACAAACTATCATCTAATCTTCATATTCTGCCTACTTCCCATTCTCCAATATTCACACACTATAATCTAATCTTCATATTCTGCCTACTTCCCATTCTCCAATATTCACACACTATGATCTAATCTTCAAATTCTGCCTACTTCCCATTCTCCAAAATTCACAAACTATAATCTAATCTTCATATTCTGCCTACTTCCCATTCTCCACAATTCACAAACTATCATCTAATCTTCATATTCTGCCTACTTCCCATTCTCCACAATTCACAAACTATCATCGAATCTTCATATTCTGCCTACTTCCCATTCTCCTCCTTGCCTGATCCATCGTTGACCACTCCCCTCCACTCTTTGCTCAGTTTTCTGCAATGTTCACAGCACCATTCCTATCCCAGACAACCGTCAATCCTCTGTCAACCATATGGCCCGTCTTGTTTCATATTTGGAGCTTGTGAGTTAAGTACCACATATTTTCTTTCTTTCTGCTGTTGCATGTTCTTGTTCGTTGATTACGACTTTCCAACGGAGTATCCTCTCCTGTGTGTATTTTATTTTATAAGGCTGTCCTTTGCTCATGTTTCCATTGTGAGTGTAGGCAGGTGATACTGCCTTGAGATAGATGATGTTATGCACACACCAAACAAGCGTTTTGCCATGTTTAATACCCTAAATAAAACAGCTCAACCTGTGTACTTTGAGAACAATTACTTCAGTAATCCTATTTATAAACTAAATGAAATAAAAATAATGAAATGGGTTTGTGTCTGTCATTTGAATTTTTTTTCATGAATTTCATTTTTGCCACCAATTACTGTGATTGTAAGGCAACAGCTTCGATACAGAAACATTGTTCTAAATACTTTAGAAAAGCTGTTCTTTTTGTTCTTCTTTTGTTTGCTTGCGATATAATCTTTTGTATAAATGTTGCTGTCTTTTTTAGTTCACTCAGTGGTCCATGAAGTTTCTTTCACTGCTGTTCCTCTAGGCTAGAAGGTTTGCCTAGATACAACATATTCAGGGCAGATGGAGTATGTGATCTGCTGTCTGCGGCGCCAAACCACATGTGCACACGGCTTATTCACCAATCTTGAATTGTGTATAGATGTGATTGCGTAATTGATAATGTCTCATTCTGAGTCCCATAAAACAGTAATCATCACGAACAGCTAATATTAACTTAACCAGATGCAGATAAATATATAAAGCATAACTACTTTCCAAGTGACCCAAGCTGGCAAGCTGTAGTTTCTATTGTACATAAGACAAAACAAGCATAATTAATGACAATAAAGTAATCTATTTCAAAGTAGTTTCTCTGCTTGTGTCAGTGATGTGATAGGGCTGGCTATCACATTTAGTAGGTCAGTGATGTGATAGGGCTGGCTATCACATTTAGTAGGTCAGTGATGTGATAGGGCTGGCTATCACATTTAGTAGGTCAGTGATGTGATAGGGCTAGCTATCACATTTTGTAGGTCAGAGATGTGATAGGGCTGGCTATCACATTTTGTAGGTCAATGATGTGAAAGGGCCCTTACATCATGCAGATCTAAATGCTTGGAGGAATAGGTGGCCAGTCTTTTCCTCTGTTGGCGGATGAGTGCATGTACTGAACCCTCATTCAAACATTCTCACCAGTATAGCTCCCTATCAGCTACACTAATGTGCCCGCCAGCATAGTTAATATTCAACACAATCTATAATTACACGGCAATATCAGTACGGATCAGAAGATTTCAACATATGTCATACATGACCACAACAATTAAAGCATAGTTTGAATGCAGTTAATATTCACATATTTCACAGCTTTACAGCGGAATGGCAATCAATCAAAGGAAAAACATTTCTCAAGCAAATTATACAAGTGGCATGTGATTTCCTGCTAAAATAAAAGTGTCTTGAAATATTGGAGAGTATTAGAAATACCAGCATGGTCTCAGTTCAAAGAAGGGGCTTCGTGGTGAAAAAGTTATAATATTTGCCTTGTACTCAGAAGGTTGCAGGTTCATTTCTGGATTGTCATTCAAGATTGAGTGCAAGGGGTGTCACTGGAGTTCATGCTCTTTGCGACACTTTTGGCAGGCAGTTAGCCACTGTGTGGAGGGAGAGAGGCCGAGCTATATGACATAAAACCTGCTGCAATGAAGTTGATTCTCATGGCTTTTCACCCATTGTTAGAATGGAAGCTCCCGTTACACCCAGGACAGCACCAGATTGTGGCCAACACAGTTCAGGGGCTAAGTATTCACCTCAACAAGTAGACAATTCTGCACCTGAGCAGAGCATTCATATTCCTTCTTCTTCTGTTATCCATTTGACAATGTTTTTTTTCTATGTGAATGTAACAGGCACAATTGATGAATGAAAGATGAGTTATTGAAAGGGCCGAGGTAAGACAGGCCTGCGTGCTCAATAAAGATCAATCGTTTGCTGTCCTACTGCTTTTGTTGTGAAACAGTCACAGAGAGGAGATGGATGCAGCTTTTCTGCTGTCATTTGTCTTGTTGCTTGTACTAACATCATATTTGATGTCTCTTTTCCTCCATTCAGCCATCTATTACTGCGTCATCCTCTCATCTTGTATCCCGATATTCTTATGTAGAACACTCTAGCTGCTGGTTGATCTTGTTCTATTCTAGCTAAATGTCTGAACCATTTAACTCTTTGATGTTCCATAAAGCCAGTAATTAGTGTTATCCCCACACCTGTTCCAAACTTATCCTGACAGACAGAAATTGTTGCCAAACAACAATAGTAAATGTGGAAAGGGAGATTAAACCACCACATTATCATCTTAAGACAGTACCAAAACACATGAAATGGAAAATGTGAGACCTTTTGACTCAATCAAGGAGAACAAAAACATGGATAACAAAAACAAAGAAAACTAGTTAACGGTATAAATGCGAGAGGGTCAGTTTAATTGCATCAGATTTACTCCCATCTGGCTCGGCTTTGCTCCGCAGAATGTCTAATTGCCTGCTGAGAATAGGACACAGTGTAAAAACTTTGTAACTCTAACGATAACGCTCCCGGGGGATCTCCAAAAACATTGCAATCATGGTCCGAACAACCCAGGCTGAAAAAGAAATCAGGACTTCCAGCGCACAAGGCAGACGATTTGATCACCTCGCCATGGAAAACTCTGATATGTAATGAATTAGTTACGACTATTTCTGAAGCACATATCCCATCCACCCACATTCTATCATTGTTATTTCCAACCGCATTGATTTTTGGTTGATGGTGGGTTTGTAGTGAAATGTGGACGTGCATGGGACATTAAACTCACTCACCAAGTTCAGGCTGAAGATGAAGAGTCAAGGTCGACCCCCTAAGTTGTTCTGGGCAGGGAACAGAAGGTTGAATCATATCTTGTTTAAGAGCTTTAACAGACAATAGACGCAACAATAATTAACAGCAAACAAACTTATTTCCAAAGAAACAGTTGCAACCATAGGAAACAACCCAACAAAATGAAACCAAAACACTAAACAACAGAAACAGTCCAAGATGAAGGAAATATTCTGAAACAACTCAAGACATGCCTGCCAACCGTGGTCTGGAGTAGAACACCACATCTGTAGGCTGCCCCCTGAGATGTACTGGCCAGGAAACATTCCTGCGACAAATGGGAGCTCATCAGAGATCACACTGTCGGTAAATCAGTACCTGACCACTGAGCCAACACAGGGGACAAAAGAGAAGTTGAATCAACAACACAAAATAAACCAGGAAGCAGTATTTCTAGGAAACAGGTGCTTGTTATCAATCTAACAGTGCCTGGGTGTCTGTTGTTGGGTCAGTGCCCCACAGTGATACAGGCAGATAACAGAAGTTTTATACTGCAATAATAAGAGAGAATGAACATAAATAAAGAGTTCATATGCGTGAGTGTGAGAGAGAGAGGGAAAGAGGGAGAGGGAGAGAGAGAGAAAGAGGGAAAAAGAGAGGGAGAAAGAGAAAAAGAGAGAGAAAGGGAGGAGAGAGAGAGAGAGAGAGAGAGAGAGAGAGAGAGAGAGTGGGAAAGAGAGCGAGAGAGAAAGAAAGAGAGACAGGGGGAGAGAGAGAGATGTTCTCTTACATGACATAAAGAATTTGGGACACTTCAATTTCCATCCTGTCAGACAGGCCTAATTCCCATATTTAATTAACCATGCTCAAAAGCCAGTTCCTATCTAACAGGTCACCCAAATAAAGACACAATGGACCCTTATCTAGTTCTGACCAGCAGGATGAGTTTTTTTAAGGAAACACCCACGGGCAGCATGCGAGACAGCAATCACTGATCTCATAAGTATACTGAAATGGATAAATGCAGACAGGTAGGGTCGTGCAGACAGGTAGGGTCGTGCAGACAGGTAGGGTCGGACGAGGGTGTGACGCCTACGTCTGCTAAGTGAGGGAAAAACTTGCCACATTTTCTCCCATGGATTCAGCCTACAGAATATGATGTTTCTAGCAAAGGACAGAATGTGACGGTCCTAGCATGCCACAGAATATGATGTTTCTAGCATAGGACAGAATGTGATGGTCCTAGCATAGGACAGAATGTGATGGTCCTAGCACTGGACAGAATGTGATGGTCCTAGCATAGGACAGAATGTGATGTTTCTAGCATAGGACAGAATGTGACAGTCTTAGCATAGGACAGAATGTGATGTTTTTAGCATAGGACAGAATGTGATGGTCCTAGCATGCCACAGAATGTGATGTTTCTAGCATAGGACAGAATGTGATGGTCCTAGCATAGGACAGAATGTGATGTTTCTAGCATAGGACAGAATGTGACGGTCCTAGCATAGGACAGAATGTGATGGTCCTAGCATAGGACATAATGTGACGGTCCTAGCATAAGACAATGTGAGGGTCCTAGCATAAGACAATGTGAGGGTCCTAGCATGCCACAGAATGTGATGTTTCTAACATAGGACAGAATGTGACGGTCCTAGCATAAGACAATGTGAGTGTCCTAGCATAGGACAGAATGTGATGTTCCTAGCATAGCACAGAATGTGATGTTTCTAGCATAGCACAGACCCATAGCCCATTCCTGCTTCTGGTCTTTTTAAATAGATAGGTAGACAAGGCAGATAGACTGGATAGTTTTAAACTGTGCTCCAGAAAGCAGACATATTTGATAGTTTTAAACTGTGCTCCAGAAGGCAGACATATTTGATAGTTTCAAACTGTGCTCCAGAAAGCAGACATATTTGATAGTTTCAAACTGTGCTACAGAAGGCAGACATATTGGATAGTTTCAAACTGTGCTACAGAAGGCAGACAAATTGGATAGTTTCAAACTGTGCTCCAGAAAGCAGACAAATTGGATAGTTTCAAACTGTGCTACATAAGGCAGACATATTTGATAGTTTCAAACTGTGCTCCAGAAAGCAGACAAATTGGATAGTTTCAAACTGTGCTCCAGAAAGCAGACAAATTGGATAGTTTCAAACTGTGCTCCAGAAGGCAGACATATTGGATAGTTTCAAACTATGTTCGAGAATGCAGGCGCTTATTATTTTGTTTCAAAACACTAACAGATGGTAGGAGCAAAAAAGAAAAAAAAAACAGCAAGCAAACTTATATCCAAAGAAACAGCTGAAACTATAAGAAACAATCCAACAAAAAGAAACCAACCCAAAGGTAAAATTCAAAACAACAGAAATAGTCCAACATGAAGTAAATATTCTGAAACAACTGAAGGCATACTATAAAATACTATAAGATATACTATGCACTACAACATCTACTAAAATCAAAGGCGCTATCTCGTAACACCAAAATCACAATATACAAAACACTGATCAGACCAGTTGTGCTGTATGGCTCTGAAACCTGGAGTACAACGAAAGGAGACGAAGCCTTGTTACAAACCTTTGAGAACAAAATTTTAAGACGCATCTTTGGACCCATTAGGGATACACAAAGTGGAGAGTGGAAAAGAAGAAGTAACAAAGACATTTATGATCTGTTTAAGTCCCCGCTAATCACTGGTATCATGAAGGCTAATAGACTACAATGGCTGGGGCATATAGAAAGAATGGAAGATAATAGGGAAACAAAACTCGCTTACACTCAGGAAATAAATGACCGTAGACCCCGTGGTAGACCAAGAAGGCGGTGGAGAGATAATACATATACAGACCTACAAGCACTTGGAATCAACGACTGGCAAGAGAAGGTCCACCAGAGAGACGAATGGAGATGGATTGTATTTGCAGCAAAGAACCTCAATGGCTCGGAACGCTGAAGAAGAAGAACTGAAGGCATGCCTGTTGACCCTGGGGGTCTTGTATGTAACTCCACCACATGGCCCTGGGGTTGACTCATATACATAAAATAGGCACCTAGATATGTTCTGGAAGGTGAGGAGGTTGGCATGATAGTGATTACATCAATGACTGGTTGGTCAGGAAATACAGGGCTAATTCTATCTCCCGAACCTCCCACCTCCCTTAAGTTGGTCAGGAAAGTGTGGGGGCTAGTTCTATCTCCTGAACCTCCCACAAGCATTGAGTTGGTCAGGAAAGTGTGGGGGATAGTTTTATCTCTCGAACTTCCCACCCCCCTTAAGCATTGAGTTGGTCAGGAAAGTGTGGGGGATAGTTTTATATCTCGAACTTCCCACCCCCCTTAAGCATTGAGTTGGTCAGGAAAGTGTGGGGGATAATTCTATCTCCCGAACCTCCCCTGGACATTGAGTTGGTCAGGAAAGTGTGGGGGATAGTTCTATCTCCCGAACCTCCCTTGGGCATTGAGTTGGTCAAGAAAATATGGAGGATAGTTCTATCGCCCGAACCTCCCTTGGGTATTGAGTTGGTCAGGAAAGTGTGGGGGATAGTTCTATCTCCCGAACCTCCCTTGGGCATTGAGTTGGTCAGGAAAATATGGGGGATAGTTCAATCTCCCGAACCTCCCTTGTGCATTGAGTTGGTCAGGAAACTATGGGGGATAGTTCTATCTCCCAAACCTCCCTCAAGCATTGAGTTGGTCAGGAAAATGTTGGGGATAGTTCTATCTCCCGAACCTCCCTTGGGCATTGCGTTGGGAGTCTATTGACAATGGAATACCCAATATCCATGGAGGGAGGTCAGCATGGCTGAATGGATAACAGACCTAATTCTTAAACATCCGGTGTGCTGATGCCAAGGTAGTGAGTTCAACCCCTACACCGGTCACTTGTAACTAAAATGTTGACTTCTCATCCTTGACATGGAGGCGTAAATTACAAGTACCTCTGAAGTCAGAGTGGGTTTGCTTAACCAAGGATTGCCATACCTCTCTGTACATGTTTCAGTACCAAGCTTGTACAACCTGTTGCTTCCTGAGCTTCAAGAGGGGAAAGGGAACAGTCCCTATGGACATGGTACCTCACCACAGGGTCAGGAAGAATGTCTCCATAAGATGCAAACCATTTCTAGAGCTCAGATGAGCAGAATATCAAGAGTTAACTCAACCTTCTAGAGCTCAGATGAGCAGAACATCAAGAGTTAACCTTCTAGAGCTCAGATGAGCAGAACATCAAGAGTTGACTCAACCTTCTAGAGCTCAGATGAGCAGAACATCAAGAGTTAACTCAACCTTCTAGAGCTCAGATGACTAGAACATCAAGAGTTAACTCTACCTTCGAGAGCTCAGATGAGCAGAACATCAAGAGTTAACTCAACCTTCTAGAGCTCAGATGAGCAGAACATCAAGAGTTAACTCACTCAACCTTCTAGAGCTCAGATGACTAGAACATCAAGAGTTAACTCAACCTTCTAGAGCTCAGATGAGCAGAACATCAAGAGTTAACTCAACCTTCTAGAGCTCAGATGAGCAGAACATCAAGCGTTAACTCACTCAACCTTCTAGAGCTCAGATGAGCAAAACATGAAGAGTTAACTCAACCTTCTAGAGCTCAGATGAGCAGAACATCAAGAGTTAACTCACTCAACCTTCTAGAGCTCAGATGACTAGAACATCAAGAGTTAACTCAACCTTCTAGAGCTCAGATGAGCAGAACATCAAGAGTTAACTCAACCTTCTAGAGCTCAGATGAGCAGAACATCAAGAGTTAACTCAACCTTCTAGAGCTCAGATGAGCAGAACATCAAGAGTTAACTCTACCTTCTAGAGCTCAGATGAGCAGAACATCAAGAGTTAACTCAACCTTCTAGAGCTCAGATGAGAAGAACATCAAGAGTTAACTCTACCTTCTAGAGCTCAGATGACTAGAACATCAAGAGTTAACTCAACCTTCTAGAGCTCAGATGAGCAGAACATCAAGAGTTAACTCACTCAACCTTCTAGAGCTCAGATGACTAGAACATCAAGAGTTAACTCTACCTTCTAGAGCTCAGATGAGCAGAACATGAAGAGTTAATTCAACCTTCTAGAGCTCAGATGAGCAGAACATCAAGAGTTAACTCTACCTTCTAGAGCTCAGATGACTAGAACATCAAGAGTTAACTCTACCTTCTAGAGCTCAGATGAGCAGAACATCAAGAGTTAACTCAACCTTCTAGAGCTCAGATGAGCAGAACATCAAGAGTTAACTCACTCAACCTTCTAGAGCTCAGATGACTAGAACATCAAGAGTTAACTCAACCTTCTAGAGCTCAGATGAGCAGAACATCAAGAGTTAACTCAACCTTCTAGAGCTCAGATGAGCAGAACATCAAGCGTTAACTCACTCAACCTTCTAGAGCTCAGATGAGCAAAACATGAAGAGTTAACTCAACCTTCTAGAGCTCAGATGAGCAGAACATCAAGAGTTAACTCTACTTTCTAGAGCTCAGATGAGAAGAACATCAAGAGTTAACTCAACATTCTAGAGCTCAGATGAGCAGAACATCAAGAGTTAACTCAACCTTCTAGAGCTCAGATGAGCAGAACATCAAGAGTTAACTCAACCTTCTAGGGGACTCCCAACCAACCAGGCATATAAAATATTGGGTAATTTCCCCCCAATACAGATACTGTATATGGCATTCATCAACAACACATTTTGTGCCAATAAGAATGGGCAGTCATGTTTTGCAATCTCACTTGATCACCAAAGTTGTGGATCAGCTCTGTGTTCTTGTCTTGACCATGCCACGTGGCCAAGCCATCCAGGTATTTACTTCACTGCATTCCCCTTGTTCTTTTCCCTCTCAGTCTTGCCAGTTATCAAGTTTATTTCTTTGAAGGCATTACGAGGGCAAGGAACAAAGCCACAAAAAAATCAACTAAATTTAACAAAAATATACAGCATGTTAACAAAACATAAAACAATAATGCCGTAACCTTCAACAAGAAATGAAAGCAGTCCTGACTCCAGAAAATGACCTTCCCAAGCACAGAAGCAATGTATTTAGTTGTGTGCAAGCTACACTCAATAAAGCTTCAGAAATCATCCTTGATGGGTAATCAGATTCATGGTCTCCGCAACGGTTACATTTCACACTTGATAGCATGTGAACAAAACCATGCTAATTAACCATTAAAACTCCAACACTTACTTTCTAATGTCCAACATTTCACACTTGATAGCATGTAAAAAAAAAAAAACCATGCTAATTAACCACTTAGAACTCCAACAGTTACTTTCTAATATCCAACATTTCACATCTGCTGTTAGTAACAGTCAACAAAACCATGCCAGTTCACCTAATAGGACATCAACCATTACTTTCTAATATCCAACATTTTCCATTTGTTGCTGGTTTGACATCTCAGAACATCAGCCATTACTTTATAATATCCAACATTTCATATTTGTTGTTGGTTTCACTTCTCAAAACACCAGCAATTACTTTCTAAGATCATCTTATTCGCAGGCTTAGCATAAATCTTACTGACTATACCTCCCAAAAACTAAGTGCTGTTAAAATATAAACACATTTTCATGTTTATATACACTCACTTAGCCAAAGTGGGATGCTCTTACACTCAGTTACCTGTCAAATCATTTTAAAATATTCAATGAGCATAGAACACCTTTCATGTCTGTATTGTTAATCTCGACCAACTATCAATTTCATGACAGCATTTTCAATCTGAAAGGAAGACAGCGGAATCCTGAGGTCATCACAGTAGACAAAGACAATTCAATAAATAAATTAAATGAACCAACAATGGCTTATCGTAGAATACAGACATTTTCTGGTCTTTCATTTACACCAGGGTATACAGTACAAACTAACAACATCCATTTACATTTATCGGGCATATAATGAGTAAAGTAGGTTTAAGTAAAGTGCTCTTTAATACATCGTTAGATGCATTAGGTAAATGGTTCGCTAAATCTATATTTGTATGGACCAGATGACACTTGGTTGGTGAAGCCAGCCCCATAGTTTGCTTTGCCAGATGGCACTTTAAGGGTGTTGTAAGTAAAAATCATGCGGGCTGTGTTTACTTCCTAAACAATTTCCTGATATTCATAATAGGCTGGGTCAACTTGGGAGTCAATGTCAAGGTAAACAATTGACCTGGATGTGAATTCAGATCCATGACCAGCTGACAAGCATGCTAGCCAACGTGCTATCACAGCTTCA
Organism: Cepaea hortensis; assembly: GCA_963921405.1. Lineage (NCBI taxonomy): Eukaryota > Metazoa > Mollusca > Gastropoda > Stylommatophora > Helicidae > Cepaea > Cepaea hortensis. Next base: position 22,471,809 of record OY992895.1, read on the forward strand.
ACTTGAGGATATATTCACTATAATTAATTGCATTAAGACAAGTGTGATTAATGCAGTCTGCTTTATGCTCTCAATTAGTAAACCCACATTCCGCATTCAAAGCACAGCTGTGGGCAATCTGACAACAGACTGCCTGGCGTTGGTTTCTACACAATGGTATAAATGCTGGTCGCCCAGAAAGCAATGGCAAATTACTGAATGTAAACTCACCCAGGAATCACAGCCTAAAAATGCTGGAGTTGACTGCTATGCCCTGTATAGGAGGATATGTAACTACCTGGGAAGGTTAACCCGGTCAACAAATGCCTGAAGAAGTCGGACGTGTCATCCGAAAGTTGCAGATATCGCAGCTCTGATGTAAACAGGCACAATGCAATTACATCCAAAATAGCATTCCAGAAGACCACACAAAAAGTAGGAGGATATGTCATTATCATCAAGTGCCCTGCCAACTGGCGAAGGTGTTCAAGAATCTTCACAGATCTCGGTCTTTGGTGTTCTGGATCATCTCTACTGATGGTATTCCTCCATGCCACCATCTCAATTCATCCAGCATCATTTCTCTTGGTCTGCCTCTGTCTCTCTTCCCCTCAATATGTAACTAACTTATTTCTTACGTTCTCAAATTCTCCCCATCGAGAGCTGTGATCTACAGTCTCCTAGAATTCCCTCCTAATGTATTCTAGTGTTGTTTTACTCTGTCAAATTCTCCCCATCGAGAGCCGTGATCTACAGTCTCCTAGAATTCCCTCCTAATGTATTCTAGTGTTGTTTTACTCTGTCAAATTCTCCCCATCGAGAGCTGTGATCTACAGTCTCCTAGAATTCCCTCCTAATGTATTCTAGTGTTGTTTTACTCTGTCAAATTCTCCCCATCGAGAGCTGTGATCTAGTCTCCTAGAATTCCCTCCTAATGTATTCTAGTGTTGTTTTACTCTGTCAAATTCTCCCCATCGAGAGCTGTGATCTAGTCTCCTAGAATTCCCTCCTAATGTATTCTAGTGTTGTTTTACTCTGTCAAATTCTCCCCATCGAGAGCCGTGATCTACAGTCTCCTAGAATTCCCTCCTAATGTATTCTAGTGTTGTTTTACTCTGTCAAATTCTCCCCATCGAGAGCCGTGATCTACAGTCTCCTAGAATTCCCTCCTAATGTATTCTAGTGTTGTTTTACTCTGTCAAATTCTCCCCATCGAGAGCTGTGATCTACAGTCTCCTAGAATTCCCTCCTAATGTATTCTAATATATTGCATTGTCTGGAGCCCTCAATGAAAAATCAATACAGGAAGACCTAAAACACTTGCAGAAGAAGATTAGAGATAGAAATGGATGTTATGAGGACACAGAGGGAGTGGCATGGGATAGCTGAAGATGATCGGCAGGGAGTGAGTGGGTTGAGAGCCTATGCCCCAATGCTGCATAAAGAGTGAAAGAAATTTTCTAAATTCTAGTGCCTATCTCCAAGTATTGTCTCATTCCTAGGGCTTTCCAACAGCTGTTACTTTGTAAATAACCACTTCAATCAGATTGGGACAGATGCAAAATTAACAAACAGATAAGTTGCATCAACCCAAGTCATACTGGTCAGAACGAATGGTTCCGGCCTCAGCTGGGATCCAATCCCAGACCACCGTCTTGGCTGGCAAGCACACTAACCACTGTAACTTCACAGTAACTTCACTCACATTTACACAAAAGTAGCCATATTGACTTGTTTCTTTGCCAATGCATGGGCTACGCAATCCTAACAGTTGTTACTCTTAGAAACCATTTCAATGTAGGCAAAAGCAGTAAAAAGATGAGTGGCTGGCTCAAAATGATTCAACTCTGAACACGCGATGGAAACAATAGATACATATGGAAGATCCGATCTGTCATAATGAACTCAAACAAACACGTAAGACATTATATTACAAGTGAAGGTTGTTACATAGCAGATACTGTCACTGGGTGGTGATATGTCAGGCATTCACATATTCTAGAACACAGCGTGAGGTGGGATGGTGATTTCCCTTCCTCACCACCTTCACAACCGCAATGAACACTATGCAAACATGGCTCCATCACTGGGCACCATGCACAAAACAAACAAATCAAAACAGCATCTTAGCACCGTGCACTAAAATTGTGACATGTCTGAACTCCCGCGGTGACCTTGCAACATTATTATATTGCTGACATTGTTTCTGCAGTATTTTATCCTTGGCAGTTCCTTGCCAAATTCTATCCAGTAAAACTCTGCTTCTAAAATTTCTTACTTCTGCATTCCTTAATGCCCACAGTAGAACTAGGCTAGTAATGGATTCATAATGAAGGTGCTTGCTGACCAGCTGTGTACACTCTGTTATATTGTATGGGATTCATAATGAAGGTGCTTGCTGACCAGCTGTGTACACTCTGTTATATTGTATGGGATTCATAATGAAGGTGCTTGCTGACCAGCTGTGTACACTCTGTTATATTGTATGGGATTCATAAAGAAGGTGCTTGCTGACGAGCTGTGTACACTCTGTTATATTGTATGGGATTCATAATGAAGGTGCTTGCCGACCAGCTGTGTACAGTCTGTTATATTGTATGGGATTCATAATGAAGGTGCTTGCTGACCAGCTGTGTACAGTCTGTTATATTGTATGGGATTCATAATGAAGGTGCTTGCTGACCAGCTGTGTACAGTCTGTTATATTGTATGGGATTCATAATGAAGGTGCTTGCTGACCAGCTGTGTACACTCTGTTATATTGTATGGGATTCATAATGAAGGTGCTTGCTGACCAGCTGTGTACACTCTGTTATATTGTATGGGTATGAATGCTGGATAATGAGTGATAACATGGTGATGGCACTGAGCTAGTGGAAATGTGTGCGTTGAGAATATTGTTTGAGAACTTCATGGACAGATAAGAAAATATGCACTGAGGTATTAAATCAATCATCAAAGTTGTAAGAAACAGGCAAATGAAATTCATGGGGTATATCCAGTGGCAAGCTGGGCATGCTGACACCCTGGTTATTTAGCCACCAGGCATGTTGACAATCTGACCATTTATCCACCAGGCATGTTGACACTCTGGATAGTTTGCCATGCTGACAACCTGGCCAGTTGGCCACCAGGCATGCTGACACCCTGGCCAGATGGCCACCAGGCATGTTGACATTCTGGTAATTTAGCCACCAGGCATGCTGACACCCTGACCATTAAGCCACCAGACATGCTTAAAACCTGGCCATTTAGCCACCAGGCATGCTGACACCCTGGCCATTTAGCCACCAGACATGCTGACAACCTGGCCAGTTGGTTATATCAATAGAAGAGACAGAATAGGGAGTCTCCAGGGTGAAGCAGTTATACCGCCTGCCTCATGTTCTGAAGGTTGTGGTTCCATTCCGGCCTATGATGTTTGATTCATGAGTGCAGTTTTCATGGAGACTTGGGGTTGCCGCTGGAGCCATGGAGTTCATGCTTTGTGAGACACTTTCAGCAGACCTCCCTGCAAAAAGAGGCCGAGCCACATGGGATAAAACCTGGTGCAATGAAGTCAATCCTCTGGCCTTCTGAACACTTTAAAAAAAAAAAAAAAAAGAATTCAAGAAATTAACCATATCCGACTCAAGACTAGTACACACAGAAGAATGGATGGATGTGGATAAGTAGGTCCAAGCAGAGTCATGCCTTTACTGCACAGATTCACATGGATACACCAACCAAGTCACGACAGTGTGGGAGGTGATCAGGAAGTTTCAAGAATATCAGTACTTGGAACATTCTTGGTAATACAGGAAGGATGTTATAAATACCATCTGTGGCCTGGATGAACCCAAGAAACAAATTAAAAAAAACCTGTTTCATTCTGGATTAAGCACGGCTTTGGTAGAGAGAATCAGCAAGTTTCAAGCACAGGACAAGGAGAATTTTATAAGACCATCTATCACGTGGTGAATCCCAACAACAGATTACGCAACCTGTGTGGTTCTGGCAGAAAAGGGCCAATCCAAAGTACTTACAACCAAAGCGTTACTAGAACGTTCAGTACCTGCAATCTGTGATGTCTGCTGAAGGAGATTAGACACCTAGAGACTTGCACATAGCGCTATATTAACCAGTGAACTCATTCCATATCTACAGATGCCCAGATGATTCCCCTGGAGCATGCCCCATTTGTTGAATCACATCATTACCACATAGGGATGGTTCAGGGCTCTCCATGGGGAAATGGTTCACTTTTTGGATATGACAGAACCTTGTTCAATATGTCCTTGTTGGAAAGATTGAGGACGCAGAAGATCAAACTCACTGAAACAGCTCATGAAGCCAGTACAGTTGCTGAATAGTCTCATCAGGAAATGTTCTATCAAGCACAGCACAGAAAGCTACCAGCTGGAAACTAATTCACAAACTCCTATTTCAAAATGCTCCAAGCTACCTTTGGCCATTGTTTAAATATAACGCAAGACATAGCGAGCGACTAAATATACTTCATGTCCCTAAACCTAGGATAGACATACAAAACAAGCTTGGCATACTCTGCCGCTCACTTGTGGAACAATCTTCCACAAGAAATCAAAGACACCGCAAATCATTATACATACATTCGCAATCTGTTTGAACGCTACCTCAGTACTGACTACATACCCCCATAAACAAAAAAAACAAAAAATATACAATAATAATGGAAATTATCTCAAACGACAACTAGCCAAAAAACATTCCCATATGTATGACACGTTACACATTCTTTAGGTATTTATAATGCCCATGTTAAACATTGCCTCAGTGAGTCATTTGTTATTGATTATTTTTCATGCGTTATAATGCTATTGTTCTTTTGTTGTCAACAATTTGCTTCATAAGTGATGTTAAATGAAAGAGTGTATGAAAGGAAATTGTGAAGAAGGGCAGAATGTCAGACGGGCCTGCGTGCCCAATTCTTAACCCTTTGAAAATAAAGATGTTCATTCATTCATCATTCAAACTGTGATGGGGTACACACGAGGCAGTCCTTGTGGGACTGCCGTTCAGATGAGTATGCTGTCTGGATATCCTGGGAGTTACCACTGGAGCTACAAGTGTGTGTCGTGCTCTCAGCGGACAGCTTACCATTCTGGGTAGAGAGACACTGCCACGCGAGGTCTATGCTGCTGCAAAGAAGACATTCCTTTGGACTTTAAACTTGAAATAGGACAAGTTTCCAATACATACATATATATTTAATGGAGCAGTCACAAGTTTTCACAAGCAACTATGCAAAAACAACACTTCTACATCCATATATTTTCACCAACTATGCAAAAGCAACATTTCTACATTCAGATATTAGGCAGCAAAATACAAACACATTAAAAGAAATTAGCTACGTTCTCCTTCTATGGAAACATTAAAACATAATTTTATTTTCAAAAGCAATTAAAAACCCAAAAGACTATAAACATACGAGGCAAAAAACAACCTCAATGAAATGTTACGGAAAAAAAAATTGTTTTCTTTAATGTACAAGCATGCACGTCTCTGTCCACAAGCCAACTCAAACGGCTTGCGGATGACAGAGATAAATGTACATAAGACAAGTTATTTACACATGTGAACATCAGCATTTGGCACCAAGAATACATTTCTTAAAATATACATCTCAAAGACTTTCGCCAAAACCCAGCCCTAAAGTTTCATGATATTCTCAAAATATGATATGGTATATTACTGCAGTTGTGAGATCATTACAACATGTTCTTCTGTGGCAGCAATATCAGTACACGTAAATCAGGAGCAGAGCCGACCTAGGCCAGGTTTCCAGTTGTCTGTCTGTATCAGGTGCAGCCAGGCCTAGAGTTAACCCAGCCTCGTACACTAGATCATTGAGGCTTCTCTCACACAGAAAGGAAGCAGCGAGGAAAAGAACGATCACCCCCATCTCATAATGCTGTAGCTTGGCATAGGTCAGGCAGAGAGTGGCATTTGACTAATGAAAACAGTGGCCAACATACAGTGCAGGGACAATTTCAAAACCTTATAATGAACTATTTAAAGCTTATACGGACTCCGGCACACATACACATATCAGGCTCTTAGTGTGAGTTATTGGATTCCTGTATACTCCATCACAGAACTGGCTGGACAGATTTGCCTGGGTTCTGTCTGGGCTGAACAAAACTGACCATAAGCCTATCCATCAAAAGTTTCAGCACTGGTTTATTGATATGGCAAAGGAGTGCGCTGCAGCACAGCCCCCTCGCGGAGATGGTACTTCACTACTGGGTTGGGTTGGGGGAGGGGGGGGGGGAGAGAGAGCCTCTATACCGATCTCATTCTGACTGATGCAAGCAGGCTCTTTTCAGGGCCCAATGTGAAATGAATATCAATGCACCAGGAATGAAAGAGTTAAAAGTCGAATCTGCTGAAGGATTATAAACCAACCATGTGTGAAGGGTTAAACACAGAAATAACTGTCAGGGAACCATTGAAGCCACTAAGACAGCACATAAAAATCACACAAGTATTGATCACTGAAGTAGAAGAACAAGCTTTGAGGACACACTAGACAACACAAAAATTGAAAGCTACAGTTATCAAACTGATCTGATCATTTTAGGAGTAATGAGCTGGTTGAACATTTGTTCCTGCAGCGAGGCACTTTCGTCATTTGGGGGACAAGTTTGTATCCTGGAAAGGCCATAGCTATACATGTTTATGCTGTTTAGTGTATCTTCTAATCTCTAATCTCTGCTTCTTTCTTCAATTTCTAGGAGAGCCAATCAAAACTTGTGAATGTCTTTACTTGTAAAAGGGCAGCTGACCGCAGTCAATAAAACGTGATGCCGAGGTGGGATGTGTTGGCCAAAAGACACTGCAGATTGGCTGTCAATGGGTATATCAGAACCAATGTCCTTGTTGGGAAGATTGAGAAGGTAGAACAAACTTGGGAAGATTGAGGCGGTAGAAATATCCTAACCTAAATATCCATCAAACCAACTCCCCACGAATACATGCTTCAACCGTCACTGGTTTAGTCGACTCCTTCAAACCAACATTCCCCACGAATATGCGCTCCAATTATCACTGGTTAGTCGACTCCTTCAAACCAACATTCCCCACGAATATGCGCTCCAATTATCACTGGTTAGTCGACTCCTTCAAACCAACATTCCCCACGAATATGCGCTCCAATTATCACTGGTTTAGTCGACTCCTTCAAACCAACATTCCCCACGAATATGCGCTCCAATTATCACTGGTTAGTCGACTCCTTCAAACCAACATTCCCCACGAATATGCGCTCCAATTATCACTGGTTTAGTCGACTCCATCAAACCAACATTCCCCACAAATATGCGCTCCAATCATCACTGGTTTAGTCGACTCCATCAAACCAACATTCCCCACGAATATGCGCTCCAATCTTCACTGGTTTAGTCGACTCCATCAAACCAACATCCCCATGAATATCTGCTTCAATCATCACTGGTTTAGTCAACTCCGCCGAATCAACATCCCCAAGAATACGCGCTCAAATCGCCACTGGTTTAGTCGACTCCATCGAACCAACATCCCCACAATTACATGCCTCAACCGTCACTGGTTTAGTCGACTCCATCGAACCAACATCCCCACGAGTACGTGCCTCAATCGTCACTGGTTTAGTCAACTCCATCGAACCAACATCCCCACGAATACGTGCCTCAATCGTTACTGGTTTAGTCAACTCCATCGAACCAACATCCCCATGAGTACGTGCCTCATTCGTCACTGGTTTAGTAGACTCTATCGAATCAACATCCCCACGGGTACGTGCCTCAATCGCCACTGGTTTAGTCAACTCCATCGATCCAACATACCCTTGGATGTGTCTCCCCCTTGTTTAGGTAGAGGGGCACGTGTTCCAATGACCCCCCAAGTAGCACAGCTACTAGTAGGGCCACCCATGTTGGACAGACCAAAAGACAGGAACAATATGAAAACAGAGATAAACCTACTGTCTCAGACGTATTCTGGAGACAGCCAAAGGCTAGGGAAAGCAAACCTAAAATCATGCGTCTAAGCCAGATTTACAGAGCCATAGGCTCGACAAAACTGCAACGCAACTCACCAAAATGATGAAACTAACAATGCAGAAGCTTGATGTGGGGGAACTTAACTCACAGGGCTGGCCTAAGTATGGAATGTTGGATGTAACAGTCACAATTATTTCAAAATCTGGCACACAACAGCAATACCTCTTTCTGAAATAGGAAATGACTGGTAATGTTGCCACAAAAGTTTCACCCCATGTAGGTGAGGATGAAACAAACTGCTGCATGTTCTGTCCTCAGTATGGCCACTGAAGACAGACAATCTGACGCAATGATTCATCACTAAACTGGACACTCCACAAAACCACAGACAGCAGCGGTCAAATTCATCATGGGAACGAGTCTGACAGCATAAACACCAAAGATTCAAGTACAAAAAACAACAACCCACAACCTTCTGTGTTATTTACTGATTCATGTGTTGAAAGCTTCACCCGTTCGGTCCCAAGCAATGTGAGCGAGGCTCTCCCACTTGAAACCCAGCTATAGTGCAATATGTTCTTTCTTACATTTGGCCAGAGAATGCTAAAAACATCTGGCTTCCCAGTTCTCTGTGTATTTAGTCTCTGCAAAAGACACGCATTTGTCATAATTATTTCCTCCCCTGAACATCTACTACAAAACCTTGGACTGAAAAGTTACAAAGACTTGCAGAAGTCAAGGGGAAGCCTCTATCATGCCCATCCTTAGGAAACTCATCATCATACGGGTGAAAATTTTGGCAGGTTAAAAGTTAAATCTGTAAAGTTCCATAAATAATTATATTACCAGCTGAAATGATGAACTCAAAGGATGTTAGCGATGACAATGATCTGGTAAAATAGGCAAGAAAAACAACACACACTCGACAAACAAAACATGTAGGCTTTAGTAAAGGTTTGAGTGCACAAGAATAATATCTTAAACATGTTTATAAATTTATATATACATAAATAACCTTATTTTATCATTTTGGCTTATTCATAGCAAAGCGTCCAATAAATATTTGAGTAAATAGTGAGTTATAGATTTGTTAGATATTTATGGGCTTCAACTGCATCCAGATTTAACTCTGCAGATTCTGTAATGATCCAGATTTAGCTCTGCAGGCCTCGTAACAGCATCCAGATTTAGCTCTGCAGGCCTTGTAACAGCATCCAGATTTAGCTCTGCAGGCCTTGTAACAGCATCCAGATTTAGCTCTGCAGGCCTTGTAACAGCATCCAGATTTAGCTCTGCAGGCCTTGTAACAGCATCCAGATTTAGTATTGCAGAAATGGGACGCAGAGGTGTTTCCAAGGCACCAGGGTCGGGTTATATACTGGCCAAGACCTATTGGCGCATCCTCGTCGAGCGTCCTGGGCAATAGGTCCCTTCAGGGTCCTGGCTAAAGTCAGTAGGATCGCCGATTCCTCCGAAGTCGGACAGTGTCTGCTTGTACGGCGAGGAACCACCAGTCTGCACACCAATAAGCCAGACATGGGACAACGGATACTCACGCAAACCTCAGGTCCTGTATGACATCACACTGATGTTGGACAACAGGATGCCTTCATCCGACATACAGGACTTCGTGTTGGAGCTCAAGTCAACGAACACAAGCAAGCAAGTATTGCAGATTTTGAAACAGAATCCAGATTTAGAAACGCATTTCTTAACTTTCTGCAGATTTTGAAACAGAAGCCAGATTTAGCAACACTGTTTTTAACTTTCTGACAGATGGAATCCAGATTTAGCTGTACACAATGTGTAATCCAATCCCGATTTAGTATTGCAGATCTGTAACATAATCCTGATTTCGCTATGCAGGTCTTAACTAACAGATGGAATCCAGGTTGAGCTGTGTAAAACTTGTCATGGAATCCACATGGTGTACTGCAGATCTTGCAATTTTGTTTCAGAATGACAGATTAAGTCAAGATTTGGTTATGCAGGTATCATGAAAAATTACTGACAGGCTGAAAGAACAGTTTGTAAAGTTTGGTGACTGCTTTGAAAAACGGCTTTTATTCTGCAGCCCAAATACCCTTTTGACACCAGTGATAGAACTAATGCAGTAATGATGCAGTAGACCTTGGTTGTGGAGATGGCAACTGATCTGATGATACAGTTGATCAAGACACTTGTGGTTTTGCCTGTCATGGATCTATAGATCTTGTATCCCTTTCTGAAACACAAGATCCAGACCCAGTTATTATACTAGATCTTGTCATTTTCCACAGCCTACAAGCAGGATTAATGTTGCAGCTCTTTTAATAGTTCAAAACTGATAAATTTCTGCGTTAAATTAGTATATTTTATAAAATCGTTTCCAACCAGTAACATCCAGCATTAAGTTGTGTTTTCTGACAGATTCCAATGTTACTTTCATGCTATACAAAACACTGACAGAATGCATCCAGTCTAAGTTAGCTTATGTGTTCTGCCAGTCACCGACAGACAAATTCTGTTTTTAGTTTGCCATCTTTAATAAAAAAAATCAGAGTTAGTTCCGAAGCCAGGCTTCTTTTAAAGGACAGTAGTATTTTTCGGTGTCCTTGCCTCTCAGATTTAATGGGTTGGTGCTGCGACTCGGGCTGATCTGGACAAACACTGGGGCATTTATCATCCTTAATTTGCAGATGACAGAACTGGTGCAGGAAATGTCTGAATGGATCAGGACTGCTGTGAAGTTCATGTGTGACAGCCAGCAGAACTATGAGCTGTACCTGGTTCTACCGGCAGGATAAATGGAGAGCTGCTAAAGCTAAGATTGGAAGCCAAGCTGTTTTCACTGAACAATACACAGGGGATCGGTGAGGATGTGTGTTCAACATTTTTCAAGGGTGCCGCAGCACCCGCCTCGAGAGGCACCAGGGGCAGCTCTACATCTGGCAAGGGAGAAACAGCCAAGGGAGACTCACAACTGCCGCTAGATACAGACTTATACAAGCCGGGGTTAAACATAGAAACAGGGCTGTATAGTTTGTCCGCATCCCTCTCATTTCCCGTTTCTTCCTGAAAGATGCATTTAGCATCAAAATTGTGTTTCTTTCTGATACTGCAAGGATCAATGCAGACATTTGTTGCTTTACCTGCATTCTTACGGTGGGCTCTTGCTCTTTGCATAACTTCAGCACCCTCTGGTCTTTCTCTGTCTCTGAAGCTGATGTCAGACAGACTATACGTGCTGACATCATACTCATACAGTCCATCTTCTTCTAATGCTGTATAAGGTTCCAAAATGGCTCTGTCGAGGTTCACAAAGTGTTCAGCTGTCAAGACTTCTGAAGGATCGCCTGAAGATGAGCATGACGAGTTTGACATCAACCTGCCTTTTGTCTGACCGGATCGGTTTAGGAACACATTCTCACAGCTAGTGTCTATAACAGCCAGTAGATCTGAACATCCTGCAGCATGGAGAGTAGGCATTCCTTTCATCTCCGAGATATCAGACAAGTTGCCAGGTTGTGACTGGTGCTCCCTGGAGCCGGCACCATTTCCTTTCCTCCGAGACAAAACTGAGCTCTCCGCTGGAATGAGGTCGTCTCTGGACGCAGAGCCACTCTTATTCCAAGCTCTGCCCATCTCGCTCCTGCGGGATTCGGCGTAGTCCATGAGGACACTTGTGGATTCTGCCTTGACCCGGCCGCCGCTGCTGAAGCTGAAGATTTTCCCCATGTGCCCGACGGATTCAGATTTGCCTTCGCTCATCAAACTCTCACAGCTGGTCAGTGCTGTCTTGGGGCTGGTAACTGTACTGATTGTCAGTGACAGCGTTGAAGATGCTGCTGCTGCCGTGGAAACAGTGTCACAAACTGGCGACATGCTGTCATTACTGAAAATTGACCCAATACTGGCGCTGTCTATCTTAGACTCAATTTCGGACACCTGGTCCATGAACCGGGTGCACTTCTTCCCTCTGGTGCTGCGGGCATCTTCTGAAGGCGCTGGACTGGCTTTCCGCGTGTGAGGGGATGTTGGGCACGAGGAGCTGCCCGCCTGCTGTCCTCCATTTGGGAATGAAGCACGCTTCTCGTCCTCTATTTCACTGGTTTCCTCGGGGTAAGCAAGGTGACCCGAGGTAGCATCAAAGCGTCTTGAACACAAAGAGATCCCATCTTTGTCCCTGTAAGACAACAAATAAAGGTTAACTGTAACTAGAATGAGATGAGTTGTAACAATGAGGAATCTCCACAGAACATTTATACAATAGTGCTCTTGAACCACTACATATGTGCAGGTCAGCATGGTTGATTGGGTAAAAACGTGTGTTCTAAAACATCCATTGTGCTGATGTAGGTAAGGGGTTCAACCCCTACACCGGACAGCTGGACTAAAATGTTGACCTGTCGTCCTTGACTTGGGGACGTAAATTACAAGTACCTCTGAAGTCAAGGGTAGGTTCGCCTGATGGCGAGGGAAACTTAATAGAGAAAGCTAATCCACACGCAAAATTCAGTCCATCACTACCACAAATATTGCGTATGCACTACACTTGAATTCAAAACGAGCGAGCGCAAAATAAAACAACTGCCCATGTGTTACCAGGTTAAAAGTTAGTTGCATATCCTTTACAGGATGTTGCAATCAATCTGAGTATTTTTTGGCTGTTTGTGATTTCTTGGCAAGTTTACGTTAGTTTGTCTTTGCTTTCTGAACGATCGGCACTCATACCATTTTATACAAACCAATACAAGGCGCTCTGCTGCCAAATCACCCGTAAGGTAAGCAGAGAGAAAAGGAGGTACAAAGTCAGGGGATCAACTTTATTGCACAGAGTTGATCCCATCCAGCCTGGTATCTTTCCACAGAGCAGTCTGCTGAGAGTTTCCATGGTGAAGTGGTCAAGTCGTCTGACTCAGGTTCCGAAGGTTGTGGGTTGGATTCCAGGCTGCGTCCTTCGGTTCACGAGTGTATTTTTTCAGACTCCCGAGGATTGTTGCTGGCGCTATGCGGTCCATGCTTTGTGCGATGCTTTCGGCAGTTCGCTGCGGAAAGAGACGGAGCCATATGGGATAAAACTCAGTGTAATGAAGTCGACTTTTACCGTCTGCTGAGAGTGTCACACAATGCACAAACTGTAGCTCCAGCAACAACCCCCAAGAGTCTCTGAGAAAATACACCTGTCAACCAATTTAAGGAGTTTGGAAAATGAACGCAGGACCTCCGAAGTGCAAAGCAGATAGCTTAATCCTTTCCCAACACACACACTCTTCCCCCCCCCCCCCTCCCCATAAAGCAAGGAATAGTAAGACTACCATGCATGTGGCTCGGGACAGTCCATCAAATCTCATAACTCAAACTTCAAGGCACCTTTTATCAGGTGCCACAACCACTCCGAGACAGTCCTGTTAACTCACCCGTTTACAAACGTTTACTTGGATGTTACACCGTGGAGTCTCTCTCCTCTTGGAGGCAACAATAACCTCTGATTTCTTACAATTGAACTCTAACCCGAGTTGCTCACTGTCTCAGACAACTGCATCCAACAAATGCTGCAGATCCTATTCATTGTCTGCAAAAGTGTAACATCCACACATTATGGATATCATGTCCATTACTTGCCTTCTTCTTGCACCTGGGGGGGGGGGGGGGGGGGGGGGGTGTGTGTGTGTGTGTGTTAAGTAAACAAAAAAAATCTGGCCGGCACACTTTGTGACCACGGACAAGACGTCTATATAAACCACTGTTATACTCCTCCCATTTAACACCAGCAATGAGAAGAAAAGACACCTGAAATTACAGTCACTAGTGGGTACTCTGGCATAATTGTTATAAGGCTATACTCTTTCTTCTTCGCTCGTCTTGAATTTTTGTTGGCATAACTGTGCAGTGCCTGTTTACAGCAGAGCTGCCATTTTTGTACCTTTCAGCCGACCCATTATACAGGCATTTGTTGACCGGGTTAACCTCCCCAGGGGAAGTCACACTAGCAATGGCATGAGCAAAGTGGGGCGAGGGTTTGATGCCTGCACATGCCGCTCTCTGTAGAAGTGAAAGTTTTGCCCACCGATTCCTCCGTGCACTCAGGCCTAAAACAGATGGTCTCACACTTCACACACCCCCAGTGGCTTCCTGCTACAGTACTTGACCTCTTTTTAAAATAAACCAATGATAATCCTGATTAAATACACGCCAGCTTCTGTTGCTTAGTGGTAGTACATGTAGTTTCACAACCCTGATATATGTGGCCTAGTAGAGCCACAGGTGATTTGGGAGCATTGATCTTCACAAACGTACGAGCATCGATAGTTCATAAAGCAACGGCGAACCAGTGAACATAAATCTATTTAGAAAATCATAAAGTCAATAAATGCTGTAGGTGAATGCAATGCCCTGTTAAAAAGGATATGTAACTAAAGAAATATTAAACACATCACATTTCCAAAAACATCACATTTCTGCATGGAAGTGCAGTTTATAAACAAATACCCACCTGTGTGATATGATGGATCCTGCCAGGGCCTTGGTGCTGGCATCGTCATTGAGTGATAAGTTGTAAGACTCCCCGCCGACGCTGGACCGCTCACAATGAACAGATTCGGATATGTCTGCTTGAACCTCCAGTCTGTTGACCAAGATAACATGTTTCAGAAAAGGTTCACATATAAACAACCAGTCACATAGTTAATTCTATTTTGTTTAACCCGAAGGCATAAAAACAAAACAAAAAGAACACAGAGTGTAGGCAAAGCAAAAAGAACACAAATTGAAAACAAAACAAAAAGAACAGCTTTTAAACAAAAAACACAAAAATAACAGATGTTAAACAAACAAAAACAAAACAAAAAGAACAGATTTTAAACAAAAACATAACAAAAAGAACTCAGATACAAAACAAAAAGAACATTGTAAACAAGACAAAAAAAAACATTGTAAACAAAACAAAAACAACAGATTTTAAACCCCCCAAAACAAACAAACCAAACAGAAGAACACAGACTTTAAACCTTCTGCCTTATATCCCCAGCCAGGGCATACCTCACAACAAATACCACAGAAGTTGCCATATCCTTGCTATCTCCTACAGCTCCCTGCACGCCCTCCCAATTTTATTCCCCTCTCTGTAATTCTCTTCTCCATGTGTTTTTAGGTCTCCCACTATTTTGTTTGCATTGTGGGTTCCAGACAAGAGAGTGTCTAGTTACTAGGAGAATTCAATAAGTAAGTTGCAAAGGGCTGTAGAAAAATAACTAAATATGATAACAACTGGAAACCAGTTTATTTCTCAACATAATTTCCACCAACTTTAATGCACTTATCCCATCGTTTTATCAGTCCTTTCAAACCCGCTGCATAAAACTGCTTGCTCTGTTTTCTAAACCACATTTTCACTTCACATTCAACTTCGGCGCCATTCACGAAATGTCTCCCGCCAAGGTGCGTTTTCAGTGGACCAAAAAGGTGGAAATCGCTAGGGGCTAAGTTGGGGCTGTAAGGTGGATGTTCCAGAACTTCCCACCTTAGTTGGTTAATTTTCTCCTGAGTTAAGGCGATGTGCGGCAGTAAAAACATCGATTTTTGGTCAATTTGGCTTTTTTTGGAATAGTTCATTTTTAGACACCTTATCATGTCTCCTATCAGATTCTGTACTTATTTTTGTTTAAAAACTTTTATTTTAATGCAATATTCATAATTTACTGAACCCACACTAGGTGTCAAATTGTATAATTATTGAAAACTGTTGCGAAATTGACGATTTTCAAATCCTAGCAACGATATCTCAGGAAAATACGACACGCGCGTGTAAGGTATCCCTGGAAAGGTCGTGAACTTCCGTAACTGTTTGTGATACTCCGTGTTCGTCTAATCGGAAAGTTTTCTGTGTACATCGGGTTTATTCGTGTCTATCATCTTCCGGAAACTTCCATATATGGAACATCGTAAGCAATCCGCGTTAGCCGATGGCTGAAATTGATCACGTGGGTTTCCAAAATGGCGGCTTTGTGTTGTTTACACCTCGCGACGTGCTGACGTTCATTTTTGACGACAGACTGACACGCATTGAAATATGCCTCGTTCTAAGAAATTTAACACCCAGTCATCTACTCAACGTAAGAAATCTCTCAGACTACACCTCGCAAATGCTCGTAAGCAGCGAAAAGCCTATCAGAACGTTGTAAACGATACAGACAATTCTGAAACTACTGAAAGCGACCCAGGTAAATTGCACATGCCACTTCTTCCAAATCCAAGTGTTTTGACAGTGAATTTGAATGAATCAGTGCTATCGTGTTCTTCTCAAAGTTGTGGAAGTGATTCTTTTATTACCCGAAGCCAATTTAAAAGAGATACGTATAAATACACAACATCCACTAGCAGCAAGTATGCTTCTGGTGACGACAATGGATATCAAAAACGGGAACAAAGAGCAATAGTTGATTGTTCAGAAATTGAGGCAATAATCAAAATATTATGTTGTCCAGTTTGTAAAAATGCTAGTCTTATTTTGAAAACTGACAGCAAGAAAGCCAAGGGATTAGCTGTGTATGCAGAGGTTTACTGCTCTTGTTGCGAAGAAGTAGTGTGTGGAAGATACCTATCTGAAAGAAGTAATGATGGGGATAGATCTTTTGCTGTCAACAGCCAGTCAGTATATTCAGCTTTAGTTTGTGGGATGGGTGCAACAACATTCAATAACTTTTGTGAAAATATGAACCTGCAAGGTCTTCATCACAAAACATTTCACAGAAAAGCGAATAAACTATATTCAAAGATAGAAGATCTGGAGGACACTGTTTTCTCTCAAACCGTAAAGTATGTTCGACAGGCTCATGCACAACAGTCAGGCATAACTCTACATGACAATGATGTGCTAGATATTAGTGTCAGCTTTGATGGCACTTGGCTGACTAGAGGCCACACATCCCACATTGGAGTTGGCTGTGCAGTGGATGTTCTTACGGGACTTTGCATAGATGCCCATGTTATGTCCACATATTGTCAGGTGTGTGAAACCACTGGTAAGACACTTTCCAGGGACAAACCAGATGAATTTGCAGCATGGAAGGCAGAACATCTTCTAAATTGTGATAACAATTTCACAGGATCTGCTGGAATGATGGAGGTTGAGGCTGCAAGGGTGCTGTGGCGACGGTCTGTGACCCGTCATAAACTTCGCTACACGTCAATACTTTCTGATGGTGACACCAAAACATTTGCGGAACTTACCAAGATCAAACCATATGGGGATGACATTGAGATAGACAAAGAGGAGTGTATCAACCATGTCAGTAAACGCCTTGGAACAGCACTCCGCAATGTTGTTGCTGACTGCCGAAAGCAAGGTGTGACCCTAGGAGGATGCGGTAAAGGTCAGCTTACGCAAAATGCCATCCGTAGGCTGACAATTTATTACAGTAGAGCCATTCGAAACAACACAAATGTAGAGTCCATGCGGAAAAGTGTTATGGCTTCACTGCATCACTGTTTTTCAACAGACAAAAGTCCACGTCATGAAATGTGCCCAAGTGGAGAGCAATCTTGGTGTTTTTTTCAATCCGCCCTGGCTAAGCATCAGGTACCAGGTCCTCATGACAAGATGTTACACACATGGCTCAACCGTGACAAGCTTGCGAAATATCTGTTGCCAATTTACGAAAGGCTGTCTGACACTAAACTACTTAGTAGATGTGTGTCAGGACAAACTCAAAATTCAAATGAGTGTTTACACAGCTTGATATGGGCTCGATGCACTAAAGACAACTTTGCCTCTCGCAAGCGCGTTCAGTTTGCAGTTGTAACTGCAGCAAGAGAGTTCAACTTTGGAGCTGCTGCTGCCCAAGACACTGCAGAGTTTTATGGACTTTCTACAGGCCTGCATATGCAGAGACTAGGAACATTTAGGATGCAGAAGCAAGTAAGAAATAGTCTGAAGTACAAGAAGGACAAACAAACTAAAAGACGTGACACTGTACGAGCGGCCAAACTGAAGAGACAAGGTGAGCTGCATGCCCTGGAGGGAGGTCCTGCATATTCAGCAGGACTATTTTAACAGTCAGGTAAAGTTTTACACTGTTTTTCCCTGTAAAAGACTGTATTAGTAATAAAAAACAAAAAAATAATTAGTTTTTCCCCGTTTTCTCATTTCGCCAGTTTTTTATACATAGGTACAATTTTTTTTAAAACTATCCGTTAGATTTTAATCAAAATGTGCAGAGATATTCTTTATTATATCATTTACATTGTGAGTAGATCAATCTTTAAAATTAAGTTTAAGTTTTTGTGCTGCACTAAAAAAAAAAAAAATATGTCATGAAAAATGTCATTAAAATTTTCAAATTATGAAGAAAAAAAAACTGCAAGGAGATATCATTAAAATTTTCTACTAAACTTGTAAAGGGTCTATTTATTTACACATAATACAAAGAATTTAGCCTGTACATTAAAAAATAAATGTTTTAGAGGTACATTAAGAAATTCAATATGGCCGCTGTTTATCTTGGTTTCCATAGCAACCGTTAAGTGCAAAGTCAATTTGACAATATTTTATCGATCAGCAGTCTTCAGTATCAAACCCTATATCATAAAAGAACATAGAAATTAAGTATTATGGAATTAAATTTTTTAAGGTTAGCATCGCCTTAATCGAGCCGTATGTGGTCTGGCATTGTCGTGAAGAAGCAACACTCCTCTAGTCAGCAGTCCTGGACACTTTATTCGAATTGCATCATGAAGCATCGATAGAACTTCACAGTACAATTCAGAATTCACTTTGTCACCTTTTTTCTTGAAATTGATTAAAAGCACGCCTTGACAATCCCAGAACACTGTCAGCATAACCTTCCCTGCTGATGGCGAAGCCTTGAATTTTTGGACACAAGGCGAAGAAGGATGTTTTCATTGCATTGAAGCACGCTTTGATTCGGGCTGGTAGTCAGCATAAACAGGAAGCATATCCTTATAAAGTCCTTTGTAGGCAGTTCTTTTGCCCACAAAAATCGCACAACAGCACGTTGCTCTTTGGTAGTACTCTGTAAGTACAGTTGCCATTTTGTTTATGCGCTGTGCATGAGACACCTAGCACCACCTGACGAACGGGAATATAAAGTTTGATGTTGCTGTCACCTAATGACACCTGTAGAAAACAACTACATTTACCTGCCATCCCACAGAACTGTGTGACTTACATATTGACTCCCCCTCGTATATTGTCAATGGATGGCCTATCCAACGCCATTTTCCACACTGGAATGTATTTAGCTCTTTTAAATTGCAAACAGCTAAACTGGCAGGTTAAACAAAGTGTATCAAAACTGGCAAAGTAAACATGTAATGTTTAAAAGGGTTATAAGACAGACAACAGCAAAAATGGAGAGTTAAGTGTGTAGTGTTTAAAACAACTATGGTAACCATTTCCTGTTCCCCTAGTGACAAACATAGCGGATTAGCATGCAAACACAAACTTGTTACAATAGCTCGTTACCATGTAAACACAAACTCACTTGTGGTGCTGAGCACTGTAGGTGGCGCTGCACAAGCTGCCGTTGATACTGCTGCCGGCCAGGGCACGGTGACTGGAAGAGTCCCGGTCACTATCGTCACGCAGGATCCCGGCTCGGTCCATGTGGCTACCACTGGCACTCAGGCTGAGATGACAGAAATAAGATCATTGTATTCATCTTGTTATACAAACACATCTCTCCAAACCTCAGGTGTGGAACTTCTTTCTTTCTGTCTTATTTTAAAACAAATGTCCTGAAAGTGCGGGGGTATGAACAGCCTGATAGGCTGGCAGGGAATGCACTTCTTGGTGGTAGATTACATATGGACAAGGAGGAAGTGATCGAGCGCCTGTGGAACCAGGTGGAGAAGGTGGGGGAATAGATTGAGAGCTCGCATGTGGAAAGGATGAGATTGCCGGGGATTGGCAGGGATTCTGGGAAAGAATCTCAAAACTAAGAGAACGACAAGGAGAACTTTCAATCAGATAGCAGTGGGAGCGATTAGCAGTATGACTCTTTGCTGGCTGCAGAATGAGGGGATGGAGAGCGTATGGGAATGTCCTGAGTGCAGTGATGTCGGTTCTCAGCTCAATTGTCCTGAAGCAGTTTCCTGATATCAATCTGTGATAAGTTAGAACCATTACATTGTGTAGGCCTGAATGCAAGGAGGAATAAGTAGACAATCTTCCCTCACGTAGCTAGCGAAGAGCCCAGGCACTGAACCCAGTTCCAACCCTTGGTCTGGGTTTATAATCTTTAGGCCTTATGACAATTGGGTCTCTGTGGTGAAGTGCTTGATGCTCTCGTCTGGTGGCTCACCATTCTGCGGAGAGACTAAGCCAGGTGGGTTCAACCCAGTGCAATGAAGTCAATCCTAACCCTTTGTTATTATTATTATTATGGCAGGGCCACACAAAACTGTTTTCCCTATTGCAGATACAGCCTTAGGTGTGTGAAGACCTAGATCTGCACATATGCTAGGCAATGAATATGGTGAAATGACCAGTTCCCTCCCTCACGCCTTCCCCTTCGAGACAATTCACAGACAATTCAGAAAGTCATCCAGTACACCATTGAGGCAATGTTTAACATGGGCATCATAAATACCCAAGGTGGGTGTAACGTGCCACACATATGGGAATGTTTTTTTTTCTTGCTAGAGAGAGAGAGAGAAAGAGAGAGAGAGAGAGAGAGAGAGAGAGAGAGAGAGAGAGAGAGAGAGAGAGAGAGAGAGAGAGAGAGAGAGAGAGAGAGAGAGAGAGAGAGAGAGAGAGAGAGAGAGAGAGAGAGAGATGGATACCTGTTAGTCATCCCAAGGCTGGCATCACCAATACTCGGAGCAATGCTGGGGTTGGCCACATTGGGGGCAGTTTCAATGCTATGGTTATCACCTGCAGATCACACACAGACAGACATGTACTGACAACAGCATGCACTTGTGGTGATGATGATGATAATTATGATGATGATGCATGCATATCATGAAATGTCCCGGTTATTAAAAAAAAAAAAAGGCTGTTGGGGTGATGTGACCCACATCACCCACCACGAGCCAGGTGGTCTATACAAATATGGGACTATGCTTGCACCATACACCCACCACACCTCGGGAGTCTCCGTGGTGAAGTGGACAAGCTGTCTGCCTCAGGTTCCGAAGGTTTGAGTTCGATTCGGGCTACGTCTTTTGGTTCACGAGTCATGTTTTCTTGGAGACTACTGGGGGTCGTTGCTGGAGCTACAGAGTTCATGCTTTATGCGACGTCTTCGGCAGGCCACCCTCCAGAAAGAGACTGAGCCATATTGGATAAAACCCGGTGCAATAAGTCGGTCCTCTCAGCTTTTAAGTCTTTTTGTTAAAGACCCACCACACCCCAAAGCATGTAAAAGGTCCATTTACAATCACCGATATGTAAGATACTTTGGTCAAATAAGAGACAAAACATGTAAAGATGTGCTGGTGGGAAAAGTAGAAGGAAAGTGTGGAGAAGGAACATAAGGTTACATGAAGGCGCACATCATCAGGAGATGGACAGAAAGAAGTCTGTATGAGGGCACAATGAAGACACCGGACAGGGGATGTTGTACAGACAACCATCAATGTGGAGACTGCCCTTGTGATGATGATGACGCATGCATACACCTCTGCCCTGTGTACTTTTTCCTCTACTCCCTTACACCACTCCCTCCTCTCTAAAAAGATATGTATTAATGAGGTAATATATGTAAGAAGATTGTGGGGAATCCACAGGATGAAAGACCTAAAAACATGGAAAACTGAACTGAAGACAGATGGGGAAAACACGGAGGGAGTTACAGGAGACAGAAAAAGATAGAACGACGTGACATGTGTTGGTTGAGGGCCTACACCCTAATGGATGTTACAGGGCAAAAGAAAAAAGTGGATAGATAAGAAAGATAGAATGTCACAATGGTCCCCTTCCCCAATTCTTCACCTGTGAAACTTAAGCTTTTTCATACCCTGTACAGAATGAAAGGACTTAGTACTAATCCAGTGAACACAATTTTTCGACAGACACAGAGATACTAATAACTCACCAGCATAAGGCCCCTGTGTGTTACTATCTTCGTGTTCATCAAATTCAAAGCGGACGCCCCCGGTGTTAGTGGTAGTCACCCCACAGCCACCGCTGCGGCACAGAGAGAAAGGCACAACTCCATAAACGTAGGCCAGCAAGATGGGCACACCGATACCTGTTAGATTAAAAACCACATGTTGAAGATGTTTCATGGAGGAACACAAAAACACAAGATTCTTTCTTTTCTGTTCCAAGTAACACCACATCTTTTCTGTTCCAAGTAACACCACATCTTTTCTGTTCCAAGTAACACCTTTCTTTTCTGTTCCAAGTAACACCTTTCTTTTCTGTTCCAAATAACACATCTTTTCTGTTCCAAATAACACATCTTTTCTGTTCCAAGTAACACATCTTTTCTGTTCCAAGTAACACATCTTTTCTGTTCCAAGTAACACATCTTTTCTGTTCCAAGTAACACATCTTTTCTGTTCTAAGTAACATCTTTTCTGTTCCAAGTAACATTTTTTCTGTTCCAAGTAACATCTTTACTGTTCCAAGTAACACATCTTTTCTGTTTCAAGTAACACATCTTTTCTGTTCCAAGTAACACATCTTTCCTGTTCCAAGTAACACAACAGGTGCAATCATCTATTCTTCAAATGCATCAATCAATGTGTCGTGTGTGATTGTATTTCTTATAGTTAGAGAATGCTAAAGAAATCTGGCAACAATAATTGTATACAGCGTAAATATAGCTTATGTTAGAAAGAGACATGTCGTTCTTTGGTAATATACTGACAAGAGAAGTAATGGACAACACTGCGATAACTGGAAAGATTAGGAGAAGACGCAGACGGAAATGATACTAGACGGACAGATGGTGGTAAAGGGGACCAAGATCTGTGAAGAGACCAAGATCTGTGAAGAGGCCATGATCTGCGAAGAGACCAAGATCTGTGAAGAGGCCATGATCTGCGAAGAGACCAAGATCTGCGAAGAGACCAAGATCTGCGAAGAGGCCATGATCTGCAAAGAGGCCAAGATCTGTGAAGAGGCCATGATCTGCAAAGAGGCCAAGATGAGACAAACGACCATACCATTTGGCAGGGTACATAATGATGAAAATTATATATTTGGCGCTAAGGAGAGAAGATCACTTTGCCAATGCCAGCTCCAATCCAGGACAAATTCTACAAAGACAACAACCTAATGGCAACCACCGCTTTCTTAAAATATGTCCAGTCTGATTCCTCGAAGTGTACAAAGAAGGCAACAGAGCCGTGTCCGAGGTTGTAGAATATATGCAATCACTAGCCTGGATGCTAATGGGACAAAGCTCTTTGCAGAACATTAATTAGCACACCATAACCAGCCTCATGGATTATCATGCCCAGCAAATCTGTAATGTTGTGTGAGTCCTCTATAATAACTGCACCCCTGTAAGAACCCTTTCTTTGGCAGCGTCTCCAGATAACCCCCTCTCCAGTCTGGTGGTATTCCATCTGTTTCCCAGATTACCCGTGTTGCCTTTTCCTTCAGGAACCATGCCTTTCATTACTGTCCTTCCTCAACTGCTTGTATCTATTAAAGGCTAAGGAAAATACCAAACCAAAGGCAAGCCACTTAATCCTGCCCCCCACCCCCCTCTCATAGTGGTAGAAGGGCTGGTATGCTCCAGTGACCCCAACAGTTATGTTGATGGTAGCATAGCCACTGGTTGGGTCTCCCATGTCGAGGGACAGTAACCAGATGAAGAGGGACATACACCGGCCACCTTGTAGGTAGACCGGGAACAGTCAAAGGCTAGGGAAAGCAAACACACAAATGCTTGTCGATGTCACACACACACAGAGTGGTGTAGTTAAGTCTGGTTCTTAAAAAGGCATACACACTGCTAAACATTGAGATGGGTGTTTGGTTTTATTCTGATTTTAAATTAAGTTACAAGAACACCAGACAGACCAACAAAGCAACTGCACAGGCAAGTAAACACTCATCCAGCCTCCCATGGCCAGTCTAGCACACACACATGGAAGCATACAGGCACCATCTACAGTAACTTACACTGCCCCACCAGACTTACCCACAGCAAGGCCGGCAATAATCGGGGCTGCAATAATGGAAGCAGCAACACCCCCAGTTATTGCCAGGTTTCGCTTGTGTTTGGATGCTCCATCGTAGCGATAATGAATCTGTGAGACAAATTTACAACAGTTAACAAGTCCATCACAATAAACATCTTATCTATGAAACAAGCTGACAGACATAAACAAAACCATCATAATGTTAGGCAATCTTAATGACAAGTCACAACAGTTGACAAAGATATGTTTAATTTGCAGGCTATAATGAGAACAGAGGACATGCAACTTATGTCATGGCAGGGCAGACCGGGCCCTAGGTCTTGGTCAGCAACGGGTCTAGGATGGAAGCTCTGATGGGCGGAGAGTTAGAGCATTGCTTTGCTGATCTAGCAGCTTCTGCAGCTTGCCTTGTTCCAGGCGTATTGGTTGTACCTTTCCACTGGAGAAAACTAGGCAGGCAGAGAGAGGGATCATGCTGCAAGGTCAACACATGGTCTCTAAACAGCCCAGGCTTTGGGTTATGGAGAGGTTTGTCAAGACAAGGAGACAGTCAGTCACAATGAGAACAACTAAAATTAAACCTAAATATACACATGGATGCACTTTTCAGTGGAAAAGGGTACATTTTCCCACAAATAAAACTATCTTTTCAATGCTGTTTAAATCCTCAGCAACAGCTTGTCATTACACTGAGGAAGCATGACAATAGTAAGACTAGAAAATCCATTCTTTGGAACCCACTTGGCAAAGGGAATACATGAAGAATACAATTAGGTTCAGAAATGAATAAAATGGGAAGAATATGGACTCAGCTGCATGAAATAGCAAAAGATAAGGTGTCGTGAAATGAGCTGGTTGACTGCCTATGTCATAATGGAGGATAAAGGTAGAAAGAAGTCCTACAACTTATATAAATTCCAGACGCTAGTCCGAAGTCTTCTAGCTGACACGAATGACCATACAACGACAAGCTTCTCCCCAAAGAGGTGCACATCATACATCTTGAAACTCATTATCATCAAGAGCTCCTCACACCAAATCACAGTCACTATATGAGGTTATTCATTCAGAATCTTGGCATGCAATGTATTTACCATGCCACCTCCACATTTAAGATTAGCTGCAATGGATCTCCAACAATCTGATATACATATCTGCTCTGTTCCACATCATTTCACAGAATCCCAAAATGCTCATCTGCAAGTATTTCATCTCCTCCCCCAACTGTGCTGTCTTTCCCAGTTCATGCACAGTGCCAGGTGACAGCTCTGGAATGAAAGAAAATCTCCTGGCAGCTTTCTCGGCACCGAGCCGTACCTCTTCTAGAATTTTTCTGCCAAAAGGGGTGGCCAACTCCAAATTCAACTCTTCAGCACTAAATAAATTGTTGTTAAGTCATTTTGTTGTAAAGATCCACCCAACTTTGCAAGTTGATCCGCTTCTTCATTGTCTAAAACCTGGCAGTGGGCTGGTACCCAGTGTCAAAAAGATAAGTTTAAAAAAAAGTTAGTTGCATGAACACTTGAACATACCTTACGGCCAACCCATACAGGAATCCCAATGATCATGGCGGGCACAGCAATACCAGCCACCAGAGTGATGCCCACGGGAGCTCCCACTAAAGTCCCCAACTGCCACAGGATTTTCTTCTTGCGGCTCCACGGCTTGCGGCCCCAGAATGTGCAGCCAGATGGGCTGCAGGAACAATGATAACCAGTGTTAACTCTGTCTGTCAAGGCAATGTTACAGTAATGAGACACTCAGAAAGAAGTTAAACAGTAATAACTGACTGCAGTGGTTAAAGTAATAGCTAGGACAGTAAAGTAACAACTGCAACAGGGTGGGCATACAAGATATAATTTACTTGAAACACAAGTTGGAAAAAGTAAAATAAAAATAAAATCCTTCTGTCATTAACCAATGCATTAAGTGATATCTCCATCCTTAAGGTCAGATTCCATGGACCTACAACACTGTCTTTCACCTCGGTTGTCCACTCTGACTAAATATCCTGGTCATCCATCTATATTAATGGGACTTGTGGAGATTCAAACACATGACCATCAGGCCAGCAGTCAAGTAAGCTAGCCACTGCGCCACCGTGGATTCCAACTACAAAAAATCACTGTAGAAGGTCAAGCATGGGTGGTCATCTTTTGTTAGTGTATCCAACCTACGGATATATTGCCCTGGATATGCAGAAGTTTGTGTTAACTAGAGGGCAGATTGGCTTCTCCTACAGCCGGCTCTGTGGTGAAGGGGTTAAGAATGCAATTCGTAATCCACACGCTGCGCCTGAAAAACTACAAGCAATTTGGAAGCAGGCCGCCTTGCGCTGATTTTCACACCATCGGATGAGTGCCGATTGTTCAGAAAGCGATGGCAAACTACTGAATGTAAACTTTCCAAGAAATCAGTCAAAAAATGCTGGGGTTGACTGTGAGGTCTTGTAAAGGATACGTAACTTTAACAGCACCAAGATTTAATTTTCAGATGGACAAATCAGTGCAAAAAAATCAAGGAGTGAGTTTCTGTATGATGAAACAGCATGCAACAAAATGACAATAAGCACACTAACTAAAGAAACAACATGACACTGGAACTAGTGGTACATGTGCTAGAGACGTATATACACTCCATAGTTAGCACTCATACACTTCAGTACTTCCTGAGAGAGATACGAGTGTTTGTGAGCAAGTCTCAAGTGCCATGACAGATTCTGTTAATAGTCAAACTCTATGTTAACCATATGTAGTACAATTCAGTTCATCATCAGTGCATTCCAAACATGTTCACAGGTGTCCTCCGTAGTATATCCACCAAAGTATGTCCTCCATCAATGTATGACCACCAACTGAAAGTCCTCCACCAAAGTAAGGCAACTGAAAGTCCTCCACCAATGAAAGGCAACTAACTAAAAGTCCTCCACCAATGTATGGTGACTAACTGAAAGTCCTCCACCAATGTATGGAGAATAACTAAAAGTCCTCCATCAATATATGGCGACCAGCTGAAAGTCCTCCACCAATGTATGGCAACTAACTGAAAGTCCTCCACCAATGTATGGTGACTAACTGAAAGTCCTCCACCAATGTATGGAGAATAACTAAAAGTCCTCCATCAATATATGGCGACCAGCTGAAAGTCCTCCACCAATGTATGGCAACTAACTGAAAGTCCTCCACCAATGTATGGCAACTAACTGAAAGTCCTCCACCAATGTATGGCAACTAATTGAAAGTCCTCCACCAATGTATGGTAACTAACTGAAAGTCCATCAATGTATGGCGACTAACTGAAAGTCCTCCACCAATGTATATCAACTAAATGAAAGTCCATCAATGTATGGCGACTAACTGAAAGTCCTATCTTGACTGGCGAAGCTTGGTGTGCTGCTATATCCAGGACTTGCTCATCTTCAAACAGAACGCTCGGACTACTATGTTGATCCGTTCAGCAGAAAGTCCTGGTTTCGGCCGCAGAAATTACGACATTTTATAAACTTGACAGGAGGTCATACAGCTGGTTGGATAAGAGCCCTCGTTCTTAAGCATCCGGTGTGCTGATGCCAAGGTAGCGGGTTCAACCCCTACATCAGTCAGCCGGACTTAAAATGTTGACTTCTCACCCTTAACTTGGTGACGTAAATTACAAATACCTGTGAGTGGGTTCGCTGGATGGCGAGGGACACCGGTACTAGGGAAAGCTAATCCACATGCAAAAATCAGAGCAGTGCACTAGAAGCGAGTTCAAATCAAGTGCAAGCAACAAATAAAACAACATGACAAACAACAATCACAACAAATAAAACACGACAAACAACAATCACAACAAATAAAACAACATGACAAACAACAATCACAACAAATAAAACAACATGACAAACAACAATCACAACAAATAAAACAACATGACAAACAACAATCACAACAAATAAAACAACATGACAAACAACAATCACAACAAATAAAACAACATGACAAACAATCACAACAAATAAAACAACATGACAAACAATCACAACAAATAAAACAACATGACAAACAACAATCACAACAAATAAAACAACATGACAAACAACAATCACAACAAATAAAACAACATGACAAACAACAATCACAACTAATAAAACAACATGACAAGCAACAATCACAACAAATAAAACAACATGACAAACAACAATCACAACTAATAAAACAACATGACAAGCAACAATCACAACAAATAAAACAACATGACAAACAACAATCAAGCAGTAGTTACTCACCTCAGGTAATGAAGGTCGGAGATT
Organism: Cepaea hortensis; assembly: GCA_963921405.1. Taxonomy (NCBI): domain Eukaryota; kingdom Metazoa; phylum Mollusca; class Gastropoda; order Stylommatophora; family Helicidae; genus Cepaea; species Cepaea hortensis. Next base: position 22,500,186 of record OY992895.1, read on the forward strand.
TCTTTCATACAAAGCCAACAGAAACCTGCCCCACACACCGCACAAGTCATGTGGTTACACGAGCCATCGTCCATCTTCACAATGTAGGCACCACACCGAGGGCAGGACTTGATTTCATCTATTGCATAATGATCATCAAAGTAATGCTTTAATACACTAATAATAGCACTCATAAACAAGAGAACAAATAAGGAAAATGGAATAGAAGCAGATATCAAGGGCCACACTAATTAACAGAAAAAAAGGAGTCTTACTGACCCCGATTCCACAAATTAGTAACTAAGACAAAATGAACCAACACTGATCATCAACTTTCATTTCACTTTAAATAACAACAGACATTTATAGACTTCATGAATCAAAATTATGTTATAACCTAATACATTAAATGCTGCCCAGCGTATTTCTCTGCATTATTATATGTCACATGAAGTGGGTGTACAGAATATAACCAGGCAGTATGCACATGATGTGCAGCAACACAACAAATTGTGCAAGCCATTACATATGGCTAATTTATTTCATACACAAAATTTACCATTTTAACTACAATGTTTTCAAATTAATTAACATTTTCACATTGTAAATACTTTGTTTTCAAATTAACTAACATTTTCCCATTGTAAATACATTGTTTTCAAATAAACATTTTCCCATTTTAAATACATTGTTTTCAAATTAACTACCAACTCCTTGGTTTTCCGGGTTGTGACATTTCAGGGTTTGTCACCTCATGTCATGTTCCATGCTATAATAAAGTGTTTTCCCAATATTCCAGGCTCATTAATGTATAATTATAACAGAAAAAAAGAAAAGAAAGATGAGCATGGAGAAGAATATGAATGTATGCAACTGTAGGCTGAAGTAAAATGACAATGCAGTGATGTCCTGGCCACCAAGTAGCATACTCACTGTGAGCGTTTGACTCCTGACTATAGCTGACGGAGGCGGACCTCATGTGAGGTGAGCGCTCAGCTCTGGCAGCGTCACATGTCTGGTTTGGGTGCCAGTACTGCTTGCAGTGATAACAGAAATATGTGTTACATCCTTCCCGCTCACATTTCAACTTGGGGCAGCATGCACATCCTGTAGCTATTACTGCGTAGCTGTAGAAAATCCATTTAAAAACAAAATGAACAGCATATAAAAAGCACTTTTGTATGGATGTGAAATGTGGACAGTGAGCAGAGAAGCTGAAAAACATCTAATGGCAGTGGATATATGGTTTCTGAGGAAAATACAAAAAAATACCATGGATAGACAGAAAATCCAAGGAGAAAGTCCAACAAGGAACAAATGAAAACTATAAACTGATTAGAGAAATTAGATAGTCAAAATTTTTTGGACACGTTATGAGAAGAAATAAACTAGAGAACTTGGTGACAACTGGCAAGTTGAGGGGTAAATATCTGGATGGCTTGGTCAAGACAAGAAGACAGAGTTGATCCATGACTCTGGTGTTCATGTGAGATGGCCCACACTTATCGACATGGCGATATAGAAAGTAACTTTACAGTAGACACAATTACATGCCTTGAGGTATATCAGGTTTATGGTGTGTAGTACAGGACCCTGTAACACGCTGCACACTACACTGGGCATACGTTGCTAGCTCATTGTGTAGACCAGCCGACATTCGAGGGGGAACAGATTGAGATATTAAACAGAGAATAAAAAAGGCAAGAGAAGCTGATTAGCACTAGAAAATATGTGGAAGTCAAAGGTAATTTTACTTAGCACTAAACTTAGAATACTGAACTAAAACGTAAAAATGGTATTACTATTTGGATCAGAAACATGAAGATAACTATTAAATAATTTACTACAAAAATTAATTAATTGGTGTCCGCAGAATAATGGAACTAAATGGTACCACAGAATCACCAATGTAGAGCTTCTGGAGAGAACTAGACATGTTCCATTGAAATAAGAAGTGAGGACAAGATGCTAATACTGGATAGGACACATTGAGAAAACCTGAGGACAATATAATTAGACACTTCTCTGAAATCTGCAAGACAAACAAAATAGTGGGAGACATAAAAGCACACACAGAAGAGAATTAAAGACAGATGAACTATATAGGGAGTGCAATGAGGGAGCTGCAGAAGATAGCCTTAGACAGGACAAATCGAGGGACTGTCCTATGGCCCAAAGAAGAATAACGGACAAAAGATGGATTTCTTAACCTCACAACATGTCATCAAGATCTGAATTTGCTGGTGTCTTTTTCGATTATCAGCAAGAATCGTGGATAAGTCAAAAGCACAAGTCTTTTCTCGGGCTTATAGCTGCCATGTATGCAACTGTAGGCTGAAGTAAAATGACAATGCAGTGATGTCCTGGCCACCAAGTAGCATACTCACTGTGAGCGTTTGACTCCTGACTATAGCTGACGGAGGCGGACCTCATGTGAGGTGAACGCTCAGCTCTGGCAGCGTCACAAACATTTTTATATTAGAGTAATCATTGTTTGGATAAGAAGTATGACAGATTGATTTAGAAATCAACAACATAACATTCAGAAGCTCCGTCTCACACAGCAAATGTTGCAAGATGTAGTTGCTAATCATTATTCATCCTGGTTCCAAATTGCTGTATGTAGCCGGGGCGCAGTGTTTGGGTGAGCGCCTAACATTGCTTAAATACCCCAATGGCTCGTGAATACATAACCTCGGCAGCAAAAGTCCAACTCCTGGCCTTCACGTGGCGGAACTGTTTTAACTAACAGGAGAAGGGGCGATGACGAGTATCTGGCGCCGGAAAATAACCAGTGTGTTCTAGATGTGTATACACATACATGCATGTGCAGACACGTGTGTGCGTGTGTACACATCTAAACTCGAGTGAGACCACAGTCTGCTCTAGCAAAGGAAAGGTGCTGAAGACGGAGGCAACCAGCCAAGAGGCGCACCACAGAAATCAGGATGCCACGCAATTACGCAAAATGGAATATGTCGACTGCTGCTAAACGTTATGGTGCTCGCCCTGCTTTGGACCCCCAGGCACGGTGCAGTGCCAGGCCCTATGTCTCGAAAGGGTCCAACCCCAACTACTGGAGGTCCTTCTCAGATGTCCTGTGGAGCCAGGGGACATGAGAATAGAACAGCTGGCCATACTAAACTAAGACTTAAAATAATGCACTGGAATGCGGAGGGAATCAGCAACAAAAAAGTAGAATTAGAAAACATCCTGGACCAAGAAAAAGTAAGCATATGTTGCTTGCAAGAAACTCACCTCAACGAAAATATAGCCTTCAAAATCAGAGGCTACCAGTGTTACCGATCTGACCGAAAGGACAGGCGAAAAGGTGGGATACTTACCCTTGTAAAAAATAACATCACTGCTTCCCAAATCGAAGTCTACATGGAAGGGGCTGAGTATCAGACACTTAAACTTAAAACAAACTATACAGACCTACATCTGATCAATTACTACTGTCCAAGTGACCGCCCACAGGCACTGGACACTCTACCACTAAAAGAAAACATGATTGTGTGTGGCGATTTCAACAGCCACTCGCAGAGCTGGGGCTATGATCACATGGACCAGTGAGGAGAGAGACTGGAAGACTGGCAGGATGAGAATAGATTCATGTTGATTAACAAGCCGTCCGACCCACATACTTTCTACTCGAGATCATGGCACTCTACAACTACACCTGACCTGGCTTTTCATTCACCAGACCTGGAGTGGAACATTACACGAATTGTTGGGAAACAACTAGGTGGCAGTGACCATCGACCAGTCTTTCTAACTGTAGAAAATGAGCTTGTAAGTGAAAGCAGCACCCTCTCGAGGTGGAACTACAAGAAAGCAGACTGGGCAGTGTACAAGCATCGCACCAGCATACTGGTTAGAAACCTGAACACTGAGAAAGACATAAATAAAGTAGTTGAAGAGTTTGGGAAATGCATACTACAGGCAGCGCGAGAAACAGTACCAAGAGGAGCCCGTAAACAATATAAACCCTACTGGAGAAGTGAACTGGAACAGTTGCATAATGATGTGGAAGTATGTAGAAAGCAAGCAGAGGCCACACCCAGCCAAGAGCACCACAATAAGTTCCAGCATGCAAAAGCCAAATTTCAAAGGGCCAAGCTGCAGGCTAGACGGAAAAGCTGGCAGGAGAAAACAGTCTCTGAACTTTGAAAGAGACACAAGGAAATTGTGGAAGCTAATAAAACAACTTAACGATGAGGGCACAGGGAGAAACTCAAAAATTGCACTACATAAAGATGGAAACATCTTAACAAGAAAGCAATCTGCTGACCATTTTGCGGACTCATTCGCACAAGATAACAATATCAAAATCAGTCCAGAGAAACAACAAGAGATTCAAGAGAAACGGCAACATACAGGACAGAAGGAAATAGTACATGAGGTTCTGGAGGCACCCATCACAATCAGCCAACTGGAGCTAGCCATATCAAAACTGAAAATGAGAAAGTCACCAGGAGCTGATGGTATCTCCAATGAAATGATCAGGAACCTAGGAACAGAGGCCAAAGCAAAGCTGTTGCAGATCTTCAATAACAGTTGGACCTTAGGCAGTGTTCCACAAGCCTGGAGAGAAGCAATCATGATACCCCTCCTAAAATCAGGGAAAGATAGTTCCATTGCCTCTAGCTACAGACCAATTAGTAGGGGTGTACCGGATTTCGGCTCCGGCAAATCCAGAATCCGGCCATTTTTACAAATCCGGCTTCGGCTCCGGCTCGATCTCACTTCATAAATCCGGCCAAATCCGGCTCTGGCCGGATTTCAAAATTTTGAATCCGGTACAGCCCTAGTGAAAACACTCATGGCTTTCCTCCAGAAAGAAGGTAGTGATGCTGGGATCAAAACTATGAAAGCAGCCCTGCTTGAAGCTGTTAGCAGCAGATTTGCGGACATTGAATCCAACAGTATGTACACCTGTGCCACACTACTTGATCCTCGATTCAAGCTGTGCTTCTTCTCCGAACGTGGTAGAAGTGATGCACGAGCCCATCTGCTGTTAGCAGCTAACTCCATTATTGATTCAGCAAACACAGTCAGTCCACAGGATCCATCAGCTACTAGTAGTAGTAGTAGTAGTGCTAGTGTTTTGACTTCTGTGAGCACTGCCACACAGTACGAGTCCAGCCTATGGAGCTGTTTTGACACAATTGTCGAGGAAAATCCCACCACAGATCGTTCTGCAAGTGCCGAAGGCAACAGCATTAACACTGAGGTGACACAGTACCTGTCAGAGCCACTTCAAACTCGACAGTCAGATCCAGTTTCATGGTGGCATGCCAATAAGCAAAGATTTCCAAGTATGGCTAGACTGGCGCAGGCATTTCTTGCACCACCACCTACAAGTGTGCCATCGGAAAGGCTGTTCAGTACTGCAGGAGACATTATCACTGACCACCGTAGTAGCCTTTTACCACAATATGCGGAGACGTTGATTTTCCTGAAATACAACTCGTCCCTTCTTGACTCTGAGAGTTCAACTTCACAGCCATAATGAAGACTGACTGACTGAAATAGTGAAATTACTGAATGAATGTATTTCAATAAATTCACTCTGTTCAATGTACTGTTGTTGTGAGTTGTAACAGAGCTGCCAATTTGCCAACTGAAAACAATGTGAAAACTAAAAACTGAAACTGAAAACTAAAAATTAAAATTACTAAATTAGCATTATGTGCTTATGTATTATGTTTCATCTTGAACTTATGGAACTTAATATTACTTAATTACTTATTCTAATGTAAATGTAATTATTTTACATTTAAATGATTTAATATGAGTATATGTCATCATTGTCATGTCTATAGTAATGAACTGCAGTAATGAACAGTCGAGTGACTCCACTTACCTAAGTCAAGTGATGTAGTAAGTTATTTTATTTTTATTTTTTTATTTGTAAATCCGGCTCCGGCCGGATCTCACTTCATAAATCCGGCTCCGGCCGGATATCACTTCATAAATTCGGCCAAATCCGGCTCCGGCCGGATTTTAAAAATTTGAATCCGGTACAGCCCTACCAATTAGCCTCACCAGCTGTCTCTGCAAAACACTGGAGCGCATCATCAATCACAGACTGCAGTGGTACATTGAAAGTAAAAACATCCTTGTGCCACAGCAGGCTGGCTTTAGGCAGTGCTACTCTACGGAAGATCAGACAACCTACCTCTCTCAAGAAATTGAGGATGCATTCCAAGAGAAGAAGCTGGTGCTTGCGGCATGGATAGATTTGAAGAAAGCCTTTGACAAAGTCTGGAAAGAAGGTCTGATGAATAAACTGAGAAACTGCAAAGTCAATGGAAGAATGTACAAATGGGTGAAAGCATACTTGCACAACAGAAGAGCCCGAGTACAGATAGATGGACTAAAGAGCAAGAAAGTACTACTGCGTCACGGAGTTCCCCAGGGCGGAGTATTGTCCCCCACACTCTTTCTAATCTTCATCAATGATCTCGTTGCTAATCTACCACATGGAATTAAAGCCGCAATGTATGCCTATGACCTGGTTCTATGGAGCACAAATGAACATGCATCAGTGGCCACCAGATTACTACAAAGAGCTGTAGATACATTTGTTGCATGGGCAAATAGATGGTGTGTCAGCATAAACACTGACAAGTGCAGCACCACCCTATTTACCCTCTCTCCAAAACAAAAGGCAGGGACCATCCAGATAAATGGAACACCCCTAGGAGAAGATAAAGAACCAACATACCTTGGAGTAACATTTGATGGCAGGCTGACATGGAGAAAGCATATCAACAAAGCAGTAGCAAAAGCCAGAAGGAAAATAGCCATCCTGAGAAAGCTAAGTGGAACCACATGGGGAGCCAGTGGGAAAATACTTAGCAAAGTTTATCAACAGAGCATACGACCACACCTGGAATACGGGTCAACTGCATGGTGTTCGGCAGCAAAAACCACACTACAAGAGCTGGACAAAGTGCAAAATCAAGCACTTAGAGTCACCACAGGAGGGATGAGATCAACCCCTATAGTGGAAATGGAGAAGATGGGGAGGACACAAGCACTGAGTGAGCGCAGAGATACAAAAACGCAAATACAAGCAGAAAAGTTCCTCAGCTTGCCAGGCCACCCTATGAAGAACAGATTTGAAAACCTAGCTATGGGGCGGTTGAAAAGAAGTAGTTTTATCCACCAGGCCAAACGACTCTGCAGAGAAACCACCGATCTGCCCACAGTTGGTATCCCCCTAACAACTATTCCAGAGCGAACTCCATGGAAAGATGAGCATAGACTATCATTACAAATCCAGACAAAAGTGAGAGGAATATTTGACAAGGAAGATCAGAACAGTGTGCAGCGCAGAACAGCCACTCTCAGCTTCCTTGATGAAGAATACCCACAGGACCTCTGGATCCGAGTCTACACAGATGGGTCAGCACAAAATGCTGTTCGAAATGGAGGAGCGGGAGTGTACATAGAATACCCAAATAATACCAGGGAAACAGCTAGAGTACCGACAGGAAAGTACTGCCATAACTACGATGCTGAAATTGAGGCAATCAAGATAGCAACAGAGAAATTACTAAATACCAGCAATGGTACACAACCTGTGGTGCTGTTGACAGATGCAAAATCAGTACTCGAGGAGCTCCTGTCTGGGAAATTGCCAGTACTAAGGACACTACTTTCTGAACTTAGCAGTCAGCATAAGGTCACCATACAGTGGATACCATCCCATTGTGGAGTACCCGGGAACGACAGAGCTGATCAATTGGCTAAGGAAGGAGCCAAAGAGGAACAGCCTGATGTGCCCGTTACATACCACCAAAAGAAAAGAATGATCAAATCAGTCAGAAAACCACCAAAACCTGCTCAAGATGACTACCACGTTATGGATAGACCAGAACAAGTCATTATTCTGCGCCTCAGAACAGGGCACAATAGATTACGCAACCACATGTATACAAAATTCAAGATTGGTGAAACAGCCATGTGTACATGTGGATTGGCGTCGCAGTCAGCAGAGCACATACTCCAAGACTGCCCAAAATATAACATATCTAGGCAAACCTTCTGGCCTAGAGAGACGACAGTGGAAGATAAACTCTATGGACCGCTGTGTGAACTGAAAAAGACAGTTCAATTCATACAAGAGACAGCACTGCAGTTATAGACATATTTCAAGCGAACGAAAGAAGAAGAATTATTCATCCTCTCAGACACCACTCACCCCCAGGCCCACACTTAAATATGTTGTCTCATCCGTTACAGTGTCTTTAACTAGTTGTCATTCATAGATAGTCTTCAGCAAGTCCATCTTTTCCAACAGGTGTTTCTCCTGAAGCCAACCTGCCCATCTGCCCATTACCTCGCACATTCCGGACACTCACAAGTAAACACACTGGGTGAAAATAATAATAGAACACACTGGGTGAAAATAATAATAGAACACACTGGGTGAAAATAATAATAGAACACACTGGGTGAAAATAATAATAGAACACACTGGGTGAAAAAAAAATAGAGCACACTGGGTGAAAATAATAATAGAACACACTGGGTGAACATAATAATAGAACACACTAGGTGAACATAATAATAGAACACACTGGGTGAACATAATAATAGAACACACTGGGTGAACATAATAATAGAACACACTGGGTGAACATAATAATAGAACACACTGGGTGAACATAATAATAGAACACACTGGGTGAACATAATAATAGAACACACTGGTTGAACATAATAATAGAACACACTGGGTGAACATAATAGAACACACTGGGTGAACATAATAATAGAACACACTGGGTGAACATAATAATAGAACACACTGGGTGAACATAATAGAACACACTGGGTGAACATAATAATAGAACACACTGGGTGAACATAATAATAGAACACACTGGGAACATAATAATAGAACACACTGGGTGAACATAATAGAACACACTGGGTGAACATAATAGAACACACTGGGTGAACATAATAATAGAACACACTGGGTGAACATAATAATAGAACACACTGGGTGAAAATAATAATAGAACACACTGAGTGAACATAATGTAAGAAACAGAGGTCAGTTGAGATCATTGGCTCTGAAAGAACAGGGGTGACTAATACTGAGCTAGAGAGCTGAAGTAGCTAAGATGCTTGCTGACCGGACTGGAGATTGTGGGTTTGAAATCGCATCAAGGTGGATTTTTAAAACTGAACTGGGCTACCAGGTCGACCCAGTTGAAAAGGTTATCATGAAGTGTCTAGAGAAGACCGCAGACATGAAACTGACCACATCACCCAGCGAGTGCCTGTTGCTCTATGAAATTATGGGTCTACCTGCAAATGCTCAATGTGCCCTAGATATGTATAAGGATCCTTTACTGACTTATTTCATTGTGATGTTTGTATGTGAATTAAGTTACCCGACTACTATAGTAGCAAACACAATGTCTGAATGAAGACAGTCCTTAATCTCAATCTGGGGTTGGGCAACATCTGGTGTTATAGGTGTCACATAGTTCTGATTGTACAACAATCGAGCGAGACATATTGAGGTAAGATACCCGCCACCCTAGAGTAGTCAACAAAGACACCCACAATCTGATATCGCAATTCTGTCAGAGGAGTTCAGAGTGTTCAATAACTGAGTGAGACATATTGAGGTAAGGTACCCGCCACCCTAGAGTAGTCAACAAAAACTTACCCACAATCCGGAGCTGGGCACCACCTGGTGTCAGAATCCATGGCCAGAACTCGCCGCACCATGAAATCCTCATACTTCTCAATGAGCACACTATCCTGCACTATGGCGTGGATGTCATTGGGGTGAAACAGCTCGGCACACTCCGGGCAGGCTATGGCCAGCCTAGACTCCATGATCTCAATCTGTGAACAAGATGGTGTACATGACATCAGGCAGCCACTAACACAAAAAATAAACATGTAGATTATGTGAGCATATACTGTATAGTTATTTTGGGCAATTCAACTACAATTTACAATGGTCTTAGCCCAACACTCAGTGATTAAAAACTCTGCCGCGGAGCGAGCATAACAGCGGGCTTCTGGTCATCAGAAGTAGTTTCCCCTTCCCGGAATGTTTTGGACCTTTACCTTCTTGACACTCTGGGGGAAGCCCGTCCTGGTCATGACTCTGGGTGTCTTTCTCCTGCTTGTGTTCTTACTTGTGCCTCTAAAGAACTGCTAGCTATAGCATCAGCCATAACCTGGGCAGCATGCTCTTCATGGTAAGCACAGCCAGATAAGGCTAGCTGTAGGGTCTGACTCAGCCAGATAAGGCTAGCTGTAGGGTCTGACTCAGCCAGATAAGGCTAGCTGTAGGGTCTGACTCAGCCAGATAAGGCTAGCTATAGGGTCTGACTCAGCCAGATAAGGCTAGCTATAGGGTCTGACTCAGCCAGATAAGGCTAGCTGTAGGGTCTGACTCAGCCAGATAAGGCTAGCTATAGGGTCTGACTCAGCCAGATAAGGCTAGCTGTAGGGTCTGACTCAGCCAGATAAGGCTAGCTATAGGGTCTGACTCAGCCAGATACGGCCAGCTGTAGGGTCTGACACAGCCAGATAAGGCTAGCCTACGGTCTGACTCAGCCAGATAAGGCTAGCCGTAGGGTCTGACTCAGCCAGATAAGGCTAGCCGTAGGGTCTGACTCAGCCAGATAAGGCTAGCTGTAGGGTTTGAAAAATCCTCTGGAAGCATGTAAAGTCTGCACTTGGCAGACTGGGTGCAGGAACTGATGAATGTGCCATGATCAAGAAAAGTTTCATAGAATGTGTACAATTCTGAAGTCACTAGCCAGATCTGATAGAATGACAATGACTGAGCTTGATGTTTGTAGAAAGTTTAACACGACAATATAAATCTATGGTCCAAATAAAATCTAAGCCTGCAGCCCCGAACCGCTAAAAGTCATTTCGGGTGGGGTAATGCTACTTTGATATATACGGTCGGCTGTGAATCCTAAAGAGGATTGAATAACTGAATTCTGATGTACATTAAAGGCCAGGTTGTCCCAGTTTTGAAATGGGCTAGCATTTGCCAGATTGAGTCTGTTCATAGACTTTCCAATAGACACAGTACTAACGTACCATCACCACGAGGGACTGTGTTAAAAAGCTCTTCTTTCCTTCTCCAAACTCAGAAACCAGTGGGAGAAAGACTGATGCTGAAATTCCACGTCTGCAGAGAGGTATGATAATCCTTGAACCAATGGCCACACCGGGAACCCAGTCTGTGGATAGGCTGCACCATAAAATGATCCTTCATTGTCTTTGTCAGTGTGAAATTTGACCCTGAACCCTCCACGCCTATATGCACGCACACCTGGGCTTCAATCAATCCACACAAATTAAATAATGTGAAAGTAAAGAAGACAACAATTCAGACATTTCTTAATACAAAAGTAATGAAAAAGAAAACAATACTTTGAAGTATTCCTTCAAACATTCTGAGCAGCAGAATGTAAAGAAACCATAAATATACCTTCAAGTATTCCTTCTGAGCGATGAGGATCAAGATACAAATGTAAAGAAGAAAACACTATACCTCCAAGTATTCCTTCATAGCAAAAGTGAAAAAGACATGGAAATACAAGTGTAACAAAAACAAAACTATCTTGAAGTATTCCTTCACACATTCTGAGCAATAGCGATGACACATGGAAATATAAATGTAAAGTTAGTTGCACATCCTTTACAGGACATAAAAGTCAACCCCAGCATTTTTGGGCTGTTTGTGATTTCTTGCAGTAGTTTACCATTATGAAAACCAAGACAAGGCGGTCTGCTTTCAAATTGCCTGCAGCTGTATTTCGAACACGATGTGTAGGATTATGAATTGCACCAGTAACCCCTTCGCCAGAGCCAGCTATAAATGTAAAGAAGCCAAAAATATACCTTCAAGCATTCCTTCAGAGCAACAGCAATGTAAGAAAACATTGTTGCATATCCTTTACGGACGTAGCAGTCAATCCCAGCATTTTTGGCTGTTCGTGATTCCTGGGCAAGTTTACCTTCAGTAGTTTGCCATTGCTTTCTGAACGACAGGCACCCATACCATTTCATAAAAAAATCAATGCAGTTGTTTTGAATGCGGTATGTGGGATTACGAACTGCGTCCATAACCCATTTGCCATGGTATCAGATGGAAATACAAGTGCAATGAAAACAAAACTTTACCTTGAAGTATTCCTTCAAACATTCTGAGCAACAGCGATGATGGCAGGTGGAAATCTCCCTGAAACAATCCCTCGGCTTGTCCACCATACACACCGGACACTCCATCATCATAACTCCCCTGTCCTCTCCCATGCCTTCTTGGCTGCATTCAGACGCGCTCGTCTCAGCTAAAGCCTCTTTAGACAGCAACTTTCCCTGTGGAATCCGCTCCAGAGAATGGTGCACATCACTGTGGCTCCTGCTGACATTATGGATGTGAACCGAGGAGGAGTTTGAGCGGGTCTGAAAACTGGCAAACATTAATGGAGGCGAAGAACTTGCAATGTTTCCTGAAGAATATGGTGACGAGCTGCCACAAGCCCCTCCATCAGACTTTACGGTTTCTGAATCCAGGCTCAGCTGGGACTTTGTTCGCCGGTGCGTCGGAAGAAACCTGGACAAAGAAAATGGAGATGTTCTGTTCTTTGTGTCTGAACCACGTGAGGTGGCCAAGAAACCAGATATGCCATTCTGGTCCCGCTTTTTCGAGGACGTACGGCGGGGTGGGAAAATGCGATCCAGCGTGTAGGGGTAAGTAGTCCACAGAGATGCTAATGTATACACCTAACGATGTTTTTCACCAGTTCTGTCAATGTAAAAATAACATTGAATCAACATACACAGGAGAAAAGGAAGTAAATAAGCTTGAGAAAATTAAAAGATTTTGACTGCAGCAGGATATGGCTATAAAATGTTACCTTATTGTCCTGTAGGGAAACAAGCATAAGCACACGTACATACCTCATAGGTTTAATCATCATCATCATCACCATGTGCCATGCCGGTAAGCGTGGGCAGTCATGTTTCGCCATTTCACTCGATCACCAGAGTCGTGGATCAGCTCTGTGCTCTTGTCTCGACCATGCCATGTGGCTAAGCCATCCAGGAATTTACTTCTTTGCCCTCCCCTTGTTCCCTTCCCCTCAATCTTGCCAGTTATCAAGTTCCCCAATTTATTTTTTCTTACAATGTGTCCAAAAAATTGTGACTGTCTACATCTAAAGTCTCTAATCAGTTTACAATTTTCACTTGTTTCTTGTAGGACCTTGTCATTGGTTTTTCTGTCTGTCCATGGTATTCTTTGCATTTTCCTCAGAAACTACATTTCCACAGCCATTAGATGTTTTTCAGCTTGCTTGCTCATTGTCCATGCTTCACTTCCATACAAAAGTGCAGGTTCTATGTAGCACCTCAATATTCTTTTTCTCGTTGCAAATATCTTTTCATTGGTTAGTATGTTTTCCATCTTGCAAAAGGCTGCCTTCGCCATGACAATTCTTGTTTTAATCTCTTCAAGGCATCTCCCATCAGATGTTATGACTGATCCAAGATAATTGTACTCATTCGCTTGTTTAAGAACATTATCATTTACTTGTATATTACACTGTGGTATTTCCTTCTTCCTGGTGACGACCATAATCTGTGTCTTTTTACAATTTAATTCTAACCCTAGTTGTTCACTGCGTGCAACAATCGCATCTACTAAATGTGCAGATCCTGCCCATTGTCTTCAATCAATACTGTATAATCTGCATATCTAATGATATTGATGTTTCATCATCCAATGTGAATGGTTAAAAACAGAAAAGGCATAATAGCCACACCAAACTTGCAACCCCACTGGAGGAAATCAATGATCACCATCATTCTTGATGGGCAAATACCAATAATAGAAATTACAACGGGGGAAAATGAATACAAATAATACAAATCTGGTTATGTTTACTTTGCATGTTGTGTGTTATAATTTATAATACACTTTCTTATTAGTAATGAATGTGCTGTTCTCAACAAAAGTTCTTTTAAACAAAATGTTAGACATTTGTGGCACTTTACTTAATTGTTATTATTTATTTATATATAAATATACATATATATGTTCACTCCTCTGGACTCAAGCAGTCCACATAAGTGCTGCTGCTACTACTACTAATAAAAAGTAGTTCTGCGTTGGTTTTGCATAAATGTTAGCTTTCCTTATTATCAGTGTCCCTCACCATAAGGCGAACCTCTCAACTTCTGAGATGCTTGTAATTTACGCCCTCAAGTCAAGGCATCATTATGTTAGATCTATTGTTTTTATTCACTTTCCCCACTATGATGTCACTTATTAAGTCTGAGATCACTGTAATGATATAATATTGTTCCCCCATGCTGCTGGGAGTGATGCTTGATCGTCACTTGCCCTTGGGATTTCCGACATGAACCTGACACATTTTGATCCTCCTCACATCACCTTTGGAAATGATGCTGAACACAAACCAGCATCTTTCCCTTGGCCGCTGCCACAACCTCCACAGTCATAACTTGCCAGTGTGTCATAAATACTGTCACCATGCTATTATTATCTCCATACCCTGCTTCTAGCTACAAGGGTTGTTCAGTAAATGTCCAGGACTGGTGCAATCTCTAGATAACTATGAGAGATGAATTTAAATGGCATGTCCTAGTTTTTGAGGTAGTTACGTTCACAACAACAAAATGTTTCCTTTCTGGCAGCGAGCTTCTGTATTCTGGCAGCATAAAATTCTCTTGGCTGGTCATTGAGCCATTAGAGAACTACCCGAGGCAACCCATCATATGTGTCAAATTTGTGTTCCCCGAGCTGCTTTTTCAGAAGGTCCAAAAAGGTGAAAATCACTTGGAGCCAAGTCAGAACTTAAGACCTGTGTGGCAGTACCTCCCAATTAAATTGGTCAATAAGGGACCTGCTTTTGGCGGTTGTTTGGGGTCTCACACTGTGTTGAAGAATTACACCCTTACGGGACAGTCCTGCATCTTTATGGTGAATGGCCTTCCCTTTTGTTTATGTTGTGTGATTTCTGCAGTATGTACCCGACAAGATGCAGCAAAATATGCCGAGCAATAAATTGTGCAATCTATTTGTGTCGTTATTCAAATTAACTATGGGAAAAATGTTTTGTCAAAGAATATAAAACCCAAGCCGTATAAGGGTTAAATATGATAAACATTAAAATTCACATTGTCACTCACATCACATTTCCCATTATCATTCATTCATTCATTATGTGCCATGCTGATAAGCGTGGGCGGTCATGTTCTGCCATGTCACTTGATCACCAGAGCTGTAGATCAGCTCTGTGTTTCTGTCTCAACCATGCCACGTGGCCAAACCATCCAGGTATTCTTGGATAATTCCCGTTATGACCACCATCAAAATACACAATGCCACAATTCAATTTGCAAACCACAATAAAACACCACAATTCACACTGTCATCACCAACATGTAAATTCACACTGATACCAACATCATCATCATAATTATGATGATGATGGTATCAGTGTGAATTCAATGTCACCAACATGAAAATTCAGTCAACAGCATCATAATTCACACTGTCACAAGCAACATCCCACTTCACATTGCCACCACATCACAATTTGCACATAACAAGTCACACTGCCACAAACAACATCATAATTCAGACTGCCATCAACATTCTTAATAATTCACACTGTCATCAACAATATGACAATTCACACTGCCACCAATAACATCATGTTTTACAAATTACACTGTCTTCAACATGAGAATTCACACTGTCAACAACAACATAATTGGTCACAAACATGTGAATTCAGTCACTAACATCACAATTTACACTGTCACAAACATGAGATTTCACATTATCACCAACATCACATATTCACTCTGTCATCAACAACATAATTCACTGTCACCAACATCAAAATTCACTGCCACAAACATCACATATTCACTGTAATGTAATCAACAACATAATTAAATAAGGACTGCCGTTATAGTGTAGTAGTTAAAGTGCCAAACGATTAATTAATACATTCTCACCAACATGAGAATTCACACTGTCACCAACATCACATATTCACTTTCACCATCACATATTCACTGTAATGTAATCAACAACATATTTAAATAAGGGCAGCCCAACACAATTCATGATACCAACAACATAATAATTCACACTGTCAGCAGCAACATCCCACTTCACATTGCCACCACATCATAATTCGCACATGGCATTTATTGTCATATGTGAATAGTGTAGTAGTTAAAGTGCCAATTGATTGATTGATTGATTGATTTAGGAACCAACATCACAGCATTCGGAACATTCCCATAAGCGCTCCATCCCCAGCAGCCAGCGAAGAGTTCCAACACTAGTTAAAGTGCCAAATGATTAATTAATACATTCTCACCAACATGAGAATTCACACTGTCACCAACATCACATATTCACTTTCACCAACATCATAATTAATTAACATTGTTATCAGCATCATATTATACATACGGAGAACTAGCCACAGGAAAGAGGCCAACCGGAAGACCCCAAATGCGATATATGGATGTGGATAACCAAGATATGAAAACCCTTGGCATAGATCCAGACACATGGAAAAGAGTTGCAACAGACAGATGTTCCTGGAGAAGAGATGTACGAAACGGACTGGTGCTCTTTGAGCGCAATCTGATCCAACAAACTGAGGATAGGCAGCACAGGCTTAAAACTCAATCACTTACTGCGGGACCTGCCTCGTCTTACAGATGCGGAAACTGACAGGGATTGTCACTCTCGCATTGGACTATACAGTCACCAGCGGTGCTGCCAGGTACCTGCTCAGCGGCACAACTCTATAGTCCTTCAGGACTGAAAGAGGCCTACTACTATTATACATAATATAGAATAGAATATAGATATGGGAGACATTATTCACAACCGTGTGTGAATAATGTCTTGTACATTATTCACAAACGGCTGGTCATGTGATGTTTGTGATGTTTACTACCACCATCGATTGACTTCAGTAGACTATTATTCTCTCTTCTTGTCTGTCTTTTTTCTGCAAGTTCTTTTTCTTCAAACCTCACAAAGACGATATTTATCCACATGGACAGTGGCAAATAAAATTCACGTTAAACAAAGACATCTATTGGATCCATTGATTCTGACTCGTGATCACTCCGTCGCTACCTGGGGTTTGCGCCCCACGGCAGCTTCCGCAGATCTATAGAGCACACTTTATTCACAAGCTTCGAGTTTCTCAGTTCTATATTTTAGTTCGTAATGTTTAATATATTTTATTAAAAATAAAAAAAAAATAAAAATAAAATTGCCGGCGGGGAGTCGAACCGCAGTCTCCCGCGTGACAGGTGTAGATACTAACCACTACATTAGCGAGGACACCGTGATAATTCCGCAAACAATATTGTAGCTAAACGTACCCCAAGTGACCAGCCGTTTGTGAATTATGTCTCGAAAATTATACACAATCATTTGTGAATAACCACTTTTTATAGATGTTCATATATCATCTGGCTTATGATAGAGGATTTTGATTTTATAAAGACATTGGGAAAAGTTCACAGATCAAGCCACTGGGTGATTATATTATTATTTATTCCACTTATCCTCCAAAGTCGGAGAGGGTCTGCCTGTACGGCGAGGAACCACCAGTCTGCACACCAATAAGCCAGACATGGGACAACGGATACTCACGCAAATCTCAGGTCCTGTATGACATCACACTGATGTTGGACAACAGGATGTCTTCATCCGACATACAGGACTTTTGCGTTGGAGCTCAAGCCAAGCCAACGAACACAAGCAAGCAAGCTATTCCACTTAATGTTTAATTTCCATTCTGACTTAGTCAAGTCACTGGTGGCAAAAGACTAATTTACTAATTAATTACAGTGAACTGCACTGAACTGAATTCAATTCACCGTGGCGTTAAAATATTTTATTTATGTAATTATCGAAATAAACAATTAATATTATTTATCACCACCAGTTGCCGCAACTAATGACTACTTTGTGTATATTGGTAGCTTTTACTTTTAGTAGAAGATACAAAAAAAAAAAACAACCATAAATTATTATATCAATCATATAATATAATTGATACTATAATTATAATAAACTATCATATCAAATTATTATTATATTAATCTTCTGAAAATGCCATCCTTCCTACACTTGTCTGAAATGTCTGGATGTATGTTGTACACCGGGTTGCCAAGATCTGACAACCGTAAAATAAAAACATACAGTAATCAGAACAAATCAAGTAGTGAACCAACAAAAACAAAAGAACAGACAAATTACCGTGCGGCCGACCACTTCCAACATGAATGTGAGCGAAGAATGAGGAATCTGGACAACAGCCCCAGCAGAAGTCTGTAAAATGGTAGACAAAACAGGAAGTACATCGGCCCTGTGCACTGTGCGCAGCAAACGTCATTAGGTTGTCGCGCATGCGCAGTCATGGTTCAGGAAAAAGTGGCCGAGCCAGTTTTGATATCTGCTCATCATCATCGGGTGTCAGGTCGATCATGATAGGAATTATAAACATGTGTGTGTAAATCTGGCGGGAAACGTGAGTGATACTAAACACAGACACGGTGTACGTACCTTATAAGGACTTCCACCAAGGCAAACACAAATCACGGGGGGGGGGGGGGGGGAAATAATAAGTTGAGTTGAGTTAAGAACCGACATCACTGCACTCAGGACATTCCCATGCGTGTTCCATCCCCTCGTTTAACATCCAGCGAAGAGTCATGCTACTAATTGTTCCCGCAGCTATCTGATTTAAAGTTCTCCTGGTCGTCCGTCTCAGTTTTGAGATTCTTCCAGAACCCCTGCCGATCTCCCGCAATCCCATTCTTTCCACATATGGGTTCTCAATCTGTTCCACCGCCTGCTCCACCTGTTCCCCAAAACGCAAGACTACACCCCTCCCCCTTGTCCATAGGTAATCTACCACCAAGAGGTGCATTCCCTGCCAGCCCAGCAGCCTGTTCATTCACCCCACACCCCCGCATGGCCAGGGCAAAATATCCATACAATTCTCACACTCTGTGACCTCTGAAGCAACGATAGCCATTCCACACGAAACATTCCTTTCTCCACCTTACTAAGCATACTGCATACTATTTGAATCCGTAATGAATGCAACAAGTGTTGCTGTGGTCTCCTCTAACCAACGGAATGCCGCTGTTGCTGCTTCCACCTCTATTCTCATGCTGGAAGTCGTAGTCTCATATGCCAGACTCTCCTTTTTCAAGACTCGCACATTAGCCTTCGCAATAAAACCCCAACCACTACGTCTGTTTCTCACCACTGACCCATCGGTGTAGATGACTATGTCACCTTGATGTGTTTTACTCTGGATCAGTTGTTGTTCTTCAAACTCGGTGCGGCCCGCGGAAGATGAAATTAGAAACATTAAAACACAAGCAGAAAATATCTAGGTATGGCCCGTTACTAGGCCACTCAGTAGTTCATAGAGTTTACATTCCACTGTTGTTTATGTAGGCCAGAAGGTTTGCCTAGATATGTTGCATTTTGGGCCGTCATGGGGTATGTGATCTTGTCTGCGGCGCCAATTCACATGTACACATGGCTGATTCGCCAAATATCATACGATAACTCAGGGTGTCTCCATGGTTCACCAGAAACAACATTTCCACAGCCATTAGATGTTTATTAGTGTCTGCTCATTGTCCACGCTTCACATCCATACACAAATATAATTTCTATGCAGCACTTCAACGCTCTTTTTATGTCTTATATTTTTTTAGTATTGCATATCCCTTGCAGGACGTTGCAGTCAACACCAGCATTTTTCAGCTGCTGTTGATGTACTAGGCAAATTTTACGTTCAGTAGTTTGACATTGCTTTCTGAACGACCGGCTCCCATACCAACACGTTATAACACAACGCGACACGGTCTGCTGCACAAATCGTTCGCGGCTGCGTTTCGAACGCCTGGTAAGCGACACACGAACCACGTTCGCAAGCCTTTGACGGATGTAATGACTGCGTGTTTCAACCAACATATTCTTCTTCGTTCATCCGGAGTTTTTTTTCGGACGTGATTGCGTTGTGCCTGTTTACAGCAGAGCTGCATTCTTGCGCCGTTAGGCCGACACATCCGACTTCTGCGGGCATTTGTTGACCGGGTTAACCTTCCCGGGGAACCAACATATTCAATGTCAGTACTCAGAATGTTTCGGTTTAGCTTCTCGTTTTGACACATCATCTTCTTCAGGTGCCTTGATCCGAAACTGACGTAAGCGGTCATTACTCTCCAAACCTCTGTGTTATCTGATATTTTAATGGAGTTAGTGTTACTTTTCTTATGCTTTCTGTCCAGTTGTTTAAACATCCTACATACATCTTTTAAACCTGAGACAAGTATAAATAGAAAAGTATAACTAGAATAGTATAACTAGAATAGTATAACTAGAAAAGACTTTGCTGGAACCCACGGAGTAAACGAAATAGGAAGAGACCTAAAATCACACTGAAAAGCAGGGTCAATGTGGCCGAATGGAGAAGAGCGCTCGATTTTAAACTTCCGGTGTGCTGATACTGAGGTAGTGGTTTAATTAAACCTCAACGCCGGTCAGTTGGACTAACATGTTGACTTCTTGCTCCTTGACTTAAGGACGTAAATTACAAGTACCTCAGATGTCGGAGTAGTTTCGCCTGATAGCGAGGGACACTGGTAAAAGGGAAAGTAAATCCACACGCATGAACCAGTCCAGTGCACTAGAAGTAGTGGCACTTGTATGGCCTATGCTTCAGTTCAAAGCAAACAAATGAAAAAAAAAACTTTCGATACGTGCTCCGTCCTCATCTTCAACAGCCAGCGAAGAGCCTCATTAATAATGGTACCAGTATCAGTCTGATTATGTGTCTGTCTGGCCTTTCCTCGGAGTCCTGAATGTCGACTAGATCCTCTGGTCACACCCTAGAGTACCAATCTCTCCAAGCCGCGATGATCTATCTGTATTTCCTCACTATACACACGATCCCTAAGGGCTCCGGTACCCTGTTCGGTGCCGACGGTTAATATATCGTCAAATGTGACCTTCCATTTGGACAGAGGGGCGATACAGGGTATATTTTTAATGACTGTGCAGTTTTTGAAAATATTGCCGTTCCAAGTTTTCTATTTACCTATAATATTGCATTGTATTGCATGAACTCAACAGTAGGTAAATACAAAACAGCAGTCATTAAAAATACACCCTATATATCACCATACTAGATTCATCGTGCCGTCTCCGTGGATAAGGACTTACTGATGCGATTCATAAGCTCGCTTACCCGCGTTCGAAACACAGCTGCGACCGATTTGGCACAGACCACGTTGCGCTGGGTTTTAACGAGTTGGTATGGGAGCCGGTCGTTCAGAAAGCAATGGCAAGCTACTGAACGTAAACTTGCCAAGACATCAACAACAGCAGTAAAATGCTGGTGTTGACAGCGATGTCTTGTAAAAGAAAAAAAAAGAGATGCAAAAAAAAATAAAAAAATAAAAAAATTCATCGTGTTTTTGTTTTGTTTCCTCTACAATTTGGATGAAATAGTCGCTTAAAAGTCGACAGGGTCGACTTCATTGCACCGGGTTTTATCCCATATGGCTCTTTGGAACGGAAGTTAACATGATAATACTTGTTCATTTGATTGCGCACCTTGTTTGGCACTAAATCGATTCAGGAGAATTGAACACACGGTGCTACTCCTTTATTTGTATAGATCAATCTGTCTTGTTGGGTGAATGATACGATCAGTTCATGACTTCCGCTTTTACTTCCTAATACATATCCTGTTAACCAATTTAGGTTGGGTCGATCAGGTGAATTTAAAAAAAAAAAATTCCGCCCCGATGTGGATTTGAAGATGTGATCGCAGGATCGACAGGCTAGTGTATAGTCTCTGCGTTACCTCTGCTTCCAACGTCGATAGGAACAGTAGGTAAAAATACTTTGATATGGCTACAGCATAGGAGGACTGAGTACGCCTGGGGATGCCCAATGTATTGTGACGTCAGTCGTCAAAAATAACATAATGAGAAATAGATTGTAAATTGGACAAGCATTTATAGGCACTCATTCAAGTAGAGATCTGTGGGCTTACATACACACATATACACCTGCCTGCCTGCCTACCTACCTACCTACCTACCTGCCTGCCTGCCTACCTACCTACATACCTACCTATCTACCTATATACATTCATACATGAAAATATGCACTCATTCACGCACGCACACAGGCAGACACGCGCGCGCACACACACACACACACACACACACACACACACACAGACACTCACACTCACAAATTCTTCTCCTGTCTCGTAGGCCCAACCACGCATGTCAAACCCTTTGAAGGCCAGTTCATGCTTGGTTGGAACTTTGGCTGAATGTATCTACATTGTGACGTCCCCAATCTCACACCATACGCTCAGTCATCTGTTACATCCCACACATTGTGACGTCTCCAGTCTCACACCATACGTTCAGTCATCTGTTACAACCCACACATTGTGACGTCTCTAGTCTCACACCATACGCTCAGTCATCTGTTACAACCCACACATTGTGACGTCTCTAGTCTCACACCATACGCTCAGTCATCTGTTACAACCCACACATTGTGACGTCTCCAGTCTCACACCATACGTCCAGTCATCTGTTACAACCCACACATTGTGACGTCTCCAGTCTCACACCATACGTTCAGTCATCTGTTACAACCCACACATTGTGACGTCTCTAGTCTCACACCATACACTCAGTCATCTGTTACAACCCACACATTGTGACGTCCCCAGTCTCACACCATACGTTCAGTCATCTGTTACAACCCACACATTGTGACGTCTCCAGTCTCACACCATACGTTCAGTCATCTGTTACAACCCACACATTGTGACGTCTCTAGTCTCACACCATACGCTCAGTCATCTGTTACAACCCACACATTGTGACGTCTCTAGTCTCACACCATACGCTCAGTCATCTGTTACAACCCACACATTGTGACGTCTCCAGTCTCACACCATACGTCCAGTCATCTGTTACAACCCACACATTGTGACGTCTCCAGTCTCACACCATACGTTCAGTCATCTGTTACAACCCACACATTGTGACGTCTCTAGTCTCACACCATACACTCAGTCATCTGTTACAACCCACACATTGTGACGTCCCCAGTCTCACACCATACGTTCAGTCATCTGTTACAACCCATACGTTGTGTTGTGCAGTGTTGCTATTCTTGTCTTCCCACGTGAAACCCCAGTGACCCACGGCGACACGCATACATACACACAAACAATTCTATTAACGACCCGTGCTACTGTATCCTGTTTCTAATTTTGTTTATTTAAATGAAGTTGTTGACAACATTTGCTTCCAGATCCGGTATTTTATTCCATCCGTGTAACGTTTTCGCGGAAAACACGCGATTAGTCTAACAAGCAGTCGCAACTTTCTGTCAGATATCACGTATCGTAGGTCGGCATGGCTGAATGGATAAGACAGCGTGTTCTGAAATATTCGGTGTAGTGATGCCGAGGTACGGGGTTCAACCCCTACATCGGACAGTTGGACTAAAATGTTGACTTATTGTCCTTAATTTGGAGACGTAAATTACAAGTACCCCTGAAGTCGGAGTGGGTTCGCCAAACGGCGAGGGACACTGTTAATAGGGAAAACAAATCCACACGCTGGATCGGTCCGGCATTACTATAAGTAGTGTATCTGGACTACGCTTGAGTTCAAAGCGAGCGAGCTAAAAAAAAAAAAAAGTCACATATCCATTTCCGGACGTGCGTTCAAACCCCAGATTGATTGTCTGTGAACTTTTACATTTAGTAGTTTGCCATTGTTTTCTGAACGAAAAAGTTCAACGTTTATGTCCGATTTAATTCCGGTGTAGGGAATGAACCCATTACACCGCCATCGACGCACTGGAAGTTTAAGAACTAGCGCTCTTATTATTTCGAGCACGTCAACTACTGGGTAAAAATCCGGATTAATTGCAGTAATTAGAAGGTAAAAGTAAACGATCCATTCACACGTCTGGGTCGTATTGGGTTCATAATGCCAGCCCCATATTTTTTTAGGCTAATCGGAGCTCATTGATTGATGTTATCAGCATAACGTAGGCCGATTTTACTTCCCATAATATAGAGCAGTGTTTCCCAACCTTTTTTGTGCCATGCCCCACTTAAGCCTTTCTAAAATTCATATTGCCCCCCTCCCCCGCCCCATGCCCCCCCTCAACATATACATTATATTTAATATTCAAAAATTGAAATGTTCACTAAAGAAACGCGAATGATAGGTTTTAGGAAGAAATGACTAGGTAATTATTGAGCAAACACAGTAAGTAAATTTTCAAAACATATAATGGAGAACTGAAATTCAAGTACAAAATAATTTTAATGAAAGATTTTTCTATATTATTTTAATTATTAGTAATTATTTATTATTTAAATTTAGTGAGATCCTTGCGCTTGATGCTTGCTGCAAAGAGATCTTATGTCAGGTTCCAATTTAGTTAACTTCAGTCTCAAGTTTCCCCGTTTTGTTATATTCAGCCGATTTCTTCCATTTTCGAATTGCCCCCCTTAACAGTCAAATTGCCCCCCTGTGGGGCGTGGGCCCCACGTTGGGAAACACTGATATAGAGTGTATTTTTAATGACTGCGAAGTGTTTGAAAATATTGCCGGTCCAAGTTTTGTATTTACCATATGTAAAGTTCATACAACATAATAGGTAATGACAAAACTTGGACCGGCAATATTTTCAACCATTTCACAGTCATTAAAAATACACCCTGTAGTTCCTGATGCCCATTGTAGGCTGGGATTCTTCTTCTTCTTTCGTTCGCCTGAAATATGTCTATAACTGCAATGTAGTCTCTTGTATGCCGGTCTCTCTGGCTGAGGGGTTACAACACTTTCTCCGTAATCCCGTTTATCACGCAGAGTCTCGTAGCGGGAGAGAACTGGGAGCGGTTCGACCCCCGCTGGTGACTTGCGGGATACTGAGCCAGCCGCTCAGAAAGCAATGGCAAACTACTGAGCGTAATCTTGCCAAGAAATCAACATACAGCTGAAAGATGCTGGTGTTGACAGCGATGTCCTGTAAAGGATATGCAAAAAAAAAAAAAAAAGTCTCTTGTATGAATCTAACAGTCTTTTTAGTTCACTCAGCGGTTCATAGAGTTTATCTTCCACTGTTGTCTCTCTAGGCCAGAAGGTTTGCCTAGATATGTTGTAGTTTGGGCAGTCTTGGAGTATGTGCTCTGCTGTCTGTGACGCCAAACCACATGTGCACATGGCTGAGTCACCAATCTTGAATTGTGTATACATGTGGTTGCGTAATATATTGTGTCCTGTTCTGAGGTGCAGAATAATGAATTGTTCTGGTCTGTCCATAACGTGGTAGTGGTCTTGAGTAAGGTTTCGTGGCCCTGATTTGTGGGCTGGGATGAACTGCGAGCCAAGGTCAATTTAAAACGGAAATTCCCACAACAACGAGGTTTCGAGCTCTGTCGCAAACCCTGATTTTAATTTAAATATCATCATCATCATCATCATCATCATCATCATCATCATCATCATCATCATCATCATCATCATCATCATCGGCATCATCATCATGTCCATGCCGACAAGCGTCGGCGGTCATGTTTCGCCATCTCATGCGATCACCAGAGTCGTAGATCAGCGCTGTGTTCTTATTCCGACCATTCCACGTGGTCAGGCCATCCATTTATTTACTTCTCTGCCGTACCCTTGTTCTTGTCCCCTCGGTTTTGCCAGTTGTTACCAAGTTCTCTTCCTTATTTCTTTTCATAACGTGCCCACAAAATGTTGACTGTCTACATCTAATTTCTTTAATCAGTTTAGGGTTTTCAGTTCCTTCTTTTAGGACCTGCTCGTTGGTTTTTCTGTTTGTCCTTGTTATCCTTTGCATTTTCCCCAGAAACTACATTTCCACTGCTATTAGATGTTTTTCAGCTTGTCTGCTCATTGTCCACGTTTCACATCCATACAAAAGTACGGGTTCCATGTAGCACTTCAGCACTCTTGTTTCGTCAATCCCAGTACAAGTATCCATTAGTATCTTCTGTCGCTTACTGGATTTTCTAGTTATGTACTACACCAAAGGACACCTTTTGGGGTGAATTACAGATGGGTAATGATGACATCATTCGTGATGACCGTCGGGTAACACTTGATGAACTGTGTTCCATGTTGTCCATTAGTAAAGGCAGTGTCCAGACCATCATTAAAGACCAGGGTTATTCAAAGGTTAGTGCAGGATGACATCAACTCGAGGAATGTTGTGTGGAATCAATACGGTTAAAGGACGGCCAGTCCGCTTTGCGTCAGCAAGTGAGGATTGACCTACTTCAGCTTCGTCACAACAACATCTGTTGAATCTCCATAATGATTGATTGATTGATTGATTTAGGAATCGACATCACAGCATTCGGGGCATTCCCATAAGCGCTCCGTCCCCATCCTCAGCAGCCAGCGAAGAGTTCCAACACTGATAGTTCCAGTAGCAATCTGATTATATGTCCGTCTCGCCTTTCCTCTGAGCGTTGAGCGTCGGCCAGATCCCCTCGTCACTCCTCGCTGTCTCATTCTTGCCAGACCATGGTAATCCATTTGCTCCTCCGAGGTGTACACGTGCTCCCACAAGGCCGCAACCACGTCTGCCTTGTCATGTATCAGTACTCCACCAAGTTCTGCAGAGCCAGCCAATCTGTCCGCCTGTTCATTTCCCAGCACACTGGCATGCCCCGGAGAAAAGATCCAGGCGATGCTTATCACCCGTGACCTCCGAAGCGAAGCAAGCCACTCCGCACGAAGCCTGCCCGTCCTCACTCTCGTCAGCATGCTTTCTGAGTCAGTTACAATCACGATGTATGTGTGTGTCGTATTCTCCATCCAGCGGAGAGCCGCCGTGACTGCCTCCACCTCCATTCTTAAGCTGGATGTTGCGGTATCATATGCCAGGCTCTCCTGCACCAAACGTCGACCATTAGCTTTGGCTATGAAATCCCAGCCACTTCTCTCACCTCTTGACACCGAACCATCTGTCAGCTTCGTCACAACGACGTACTCAACATCGGACAGTGCTAACACCATCTGTTGAATCTCCATAAACAATACTCAAACGTTCGTGAATGCGAATCGTGGTCTCCCCTTCAGCATTGAGAAACTCTATGACATTACGTCGCTTTAACCGAACTTCTTTGGTGGCCATGTTTAAACAGTTACAGTTGCGCAACCTGTGTCTAAAACAGGTTGGTAGTGATACACAGTGCAGAAGAGAGGATATGGAATACCGCTAAATTAATAAATTGCTATTCGATACAGTATTTACACAGATAAAAAAAAAATAGGAGACATTGCTTATTGACCGTCCCTAGTACCAAAAACGCATCAAGACACGTGAAGAGGGTTTATTTACTAACTTACTATATCACCAGCATAGTTTCTTTTCTTTTTTTTTGGGTGGGGGGGGGGGGGGGGTGGGGGTGGCGGCATTTGGTCGCTTTGAACGAACGTATGCGTAGTCCATACACGGGCTACTACTTATAGTGCAATGGTATAATTTTTGCGTGTGGATTAGCTTTCCCTGTTACCAGTGCCCCTCACCATCAGGCGAACCCACCTCGACTTCAGAGGTACTTGTAATTTACGTCCCAAAGTCAAGGACGAGAAGTCAGCATTTTAGTCCAACTGGACTGACGTAGGGGTTGAACCCGCCAACTCGTAATCAG